>WOXC01005556.1:330000-1037309 GCA_011680675.1 Gymnobelideus leadbeateri | reverse complement strand
ACTGAGAAGACAAGCAACGTGGTATCAATTGTACATGTGAAATCACACAAAACATATTTCCATATTAGCTATGTTGCAAAAAGAAAAGCAAGAAAAGTAAATAAAATGAAAAAAATATGCTTCAGTCTGTACTCAGATTTATAAATTCTCTCCCTAGAGGTGGATGGAGTTTTTCATCATGAGTCTTTTGGAATTGTTTTAGGTCATTATATTCCTCAGAATAGTTAAGTCTTTCTCAGTTGATCATCACTAACGATATTGCTGTTGCTGTGTACAATGTTCTGGTTCTGCTCACTTCACTCTGCATCAGTTCATATAAGTCTTCCCAGTATTTTTTGAAACCATCTAAGGGGAGGAGGGGTTTCTTTAGAGACAGTCATCTACCCCTATACTCTCTTCCCCTCTATACAATTCAATAACCAATACAAACAGCATGTAACCAGTTTTTTAAAATAAATTAAGTTGTAAAACAATTAAAAAACAAAATAAATCACCAGTTAAACCGATAAATGTTTTTCCTGAAGTTCAGTTCTCATTTGAACTTTAGTGGCTCTCTATTACATGCAGGATCAGATGGAAAGTTCTCCATCCTTTCATGCTCTTCACAATCCAGTCTCTTCCAGTTTTTTCCAGTCTTCTAATGCATTATATATACTTTATATACCTCTTTATATACTTTGTGTCCAGGCATGTTGATTTAATTTTTATGGTCTAGGTATATTAACTTTTGTTCCTCATATATGACCCAGCATTTACTGTCTATGTGTATTTGCACTGGCTGCTCCCATGACTAGAATTCTCTTAACTACCTCATATGATACCTGGCTTACTTCAATACTCGGCTCAAATGCCATCTTCTACAGGCCTTTCCCAGTGCAATATCTTGCACAGTGACCCAAAGCACCAAGGCAGTGCTTTAATAAATGCTTTTTAACTGCTGAACATAAAAAGTAAATGAAGAATCAAAACTCTTGGTGTCTGTTGAAGCAGCCAGGAAAGGATAGTACAAGAAGAGGATGTGAAGAAACGGTGTTACCCAACTTGGCTCCACCTTGAAGGGAAAACAGAAGGGAGCTTGGGTCTCTGCCTCTGCTCTTCTTGCCTTGTACCTGGCTCAGCAATCTCAGAGGTCCAGTCTGGCCCACGACCCAAACACCTTGATTGTCACTTGATGTTGGCCACATTTCTGGGCCAACAGCTCCCATCTTGGCAAGACACATGCTGGCTTTTCCTAGAGCTGCTCATGTTTTTTTTTTTCTTTCAGTTACTAGCAGTGGGGCTTCTTTTCCTTCTTCTCAAAATTGCCCCCTAGGTCAACACAAGACTGCTGGAACTTGGGTAGTCTTGGGTAAATTGCCCAGCTAGCAGGTCCCCTGGACTGTAGCATTTTTGCTGATTATCCCCCATACCTATGATTCTCTCCTTCCTTCCCTCCTCCTCTTCCTGGCTTCCCTAGCTTCCTTCAAGTCCCAGATAACTTAGCATCTGCATGAAGGTTTCCCCAGTCTTTTATCATTTATCAGAGTGACTTTCCCCTGTTGATCATCTTCAGTGTATCCTGTAAAGGCTGATTTGTACCTAATTATTCACATTCTGTCTCCCCATTAGGCTGTGAGCTCCTGGAAAGCCAGGACTGTCTTTTTTCCTTCTTTCTTTGTATTCTCAGCACTTAACACAGTGCCTGGAAGATAGCGAGTGCATAATAAATGCTTATTCACAGACTGGTATAGTCCAGTTGTTGCTGTAATGCAGCAATTGGGACTGGAAGCTCTTTAATTAGATTAGACAGGTATTCAAGAGACATTATGAATTTGTGGAGAGAGCTCTGGACTTGGAGCCAAGAAATCCTGGGTGTGATTTTGGCAAAGCACCCAACTTTTCTATGCCTCATCCTCATTCATAAAATGAAAGGGTTGGACTTGATGGCTCCCCAGGTCTCTTCTAGTTTTTGTTTGTTTTTTGGAGGCAATAAAGATTAAGTGACTTGCCCAGGGTCACATAATCAGTAAGTGTCTGAGGCTGGACCTGAACTCAGATCCTCTTAACTCCAGGGCTGACATGCCATCCACTGTGCCACTCAGCTGTCCCTTCTAGTTTTTCAATCAATCATTCTATGACAATAGGCCCTACCCCTTGACAGAGTTGCAATGGTGGCTTATTGTGTTGGTGATAACAACAACAAAAATAATAGTTAAAATTTTATATAGTTCTTTTAGGTTTGCAAAATGCATAAAGCATGTTGCCTCATTTGGTCCTCACAACAGCCTTTTGAGGGGGATGCTATTATTATCACCATCATATGTATGAGGAAAATGAAGCAAACAGAGGTGGAGGGACTAGCCTAGGGTTGTACAATTAGTAAATGTCTAAGCAGAATTCAGATTCAGGTCTTTAAGTCCAGTACTCCATCCCTTATGTCACCTAGCTGCTTATGAGTAAAGGTAGCTACCAAACTGGGAGGTAGAGAATGTCCTGTGGGTAAGAGGACTTGTTCCAGGCTTTGATCCAAATGGGTGCTCAAAATACTGGTGCAAAGTAAGTAATTCACTGTGTGGCTAAATGGATCCAGAGAGTGAGGAAAAATCCAGGAGTTAGGAAACAAGGGTAAGACCAGTGGTCCAAAGCCTGAGAGGGAATCAGCGTGGAAGAGACCCCCAAGTACCAAGCAAGGGCATGGTGTCAGGAGCTGAGTGAATGAAAGTTTGTCTCATGGGTACTTTCTACCCGTTCACAGCACTTAAGCCACCCCTGCTCCATGCGCATCCCATTGGTGCTGCCGTGATCCCATACACCACTTCAGAAGTCCTGTACACCCATGGCCAATCCATGTGATAATACTTTTCCTGAATGTTTCTTTACTTCTTCAGTATCTTAAACCTTGATGCTTTGGTTCAAATTCAACTGGCTTCAATTTTAAAAAATCATTGATTAAGCACCTACTATGTGTCAGGCACTGTGATGAGAACCAGGGATAGAAAGACAAAAATGAATGAAAAGAATATAATTTGAAAGGTACTTAAGAAAAAGAACATACAATTTTAGGTCCTGATATCAAAGGGAAGAATGTAATTCATTCACTATTGATTATGAAAATCATCAAAAGATATACATATAGAATTGTGTACTTTTTGTTAAGTCAAGGCTCTTACCTAGAAGGCCACGGTTTCCAAAACGTCCCTGGTTTCCTTCAGTTCCAGCAGGTCCTACTGGGCCTGGTGGGCCTGGTGGACCTCTTCCTCCTTTCTTACCTAAGGGACCTGGGGGTCCTGGTTCCCCCTAAAAGTAAAATTATCAAATTTTTACTTTAGAGTAAACAGAGTTAAATTTAAATGCTATTTAAACTATATTGAAAATAATAGTGTCTCTTTAAATTCACAAGTGAACATAAGTGCTTTTTTGGTAGATTAGTTCTAGATATTTCAAATAGTAGTTATATAAGAGTCAGCTAAAATATATTTAATATTTTAACATTTCTGAGATACTTTAACTCTGGGGAAAAAAAGCTTACTGTATTGTTTCAACCTTATAATGTTGTCATTTTCAGTCCATAAATCAATACAAATCAGTCAGTGCTTTCTAGATCTAAGAAATATGATTTTGTTTTTCATGTTTATGTCGCTTTGAGATTCTGTTTCCTATCCAGATGAGGACAAGAATAAAGATATAATCCAGTTAAATGGAACTTACTGTTTCTGCTGACTTGCCATGTCATAATGATATTGCATTTTTTAAAGTCCTAATTGTAATTTTACCAGTTTGGAAACTTCCTCACCCGTGCAGTTGAGCTGGTTGTGACCTGGGCGTGGTGGCTTCCTGTTATCTCTAGGATCAAACACCAGCTCCTCTGTGTGGTGTTAAAGTCCATCAACACTTGGTTCCAGCCTCTCTCTCTAGAATTATCATACATGGCTCCCGTTCATGCATTCCCTTGGTCTTTTTCTCTCCCCCTTTCACTTGGCCTTGGATCCCCTGCCTCCATGCTTTGGCCCAGGGCCAGGCTGCCCGCCCCTCCAATGCACTCTCTCATCTCAGCCTCATAGGCTCTCTACTTTTGTGAAGATTTTCTTCATCATCCAGCTAGTGCCTCCCCGAAATATCTCTCTCCCCCAGTAGAATATATGCTGCTGAGGGCATAAGGCTCCTCCATTTTTGTCTCTTTATCACCAACACAATGACGAACACATAGTAGGTGCTTAATACATGTTTACTGATTGGTCGATTTCACAGAAAGACTGCCTTCCCCATTGAGCACACATGTTTTGAAATGCTGAAGGAATCTTGAGTTTTAATACTGTCTTTAAAAATAAGTAGTTGGGGGCGGCTAGGTGGCGCAGTGAGTAAGAACGTCGGCCTCGGACTTGGGATGACCCAGGATCGAAACTGGCCTCAGAAAATGAGCACCCACACATAAATAATGACTAGCCGTGTAACCTTGAGCAAGTTACTTAACCCCAATTGCTTTAAAAAAAAAATAAGTAGTTCTCTAAGTAACCTAAGTTAACTGAGAAACTAAAGGATATTAATGTCATATTATTTTATAAAGAAAGTAAAATAGCCTCTGTGCCTGAGAAGATGTGGGAAGGAGGCTCGGCCCTGACCCACTCTTCTCCTGAAACACGGCATGCAGAACCATTAGGACTCTGATTGGTGAAGGGCAGAGCCTAAGATTCTAATGCCCCAGGAAAGAAATGATATGAAAAGTAGAGTACTGGAAAGACCCCTAGGCTTAGAGTCAGAATGTCTTAGTTGGAGGCTTCTGCCACGTGGACAAGAAGGTCGTTTATCCTCCTTGGGCCTCAATTTCTCATCTGTCAAATGAAGGGGTCGCACAAGGTGACTTCTGGAGTCCCCTCTACTTCTGAATCCTATGCTGAGCCTATGTTGCTATGATAGTCTCCTCCTCCTCCCCTCATTCCTTCTAACTTTGCTTTTGTGGTATTTCAGAAATTAAGAACTGAGGAAAGCTAGAAAATGTCTAGATAAGAGACAATGTCTTCATGGATGAAGGAGAAGCTAGAGGGAAAATGAGATGGCAGACAGAAATCACCTTGCAAACTTTATAGGGTAGTATAAATGTTAATTATTAGCATTAACATTCCATAAGTCTATTAAAAATGGAAGTTAAGTGTATGTACGTGTGGGGGGTGGGGGTGGGGGGTGGGCGTGATGGAATATGTTTTCTGGAGCTTTGAAGTCTAGGAAGAATACCGGTACCAGGGAGGACATTTTTGAGATCAAATTTGAAAGATGAGCTCTAACCCCAATTTAGCTAAGACAGATTGATGTTTGTGCCTTGGGAGTTTTGTTTGTATCTAATCTGGAGGTGCCTAAATTTAGATGTTTTAATAAACTTTTTAAAAAATAATAGGCAATTAGGCATGCAATTCCATGCTAACTTTGCAGAAGAGAATCACCAACTTGCCCCCACCCAAGTTGAAGGGACAGTTCAGTCCCCATGAGTGCTGAAACTACAAAATGAATGTCATAAAGAATCACGGTGTTGTGACAGCTACTGTAGACAGCCTTATTTGTGGGGCTAGAACCAAAACCTCATTAAAAACCTCATTAACTTCCAAATTAAAAAACCACAATGTCTCCCTTGGCTAAGCAAGCATTTGTTCTTTTTCATCTGAATAAGGCACTGGAAACACTGGAAAAGATGTACTACTCATTTCAGCTTCAACTGCCCAGGTTGAAACGTGACATTATTTAATCAGTCAGTATTAAAAGCATGTAAACCATCATCATGCTCATAGCCTGAGTGTCCATACCTTTGGCCCTGGAGGCCCTGGCTGTACATCCTTTGTGTAGGCTGGTTCTCCTTTCTCTCCCTTCTTGCCCTGAATTCCAGGAAGGCCTGGTTGGCCAGTTACACCTGGGTGGCCTGCAGTTCCTTTTTTTCCCTTTGGGCCTTAAGCAAAGAAACAAATTTCAGATGGTGTCTATAGACAATGGTCTGTTTACTGGCTTGGCTCCAGACCTGGGAATAGCTATTCATCCCCAAAGGAATGCTCCTGAATTCTGGAACTAATATTTCAGTCATGAAAGCACTACAGTAATACAATGAATACTGCCTAGAATTAATAAATATTTAATTATTCATTCCCTAATTATTTTCATTTTTGAGTATACTTGTATTGTCTCTTTGACTGAAGATATAGTTTCCAGATGACTTTTAGATGAAATGAGATTCCATATTTCTGGTTCATCATGACTTTGAGGGAACTAGGGGGCTGATCCCATGGATTTATGACTCACCTGGCATTCCCATGGGCCCCATGCTCCCAGGTGCTCCAGGTGGTCCTGGTTCTCCAGGGTGACCCAAGGTGCCAGGATCTCCTCTGAGTCCTTAATTGAGAGTAAATATTCATTCTCTACAAAATTCACATCAACATATAGCTTAGAGTAGCCATGCCAATCAGACTAGATAGGAAATGCCTGTGACCCAGATCCTTTTCCTTCTTCTGCCATATATTTCTCAGTGCCCAAAAAAGAATAGCTCTGGGACTAGTACTAAGAGGAATTGAAGATTTTCTGCTGTCGTGTACATTTGCTACCTTGATCTGCCACTCCTTTTTATGTTTTCAAGATAAAATACAATCCTAGAGCAGGGGTGGGGAACCTGTAGCCTTGAGGCCACATATGACCTTCTAGGTCCTCAAGTACAGCCTTTTGACTGAATCCAAACTTCACAGAACAAATCCCCTTCATAAAAGAATTGGTTCTGTAAAACTTGGACTCAGTCCAAAGGCTGCACCCAATGACCCCTAGGACCTAGAGTTTTGTCATAATGGCAGTATCATAGCAAACAGAATACAAGTTATTTATTTTACAGGAAGTAGGAAGCTACCTTAACTTTTATAAAACTTATTGTGTCTGTTTAAATGTTTTTTTTTTTAAAGAAAAAATAAATCTTGTAAAACTCAAAATGTTGTTTAGGTTTTCTTTGAGGGAGAGGGGGTTGAACAATCATACGATAAATATTAAATTTGTAACACTTTTTAGTCATTTTAATTAAAATAAGTAGAATTTTGAGTAAGTAGTGCAGGTCTTTCTGAAAGTTTAAAACTATAGTATTTTCTTTCAAAACTCAAAATTTGCTCTAAATATTTTGGGTTAAAAACAGAGAATTTCAATATGTCTCCCTGTGAGGTTAGTTTAGAATCTGACTGGCCAAAGGACTGAATCTCTTCCTTTTCACTTTCAACAATAGCATCTTTGTGATCAGATCTCATCAAAACAACTGTTGGGGAAACTGAAGTCTCTAAGGTAAGGTTCCCTAACAAATTTGTTTTGTGTGTGTGTGTATGTTGTGGTCCCTTTTGGCAGTGTTGTAAAACCTGTGGACCCCTTCTCAGAATCATTTTTTTAATGCATAAGATGAAATACATAGGATTGCAAAGGAATTGAAATACAGATCTCAAAAAATATTTTGTCAGAAAAATTCACAAATACCAGGTTAAGAAGCCTTGCGGTAAGAGAACTTGTTTGTACCAGCATGGTCAAACACACGTTGGTGCCAGGTTTAAGTCCCGTGAGGCCCATGTCCGGGGTTTTTGTCTCTAAAGTTACTTTTGACTCTAAAATACAGTGTTTCTGTGATGCTAATATACCTGGTAACCCTGGCCTTCCAGGCATTCCATCATAGCCTTGTAATCCTGGTAGACCTGGAGTACCTTTTTCTCCTTTCTGGCCAAGATCTCCTGAAGGTCCTAGGGTAAAAAACATGGAGTATTAGAAAACACAAGAGGGTTTTCTTCAGGATCATAGCCATTCTGCTTCAAATTAATGTAACAGCTTTGCTGATTACTAGGGTGTCTATGACTGAGTCACCCAAGCTTTCTTTTCTTTACTTGTATCCCTCATCTGTATTTCAGTTTTAACCAACATTTTTGAATCAGCCTCATATAGTGGGCTCTCCATCGTCATGTGCCACAGTGACCTAGAGATTGGAAGCTTTAAAATTGAGACCCATAATGTTCTTGAGTCTGACCCTATAAACCTCAGAGCAGGAGGAGCAGGCAGATACAGTCTTTTTTTTTCTACCAAGAAACTGGCTGCCATTTTGTATTTTCCTTTTCCTTTTTTCACTTGGTTCTGCTCCCTCTATCAGTTATTCTGATTTTCTGTTCCATGACCTCTGCCTCACTTCTCATTTCTGCTTCCTTGTCCTAATTATACATGTTCTTCATTCCTTCTGCTGTTCTGTTCTTCAGAGAATCATTAGAAAAGGTCATTAGAACCCATGTGTATTTGTGTTCATCCAGTATTACCAGCTAGATTGTAAGTCCTCAGGGTCAGGTCAGGGTCTTATAGTTATTCATATCCCCCATAATGCCTAGCACATAGTATTTGCTGAATAAATGTTACATGATTAGAAAACAAATGAAACACCCCAATAAAAATAACATTTAAAAATGAATAATCCTATAAAAACACACTAAACAGAAACGTTTATTGATATGTGTATATTCATGTGCGTTATTTTATGTTATAAGCCTCAAGGAATCTATAGTACATAAGAAATCCTAGACTTTTAAAATCTATTAAACTGGCATATTATGTTCTCATTTCTTCAAGGTTCAAGTTTAAAGAGATTTCAGAGCAATGACTAATATACTTATATATTAAGATTCTGGCAGAATTATGCCTAAATGAATGTTAACCCTCACAATTGTGTTAGATTCTGCTTAAGCAAGTATTTGGAAAGAGGAATGGAGATTGTGAATCCTTTATTTAGAACTGGCAAAGTATCTTAGAGATTGTCTAGTTCATGAACCGTTATAGATGAGAAAATAAGCATATTTTAAATGACCAACTAATTTAATGGAAGAATTGGGACAAAAACTTGATTGTAGTCCAGAACTTTTTCCATGGTCCCTTATTGACTCTCATTTGGGTGTTGCCTCAAACAGAGACAATAGAAAGACCTTTACTTAAAAAGGCCAAGGTCTCCCACTGAATCCAGGGTGATCTCCAGTCTTCCTGATCTATATCTTGCCACCGGACCCAGATGGCTCTGGAGAAAAGAGTGAAGCTGGTGACTTTGCACAACCCTCACTCACTTAAATCCAATTCACTTGCAAGTCGTGGCATCACCTTCCTGAGTCATGGTCCTCTTTGAGAATGAAGGACAAACAACAAGGATAGCAGAATATATATTGAAGTGGAGTTGAATAAAGCATTGAACAAAACATTATTATCCTCAGTCTGTGCCCAATAGTCATCATATGTAGAAAAAATGCAGAGCAGATTTGCTAATAGTCATGATAACTGATGTTTATATAAAATTGGGATTGATTAAATCAACCTCACTTAAAGTAACTACGGTAATCATGAGAGAACACCTTTATAGAATCTATCAATCAAAAGCATTAAACTAAATTTTAAAAATCCTTAATTACTTTGGAAGGTAAGAAAGCCATTGGATGAAATGAAATGATGCAATATTCTGTGAGTCTGTGCATAAAATACAGCAAGTCAGTTTGGAAGCCTGGACATTCAAATGGTAGGGAAGCTTAGTAGTAGAAACAGTTCCAATCAAGTCCCCAAAAAGGAATTGCTGGGAGAGAGGAGGGGAGGAGAGAAAGTTCTATCTCCTCCCCTAACCCCTTACCAGAGGATGATTTTGTAAATTTTGAAAGGTCAGAAGATATTAGACTTACCTTGGGTGTCCTAGAAGTGTCTCCTGAATAATAACTAATATATCTGTATTGGGAGCTGAGGGCAGACTAGAAACAGTGAGGAAAGGCAGATCCAGGACCCTACTAGGGGCCCAGCCGAGAGCTACACCATGACTAGGGGTGCCCTTATGGGGCCCCTCATGACCAGGAAGATGAGAAAAAGATATCTAGCAACCACAAGCTCTGTCATCTCTTTGCCCCACGTGCTCACTAAGCTTGAGTTCACTTTCCTCTGCACTCTGTATGTATATGTGGGATCGATCTGGAGGGTGTTTTTATGAATTAACTTTGTGGGTTTTTTTTCCTTTTTGGATGGCAATTGGGGTTAAGTGACTTGTCCAAGGTCACACAGATAAATTAATTTCTAAGAGCAAATTAATGCTAGCTGCCTAATTGATATATTAATAATCAGTGGGACGGGGTGGCTAGGTGGCACAGTGAGTAAGAGCGCTGGCCTCGAAGTTGGGATGACCCGAGATCGGATCTGGCCTCAGAAAATGAGCACCCACACATAAATAATGACTAGCCGTGTAACCTCGAGCAAGTTACTTAACCCCAATTGCTTTAAAAAAAAATAATCAGTGGGATAAATGTATCAATAGGCACACATGAATTTTAGTGCTAGAAAAATTCCCATACTCTCAGGATTACCCCCTCAAGCTCTGAGGAAAGATGCAATTAGACACACTCTGGGGACCCAAACTGCCAGTCCAGCAAGGATTGGGACAGTAGGCCCCAGAACCCATATTCAATTTCTATAGTGCTTTTTACAAAGCATTTTACAGATGTAATAGGACAGCTCTTCCTTGAACTTCTGGTGTGGAAAAGGAAATTCTCATCTTTCTCTCCTCCTTCATTCCCCCTCTGGACCCTTTCACTCCCATAGTTATGGACAATCTAAAGAGAATTGTCACTGAGCAACTCATAACTGCTAGAGAGGTGGGTTGGAAGTCCAGTGGAATACTGATGGAGTCTTAGGCCACATGCACAGATGAGAAGAGTGTGACTGACTGAGAGTTCTCTCTCCCTTTAAAGTCTACTGAGCTGGCGTCTTTCCTTGACCAATAACCGATGTTCTTTGGTGTAGTCCCCCAGTTACTGATGGGAGTTGTGTGGAAGGGGAGAGAGATCATAGGGAAATCAACCAGAAGCCTCTGGTTGAACATGTCCTTGCTTATGAGCATCACCCATTGGAAAGGACCAGGAAAAACATTTAGCTCCAGAAGTACCCCAGTCCACCAATGAGAGGTAGAAGTGGATTCCTGATTATCCTTATTACACCTACATCACCTCATCTGATATTTACAGCAGCACTATGATGTAAATACTAAAAGTATTATTCCCATTTTATAGATAAGGAAACTGATACTTAGGTTAAGTAACATGTCCACTGTCATACAGGAAGAAAGTACCAGGTAGAATTCAAACATAGTTCTCTTCACTCCAGTTCGAGTAATTTTTCTGCTGGCTAGGTATAATATTTTTCTTAGAAATATAGATATATTTTACCTTAAGCTCTGTGAAAGGATTGGATTTAGTGAAATGCCAAATTATTTCCTCATATAATGTTATTATTAGAAATATACATATATTTTACCTCATGCTCTATGAAAGGATTGAATTCAATAAGATACCAAATTATTTCCTTATATGATAAGTTCATATATATATTAGGGTCAAAATAAAACTCATGTAGTCATGGATATGGTATTGGGATTTCCTTATAAAAAGCTTATAAAATGCTAGCCAAATAATCTTTAACAGTAGTGAGTTTGTCAAAGCAGAGTCAATCAAAGCTGTTACCTGAATAAAATCCATTTAAAACACATTAGATCTAGTTGTTGTAATTAAGTTTGTGTCAGTAATTACATTCTGCAACATTATTTTAAAAAGTTATCTTAACAGTTTAAGAAAATATGACTACACAGTAGTATTATTTCCTAAGAAGTTATTTTTCTTACTAAAAGTGAAATACAACCCAGGATTTTTGTAAATCTGAAAATAATGAATTTTCTGGGTTAAAATGAAAATATGAGAGGTTCCTAAAAAAGACCTCTGTTCTCTAACTTTGTTTTATAATGAAAGTACTTCTTTATGGAAGCTTTTTCTAAATTCATTTATGTGTTTTAACAAGAGTATGACAGATTTTCAAAAACTAATAGAAATTTTGTTAGACCTTTACTTCTTAGATACCATAAACATCAATGAACTTTTAGTATGGCTCGAATCAAGTGAACACGTCAACAAACCTTTATTAAGGGCTTACTATATAGCAGTACACTATGCTAACTGTTGGGAATATAAATATAACAAAAGACAAAGAAAAGACAGACCCTGCCCTCAAGGGGCATGCATCCCTTGTAGTGAAGACAGAGAAGAAAACACTTAAAAGAAAGGCAAAAACCTGGGTGTTGGGGAAGGAAGAGATGGAGAAAAAAAAATCCAGAAACAAAGCTATGACTGGTCTTGGCCTTTCCCTAAATTCCAGGGTGTGAGGAGAACAGACTAATCAAGAACAGAACAGGGGTATCAACAGTGGAGAAGGCTGCTTGGGGATAGTGAACAAAGAACCCCTCTTGCTCTTAGGTTTAGTTTATGTAGAATGTTAATGTTTTCTTTCTGGTTTTCTGAGTACACGTGATTAAAGTTGGGCAAAAGAACAAAGACTAAGCTGTTTTCTCATCTTGCCTCAATCGTTTTTCATGTTTTATTCTAAGACTAAATGAATCAAAAACATTAAACTGCCAAATTGAATATATGTGAATTCTAAGCTACTAGGCATATTAACTACTTGCTAAGTGTACACAGTGATTGTAGACAACATTTTAAAATCACAATATGTAGAGAGTACCTGTTGCAGACAAAATTTGGGGGGATTGGTACATGGAGCAGAACCCAGTCCCAGTGCTCTCCGGGATTGTTGGGTACATTAAGATAAGTTTTTAATTACAGCCTACTTTGTCAGTGTGTAACATTTCCCAAAAGAACTGGGTTTTTGGAGAACCTACTTTTTAAAATTTAATTTTATCCTGGTGACACTACAAATGCACAGAAAGACAAAATGTGCTCAGAAATATACATTTAGCCATAAAAGGTGTTTTAGATATCAGAACTCTCCTTACCTTCTGGTCCTGGTTCACCTTTCTTCCCTACATCAGCTGATATCATTGATGGTCCTTGAGCTCCTTTATTACCTCTGTCCCCCTTTTCTCCAGGAAGTCCTTTCTTCCCCTTTCTTCCTGGAATCCCAAAGCTACCTAAAAAGAACAGCAATATCATTGGTTCTTGATTATGGCTTTGTTATAAAATCTTGGAAAAGATTATGGATGACATTTAACCCCAAACAAAAGGTAACTGAAAAGTTATCTGCAACTGCTGGTCCATATACCTGCACTATTATTGTTCTAAAATCTTTTTAAGAATTATATATGCACATATGGACAGCATCACACAGTTCACTCAGAGATAGAAAGAATGTAACATCTTACTTTGTTTATTTTTTGCTTTAAGAAGGAATTTGACTCAGCAGAACAAAAGCTGTCTTGAATGCTCTAAGATAACTCTCCTACTTACATCAGCATTACAAAAAACTCCATGTTGTCTAAGGTTTAAATAACTGGAAAAAGGTGAGTTTGTACACTATGCTAAAACATTCTCAAGAGCATCCATAAAAACTCAGGATAAATGACATGGCAGTGGGGTGGGTTGGGGGAGACACAGAAAGGAGAAAAAAGTACAACAAATGCATTCTTTTCAGAATTTTTTTTCCCACTAAAGTGAACATGTGACTTTGTCTCTCCTCAAGATCCAAGCGTAACACATTCTTTCTGAATTTGGAAAATAGATAATAATTTGTAATGATAGCTAACATTTATACAGTGCCTTAGATATGACAAGGTAGCTGTCTGAACTAAGTTCACTAATACAAGCATTATTCTTCTTATTTTACAGCTGAAGAAACTGATAACTAGCAAGAAACATAACCAGAAATCAAACCCAGGCTTTCTCACTTTAGGTTCAATGTTATTTCTCCTATATTATGTATGCCTTCACCAATACAACTTACCTTTCTGTCCTGGGGCGCCTGGGTTCCCAGGAATCCCAGGAGGCCCAATTTTTCCAGGATAACCCATCATACCAACTTCTCCCTTTTGGCCTGTGGAATTGAAGGAACATGGAAGTGTTTTGGTTTTTCAATACAAAGAAAATCACAGATTTGGGTCAAGTATCTTTCACCGCCTAACAGTGGGAAAATCAACTAAGGTGCTTGAATAGATAGTATAAAATAGAAACAGACATTAAGAGTCAAAAGATGGAGACTGATGGGGCTGGAGCCAAGATGGTGGATTAGAGGCAGCAACCCAGTCAAACTTTCTTAACACTCTCCTCCAAACAACTTAAAAAAATGCCTCAAATCAAATTTTAGAGTGGCAGAGCCAACAAAAGGTCAGTGTAAGACATTTTTTCAGCCTAAGACAACTTAGGATACTGCAGGAGAAGTCTGTGACATTAGGGTAGCCTCAGCTATAGGCTTTGGAGGTGGCTGTGACGGGGTGGCGGCAGCTTTGGGAGCTCTCAGCCCAGAGACAGTAAGGGGTGGAGACCAGTTGCAGGGGACCTGGTCACAGTTCCAGGATGAAGTGGAGCACTAGCACTTGCAGCTTCAGGGAAGTAGGGGTTCTTCCTGGGTAAATACCAGAGCACAGACTAGGTATCCATATCTTTCCCCAGATCACACCATCTTAGAAGCACTGAAAACTCTCAGATGCCCAGAACCAGCTTTGAAAACAGCAGTGGGAAAAATTCTGAAGCATGGGACAGTACCTCCTCATTTGCAGATGAACAGAAACCCCCAACTTTAATATAAAGTTCAAAGTAAAGAAATAGACTGAAAGATGAGCAAACAACAAAAGATCTTGACCATAAAAAGCTGCTACATGCCAGGGATTACCAAGACACAAACTCAGAAGAAGACAACAGTGTGAAAACAGCTATAAGCAGAGCCTCAAAGAAAGATGCTAATGAACACAGGCCCAATAAGAATTACTAAAAGACTTAAAGAGACAAGAGGGGAACAGGAAAAATTGAGAAAAGAAATTAGACTGATGCAAGAAAATTATGAAAAGAGAATTAAGAGTTAGGTAAAAGAGGCACAAAAAAGAATCAAAGGTGAAGTTTCTAAAAGAAACTTCTTTGATAAATATATAGGCAATAGAAAGTCCTATTTTCTAACCTTGGCATCAAATATATATTTTGGAATGGTTAAAGAATTTTTAGCAATTTAAAGCAGAGTTGTCATTCTTTCATCGTCTCCATTATTTCTTTAAGAAACCAAAGGAAGACTCTCAATAAATGCAAGCTAAGAGTAAATTGTCACATATTATTGAAATTAAACTTTCTAACAAATAGTTTAGAATAGATGCTTCATAAACTGAAAGAAAACTTCTAATTTGAACATGTATGTCCAATACCTGGTGGGCCTAGTCGTCCTGGAGCTCCTGGATGTCCTGCTGGACCTACTAGTCCTTTATCCCCTTGATGACCCGGCAGTCCTGGTGGCCCCGGTTCTCCAGGGGAACCTGACTTGTCTAAGCCTGGTATCCCTGGGTCCCCTTTAGGACCATCCAAGCCTCTGTCTCCTTCAAAAACAAAAACAAAAGGCATCAATAACTTCAATTCATATTCCTATAGGTCTTTAAAGTTCATAAGTAGCTTTCCTCAACAACCTTGAGAGGCAATTAACACAAGTATCATGATTGCTATTGCACATGAGGAAAGTGAGATCCAGAGGTATGAATAGATTCCCCCACGGCCACATGTCATGTGTCATTAAAATTCAGGCCTCCTTAATCTGAATTCAGTACTGCTATTATTACACCATGCAGCCTCTCAACAGTAGCAAAAACCTTCCCTCTTTCCCATCCCCCCAAAATCTGATAAATAATAAAAGGATAGAGTTGGGACGGTGATGGAAATGGTCAAGTAAAATTGGGAACTAGGTCAATCAGCAAGCATTTATTAAGCACCAACTATATACCAGACATTGTGCTAGATGCTGGGGATACATAGGTTAAAATGAAATAGTTCAGGGGGCAGCTAGGCGGTGCGGTGAATAGAGCACCAGCCCTGGAGTCAGGAGGACCTGAGTTCAAATACAGCCTCAGACACTTGACACACTTATTAGCCATATAACTTTGGGCAAGTCACTTATCCCAACTGCCCTCCAAAAAGCAAAAAAAAATAGTTTCTGTGCTCAGAGAGTTGACATCCTAATGGGGGAAGCAGAGTAAGCCCTCAGTTTTCTCTTTAGTCTGGTGTGATGGAAAGAGCAGTAGACTGGGTATCCAGACACCAGCGTTCTGCTCCTTGCCTTGCCTCTAACTAGGAATGTGACCTCAGTTTCCCTATCCGAGGAAATGAGAGAAGGATAGATTATATGAACTCTAAGGTCTTTTCAACTTGGTTAATTCTATGATTATTGAAGAATTGTAACCTTTTGGCTGTACAGCCTCGTCTGCACATTAATACTGCTTATATAAACAAGAAGTCATTTTTGCCAAGATTTCCATCATTGTAGTGATGTTGTTATTATTTGTGAAGGAAGCTGTATTTAGTGGACTAGGATGTACAGCTAAATGGAAACTGAGTCCCAAATAGCATCAGTAACTTGACCAAGTGTAGGCAGAAACACAGATGACAAACTCAGGAAAAGAAAATTCAAGCTATGCACTATGTGGGGGCAGCCTTGATTTATGCCTATTTGTGGTATGTATCTATTTATTTTTAGTGACAGTGAGACAACTTTCATCTGTCCATTTAGCGTTTGACACAGTAGTAGATCTACCTTGTGCTCCTTTTAGTCCATTTAAACCTGGAAGTCCCTGGGTTCCCTTTGCACCTGGTATACATATTCCTGGAATCCCATTGTATCCTGGAGGTCCAGGAAAACCAGGTTCTCCTGGAAAAGAGAAATGGACAAACACAATCACAAGGAGTCGTGATGATCGTTTGAGTAGATCTGTGACCCCACTGGCGTGCATGCTCTTCCTGATACTCAGAGGATTCATGGTTTCATCAACAATAGAGACTCCAGTGTTGCAGTTCGCAGCCCACCTGGGACCACCCATTCTCTGTTACTCTTCTCCATGTTTTTCATATTCTTTTGTCCACAAAAGGTCTACTTAACATTCTGGGGATGTTTCTCTCTTTCTCTTGACATGGTGAGGATGCCCACAGAGCCCCTAGGGTGCCCATGAGTTAACCCTCCCTCTCCCAGTGTGATCAGCTTGTCTTTCTAGACCAGACATTTATTTGGTAACTTTCTTTATTCCAGATCTTTTTAGAAGTTCTCTTGCAGCCTGTTTACATTTGAAAGTGTACCTCTCCGTTGCTCTCTGAGTGATATTTTTTAACTCATTGAAGACTGAAGTATTCCATAGCCCACAGCTGTATAAGACCACCAGTAGAATATCGGAATGTAAAAAGTGAAAAGGTAGTCCATCCTTTGTTCCATGGAGAAGCTTGAGGTTACTAAATTGTACTGTTCCAGAGGTAATCCAGGACATACTTCTATTTTGGTTCAACTTATTGTCTATTTATATGCAGTGTATCCAAGAAAAAATATGTGTCTATGATACATACACAAACACACATATGTGTGTATATATATACTCACTTCTCATTTGCAGTGTATCCAATATCTTATGTATGTATATATAACCACGCATATATACATGTATGCCTATGTATCTAAAGATATATATATATATAGATATACATTTTATTAACTATAGATGTATTACTAATATGTATATATGCAGATTAGATGATCTTCATAGGTTGTCCACCTAACTGTATGTCATAAGCTGGACAAGAGGTGTAATTCATTCATGATTATTGTTATTACTATAAATTTTGTCTTGTTTTGTCCCTGTCGTGCAGGGAAAAACTTTTTAGGGATATAACTTTTCAGAAAATACTGGAAAGAAAATTACATATATTTCTCATTTAATCCTTTAAATGTAGGGATTTCCTGAAAGAATTGAGACTTCAAAAAACTCTTTAGTTAGAAATGAGATGCAGGGTGGCATAGTGGGTGGAAAGATGGGCTTAGAGTCAGGAAGACCTGGGCTCAAGTCTAGCCTCTGACATATACTGCTCTTGCGACCCTGGGCTAGTCCCTTAAGCTCTTGGTGACATAGTTCTTTAAGACTATGACTGGGCCGGCTAGGTGGCTCAGTGAATAGAGCGCCGGCCCTGGAATCAGAAGGACCTGAGTTCGGAGCCGGCCTCCAACACCTAATCCACACAAACAAAAACCTAGCCGTGTAGTGTAACCTTGGGCAAGTTACTTAACCCCAATTGCCCTAAAGGGGCGGCTAGGTGGCGCAGTAAGTAAGAGCGCCGGCCTCGGAGTTGGGATGACCCGAGATCAGATCCGGCCTCAGAAAATGAGCACCCACACATAAAGAATGACTAGCCTTGTAACCTTGAGCAAGTTACTTAACCCCAATTGCTTTAAAAAAAAAAAACAAAAAAAAAAACAAAAAAAAGACTATGACTTTCAGAGGAGGTGCCCACCTGCGTTAGTAGGGAATTTCCATATCAGTGAAATCACAGGTCCATTCCCTAACTCTCTTTGCCTTCCCCTCTTCTGAAATGAATTGAAAGGTCTAAGAAACACTCAATTGTCACTGTCCTAAGGTATCCAAGAAAGAATAAGTTGTTTTAAAGAGGAATGTCACAGATCATAGTTGTACTATGATGCCCCATTATGTCATGGAGGTGACCAAGGAAAACTTGTCAATGGAGTTCAAGCCCTGGCATCTCCTACCAAGTTGTAGGGTGTTGGGTGTTGATTGAGCCAGCCCTCCGAGGATCAGCGTGGTTAGCTTTGGTGTCACTAATCACCCAAGGGTTAACCACTTGGCAGTGTATTCTTTGACTACATCAGGCCATAAAGACAAAGCCATTTTCCTAAGTCATAAAAAGGTTGTGCTCAGCATGGATAGAGACAGTAGCTACCCTGCTAAACCTATCACATCTTTGAAGCAGTGAAATAAAAATAGCAAATAAAAACATAATGTTTGCATAAAAAAGCATTCTTCAGTCCAGCATTATGGATGCAGGGCTGGCCTTGGAGTCCAGAAGAAGAAGGCCTGCATGTCTACAAGCCCTAAATCTGACACACACTGAGCTTGTGACTGTGGGAAAGTCATTCTCTTAGTTCCCCAAGCTTTTCTGTAAGACTGCAAATTACATAATATCTTAACAGTCTAAATTATTAGGAGTTTGCATACCAGGAGTTCCCTAATCTGATGAAATTATAGATCCAGATCAAAATGTGTGTGTGTGTGTGTGTGTGTATGTGTGTGTGTGTGTGTGTGTGTGTGTGTGTGTGTGTGTGTGTGTGTGTGTGTGTGTGTGTGTGTGTGTGTGTGTATGCCATTTCAGCCTCTGTTTTCTCTATGGAGGAACTGAAAAATTTTCCAAAAGTGGCCTTTCCTCCCATGTGTCCCCTTCTTCCTATTCCTCCTTCCCCCAACTCCCCTAGATCTAAAAAAATGATTTTCCTTTATTTTAGCTCAGCCTTGGTGTGGTTGCAAATAATCAAGCCAAGTACCTGGTGACCCATTAGGTCCTTCATTTCCTGGGGGTCCTGGAGGGCCTGGAAGGCCAGGGAGTCCATTTTCTCCATTTTCCCCTGAACTTCCCTTTTCTCCTGGAAAACCAGTGATTCCTGGTTTTCCAGGCATTGCTGTACCTGGGTCTCCCTAAACCACAGAAAAATCATATATACAGTCAATAGGATCAGAAGCTAGTAGAAACTTCAAGAAACTGAAAAGCAAGGTATGGTGTTGGTGTGGGTCAGAGGACCAGCTCTACCTTTGTTCTAACTACCCTTGTGACTTAGAACTAGTCACTTAACTCTGGCCTCAGGTTCTTTGTCTATAAAATGAGGGAGTTGGGCTAGATATGAATGAATGAATGAATGAATGAATGAATGAACGAATGAAAACCATTTATTTTGTGCATGCTAGATGCCAAACACCATGCTAAGTGCTGGTGATACAAATATAACAGATACAAGAAGATTATATATTAAGGGGAGATAACACATGTAGGGAAATGGTGACCAGATCTGGGTCTTTTAATTTAGAAAGAGAGATGGCAATTGGAACCATAGGGTAATAGGTTGTGCCCTTTGCCCTATATAGTATTGATTCAGTTATGATTCCAGAACTGGAAAGGGAAGATAGGTTGGGGGAGAGGGCACAACAGAGGACTGAAGACCATCTGACAGGATCACTGGGCAGTAAAGTAAGGCCTGGCTGGGGCTATTATAGCAGACCACATGGGGCACTCAGGAACCTGGACCACAGAGTTATAGGCAGACGTTCCAGAGCTGGGAGGGTATGTTACCCCTCTAAATCTATAATCCTATAACTTGCACAAGGTCACACAGCTTGTAAAAGTTGCCTTTACTTGTAATTGGGAAAAAAATAAGATATTAAATTTGAACCCAGGATCTCTGATTCCACGTCCTACTCAGCCACATGGTCCCTCACATTTAAGATTTATTTATTTAAATTCAAAGAAACTTAAAGTTGAGGGAGACATAGAGGTCATTTAGCTCCATTCCCTCATTTCTTAAACAGAAATAGAAATAGAAAAATGCCTTGTCTAAGGCCACGCATCTCTTCAGTAGCCAGGTGGAGATCAGAACCCTGAATTTTTGCTTTCCTGGTCTATAGCACCTGTATTAGACACAGTAATTCATAGATTTCCAGGTAGACAGGGTCATACAGGGCCATACAGAGCAGATAGGCTATGCTCCCTCATTTTTCAGATGAAGAAGCTGAGGCCCAACCATGAAGTTAACTTGCCTAAGGTTGCACAGAGCCAGGATCTGACCCCAGATCTTCTGATTTCTAAATCTAGAACTATTTCTGAGGGAGGCTAGTATCCAGCCTTTCTTGCACCTTAGCTAGCCTCCACACCTGCTGTTTCTGAGTTTCTTCATTATTTCTACCATTCCTTTTCCAGCTGTAGTTATTGAATTTAAGAGGGAGAGGGACAGACATTAGCTTTAATGCCTAAGGCATTTCATCAGGCAGCAGAGAGACAGGGGCACCCACTAGGGAGAAGCAGCTGAGCCCACACTTTGATGTTAAGACATTCACTACGAATAGATGAAGCCATGCATCTTCACTGTTTTCCTCTATTCACAAGGATAGATCACAGGCATTGATGGTGTTTTTAGGCTTATGCCAGGACCAGGTAGGGTTAATGTCAGGCTCTACACTGAGCTAGAATGAGTTCAGGGTGGCCATTAGCTTGCCTTAGGGCACAAGATTTATAGGGCACTAGCAGTGCTCAAACTTTAGCAGTAACCCTAACGCTAAATCAAGTTTACCATTAACTGGTAAGAATAATTAGCATAAATCAGTAAATTAGGAGACGGTGTGTACTTCTCCCTAAACCAGGGTGAACTTCTCGGATGATGAATGGCTTTGCCATGTCCTGGGGTATGCTTTCTGCTGCAAAACTCCAATTGAACTTGTCTTAAAAAGTAGATTTAAGGGTGATTTTCTTATCTGCTTCAGTCATGTTTCCAGAGGGCTGCCCAGGCATGAGGAATGCTTGTTATAGCTTTGATGCATCTCCACAGTGGGGATCCATTCACTAGAAATCCCTCACGCCCTCCCCATAATCCTACTAGATCTTAAGACCCCTGCATGTTTTTGTTCTGAAAATAAGAAAGATAGATATTTAGAGACCCCCAACCATAACTTGTGGACCTTCCCTTTTCTGGCTAGAAGGTAGTAAGAGGCTTTCCTTTGTCACACTACTTGAGAAGGAAGTTGCTCTTTTTTATTTTTTAAAGGCACATTATTGTTTGAGGCAGCTATATTATTATATAATACACTGTGTAGAGCATTGTGTAGATGGTTCTTAGCAACCATCTCATCTAACCTCCTAATTTTACAAATGGATAGAGAATTTTAGATCTAGAGAAGTTAAAGGACTTGTCCAAGGTGATAAAGCTTTAGGGAAAGAGTAAAGACCAGAATGCTGGTTTCTTGTTGCTTGTGTTTGTGCTTTTCCCACTGTCTTGCTGCCTTTTATGAAAGAGATGGTATAATTAAGTGCTATGAAGCCTGGAAAATGCTTCCTTAAAGGAGTAACTTGTTATATTTTCATCAGAAGACAACAATGATTTTTGTCAATAATAATAAGAGTTAACATTCATATTGCCCTTTTAGGTTTGCAAAGCACTTCATGGACATCATCTTGAAGGCAGGATCTGGTTTTGCTTTTGATTGTATCCTCAATACTGATCATGGCACATAGTAAGTGTTTAAAAAAAAATACGTGTTGACTATTTCACAAGAGGCCTCCAAGGAGTAAGTACAGTACAGTGGAAAGAATCAGTTATGTACTTATTTTTATGGCAATAAAAGTATGTATATCCTGCCTTTCATATAAGGATGTGATGCTTCTGATCTGCCTTCAGTAAAGCACGTAATTGAGTAATTTTTTACACTAACAGCAATAGCAGTTAGAGGTTCAAGATCCACAGTTTGAATTTTATGGTTCAATGATCTCACAATAATTATGTGTAGTAAGTAGCATCAGTATCACTATCACTGTTTTATAGACAGGAAAACTGGGACTCAGAGATGTTAAATGACTTTTTCAGGATCACACAGGTACTAAATGGCAAAGACCAAAGCTCTTTTCACTACTTTCTATTGCTTGAAATCAGGGATCTCAGTCATTCACATTAGAAAATTCTGCCCTGTAACCAATTTCTGATACTTGCAAGAAGACTGGCCAGAGTTTTAGGAGCAAATTTGTGGTGATGCACAGAGCTCTTCTAGGTTTCATACTTAAAAAATCATTTGGAAACTGAATCTGTAAGACTAAGCACTAGTTATTAGAACAATTGACTCAGGGTCTAAAAGATATTAGTGACAATTTAAAATCAGACTAAGTATTTTAAAGAAGCTAAGGAATACAACTCAAAACATTATCTTGCAGATAAACAGATTTTTAAAAAAGAAATTAGTAAGGAGATCCTGGTCACTAGATGAAGCTCTGGTAAAATTTGGGTTTTCTTTTTCTTTCTGCAAGTAAAAATGTTTAAGGACTTGACTTGTCTTTTTAAAAACTTTATTTATATCATTCAAGGCCAGCTAGGTGGCACAGTGTACAGAGTACC
Source organism: Gymnobelideus leadbeateri (assembly GCA_011680675.1). Taxonomy (NCBI): domain Eukaryota; kingdom Metazoa; phylum Chordata; class Mammalia; order Diprotodontia; family Petauridae; genus Gymnobelideus; species Gymnobelideus leadbeateri. The sequence continues at coordinate 1,014,401 of WOXC01005556.1, read as the reverse complement.
AGGCCTGGAGTCAGAAGACTCATCTTTCTGAGTTCAAATCCAGCCTCAGATGCTTACTGGCTTTATGACTCTGGACAAGTCATTTGATCCCATTTTCCTCATTTATAAAATTATCTGGAGAAGGAAATAGAAAACACTCCAGTATCACTGCCAAGAAACCTCAGGAAAATGGGGTCTTGAAGAGTCAGACCCAACTGAAATGACTGAACAATAAACAACATGTCATTTAAAATACTCGCTCAATGATGTTTTGCAAAAAAAGATACATTTTTAAATGCTTAAGAAATAGACTGCTGAGAGTAATCAGCAAAAATGCCAACAATTTCTGCCTCTCTTTTCTAAAAGATTTAAACCTAGCTATATACAACTGGGCACAACAGTCCTAACCTGCACTCTGATTAAACCGATTTTGTGATTTTCTCAGACCTTTGCTCCTGGGAGCCCTGGTATTCCAGGTGACCCAGGTTTCCCCATTTCTCCTGGACAACCTGGTGATCCTTTGGCTCCGGGAAAACCTCTGTCTCCTATAAAACAAGCAGAAAAATCATGGGGATAGTTTCATTAAGGGACACTTTATTTTTACTTCTGCGTTTTTGGTGGCTGGAAAGCTTAAGAGCTAAATAAGTTAGTTTATTTTTTTCTTCCTTTCAGCTCTTTGAACTAGCTTAAACTGATTCCTCTTGGGAGGAAAAATCATCAGAAATAATGTTCCATATTTTAATTTTTAAAAGTAGTATTATTATTTTGATTCAACAATTTTCCAAATGAAGGCTTTGGGTTCAAAGCTGATTCAGCGCCAGATGATTTAGGGTTCAGATTTAGTTCCAATTCATGGAGAAAAGTGGGCTCAACGATGAGCCCTTGAGTCTCACTGTGTTCTTACACTCTTCTGCAATTGTCATAGAACACTTTGTAATCTTTATGAAAGGAAAACAGTGATTTGGTGCCTACAGGAAGACAGGCCCAAAGTTTGTGTTCCATTCACTCTTGTATTCTTGCTAAAGGGAGCACTTGTAGTGAATCACATGGATTCAAACTAGTGATCAGTGGTATGATAGGAATGGAAAGGAACATATTTACCTCAAGTTAAATAGTAGACTAAACTCTGGGAGTTGTAGCTCAGGCAGAAGCCAAGGGGCTCAAAAGATAAACAACCTAAGCATAAAGGTTTTTGCTGTCTGGCAGAGTAGGGCTGTGGATCTGATTCACAAGAGAGCTGAAACAGCCCTGGAGCCATTCACTAAAAGAGCTGACACACCTCCCACACTCCCACCCCTCTTTGGGTGAGAGGGCAAAGGTAACTTTAGTTCATCAGAAGACCAGCATATGACTAAAGCAAAGGGCCAGAACACTAATGATAATAGGAATCTAAGCTGCTCCAAAGTCTTGTTCCAGAGAGCAACTCCTTAGAATAACTAACTGAGCAAGCAGATAAGCTTTCGACCTTAGAGTCCATTTCGGTAGAACACTGAGGAGAAAGACATGGATAGAAAACTGGTGCAGGCTTTTCATTGAGAAATCAGCAGGAAAAAGCCCTCTGTGCAGGCAATTTACTGGAGCCATATTGAAGGTCGGAGTTAACTGAATGTCAGACTTATCTTCAACTTCAAGGTTTTAGTATATTAGGATGGAAATTCTCATATTTGGGAAGTGTTTGTTTATTTATATGTATAATATAAATTTTGAAAATAATTTGAATATATTTATGTTTATATATATATTATATTCATAATATAAAACCATAAAAGCAAAATCAAGCCACATAGGAAAGGCTCTCAGATCATATTAACATTAATTTATTTGGAGTACATCTGGTAACATTGGAGCTGAGACTCCTTAGGTGTTATTTTAGAACAGCATGACTCAGAAGTTCCCCTGATTTCTTGGAATGAACCCTGTATCTGCTGATTGAAAGCATGATATTTATCACCTACATTTCTTATAAGATGACAAGAAGAAAATTCCTCTTAAACTAAATAACTTCTTTATGTTCCAGACAACTGGCTGAGCAGCAGTGGTTTAAATTTTTTATTTAGGAAAAATCATGCATATAATATTCAGCTTTTTGTGATTTTTGTGACTTTCAATTAGATCCCTAAGCATTTAAAAACCTATACAAAGGGGAATCTATGAAGATAGTATGGGATAGTCTAGGCTAGATAAGGCTAAAAAGGAATAGAATAAGGAAGCTGAAAGGTTACCTAGTTCATGTTTTTTTTTTCTCTGTAGAACAATTAAATATATTTAATGGCATATTCTGTGAAATGGGTTATTCTAGAGCCTACTGTGGACTTGAGATATAAGGACTCATGGTAGGCACAGTCAATAGATTTTTGTCTGTTGACAGTCATACTAAGTAGGCCTCAAACATCAACCAGTACTGTTAGTTGTTTTATTAGTGGAAAATAATAAAATTTTTACTGAAATTTAGCATTTACCCTTATGTCCGGGAGGCCCAGGAACTCCAATTCCTGGTAATCCTGCTTCACCATCAGATCCAGGAGGACCTGGGTTGCCACTTGGTCCCATGGACCCTGGTTTTCCTAAAAGAAGAAGACCAAGAAAAGTCAGCCTTGTTTCATCAACTTCTAAACTTTCTTATTTCTGTCAAATGTACCATCAGACTCTCAGTTATAATTCAGTGCCATCTTGGGTTCTGCTCCCCCACCCATCTACTCAGCTGCCAAATCTTGCTGTTTCTCTCCTTATAGATTCTCTCTCATCTGACCTTTCTACTCACATTTCTGTTCTACCTTGGCTCAGGCCTGCATCCCCTCTCATCTAGAGCATCCCAACAGCCTGCTAACTGGTCTCTCTGACTCACTTTGGTCTCCACTCAGAATGTCCTCCATGTAGCATCCAAAGTGATTTCCCTTAATTATAGTTCTGAACATGTTACTCCACTCCTCAATCACCTCCAGTGGTTTCCTAGTCTCTCTACAATAAAATATAAACTACAGTAACATATAAATATATGTTTAGCTTTTAAAGCCCTTCACCAGCTGCCCCCAAGTTATCTCTCCTGTGCCATTATAGATTACATCCCCTCCTGCACTTTTCAGAGCCTCTTAATGATCCTCACTCATGCCATTCTATATGTTGTCTCTGGGTATTTGTGCTGGCCACCCCCTGTTCTCACCTCAACTCATTGGATCCTTCTCTTCCCTACCCCACTTTTAGTGGCCTCCCTAACTAACACATATACATATATACATACATACATACATACATACATACGCACATATATATACTTTGCATTGATGTTTTCGTCTTACTCTCCATATATACATATGTATGTATGTATGTATGTATGTGTGTGTTTATATATATATTTTTCTGTTGGAATGATGTAAACTCCTTGAGAGTAGGGACTGTTTTATTCTATGTACTTGTATCCCCAGTGCTGGGCACCTAATAGAGGCTTATTAATGTTTGTTAATTGTATTTGAATGATCACTGTGTTTAGTGATAAAATTAAACTAATATAATAACCAATGCTCTTCCTAGTCTTGCCAAAGGACTTACCAATAAAATCTGCAAAGTTTAATATATATTATCTCTCTCCCTCTCTCTCCTCTCTCTTTTTCCTCATTCGACACTATACATGTATATGTGTGTACAAGGTGTTCCAAAAGTGAACCTTTAGGGAATCTTTATCTTAAAAAGATATAGAAATAGGGATTGAGAGAAAAAAGATATATAAGAGAAAGAAATTATGTGTATATAATTTATATATATATAAAATATAATTTATATTTATATAATTTAGCAATATAAATGACTACAATATAGCAAATTTACATATAATTATAATATAACTTATTAGCATATAAATTTCCATATAACACATAACATAATAAATAATAAAATAAAATTTTATAATATAAATAATTATTTAATATATTTAATATTTTAATATTTTAATATTTAAATATAATATAATTTTTCTCATATGTATATATTTCTCTATCTCTATCTCTATTTCTTCCTAAGCTAGAGATTCTATAAAGGTTCAAAATTCTGGTTTAAAGAAATATATATTTAATGTATTCCAAAAGTCTTAGTGAAGTTTTAAGGTATTAAAACTTTTTATTAAAGTTTCATTTTATTAAGTTATTAGAGCTTAAAACCGTACTAAGACTTTTGGAAAACCCTGCACACAAATAGACACATTCCTAAATCTATAAATATATACTTTTATGATATACACAGACTTTCACATGTATATTTTTATATGCCTTGCATATAACCTTATATATCATATATTTGTATATATAACATGCATATGTACATATGCATATAAACTTTTTAAATCAACATTTGATGTGGGTATATGCATGTGTGAATGTTTTTTAAACCAGCATTTTGAACCTATATAGAAACTCCATTTTAGGGAATAAAAGATAATTAAGCTTTATAATATAATCCTAAAGAAGGTTCTCAGTTTACTAATGAAGAAATTGAGGCCCAAGGAAGTTATACATTTTTTTTTGAGAGCAATTGGGGTTAAGTAACTTGCCCAAGGTCACACAGCTAGGTTTTTGTTTGTGTGTTGTCTGAGGCCAGATCCGAACTCAGGTCCTTGTGACTCCGGGGCAGGCGTTCTACTCACTGCGCCACCTAGCCGCCCCTTATACATTTTTTAAAATTTATAATTCCCTGATAATCTCTAGAGAGTGTTCTCTTGAGAACCTCTGAAGTGATTTTAACTATTTTAGAGCATCCATTGTGGTTATTGGAACAGAATAAGCTCAGCAGTCATAAACATTAATGGGAAGAATAGTCATAGTCATTTCAGAGGACAACAAATCCCTTCTCTTCCCATGCCCTCTTTTTAAACTGGATAATGATGTTTCATAAATTGGAATTAACTAGGTTTTATTACTAAGCTTTCTTTTGTCAGGGAACTCAGAACGCACTCATCCGTTATATTTTACTTGGAAGAAGAAACACTTACCAGTTGTGCCTTGGAGGCCAGGTAGCCCTGGTAACCCAGGAGGTCCTGGAGGGCCAGGTACTGGTTCTGCTATGCCTGGTTCTCCTTTAGGACCTTAAAAAAAGTATAGTAGTAAAAGTGGTACATGTGTTGTATATTTCCTTGGTAATTAGGAAAAAATAGCATTACAATTCAGGAATGCATACAGAGAGAAAGTAAACATAATTTCTGTTTCTCATAGGTCTTGAAGTTGATTTAGGCTAATGGACCTTAGGAAATAGACTTCTGATTATTACTAAATATGGAATTTGCAGGTCCTATTAAATAGACTATTTTGACAACTGGGAATGCAGAATTAAGCTTAATCTTGAATGAAAGACTTTTCAGTTGCTAAGGGGCAGAACGTTTATAGAGAATTATTCAATTACATTTGTCTCAATGCCATAAATATATTAAGTACCATTCTTTGTACAGAGTAGCTACTTTGTTGAATTAAAGCATATACCATATTCCTAGCACATAGTTAGCTAATTAGGTTGGTTAGGCACTAAAACCATTTCATATATCTCTCTTTTTTTCTTTTTTGGAGGGGGAAAGGCAGGGCAATTCGGGTTAAGTGACTTGCCCAAGGTCACACGGCTAGTAAGTGTTAAGTGTGGCCTGATCTGGTACATACTTCAGGACTATATCATGTTTTTATTCCTGAAAGCTATAACTTTCTTAATATGGGCAAAGGTTCCTACCTCCTTTCCTCCCTCCCTCCCTTCTTCCTTCCATTCTTTTCTTGTTCAGCTGCTAAAATAAAGTAAAAGAGAGGAATTGTCCGCTAATTCCTAAAGTTTGATTGAACACTTTCACCATTAGTTCACCTGACTATAAATGCGTTTATGGTGACTATCCTTTCCAAACCTTAGCTGCATTAGTTCAATGGAATATTGCTGGTTACCCATGAATCCTTAAGGCCAACTGTACTTACAGTTAACTTGTACAATGTTAGTTATTTTAAGTATGTTGACTTATAAGCTTATTAAGTGTTCCTTTAAGTTTATTAACTCTCCAAAAAGAACAGATTTGCAGTGAGGTCACCATGAATCTCTAGTACAGAAGCATGATCATGAGCAGAGACAAGGGCAAGAATCACAATCCTTTAGCTGCCTTTCCTTCCTATTTAGTTTTATCCAACTTAAATTCCATCTCTCACTGACGTTCTAATCTAAAATCCTTTGTGATTAGATTAGTAATAGTTATTCCGTGTTCTGATATATTTTAACTATGTTTGAATTGTTTAGTAGCAAAAGAAAATTACTTTTTTCAGTATAACCCAGAGGTTATCTGTCTAAAATTCTGCAAATTCTATGCCTGGTATTAATTAGTAATCATTAAGTGTGGCTCAGTGGAGAGAGTGTCAGGACCTGGAGTCAGAAAGCCCTGAATTTAAACCTTGCGTCAGACACTAATTTGTTGTGTGACCCTGGGCAAGTCACTTAATCTGTCTCAGCCTCAGTTTCCTCATCTGTAAAATGGGGATAATAATAGCATCTACATCACCGGGTTGTGAGGATCAGACAAGATAACAAATGTAAAGTGCTTTGCAAACTTTAAAGCTCTTTATTAATGCTAGCTATTATCATTGCTACTGAGATTAAAAGCTTGGCAGAACTAGAAATCTGCTATACATGGAAATTTGCTGGACTGGATATAAGCTAACCAACCGTCATTTCCAGGTGATCCAGGAAATCCAGGTACACCTGTGGCTCCCTTTGGTCCAGGTCTTCCTGGTGGTCCATAGTTGGATAGTCCAGCTGATCCCATGGGTCCTGGGTGTCCAGGGTCACCAGGATTTCCTGGAAAACCTTTATCCCCCTTTTCACCATTCACAACCTATAGGAAGAAAATATAACTGGTTGGCTTTTACTATTTTGTTGGATTTTTACATATAAAGTAGGAGTACCCTCTGCCTCATGGCCTCTCCTTTGGATTGGATGACTCCTCCTAAAGCCTCTGTTTAAGGAGGCACCCAGGCCTTCCCTGTCTCATTGCTCTCTAGGCTGCCCTTCAGACTTCCTCTTCCACACTCCCTCCCCAATACCTTGCTCTCCTCCTCCTCTCTTTTTAGCTTCTTTCACCTTCCTTTTAGGGATTGTCTTCCTCGTTACAATTGAAGCCCCTTGAAGGCAGAGAATATCTGTCTTTCTATTTGTTTTTTATTCTCAGTGCTTAGCACAGTGTCTGACACATAGTAAGGACTTAATAAATACTTGTTGACCAACTATTTGTTATAATTAGTAATGTATAACAGAATCTACCTTTATGAAAGTCAATTAGATTTTGGGAAATATCAAATATATAGTAGTTACCATTGAATGTAGAAGTTTGCTTTACTATTTAGCAATGGGGTTACTCACTTCACTGGTACCAATCAGAACCCTTCCCTGACTTAATATATGGTTTCATGATTTGCTGTGGTCAAACCAACTCATCACCCGGTGCTCAACCTTCTGGTGATTCGACTTGCCATACTTAGCTAGCTGATTTCTTGGATCTTCATCTTTTGATTATTAATCCATTGCTGAGTTCATACTTGAAACATAGTAAGATCTGATACTTTATCCTCCACTGACCAGCCTTCAGGAACCTAGGTCACCTTCATACCTTCAATCAATTGATTAACAAGTATTTGTTAAACATAAACCATGTGTTAGGTACTGTGCCAAGTGCTGGGAATACAAAGGCAAAACAATGAAATAACCCCTGTCTTTAAGGTGCTTGTATTCTTATTATGTGTGTCTGTGTATATGCAAAATAAATGTAAGGTAATGGGGAAATATTGGGGTCTCATGGTCCATAATTGATCTAGCTGATCTATCCCAAGAGTCTTAGAGTTTCAACACTACCACTTTTCCTGGATGATCCTTGATCTTTTCATCAAAGAACAAGGGTGTAGAAAATTTATTAGGAAAAATTCATTTGGGATAAAGTTCTTCTTCAGCAGGGTGCAACCATTGCTGGCCAGCTGTTATTTGCACCATTTCCAATTTAGTGACATTTCATTGCATCAAAACTCTCTGGAAGCCCCCTTGATTTTTATCAAATGATGTGTGAATATATTCCAGTCTGAGTAAATATGAGAACCAGTGTAGCATCCCGACTGGCCTTGAAGTCAAGAAGACTGGAGTCCATGTTCTACCTTTAACATATAGTATCATGAACTACTGTAAAGGCTGAAAATGTACCTAGTGGCCAATCTTCTAGTAAAGAGCCTTTCTGAACTTGGCTCTGAAGTTGAACCTTCAACAACAAATAGGCAGTCTATCATAGGCCCAGTACTTGAAGCCTTCCCAGATAGATAAACTCTTTCAGAGCTGATATTCCATTGACACAATCATTAAAGAAGTGTCCAGTATCAACAATGGCACAAAGAGAAATTGGTGTAGGATTTTAATGGAGGGCTTGTTATATAAGTAAATACCATAAGTTGTGTATACTTTGCTTTATTAGTAGTACTAATGAATTATGAAGATAGCTTTCTTCCCACATACATGATTCAATTCTAGTGTTATCATTGCATAGAAGATCACTTTTTTCCTTTAACTCAAACTTTATTTCAAATACATAATTTAAAAAATGTTACCATGTACCAACCGGTTCGCCTTTTGTGCCTGGTAATCCTTTTGTGCCAGGTTTTCCGGGAATTCCATCTGAGCCCTTTTTTCCAGGGTCTCCTCTGTTCCCTGGGTCCCCTCGATCTCCTACTTCACCTTCATGTGATGTTTCACCTTTTTCTCCCTTTCGTCCCTGATCACCAGGAGCACCTGGGAATCCCTGGTGAGAAAGAAAGAAACCTTGTTTATATTTTTTGTGAAACTGGTTTTGTTGTCATCTTCAATACATACAGTAGTAGCATGTATTTATAGTCAGCTTTTAGGTTTTCAGAGCTCATTTACCCAAATTTATCTCATTCTCCTAACAACCCTGTGAGGTAGATACTATTCTTACCCATATTTTATAGTTGAGGAAACTGAGACTGGGAGGAATAAAGTGACTTTGCAAGGTCCACACAGCTAGCAAGGGTCTGAAATGGGATTTGAATCCAGTTTTTACATTGTACTACCATCAAATAAAATTTATTACATATTAAAACCTTTTGAATTTTGGGAAGACATCAAGGTTTTATTACTGTAGTTCTGCCATATTTCATGAGTTACTATGGTTGAAAATAGCATCACCTAATGACCAGCTTGCCAATAAGGCAAGTTATATTCATGTTGACTACACCACTAAGATGATTTTGTTGGAAAGTTGAAAATTATTAAGTTAATGTAATAATCACAGAGAATAATATTCAATACAATAATCTAAACAGAGACTGTAGTTGAACTTTGATTATCTTTAACTCTCATTCAGGAAAACTATATCCTATTTTCTGTTAGCTAATAAAATTCCCATCTTCCAGGAGCCTGTGATTATAGAATTTCAGGGAGCAGTGGTGATAGTATCCCTGACTGGTCTTTCCAAGCAAAGTGGGATGATATATAGGTGGTTGGTTGGTGCAGTAGGGAGTTCTGTCCAAGTATCTGGGCCACTCAAGAACTGGTATTCCCATCTCTCAGTAAAGCTGAACTCATATTTTACCTTAGCTCCATAGCATCATCCCAGTGTAATGGAGGATGAGGCACACCTAGAAGATTTAGAGAAGGCATAGCAAAAAACGTCCTTCCTCTATTCTCCATCTTATTTTCTTTTATTCTGATCCCCTGAATTTGGTGGGGCAAATGCTTTGAAGAAATTACTTTAAATTTGAGTCCACTTTCTCCCAGGAACTAAGATGTTTATAGGAGAGATTTTGCCTCTCGTGTTGTAACTTCTGTTCTTGCTATATTTTGTCAGTATACATCCTTTTGTAAAAGCAAATTCATGTTAATTAGTTAAATGATTAAATAGTTAATCACTATTTGTATTAGCGCAAACAATGACATTACCAGCTTTTCAGGTAGTACCTCTAGAACTATGAGAGGAAGATAAGCTTTGTTCTAGGGGACCTGACTCATTACCAGGAATGAGAGTTGAGATAAAGATCTCAGTCATTATAAAGGCTACAGGTGTAAATAATCAGAGAGACCTGATGCCAGGTTAGCTGTGTGTGTAAGGCAATAGAATCTGATGGACCTTTACCTGTAAGGGTAATGGGGATATGGCAATAGCTAGGAGTGGCTATCAGCTTTTCCCTTCCACCTGAGAATAGGGTCAGACTGGAAGGGCATGGGAAATGAGAAGGTGTGAGGAAAGATATGATAGTTTGCTTAGCATCAAAATGACTCAGCAGAAAGAGTTGGCTGTGTAGGGGGGGAAGAGAATAAAGAGAGAGGGGGAGAGGGAGAAAAAGGAAGGGAAAAGGGGAGGGAGGGGGAGAGAGAGAGAGAGAGAGAGAGAGAGAGAGAGAGAGAGAGAGAGAGAGAGAGAGAGAAAGAGTCTACTTCTTGAGATGGGAAAGAAGTGAATGAAATTCAGTAAACTACTAGGTTAGGAGGGTGAGGTAGGGGTCTGAATAACAAAAGAGTTGAAAATATTATTTAATTCAGAAGTCACCACTTAGTTGGCACTATCTTATTTATTTATTATTTTTTGCAAGGCAATCAGGTTTAAGTGAATTGCCTAGGGTCACACAGCTAGTAAGTGAGACCAAATTTGAATTCAAGTCTTCCTGATTCCAGGACCAGTGCTCTATCTACTGTATCCCCTAGCTGTCCCAGCACTATCTTGTTCTTAAAGAGCTATAATACTACTTTCCTCAACTTTAGCAGGAAGGATGTCAGAATCAGTCCTTGAAATTCCCCTGGTCCAGACTTTTACCAGCTCTGTGAAGATGGGCAAAATCACTTTATCCTTAGGTCTGAGGGTGGGAAATTGACTATCGACCCTGAGTTCTTTAGTCACTTGAGGAAAGCAGACCCAGGATGGTCCTATTAGTCTGGAGAACCTATTTAGGTGCCTAATAGAGATAGGACCCATAAGAGGGGAACGTTTCTTGGCTGTCTGTGGTCTTAGGTATGAGTCCTTTCTATATTCTTTACTACGTTGATAAAATTTGTCCTTTGTTCAAAGCTTTGTCAGCTAAATGCTTGCTAGGGAACCAAGACACCTAGACAAACAAATGTTGCAAGGTCCCAAGCACCAGATGAGGAAACACATGATCTATACAAATTATTCTTAAGGAGTAGACCTCAAGACTGATTCTGACCCATCTATCAGAGGAGCCCAAATTCTCACAAGCATTAAATTTTAAAAAATAATTGAAACAAAATGTTTAAACAATTCACATTGTAATTAATTGTAAGTGTTGTATTATATTGTATGTATTTGTAAGTAATCTTACTGGAAAGCCTGGTAGTCCAGTATATCCTGGAGATCCTGGGTTTCCCTTTGGACCATCAGGTCCTTGCCCCCCTAAAAGTCAATCAAGTGACAAATATTTGAGTGGTTATTATGTGAAGAAAAAAAGAATGCAGTTAACAAAGCTTATGAAAACTAGCTGTTCTTTTCAGGCACCATTTAAAGGAAACTATTATTGAAATTGTTTCTATTGTATTGCTGTCATAGCATAAAAATAGTGCTGGATAAAAGAATGAATTAAGAGGCAGAGTAGAATCTGGGTACCACTCTTATATTGTTCTTTTCATAAGTTATCAAAAAATGCCCAAATTTCAATATATAGTTATTTTGAGGAATACACCTCAGCTGGGCCTTTAAGCCCTTTACAACCTGGGGTCCCTTAACCAATGACAGTGCTGGCTGCCACTCAGGAATCTCTGGTCTTCTACCCCAGACCACCTTCAGACACCAGAACCAGTATTCACAGATGCCAGAACAGATATTCAGGAAACTTTCCCCTCCCCAATGCAACATTCCTTGGTGAGTTCCCACCAATCATTGGACACCTATCCCCAGTTGAATTTTGACTGAGTCTTGCCAGCATTTCTACTTCTACTGTAGATATCCCAGAATTCCACTGCACTGAGGTGAAATTGGCTTGGCACCACCTGGGATTTCTGACCCTAGCCTCCAGCTAGAACTCTTTCTGAATGCCAGCTAATGAACTCCCAGGGATTAAGAAAATATTTCTGTTCTGGGATTTGTGTTACTTGGACTCTTCTTTTGACCTTCTAAAATCCTCTTTCCAGTCCTCTCAAATTATCCTAGTGCCTCTATGATTTCAAAATCCCTCTTTGCCACATCAGCTTTCTATGGACAAGGGAATAACAAATCCAAATGTCATTTACCTTGAGCTCCTTTTTGACCATCTAGCCCAGGCAAACCTGGCAGACCTGGGGGTCCTGGAGTATAAGAGCATTGGGTACACAGTGGTCCTGCTTCTCCTAGAGGGATATGGTGATTCCATTAATCATGAACTCATATGATCTACTTAGGAGAATTAAACCTTTTTATTTCCATGAGACAAAAAAACTTGTCTTTTGTGCATTCTGAAAAGCACCTAATAAATACCAAATTAGTAACAATCTCTCCCTATTCTATCTGCTTGGGGTAGACAGATAAATGAAGAAGAATAAGAACTTAATTCTAATTATCCTGGGTTTGGGCATTTAAAAAGAGATGGAAATCTGCCATAAAAGGGAGAAATCCCTTAGTGTTTATCATCTGGCCTGAGGAATAAAGCTGATAGTCTACAAGGATTCATTTGGGCATTATTTCAGCTTTCTATTTAAGATACACAAACCCATGAGGCATTTTCAGCTAATTCTCCTCCTCCTCCTCCTCCTCCTCCTCTTCCTCCTCCTCCTCCTCCTCCTCTTCCTCCTCCTCCTCCTCCCCCTTCTCCTTCTTTGGCAGTCAAGGTTAAGCGACTTGCCCAGGGTCACAATAATAAGTATCTGTGGCCAAATTTGAACTCAGACTCCAGAGCTAGTTCTCTGTCCACTATACCACCTAACTGCTCCAACTAATTCATTTTTGAAAAAAAAATCTTTTAAAGAGCATAGAGTTAAATAGCTTAATTGGCTCCTTATTTTTTGTGTACTGTCATTTTTAAGGGGAAAAATAGGGAAAATATAGATTATTTTAAGGTACAATATTGTTAATAGGCTCACTAACCTTTGGGCCCATAGGCTCCAGGTGTGCCTGGAGACCCCAAATGACCTGGATCTCCATGGTCTCCTGGAGGACCATTCCGAAAAGTTACTTTACCTGTTGAAAAGTTAGAAAGACAATTTTAAAGGCATTGAATATTCTTAGAGACCATTTCCTATGAATCTCAGCATATACATTAGGTAACATTTAACCCATACTTCTTTAATTGGAAGATGAAGTCCCTCATGCATGTTGGTATGAATGAAGAGAGTAAGTCACTTATTTGCACAATTACGTAGTTAGAAGTGGGAGGCTGTGTTTGGAGAAGGGCCAGAAAATTGATTTGGAATATAGGAGACATGAAAAGGAGTGATGCAGAATGTTAGGAAAAGTAGGACATGGAAGACTTTAAAGGCTATGCTGAAGAGCTTATATTTTATCCCAGAGACAACAGCTGATATTTATATAGCAATTTTAGGTTTGCAAAGTACTTTATGAAGATTATCTCGTTTTATTCTCACATCTCTAGGAGGCAGATGCTGTTCTCATCCCCATTTTATAGATGAGGAAACTAAAGAAGGCAAATGTTAAGTGACTTGCCCAGAGTCATAAGGCTACTACGTGTCTGAGGCTGGATTAGAATTAAGGTCTTCCTGATTCCAGGTCCTGAGTCCTGTGCACTGTGCCACCAGCTGCCTTCATGACTCTATATATGTAGAGAGCAGCTAATTAGGCACAGTTGTAAATTATCTGTTGATAAAAGCTTTAGTTCGATGGCTCTTCCAGAAACTTTGCATTCTTATTGGTTTTGAAGCTCTGAAGTTGGCACATTCTCCAGGAATTGGTCCAAATTATTCTAGTAGTAGAAAGAACCCTGGCCTGGGTAGGGATCAGGAAAGACCTGGTGGTCCCAGGTCACTCAGTTGACAGGATTCTGGCTCAGGTATTGGGACTTCAATCCAGTTAATAGCATCATAAATGAAGAGATGGAAAGAACCTTCAAACTCCAACCTCCCCATTTTACAGTAGAGGAAAATGATCCCCCTCAAAAGTGACTTTTCCAGAGTCACTGAGTTAATGAGATTGATGTACTGCCTAAGTTTTGATTCTTGACGTTCTGTACCCCTGCTGATATATCAGTACAACACTTTGAGTGGCTTTGTAGAGGGTTAATAATGAGCTGGTGATTGCTCTGTAAACAGGTCACTCGATCCTCCTGACTTCACTGATAAAGGATTTGGAACAGGAGCAAAAATGGGGCATCAAAACTCATGATTTCAGAGCAGGATCAAAATCCATTATCTCAGTGTATAAATTGGCTACAAAAACAAACCGCAGATTATTCAAGGGGAATGGGAGGAAGGTATTTTGACCTGGTGGTCCTGGAAGACCAGGTAACCCCTTGTAGCCTGGTGTGCCTGGAAATCCAGGAAGTCCAGGAGGACCCATCATGTCCATGCCAGGTGGTCCTCTCTCTCCTTTACTTCCTTTGATTCCTGGAGATCCTGGGGTACCCCTAAGACCGGGTCTTGATGCCCCTAAGTAGAAAAAAGTAAACATTTTAAGCCATTACAGTTACTTCCAAAAACATTTTATGTGAGTTATTTTTTCTGTATATGGGTTCCTTCAAGATTCTGTCTTCTTTTAATGACCCCTGTTTTGCATCTAAGAAAAGTCTCTTCATTTATGATCTGGGACTTTAAAATTATTAACATTTCAAGGGCACATGAAAATTCTAATGAATACCTAGTCCAAGCTGACTGGACAATAAAGATGCCACCATTCCACCTACGAATATGTTAGTTCTCACCTTCCCTTTCATTACCTGTCTCAGACAATTAACAAAGATGTAGTAAAAATGGCTTGGGTAAAGCCAGGAAACATCTGATGTCTCACACAGAGAGACCTGACTTTTATGCAACCTGGCTTAATATGAACATTACTGTTTTTTTTAAATTAGTACATATATTCTAAGAAATACATACATACCGGGTCTACCAACATCTCCTGGGGGACCTCGGGGTCCTATGGGAAGGATTCAATATTTTTTTTAAAAGACATAGATGCCAAACCTCCTTTCCTCTTCTCCACCCCCCAAAGAAAAGCATAAGACCATTAGGATTTAGAAATATTAGGAACTTTGGAGGCTATCCAGACCACACCCTCATTTTACAGATGTGGAAACTGAGTTCCAAAGACATAAAGTGACTTCCTGAAGGCTGAATTGGTAAAAAGTAGAAGAACTGAGATGCAAACCCAGGTCCTCTGATTCAAATCCAGGGCTCATCTCCTATATCACATGTAACTTAAGTAACTGGAGAAATTGTAGGTCATTATACTAAAAGGACCAGGAGTATCAATCAACACAGAGTTTTGAAAATAATTTTACTACAATTTACTATACTTTGTGTAATTCATTTAAATATACATAATTATCAGCTGATCCTATTATTTTATTTTCAAATAAAAATTTTGATTCTCCTATCTCTATTTTCTTTGCTTTGTGAATTAAAAAAATGCAAGGTGCCAATTGATGGTGCTTGGTCCTTTGAGGTGTTCTTAAATTTTGGTCCTTTTAGTTGGTAACTCAAATACTTTTTATGGCTTTTTGTGTCTTGCTCTCTTTTCTTTAAACACCGTGGACTTCATATAGACAAAGATTAAAGAGACTAAAAAAACCGCTAGAATCTCACTAATAAAAAAACAGACTTACTTGCAGAAAGCTAGTCAAGCAGTGAAATAACTGTAAAGACTTGAAAATGATATGTGTAAAGGGATGATGTATATAAAGTGCTTACTGAACCATGAAGGGCTATATAGCTATAGGCTATGGCAGTTAAGTGGTGCAATGGATGCCTGTATTTCATTCATCCACACAAAAATTCCATGAAGTAGCTTTTGATGTGGTTGTCTACATGTTGGTACAGAAAAATGGTAATGGAATATAATCATCATCATCATCTCTGGGAAATGCAAAGTTTGAACATCCTTCTTAAGTGGGAGACAGTAAAACTCTTGGAATCTTTCAGCAATGCACTATAAGTGGGACTAGTGGTCAGAGAATACTTTAAGAAAAGCCCTCTTACCATGTGGGCCACGTTCTCCTTTGGGTCCTGGAGGGCCAGGAGCTCCATCGTCACCTTTCTCCAGGTATCCATTGTAATATTCTGTCTTAAAATAGAAAGGCATGAAAAATTTTAAAAAGAAAGGCTCCTAGGGCCCCACCAAAAGCTTTCAATGGACAACTTAATGATGTCAATTATTCTAGTTTCTTTTGTGGCCTCTTTCAGAATTCGCCAGACATCATCTGTTATCTGAGACACAGTAATCACATATGGCCTTAATATACATGAGTAAGAGAGACTTCCACAGTAGGTCACAGGTGATATTTAGGGGCTAAAGCTCCCTTCCTGGTATTATAATTATCCTGTATGTCCATGTTATAAATTTGAGAATTCTATCTATTTGCAAGTCTAGATGAATATAATCTCTGAGGGGCTCAATAGACCTCTGGCTAAGCTCTTCTCCATGATCCTGAAGCTCATCTGCAGGCTGATGTTCATTAGCTGTTAGCAATGCAGCTTTGGAGGAGGGATATAGTTCTTTAGAAGAGATTACTGATAGACATATTATAGACATAGAATAATAACACATGATGTCCCAAAAGTCTTAGTGGAGTCTTAATGTTTAATAGCCTAAAATTCCACTTAGACTTCTGTGTTATTTCACCCTCACATTGAAAGTTTGCAGAATGTTTTGTATTAAGTTTACAGACATTCACTCACTTGGCCCTCACCAGAACCCATGTGTGGGAACTGCTATTATTAGGCCCAATTTTACAATGAGGAGACTCAGACTCAGAGGTGCTAAGTGACTGGCTTAAAGTCACAGCTAGTAAGTATCCAAGGAAAGATTCCAGCCCCATTCTTCCTGACTCTGAGTCAAGTACTTTGCTCACTCATTCCCCAAACTGCTTGTCCTACATCAATGAAAATAAAATCTTTCTCAGGGAAAACAGAAAATGTATTTTAAAAGGTCATAGCAATAGGAAATATTAGGTTTCCCCATTCCCTGACCCACTTTTCTTTTAGCTTCTGAATTTTAACCTGGAAGGGAAAATCTAATATTTGTCACCTTGTTTTGTAGATGGGAAAATGAAACAGTATACAGACTACGGCCAAGACTATAGAATTACATGATGTCTATGGAGCAGAACTCACAACCTTGGTTGTTATTTTTTCCCTACTCCCTACTCTACAGAAACATTGTGTCTGAGCAAAAGTGAGTCTGTTCCTATACTACAGAGAGGAAGATAGACTGATGGAGGGGAATAGGGCTCTTGGCATCTTTCTGTGGGTTCTCATTGGCCACTCCCACTCTCCATTAGCATTTGTACTTGGTTCTGCTAGGAAGTTCATCTTTGATCACAGTTATGTATCCCTAAGAAGAGAGTTGGTGAAGATACAGCTCCATGGTAGATGACAATATTTCACAGTCATTCTCAAAAGCACCTTGTTTATTTTGTTTCTGTCTCGGGTTGGAGCCATAACTAGGATGGGGTAACCAGGGCATTTCCCCAGGGTGCACAAGCATCCAGGTTTTTTTTTTGTCTCTTCCACTTCCCAATCCTCCATTGGTCCCATACCATCACTCTCATAACCATAGTGTGGCTGCCTCTGACTCTGCTTTCCTTGAATCCCCAGTGCTTAGCACAGCACCTAGCACATAGGAGGGACATAATGAATACTTGCTGATTGCCTGCTCTCTCACTTGGCTGCAGGTTACCAGTGCTTCTTCTGTTCAGTGTAGTAGCTAGCCTGGCATGCCTTAGAGAAGTTCTTGCCACATCCATTATCTCATAACCATACTCTTTTCTTGTCTCTTCCCTCTTTATTATCTCTTTCTCCTAGGAGCTCGGGATTGCAGGCCATGGGCTGTCCCAAAGATGGCTTTTGTGTGAGCCACTCATAGTCTGGTACTCTTATATTAGCAGAGAGGTGGCCTGTTACATAGAGTGTCTAGTCCTAACCTCCATGGGCCCATAATCTCCACCCATCAGCTTGTATGTGATTCTTAAGCCTCCTACCCCACAAGTGAACCTGTCCACAGGTAGACTTCACCTTGCTACCCCTCACCTCTTGCAGCACTTTAAGATATCATTGGGTTTTTGTGTCTTCCACCATTGGCCTTGGGTCCCTAATGTCTGAGGTCTTTCCCCAGTGTTCTCCTCACTCCTTGATCTGCTTTTGATAGGGGCTATAATTTCTAGTTATAGTTCTATATGCATGAGAAGTAATATTGTGGATTTAGAGATAGGAAAGATCTGAGAAGCAATTGAATACAACTCCCATATTTTGAAGATGTGGCAACTAAGTAATATCCATACACAATGCATGAGGTGGGATCTGAATCCAGATCTTTGTGATTCCAAGTCCAATGTATTCTCTACTATACAATGCTGACTTAATAAATGATTTTTGGTGGATTGATTGGGTTTAAGGAGAGGAAGTCCCTTAGTTAGGAGTGTGTATTGCTACTGTTCTCCTAAACACAAAAGTGAGAATAAGTTTCATTCTTAGTACCAACAAAAACAGCATCTTCCTGGGTATTTCAAAGGTAAATGTTATAATGTAAATTCCTTAAAGAGTTGTTATAAGAATTACTGAGTCAGAGCACAGTGCCTTGAGGTGATCAACTCTACATTTTATCAGACAACTTCATCCAAACTTACTGGACCTCGGAAACCCGGTAGGCCAATGTCTCCTTTAAATCCCTGTGTTAAAGAAATAGATGTAATTGTCAACTAAATCAATGAATGCTAATGCCACAATTAGAATATTCTGAGTGCAGTGCCCCACTTCTCCCAAAAACAAGAGTCATCATTAGTTAAGTTTTCTTTAAAAGTCATTTAGAGTTTAAATCCAAATGTTAAATTGTTCCAGGAAACCAGAAACCCCAATAAGACATTTTACTGAAGTCTATGATGATTGTATCTTGTGCCCAGTTTCCCCATCTTTTTTGTTTTTATCAAATCTGATTAAATTAAAAGAGGATAAAGTCATAGGATACTAAGGAAAGGATTACCTTAACACCAGTTTCTCCAGTTAATCCAGGGAAACCCTTTTCACCCTTAGCTCCCTAAGGAAAAGAATAAAAGAAAATTTAAAGAAGTGAGTTTACCAGTTTCTCCTATATCCACTATAAACATTTTAAATTGCTGTTCTTAAAAAAAAGAATTTAAAAATGCATTCATGTTAGATTTGCACAGAAGGAAGACTAAAATAAGACTGTCATAGAAGGTATTTAATCAGCATTTGTTGAATTGCATTGTCAAGAATAGTTTTATTTTTTAATGATAAACTTTTGATTGGCTTATTGAATACATGAAGGGTCTCAAATATCAGTATAGGGAACTCCAGTTTGGAAATTCCTTCCAGGATGGATAGTAACCCGTTTATGACTTAGTGGATTCAATTAAATTCAGAAGGCATTATTAAGCACCTACTATATGTCTAACGCCGTATGAGGCTCCAAGGATACAAAAATTAAAATGAGAAAAGGTCCTTGTCTTCATGAAGCATGTAGAGGTGAAGTGACACAGCCAATTTCAGAGGTGGAATCTGGGTGAGTTTTGGTCTTCCTGACTTCAAGTCCAGCACTAACCACTATACTACACCATTTCTCTAATTTTAAAAAAATGACATGAATATAGCATTTTAAAGTTTACAAAGCATTTTATTTTATGTAAAACCTGCAACAACCTTGTCAGGTGGGTACCACACATGACATTGTGTCCACTTTATGGGTAAAGAAGCAGGTTCAGAGTTGAAGTAATTTGCCCAATATTCCCCTAAGTTACTAAATGTCTAAAGCAGGAGGTAAGGCCCAACCTCCCTGGCTCTAAGCCAGGGATGTGGAACCTGCAGCCTCCAGGTCACATATGGCCTTCTAGGGCCTCAAGTGCAGTCCTATGACAAACTTTATTTGTTCTGTGAAGTTGGGACTTGGTCAAAGGGCTATACTTGAGGCCTCATCTGGCCTCAAGGCAGCAGGT
Source organism: Gymnobelideus leadbeateri (assembly GCA_011680675.1). Taxonomy (NCBI): domain Eukaryota; kingdom Metazoa; phylum Chordata; class Mammalia; order Diprotodontia; family Petauridae; genus Gymnobelideus; species Gymnobelideus leadbeateri. The sequence goes on along the minus strand of WOXC01005556.1, from coordinate 994,329 downwards.
TCCCCACCCCTGCTCTAAGCCCAGCACTCATATTTCCTACACCAGAGGGCAATGTTAATTTAGAATTTCTGAGCAAAACAAAACAGGTTGTAATCAAGAAAAAGGCTTCCTTTGTCTAAGTAATGTTGTAACTTTAACCAGGAAGGAATAATGAAAAATAAAATACTTACTGGAAGGCCAGGGAAACCAGGGGCACCATCTTTCCCAGGTTTTCCCTAAATTTAAAACAAAACAAAAGATAAAAAAGTTAACATGCTATTTCATAAAAGCAGAAAATGTATTTGCTGTTTCTCCTGTGGCCATTAGATAGAAGTTTAAAAGAAAGTTTAAACATCCCTTAAACCTTAAGCCTCCCGCACTAAGGTCAGTTTCTAATAAGAAAAGTCTTTGATCCAACCATTCTGGAGAGCAATTTGGAAATATGCCCAAACCCCAACCAAACTATACATACCCTTTGATCCAGCAGCACTACTACTACTGGGTCTGTATCCCAAAGAGATCATAAAAAAGGGAAAAGGACCTCCACATGCAAAAACATCTATAATGGCCCTTTTCTTGGTGGCAAAATTTTGGAAATTAAGGGGTTGCCCATTAATTGAGGAATGGATGAACAAGCTGTGGTATATGGATGTAATAGAATACTATTATGCTACAAGAAATGAACAACAGGCAGATTTCAGAAAAAAAAAAACTTGGAAAGATTTGTATAACCTGATGCAAAGTGAAATTAACAGAACCAAGAAAACTTCTTACATAGTATTAGCAACATTGTATGCTGATCAACTATGAATGATGTAACTCTTCTCAGCAACACAATGATCTAAGACAATTACACAGGACCCAGGATGGAAAATGCTATTCACATCCAGATAAAAGACCTGAAGAACTCTGAATGCAGATCAAAGCATACTATTTTCACTTACTTTATTCTTTTTTTTTTCTTTTGGTTTCTTCTTTCACAATTGGAATTATGGAAATATATTTTACATGATAACACATGTATAACCTATGTCAAATTACCACCATTTCAGGAAGAGGGAAGGGAAAGGAGGGAGAAAATTTTAGAAACTCAAAATCTTGTAAAAAATGAATGCTAAAAATTGTCTTGATATTTAGTTGGAAAAAATACAATTAAAAAAAGGAAAAGCCTTACATACTAAGATGATTTATTATTTTCTTGCTACCAAGAAAGTTATAAGGCCAACCAAAAAGCAAGCAGGGATGGAGAGAAAACAAAAACTAAATTGTTTTCTGACTGTTCCTGAGCTAGTTCCTCAATTTAGTTTGTTTTTTATTTTTAAGTGTTATGAACTCAGAACATCAGACACTTATCTTGATATGTATGAATTAAAATCTGTTCCAATATCACATACAGATTATTTTGAGATAGTCTGTGATTTTAGATTATCTATACCATTTCTCCCCCAGCCTATTAATGAATAGTTAACACCATATATATATATATATATATATATATATATATATATATATATATATTTCAAATATATAAAGCATTACTTTTATCATCTTCCACTGTGTAAAAGCATTTTATGATAAAATCTTAAACCTTATTTCTAATATATGTATGCATGTGTATGTATATTTATATACACATAGCTACATATATCTGCATATGTGTCCACATGCTATGAATACACATGTACGCACACATTTATTTACACATAATTGGCTTTTCATAGTAGAATCCAAATTGCTCCTAGCATCTGTCCACTCATTCCCCTAAGGATCATTCCTTAGAATGTTTCTCACCTGAGGACCAGGGTCTCCAGGAATACCTTTTTCAGAGCCATAAGATTCACCAGGTAGCCCCTATATCAAAGAAATGTTAAGGTTTATGTTTTCTTGTATAAGGGTTGAGTTCCTCAGCAACTCCAAGCAATCAAATGACATGTATGCAATGAAGTTTTAAAACGTGTAAATGAGATAGTTTAAACCCTCTGATCTGTTTAAATGGCATGATTCTTTGATCTGGGTGTGACTGGCTGATACCAATCATACCCACTGGGTCTATGTATAACACAGCAGTTCATATCAGTGAAATTAGTCCAGAGGGATCTATCCCAGAGGTAGAAGATTTCAGTTCTAGACTTGAGGATACTAGTTCCAACAAACCCTTGAGAGGGAATTATTCTTGGTGGAAAGGAGGTGAGGAAGGATAAAGCTAGTCTTTCTCTAACCTATTCTGTTGACTACATCACTGGGGAGAAGAGAACAATAGAAGATAATGCATCTAACCACCAAGGACAAACATGAAACAAAAAGACACATATGGATACAGGAATATAGCCACCCAAATGAGAAGCTATCCAAGCTTCAGGGAGTATAATGCCTCCTCCCTTGTGATTAAAAGAATTCTGACTATTGAAAGAGGAAAGTCCTTGGAGCTCAGCAAAGAACCACAGATAAAAAGAGCTTCATGAGGGAAAAAAAGGACTTACAGCATTAGGACTTATGGAGTATTCCTTTCCCATAGGATTTCCCTAAACATGTACCTTTGTAGTTTACATTTATACCCACTCGTTCCAGGAGCCATGTATGTCTAGTAGAAGAAAGTGTACTGGTGGAGGAGAGGGGCATTTTGTGTCAACTGTTCTTACTACATCACTTTAATAAATACCTTTTTAAAAAGTTAAGTGAGGCTATTGGCTTATAACTGTGTAAAACACACCAATGGGGGCTTATGAGCAACAGCATTAGAAACCTAAGGACTATCTCTAGGAATGTGATGGAACTCATTGCCATCTGAGGACTCATCCTTCCAATGCAAGTGGGAGTTGGGGAAGTAGTTCAGAGAGGAGGCTGTGCTTGTTTTTCCATTCATATTGATTTTATTTACTTCTTACCTTTAGGATTAGAGGATCATAGCGCTAGAAGGACCTTTAGATGGTCAACTTTCATGATGAACCTCTTTGAATTTGAATTGATCCTTAGACCACAGATCAAACTGCCACCACCTGCATGCACTCTGTTGGTACAGCCTTTATCTCTAAGGGTACCTTCCATATTTATGTTGTAAATATAGACGTGCTTATATTTGTCTCCACCATTATAATATAAGTTTTTTAAGAACAGCCTTTTTCTTTGTATGCTTAATGCAGTGCCTGATATATAACAAATGGTAAATGCTTATTGATTGATTGATTTGATTGGTTGGAAGTACAAGTTCTTCAAAACGAAGGGAAAAAACATAGAAAAGGAAAAAAGAGAGGTAACATTACTAGTGATAGGACATTGGACAAATTGTTTGACCTACCTGTCTTCAGTTTCTTCATCTGTAACATGAGGGGGTTGAACAAGATTTTTTAGGCTCCTTCTAGTTCTAATTCTGTGATCCCTGACCAATTTATTGACTATGTAGCCTTATACAGAACATGGATTGCAGATTGACGTATAATTTATGACAGAACATAGGAAATCTGAATTGGTCATTAAGACAAAGGTCAGAAACAATCAGAGATCAGTGTCATGTAGAGAAAGAGAAGAGCAAAGGGAAGGTGGAAGGAAAGAATGAAAAGGTAGGGAAGTATAATGGTTTGTGTTTACAGGATCTAATAAGAAAGGCCCAGGACATATGATGTATGACAACTCACAATCCTTACTACTGTATTACTCATCAAGGTTAAATGACTTACTGTAGTGGCAACCACACTGGCATACCCAGGATGGCTGCTAGCACAGGTTCTTAGATCTGCTTTTAAAGGGGTTAGTAATCCTAATTTTAATTACATTCACTAGTTCAGGGGAAAAGTCAGCAGCCTAAACTTTAGAGAAAATACAAGCAAATAAAGACCAACAGACAGGGCTCTGACTACCTAAATCAAAGAAATATTGCTATATACTTTACATACATCCCTGGTTCAATAGAGCCTTTACATCTGAGTAGTTGGTAACCTCTGAACATAGGGCCACTCGGAATCTCAACCAGGAAATCACAAGATCCTTCTCATAAGTGAGCCTCCAAAGCAAAATACCAACTCAGAGTATATATATATTTACCTTTATCATTATACTTAGCTTGTGATAATAAAGGTAAGCATTATTATGGTTAATATTGTTATAGAAATATTATTATAGATTTATTATTTTAAAGGTAAAATTATAGGGTTTTTTGTTAACATTAGGGATCAAATAAAATTATGAACCAGGGTATTTTTATTTTATCAAGGATTTAAAGTTCCTCACATGTTAATATACATTGAAATGTTTTGTTATATTTTGTGGAAGTAGTTGTTTGTTGATAACCTACCTTTGGTCCTGGGGGTCCTGGTTCACCCATTCTTCCTTTGTCTCCTTTATCTCCTTTATAGTCCTATTAAAAATAATTCAAAGTGTTTATATACTCATAAGGTGAATATATAATTAACTTAGACATTTAAAATCTCAGGAAAATTGGTTCTCTAATATTCCTCATTATGAGAAAACCTGATACATCAGAAATTGTTACATTACATAAGAAACCATCATCTTATAAAAAGGATTCATTTCAGGTTTCTTTTCAATAATAAGTTATTCTAGAACACTTAAAATCAAATTCAATTTATTTTTTAGATAGATTGAACACTTTTCAGGAGTACCTCTACCATGTGAAGTTAGGGGTCTGTGTGAAAAAATGCTTCAAACTACTAATAATCAGAGAAATGCAAATTAAAGCAACACTGAAGTTCCATATCATACCCATCACATCTGATCATAAAAAAGGAAAATGACAACTGTTGGAGGAGCTGTGGGAAAATAGATACATTCATGCACTAATTGCTGTAAGTTGGTCCAGCCATTCTGGAAAGCAATTTGGAAAAATACCCCTAAAGTTACTAAATTATTTCATTACTAGATCTTTATCCCCAAAGAGATCAAAAAAGTGGAAAAGGACCTATATGTACAAAAATATTTATAGTAGCTCCTTTTGTGCTAGCAAAAAACTGGGAACAAAGTAAATTTCCATTGATTGGGGAGTAGAACAAATTATGAAACATGAATCTAATGGAATGCTGTTAACGTTCTGTAAGTAAAGACTAGCAGGACAGCTTCAGAGGAAACTTGGAAGACTTATATGAACTCATATTGAGTGAAGTGATCAGAAGTAGGAGTCATATACAATAACAACAATACTGTAAAAATTAATAACTTTGAACGATTTAAGAACAATGATCCTGGAAAAGACCAGCCAGACTCCAGAGGACTGAAGGTGAAGGATGCTACCCACTTCCTGACAGAGAAAGATGGAAGGTATACACAGAATGAGATACACCTTTTTGGACATGGCCAAGGTGGGAATTTGTTTTCCTTAACTATACATATTTGTTACAAAGGTTTTGTTTTTCTTTTTTTCTTCTTCGAAGAGAGGGGGAGGCAGAAGAAAGAAAAAAGTAAAGTGAGGCATTTTGTAATTACAGTTTGGCTCATTATGCTATTTTTGTGCATAGTTTGGGCCCTTCCTATTGAACACAACTAATAAGGTAAATTAAAGTGAATTTCCAGTTAATCTTGAGGATTCAGTCTGCTTGCTTCTTTATATAATCCTAATGGGTTCCACAGAACTTATTCAAGAATTCAATTTATTCAATAAATACGATCCTAAAATGCTGTCACTTAAATTGTCAATTTTTTGCCAATTAAATTGATTTTGTCAATTAAATCATCTCACATATATTTAAGGAAGTATAGTGTTAAAATAGCTCACATTTATAGGATTTCACTTTCTATAAATTATCTCATTTGATAATCAATGTGATTATCTCATTTCAAAAGAGACCTGAATCCTTTTATAAAGCAATTTTTTCCTTATTGTTGCACTTCAAAAAATTATTTCCTAATTTATTTGTTTGATAAATTTGGATTTTCCACCATCAGCTTGTTCTTTGGTTTGGTTCGAAGTTGTTCTGAGCAAATTTAAGAAAAAGAACTTTGTTTTTCACCTTGGTTTGCAAAGACTGTATTGGATACAGAATTTGTTTTAATTGTTGACAAAAATGAAATGATGTAATTGTTTCAAAAGTGGATAAATTACATTTGTCAACAGCAAAATTTCTGAACTCTACTCTTGTGGCAAATTCTGGCCACTATCCATCTGAAAACTACAAAAGAGATGCAAAACTTAGGGCATTGTCATCTGGGGACTAACAGAAGCCCTCCACCCTTAACTGCAACCTACCACCAGGACATTCCCATGATAGTTGCCATCCCCACCCTCTCTCCATAAATCTCTCCTTCTGTGTTTCCCCAATCTTCCAATTCTGAACTACAAGGAAGAGTAATGGGGAGAGGAAGGGACAAGGTGAATGGGCTGGATTAAGGGAAATTTGGATTGAGTATGGGTGTACCATCCCTGCCCTTTTCAAGAAGTCTTGGTTATAAGAATAACTGGTCCCAGGTTTAGCAGAACATAAAGCTCAAATACTATTGGAGTGTTACCGTTAGGTTATCTGGTCCAGTCAGTGTCACAATAACTGCTCCTGGTGGTCCAGGGGGTCCTGTTAACCCTTTCACACCCTAAAATGACAAAGAAATAAATGACAAGAACAAAACAACCAGACTCCATTGATGAGCTATCATTGAAGAATGTCTCTTCCCTATCTGTGCACTTCCTATATTAAGACTGACCAAAAGGTAACTTGAGACATGGGAAGTACATCATTGTAAATGTCTTTTTTTCTAGCCACTGTGGATATTTATACAATAGATCTTAAAAATAATTTTTTCCATATATATAAAAGGTAGCATTTTAAATTACCTGATCTCCCTTTTCTCCAATCCCTTTAACACCCATGTGACCCTATGGAGAAACATAAAGGTTATAATTTTTAAAAAGTCTTTATACATGAAAACATTTACATTTCATTTATTTTATCTTTTTTCTTTTGGAGGGCAGTTGGGGTTAAGTAACTTGCCCAAGGTCACACAGCTAGGTTTTTTTGTTTGTTTGTTTGTATGTGGTAAGTGTCTGAGGCCGGATCCGAACTCAGGTCCTTCTGACTCCAGGGCCGGCGCTCTACTCACTGCGCCACCTAGCTGCCCCTATTTTATCTTTTACACTGGATGTTCATATTTGAACCTTAAATTTTAGGCTGATAAAAGATTTTTTCAGACAGTACTCGGGAGGAAAATGGTCTTATTTAAAAAACAGAGAAATGAAGTAGAGAAGGATTAAGAAATGTATTTAATGTCCCAGATGACTCAGGAGACTACTACAGTGAAAAGAACCCCGGAGGTGGAAGGAGTCAGGATAACTGGTCCCTTAGCCTGGGGACTGTGGCAGGTAGGACATCTACTTTTGTGCTGTCAGAAAGACAGATGGGGTTTGGATTTCCAAAGTACTTGACCATCACAATGACTTTGAAATTCCTAGGTGGGACCAATAATATCACATGTTGAGAGCCAAAATATTTGATTCAGCACTCAGATTGTGTGGGGAGCCAAGGAGGCCTGATCCAGGACTCAGATAAAAATCTTGACAGTGTGCTTTCTGGGAGGTCCTTTGAGATGCAGCTTTGTGTTAAGCTTGTTCCTTGTTCCTTTGAAATGGGATACACTTAAAAGGATGTTGTTTGAGTTTTGAGATCAAAGGCTCTACCTCAAGACTTTAGTCGCCTAGATAACAAATCCTTATCAAATTATCAATTCTTATATCAAGATATAACAGACTAAGATAATGATAAGAAAACTTGAGTCCCCTTCCTTTGTCTCATTTGCTCTATAAAAACCTTGTCCTAAGAATCAATAAATGGAGTTCATGGTTGTTCCTTGAACTACCCACATGGCCCGGTCATTTCTTATACATATCTCCCACCATGCTTAGTGCTGGACACTGAGCAGCCTATAGCAGTCACATTAGGCCAGGGGTTGTGAGGGTACTAGGGTCTTAATAACAAATGATTACCTTTCACAACAAAACTATTAAAAAGGAACCAAATGAATTAATGTGTGAATGACTATTCTGTATTTACCATCATGATCAAAGTGCCAAAGGATGTTAGAAGCAGAAGGAAGCTTGGAGATCATCTAATCTACCACCTTCGTTTTCAGAGGAAGGAACTCAGGCCCAGCAAGAGGAAGTGATTTGTACAATCACACAGATAAATGGTAAAGTCAGTGTTTAAACCCAGGTCCTCTGACTACAAATTTAGTGTTCTTTCAGGACAACAACCAGAAATTTTGGCACCTAATGCAAGCAGTCCTAAATGCTTTATTAAATCAATTTTCTAATTCATGATGTGAAACTAATAGGCACTGACCCTGTGAAGAAATTGGTACATTGATAATTCATTAAAGGAACTCCCAAATGAGAAAATTCTTTCTACCAATATACATTGGCACCTTCTCTATAACTTATAGTCTGCTCTAAGCACTGAGAGGATAAATACCCGATCAGTATCCGTCAAAGATGAGACTTAAACCCCAATCTTTCTGACTTGGAGGCAAACTCTCTATTCACTGTCCCAGTGATGCCAAATTTAGGAATCTCTGTAAGACTTTACATTGCTGAGAAGGTGCAGATCTTCAGTGATAAAAGCTGTTTTCTAGGACTTCCTTTCATCAATGAAATCAGAGAAAATAAAAACATACTGACTTACAAATAGGGACATCCGTAACATCCAAGGTTAACTAATCATATTTGCTAAGTAGGTGCTAGACTCAGTTGTTTCTCTTCTGCCACTGAAGAGGTGCATGTGTTAAGTTTTTATGCTTTCTAAATTTTGGTGCCCTGGGAGAAAGTCCCAGCTTCTCTGCCATAGTTATAGTTGTATTTTTTCAGCAAGATGAAATTAAATATTAAAATTAAAAAGTAGGAAAAAAAGAGTAATGAAGAAACTGTTAATGATGCAAATTAAACTCAAAGTTATTCACAAAAAAAGATGAAACTGATTTTTCTTTGGCAAAAACATTGTTCAAATGTGTTAGCTGATATGAAGTACAATTGAATAGTTTTTCCAGAAAATGTCTGAAATCAGGTTGATGATGTCCAACTTTTTCCTTATGAGAAACTGCATTTGACTTCCTTAAGAACCTGATTGGGGCCTGGGATGGGGGAATCCTCCCAATCACACTTTCTTCCTTGCTGGACATCCCTTTGAAGCTTAGGAAGAGGGCAGCTGACTTGAGGATCAATAAGGAAAGACTCTGAGATTTACTAGGCAATCAAAACTGCTTAGCTGGGGATCTCTGATGTAAGCTGTGCCACCTGTGAACTTTGATCTACCTTTGGTCCTGGAGGTCCCATCTCTCCTGGAAAACCCTGCAAGACACCATAAATTAAAATAACAATAAGGAAAGAGGTTCTGCTGCTTTCGTTAAGAAATATTTTATCAGTGGAAGAACAACTTATTCAGACAGACACAAACTACCTGTAAATACTAATTCCTAAAATAATACCCATGGCCATCTTTGATATGGTTATTTTATTTTGTATATATATATATATATATATATATATATATATATGTGTGTGTGTGTGTGTGTGTGTGTGTGTGTGTATGTATATAAATATACACACATATATGTATATATATATGTATACATATATATGTATATCGATGAGGGCTTCATACTCACTAGGAAACCTGGGGGCCCTTGTGGTCCAGCTGGTCCAGGAAATCCTGGGGGTCCAGGCAAACCCTTTAAAAAACATGAATTAAAATAAATTCCTACCTGGTTATTATATAGAAGCAACCCTAATTTCACAAGTCTAATTTACTGAAATATTTTAAAGGAATCAAAAGAATAAATTATGTTTAATAAATCATCACACCCAAGGAATAGAGGGTCTTTAGTCATGTGGAATAGGTCATCAGCAACCCAGTATGAAGGGGAATGTCTACAGAAAAAAAGGCCGAGCTTCCATTGTGCTTTATGGCAAAGTCTATACAGCCTCACTTTCCCTCTGCTTATGGTCCAGTCTTTAGGATATCATATTCCTTTCCTCCATCCTTTCTGGCCTCCTTGGTTCTTGTCCTTCATCTCTTGAACCTGTCAACACGGTATAGCAAGAACTTCCTCAAGTATTGTTTGCTTCCAGTTGAATGGAGCCAATTTAAAACCCCTCCTCATCAATTCAAGGCCCTCTACCAATTGGCACTGCCTTCAACTGGAGTTTGGATACCTCATCTATGCAATTATACCTCCATCTCACACTGGCAAACTATTTGTTTCCCCAGGCTCCAAAGCCTTTGCTTATGTCATTACCTGAAACAGGCCCTCTTCTCTTTTCCTCCTTCAAAATTTTGCTCTACTCACTTCTTCCATAAAGCCCACTTAGTTCTCATCAATGCAGTTGTTCTAGTCACTCCCTTATCAACCTCTGTATAGTTGTAGAACTGTAGAATGAGGTAAGGTATTTGCTGCTGATTATGGCAGTAAGACTGGTTGCAATCCTTTCATCTTTGGAGAGAATTGGTCTATGGAGAGAGGAGCTGGCCCAAGTGAGTCTTTGGTGTTCAGGGGAGGGCACAACTATAGCTATGTGAGTAACCTAGGGATTTTATATGTGTGTGTGTGTGTGTGTGTGTGTGTGTGTGTATGTATGTATGTATACTGAGAAGGAAAATTGGTGGTGTGTCTGTCTTCTTCCAACTAGGTGCTTTAAGGACTATGACTGTAGTTGGTAACCAGTATTAGGTGGGGTGGAGTGGGGGTAAGCAATTTATTGGTTTGTGATGACGTAGGAATTAATATACAGTGTAGTCTGAAAATCTGCAGAGGCCACTAATCTAAGGTTCTACCCCAACCCTTTAGAGGGGCCTGCATGCATGACCTAAGTATCATATAAAACTATGGCTGTGATTACATTGGTTTAGGGAACTCCCTGGATGAAGACATTCCCTCTACCAATGCAGGTCAGTACCTTCTCTGCAACTTATAATCTCAGGGGGAGGTTCTTAACTGGAGGTCCATGAATGTGTTTTTTTTTCTTTTTTTTTTTGGAGGGGAGAAGGCAGGGCAATTGGGGTTAAGTGACTTGCCCAAGGTCACATGGCCAGTGTTCGTGTTCGAGACAGGATTTGAACCCAGGTTCTCCTGACTACAGGGCTGGTGCTCTATTCACTGAACCACCTAGCCACCCGCATGAACTTGTTTTTAAAATTATTTTTGAGAACTATATTTCAATATATTTGGTTTCCTTTGTAATACTCTGCACTCATGTATGTAAAATTATTATTCTGATAATGGGTTCATAGGCTTCACCCCAAATTGCCAAAGGGGTTCATGGGATAAAGAAAGTTACAAAATGGATATTCTTAAAATGAGAGTCTGACCTAGCATTCCTATCCCAAGAAGCTTAAGTGACTATTTGGAAAACACTGGCATTTGAAGTCCATTATGATTTGGCAGCCTTGTGATCTGATCTGATCTGACATCAGTACTCCTGATACTCTCTGTATTCCAGTCAAACTGACTTACTTGCTCTTCTCTGTAGATGACATTCTCTCTCCTCTGCTCTCCTTCACTTTCACCCTGGAGAATCCCTAACTTCACTGAAAACACCATTTAGGAGCCAACTCCCTCAGGAGGCCTTTCTACATCTCCCCAGTTTTTAATGTTCTTCCCACCCCCTTCACCTTGTATTTACTCTAAGCACATATATATATATACACACACATATATATACACACATGTATACATGTATATAAACATGCATACACATATATATGTGTGTATATATGTATGTATATACACTAATTTATGTACATGTGCCTTTCCCCCAGTAGAATATAAGCTTCTTAAGGGTAAGAACTGTTTCATTTTAATTTTTGTGTCCCCAGTGCCTAGCAAATGCATGGTGTGTAGTAAGCTTTCAATAAATGTGCGTTGAATTGCATTGTTGAATCAAATAGTGTCTCATCACGAAATTTTAAAATGGTTACTAGGAAGAGAGGTGTCTTTGAATTGCATGTATGAGGTAGATTGGTAAATCTGAATGAATGAATCTTTTTTAAATGAAATGACAAGTATTTATTATATTAGCTTTACAGAAGACAACAGAAATAAGAGTCTGTTCTCTGCCTGAAGTTCTGTACCTGCCGTCCTGGGATTCCTGGTAACCCAGGATCACCTCTTCCACCATTTTCTATACCTCCTTCACGAGCCGGGGCTCCCTTGAAAATGAGGGAAATCCATTAAACCTAATGAAAATATAATCTTTTTACAACTCTTATTAATTTTTATTCAGTCATACCATTCCAAGGCTAAAAATATTTCACAATTGGGATACTGATAAATAACAGTAGTAATCATGACAGTTCGCATAGATTTTGCTTCCTATACTTACACACTATATAACCCAAGACCCTTAACCTCATTTTTCTTATCTTAAAAATGGGAATAATAATAGCACTTTACCCTACAGGGTTGTTGTAAGTATCAAGTATCAGATATCTATTTATCTATCAATATGGATTTATAGATATATACCCACATACATACATATACACACATCACTTCTAAAATCCTAAAGCGTTTTTTAAATTCTATCACCACCACCATCATCATCATCATATTGTTCCAAAAGTCTCAGTGTAGTTTTAAGTTTCCCTGGCTTAAAACTGCACTGACTGTTGGGGTATCCCATATCATGACTTACACTTTACAATGTACTCTGCCCACAATCACAAAATGAAGTAGGTAGTGCAAATGTTATAATCTACACTAAAATATACCCAAAGCTATTGTAAATTGCTGGTATTCTTTAGAGATAGCAATGCTTTGAACTTATCTAGTGTTTTATTTTTGAATTCGCTTTCCCTTCTCTCAGGTTCTGTGGTTTTACTGATGGAGAAAATGAAAAAAGAACTTAAATTGATTTGTGAGATTGTGCATCCAAAGGCAGAACTCAACCTAGATTTTAAGGGGTCAAAGGATTAAAAGGAGCTAATGATAGAGAAAAGCCCTGAGTCGGGGAATTAAGGTTAGGGTTAGGCTGTCTATGCAGGAGAAGCGATGAGGAAGCAGAACAAATCAAAAAGGAAGACTGGTCTGGTTGCTCCTGGTTGTGAGAATTTCTGTGCAACTGTTATCCAAAGGTTTGAGAGAGGGTTAGAGGACTTGGTTGTCTCTCAGATAATTCATAATTGAAAACATCTAAAACAGAATGAGGAAGCCAAATGGCAAAGAATACTAGCGATTTGACTGCCGATTCAACCTGATTCCCCAACATTTAAAATCTTTTTATGGTATGTGTATTTCCTTGCCCTGCCTTTGGCTGGTGTCAGCATGCCTGAATGTCATAGACTGGGCCCAGCATGGCTCTGTCTGACTCAGTCACACCTGCCACATGCACTTTGGGCTCCTAACTTTCAGCTCAGTGCTTTTTCTATAAGATTATTCTTCCTCAATGCATTATGATAGAACATTACATCCATTATAGCATATCTATAGGAAGGGCTAGAGAAAGAAATGATGGAATAATCTTTTTTATTCCTTAAGTACAAAAAAATTCCCCAGATTATGTTGGGTTATGTATTAATGGTATTTGCATTCATGAAATCTTTATATTTAAATGTATTTCTCCATTTGATATAAATATTTTCTTTATAATATTTTTAATTTGGATACTTTTTGATCATTAAGTAATTAATGATAATACTACAAATGACTTACTTTTTCTCCTTTTAGTCCATTGGTACCCTAGAAAAAATAATAGTAAATTAATAAAATAGAATTCAAATAGGGAACTTTCCCTTATTCTTTTGAAAAATATTAGGAATGCCACATCAATGAAATTTCAGTGATTTATTTCAAAGTTTGCAAATTTGGTAATTCTATTGTTAAAAGAATTACGTCTGTGTTTAGTGACAGCTTATGAAGATTCAAGGAACATTAAATCTTTTATGGCAATAGATTGGTGTGAAAGAGAACTCTATGTGTCTAACACAAAGTGTCACCTAAGAAAATGGTAGACTCCTAATGTTCATGGTTCATTTCCACTGAACCTTTACTCTAGAAAAACAGGAGGCTTGTGTTTCTCCAAAGCAGATTGTTATTTCAACAGGCCTCTGAAGTACCATAAGGTGCAGAAGGCTAAAAATGTCAAGTTGACATTAGTGTAATGTGAAGGGTTTTGTGTGTGTGTGTGTGTGTGTGTGTGTGTGTGTTTTTAAAGCATTACTTTTTATTTTTTTGCTTTTTGGGGGGCAATTGGGGTTAAGTAACTTGCCCAAGGTCACATGGCTAGGTTTTTGTTTGTGTGTGTTAAGTGTCTGAGGCCGGATCCGAACTCAGGCCCTTCTGACTCCAGGGCCGACGCTCTACTCACTTCGCCACCTAGCCGCCCAAAAGCATTACTTTTAATTAGCATGATGCTCTTTGTTTTGCTGAGGCATAAATTTAATTTAGTTTAAGTACTGGGATGAAACCAACCAAAGTATTCCTTGTGATTTTCCAAAGTCCAGGGTTTACCATAGTTAGTAGGGCTATTTACATATTCTGAGGCTATAGATTAACATGGGACAGAGAGGTAGCATAATAGATAGCGTGTCAGGCCTGGAATCAGGAAGACTAATCCTCCTGAGTTCAAATGTGGCCTCAGACACTTATTAACTCTGTGACCTGGGGCACTGAACCCTATTTGCCTCAGTTTCCACATCTGTAAAATGAGTTGGAGGGAATAACAAACCACTCCAATATCTTTGCTCAAAAAAACCCAAGTGGGGCCATGAAGAGTCAGACGTGACTGAAAAATAACTCAACAAGTAGACTAAAATCTGGGACCTGAGGGTTGAGGGGAATAATATGAAAAATAAATAATGAAGTGGGCAGTTGTCAAAGTAGTAAGAGAAGTGATATCTAGTTGTACGTGAGACTGTCATAGTCCACATTCTAACCAAGCAATATCAGGAAGTAAGTCTGGATTTGGAGGGTGAGAGAATGAGGGGTGAGGGAGAGCACACTGGAAAAGATCCAGTGAAGGGTCACTTAAGCTGGATGGCACTTCAGTGGCCCAAGTTCCTCATTTCAGAAATGAGGAAACAGAGAGTCAAAGGGAAAGTCACTTGCCCGAGGTCATATTAGTGTTAAGAAGCAGAGCTGGAATCTGAGCTCAGAACCACCAATTCTAAAAGACAGGAAAGAAAGGCAGAAATGTAGAGGTAAAGGATGATCAGAGCTGAAAGAAACCTTGAAGATCATTTAGTATAGATGAAGAAACTGTGGGTCAGAGAGGTTGTGGCTTGTCAGCAATCACATAGTTTGTAAATGGTGGAAATGGAGCTTCACCGAGATTTGAGATACAATCTCCGTGTGTGTGTGTGTGTGTGTGTGTGTGTGTGTGTGTGTGTGTGTGTGTGTGTTTATACAAAGTCAAGGTACCAGGCAAGGTAAATCTAAGCTCCCAAATGTCCCTTCACAAGGTACTAAGGATTTGGCCCTTGGCTCTGTGGCTTTGGAAGAGATAAAGAAGGGTTAGACATGGTTTCTCACCCAAATACCCTGCTATTTGGGAAGACAAGAATGATACAGATGGAACAATGGGAAAAGAGTTCAAGACAGTCTACATCCAAGACTAAATGGGGATGTACAGATAATAGAAGTGTCATGGGAACCCAGTGGTCAGAGATCTCTCCATCCTACTTTGGCTCCCCATAGATTTCCTCTGGCTATCCACAAGAGGTCTCTGTGATATGATCAGACATTTTGATTCTCCTGTTGACTGTACAAGAGCTCTGTCCACCTAGACATATCTTCCTACCTCACTTTTTCTTGTCCACAAAATACCTCACGCCGACTCCCTCCATTCAGATATAATGAAAGAGGGAAACATAGCCACATACTCTTTGATTTCTGCCCTCTTTTCTCACCCTTCCTTACTATTCCTTCTCTGGTGACATTCCATAGCAGAGCTTTCTCAATAAAGCAGAGTTGCTAAATTCTTTTTTCTTTCTCTCTTTCTTTCTTTCTTTCTTTCTTTCTTTTTTTTGCTTTTTGGAAAGGGGAGGGTAGGGCAATTGGGGTTAAGTGACTTGCCCAAGGTCACATGGCTAGTTTTGTATTAAGTCTCTGAGTCCGGATTTGAACTCAGGTCCTCCTGACTCCAGGGCCAGTGCTCTATTCACTGCACCACCTAGCCGCCCTAGAGTTGCTAAATTCTTGTTTTGCTTCTGTTATATATGTCAAGGACAAAGAATCTTTAACCTGGAATAATAATAATGAAAAAAGGCCAGTAGGGAATTAGATAGCCATTTCTTTGGAAAACTCCATAGTTTTCAGGGGATTTGTAGCAACCTTAATATGAGTCAGAAGAAGACAGACAGGCTGGTGAAGAGCCTCATGCCATATGAGGATGGGCAGAAAGAACTGGGAGTCTTAGGGGAGATATAACAGTTACAATCAAGTAATTGAAAGTCAAGTAGAAAAAGGATTAGATTTGATCTTCTTGGTTCTAGGGAGCAGGGCAAGGAGAAATGAGTGGAGACACAAAAAGGGCAAATTTAGCCTTAATATTAGACATAACTTCCTAAAGAGGAATGGATTGCCTTAGGAGGTGGTAGCCTTCCCCTTGATGGTCTTCAAGCAGAGACTGGATGATAGTGTGTCCGGTGTGGTATAGAGTGGACTCTTTTTCTGGGATTGGTTGGATTAGGTGGTCATTGAGGACCCTTACAACTTTGAAACTCTATATTATCCACTAAGCCTGGGACAGTGGTACACTGGCAGTGACTTTCAGTCTCAGCTGTAACTCAATCTTCCCCTATCCTCCAAAGCCACCCAAACCCTTATACTATTCCAGTGACCACTGTTAACTTAGACTGTTGTACCCTCAAATCAAGTTGCCAATGTATAGTTCTGCAAGTTCTCCTAAGACACCATAATACTATCTTTGCAATTCAATTTTAAGAGTTGTTAGTCACATTGACACAACAGTGCACCTGCCAGGTGCACAGCTAAGGTTCTCTCTTCCTTTTCTCAGAGTCTCATTAGCTGTGAAGCTTTCCTGAGCTTTCCCTTATAGCATGTGAATGAGAAGTAGATGGACTGTTTCCCATACTTTATTTCCAAGGTAGGGTTTGCAAAGTAGAACCTACCGGTAACCCTGGATGACCTGGTGTCCCTGGAGGTCCAGGAAATCCTTGCTCACCCTGAAAGGCATACAAAGTTAGTCATTCTTCTTAGCTGTTGTCCAACTTCACTAGAAAAGCTTATTCAGTCATTTCCTTTGTCCCTTCCCCTCCCCTTTCAGAAAGGCAATGGCAACCCTAGACAAAGCACTCAGGAGTACTTATAGCTATTTGTGGGTCAGGAAACTGAGAGCCAGGAATCCATTATATCAATTGAAAATGGGATTAGAATCTACTTGTTCTCAAATTGTTCATGGGCTCCAAAAGCCTAATTGTGCCAAGAAATTTCAAATTGCTGAATACTTGAAACTTGAATAATTAGGTCATCTCCCTCCATCTGAGGCCATGCTCTGGGGAAAAGGGATGAAAAGCTGTAAGATTGGTTTGACTTGGTAAGCAGAGCCATTCCTCATCCTGAGTGCAGCTGTGCTCCCACAGCTGTGTGACTAATGATGCTTCACAGCTGCAGGTGAAACTGACCACGTGGGCACCTGGTTCTTTATCTTACTGAGGGTGAACCTGACTAGCTACCCCATATGATGACACAAGAGAATTGGAGAATAGAGAAAAACCAAACAGAGGAAGTCGTCTGGTTCCAAATCTCGTGCATGCTCAGTTCAGGCAGTCATACACATACATTCAGCTATAATGTTTCAAGGAAAACACAACTCTTCATTGCTATTCTATTATTTTTTTCTTTTTCTTTTTTTCCCCCTACCTTAGTTCCATTGCATCCTGGTAAACCAGGAGGTCCATAAGGACCAGTATTCCCAGGACTACCCTAAAAAAAGAGAGAGAGAACAAAATTGAAAGCTATCATAATTTGTAGGTACTGACACCGTACAAAAGCAGCTGTAAGACTGGGATTAGTGACCAGCTTTAATACTTAGCTGATTCACAGTTTTGCCCATAGGCCACTCCCTGTCCTGGATGCCTCTCCTCCCTCCTTGCAGATCACACCCTTTCTGGGCTTGCCTGGGGAGAAGACTTCCTAAACTTGGCTAGGGCAGTTTGAAGACATTTATTCCATCCCCAGCACTATACTCAGACTTTTCCAGCAAGAGAAGACATGTCAGACCCTGTTCTTTGCTAGCCTAGTCATCAAAAACCCAGAGTCACCTCCATGCCAGGATTGCATTGTGGGCACCGAAGTCACTGGAGACAGGTTCAAATCCAAGCTGTTCCATTACTACCTGTGTAACTCTGGGCGAGGCATTTCATCTCTCTCAGTCTCAGTGTCTTCATCTGTAAAAGCAAGAGGCTGGACTCCATAGTCTCTAATTTCCCTTCCAGCTCTAAATCTATGAAATGTGATCTGAGGAGGATTGTAGTGGAAACTGCATGTGCTATATAGTCCTGAAGAATGCTAGAAGCAAATCAAAGGACTTATCTCTTTTTTATTATATTTATCTATGGAAATTATGTTGGTCTAATATAGAATGAGGTTTGGGCTATTTTAATTGACTAAATAATCATTCCAAATTCAGTGGAACACTTATAACTCAGACGTTAAATGAGGGGACCCCCGGGGCAGAACCAGCACCTGTGTCATAGATTTATCAGGCTTTAACTTTGTGTAGTTTGTTACATCTCAGGAAGTATAAAGTAATAATGACTAATACTTACGATGCTTTAAGTTTTACAAAGCACTTTAAATATTACTTCATTATCTCCTCTAAGCAACTATGTGAGTTAGTGGGTATCATTCTCCTTGTTTTACAGATGGAGAGACTGAGATTGAGAGGTTTAGTGCCTGCTCAGGGTCATGAAGGATTTGAACTCAGGTCTTCCAGATTCCAAGTCCAATACTTTATTTACTATGTCCCTGACTTCCCTTTCTATACCAATAATTGCAATATAACTGGATGCTAGAGTAGGTTTTATTTTTATTATGGTATAAATAGCACACCCATACAGATCTATGACATCAAATTCAAATAGAACCCCCATGAGGGGTACATATTAACATAGAAAACCACAAATTATTTTTTATTTTAATTTTAATTTATTTTATTAAACATATCCTGATTACATTTTAGTCTGGTTGCCCATTTTGCAACTCACTTCTGGCAAGTTCAATGAGTTTGACTCTTCTGATATAAGCCATATTTCAATTATTTTAATTACTCCAGAGAAATTTAAGAGAGGTGGTGTGGCCTCATGGAAAGAGTATCAGAAGACTTGAGTTCAAATCCCTGCTCTGTGCTTTACTACTTGTGTTATCTTGGACAAGTTACTCTCTCCTCTGTTTCCCCATCTGTAAAATGAGAGGGTTGAATAATAAAGCCAAAACAGACTGCTTTAAGTAGACTGAGGGAATGCTCTCATTTGCTAGCCACAGTAACTAAGATTTGCTTTAAAACCAACAAAATGTCTTATATATATTCTGAGATTTCCAATACTCTGGTGAGATGGTTACAGCTGGTATTGGTATTCTCAGGTTGTCAGTGAGAAAGCCCTGTCTCAGAACTCCTTAACCATAATCCCGCAGCTAGGAGGACCCTTCCTTGCAGGTGGGATTGAGACACTGAATCTTCTTGACTCCCAGTCCAGTATTCTGTCCCCTACTCCATGCTGCCTCCTTAGATGACTTAAAGGTCTCTCCCCATTTTAAAACTATGACCCCATGATTTGTGACCCTACAAGAAACATGCATTTCCTCATTACTTACAGGAAGTCCTGGAGGACCTGGAAAACCTGGCAATCCTGTCATTCCCTATTGATTTATAAAAAAGAGAGGAATACTGTTTAAATATTCAAAATACAGCATTTAAAAAAAATTAATATGAATAAGCTATAATACTGACCCTTGTGCCTTTGGAACCAATAAAGCCTGGAAACCCTGGAGAACCCTAGAACCATTAAAGAGCGAGGGAAAGAAAAAAAATACACAATAAAATGATATGTAAAATACATAATATCAATACATATATACATTATAGACTATCCTTTCCCACATTCCCCCAAACTGTTATCACTGTTTTACCTCCTGTTTTATCTTATCATTAACACTCTTACTTGTAATTAATTTTTTTTTCCCACAAAACACTGTAGAACCAGAATAGTAACTTGGAAGGGAAAAATGATGCTCCATCTAAAAGAGACTAGATGGTCTCACTAGGTGGTAAAACATAATAAGACTCACTGTAAAGACGGCTGTGGCAGATGGAAATAGCAGCCAATGTTACATGTCTGATTTCTTAGGCTTATTAATAAAATATGCCACAGATGTGCAGAACTGCATAAATCAGAGACGAATCTGCATAGTTCATATTGCGAAGAATTAAGAATCATTGCTGAAATATAGCTTTAGAGGGGCCCTGCTTTGGGAAGGGAGGTGGGGAATTTCTGTCCTCTCTACAGCACAGAAACAGAAAGTTTCAGCGATTTTTGGTATTTTCCATCATGCAAGAAAATGTTGTTAACATAGTCTTCCTAGATTAGATTAGACTGCCAAGGCCAAAGGCTGTCTTTTCTTATTTATATGGAACTCAATACTTCCAAATCCTCAAAAAGATTCACGTGCTGTTCTTTTCTCCACCCCGTACTCCATTCCCCTCCCCCCACTCCCTTCCCCCAACCCCCTCCCCTGCAAAATCCTATTTGGGTTATTCTACAGGGAAGGTATGTGGTCCTCATATTTTATCTTCCTGTTACACATTTTCTCTTACTTCAAGTACTTCTAAAGTGGGACAAAATAAACTTGTAATTTTGGGGAAACTTTTCCCATCAGGTTCAATTCATCTGGGATTATCTCCGTTTGAGCCAAAGCTTCATAGGTCCTGTTCTTGGTGATCTGCTTCAAAGTAGAATCTTCATCAACACTGCCTAGGACAGATTTTTCCTGGATTGATTCTGTGTTATGTCTGGCGTATCTAGGACAGTACAGACTCCCAAATTAGCACTGTGTGTTCAGAAGTATTGTTTTAGTTAATGTTGACATAGCTGATGGAAACGCTGAAAAAGGAAACAGCTGAGCAATAAGGCAGAGATCACATGGGAAAGGAAGCCTTTGGAGTGAAATAACTGACCTATTCAACCACCTGTGGAACAGCAGCCCCCACCCTCTATTCCAACCCAGGATGGAGGAAGGTGTGCTTAGACCAGGCCTGGCCTGCCCTGTCCTTGAAGAAGATATTTGAAACGAAAAGAGAAAGAGATGAAAGGATAGAGAGAGACAAAATGCTGAAAAGGAGAGAGAAGGTTGGATTTAATGAAAAACAATTCTACGTTATAGGTGGAGACAGTGTCTCCGAGCCCTTCATTGGGCTACCTATTTCCTATTTTCTTTCTGGTAGAAATGAGAATGGGAATCTGGGGAAGGAATTTTAAGGATGCCTAAATAACTACTGTCTTGGAGACAGACTAAGATAAATGAGAACAATCGTTTTCTCAGGTGACAGAACATTCCAGCCTTTAAAAAACTCACTCAGCAGATGAACCATTTTTCTCTCTGTTCACCTAGGTAATAACAAATTCTGCAGGAGACCCATGATTAAAGAGATTAATCATTGTAGACTTCAGTCTGGCTAATGTCCATAGGAGAAAAGACAGTAGATACTTAACTATTATTTAATTTGCACATATTTCTAATGAAAATCCATTGATTGTTTATAAAGTGGACTCATGTTCATTGAGACAGATGTTAGGATTATAGAGTAATACCATTGCAATGTTCTAAGTTTTAGATCTGTGGCAGAATCCAAATGCAGAGGATCTATATGAATTTAAAAATAGAGCTGGGGCATGGTCCTGCTACATTTTACAATGATGACAAAGGGCTAATTTATTAATTTAGTACTAAAATCTTCCAAGGCCTCAAAAATCCACTTTAGTAGGAGGTACCAGCTGGTAACTATGGCCATAAGATGAGAAGATTCTTGCCACAAGGACTAATTCTTCCCTAAAAAGGCAATGAAGCCATTCTTGAGACTTAATTGATCCAGGAAATCTAGCTTGAATCATAGACATAATTAATGATATAAAGTCATTGACATCTTGGTCCCTTGAGGCATAAAAGACATAAAAGAGGCATAAAACACAATAGATTGCGCTCCTCAGCTTCAACAGCCTTCCCACTGCTGTGTGATTTCTCACTGGCTGTACCACTATGGCAAATCCAGGAGGAGCTTGAGGCGAGCTGTGGCCAACTGAACCAAATGCTTTCTTTGCTTAATATCCTTTCCATGCTAATATGGAATAAACTTCCTTTTCTTAATTCTTAAAGACTCATTAATGTGTTGTTGATGGGACTGTGAATTGGCCTAGATATTCTGGAAGGCAATTTGCAACTTTGCCCACAATCACCAAATTGTATAGTTATACCACTAAGTCTGTTTCCTCAAAGAAAAAGGAAAAGATGCACATGTACAGAAATACTTATAGAAGCTCCTTTTGCTTGTAGCAAAGAACTGGAAATTAACAGGGTACCCATCAATTGGAGAATGGCTGACCTAATTGGAATCAATGAATATAACAGAATATTATCATTATGACTTTAAAATAAACTAGGAAAAGACTAGTAGAAACTTAAGCATAATAAAATAAAACATAAGCAGGACCAGGAGAACAAGTTTTTGTACTAACAACATTGTAAACACAAACAGCTTTAAAAGACATGAGAACTCTGATCAACACAATGACCAACCACAACTCCAGAAGAATGAGATGGCCAATTTTTGGACATGGAAAATGATGTGGGTTTATTTTGCTTGATTATTCTTTTTTTTTTTTTTTTGCTTTTTTGGAGGGCAATTGGGGCTAAGTAACTTGCCCAAGGTCACACGGCTAGGTTTTTGTATGTGCGTTAAGTGTCTGAGGCCGGATCCGAACTCAGGTCCTTCTGACTCCAGGGCCGACGCTCTACTCACTTCGCCACCTAGCTGCCCCCTTGCTTGATTATTCTTGTCACAATTTTTTCCCTTTTTATTTGGACTGAGTGGGAGGTGGAGACTGGCAATGGTGCTGTCCCCACCAAAAAAATAAAGATAAATAAAAGAGGGTCACTGGAGCATCTTTAACCTTTTTTTTCTTTTTGGAGGGCAATTGGGGTTAAGTGACTTGCCCAAGGTCACATGGCTAGTGTTTGTTTTAAGTGTCTGTGGCTGGATTTTAACTCAGGTCCTCCTGACTCCAGGGCCGGTGCTCTATTCACTGTGCCACCTCACCACTCCAAACTGGAGCATCTTTAAAATTCACAGAAAAGAATAAAAAGAGGTTCAGAAGGGAATACAGACAATAAGGACATCTTTGATGGGAATATTTTGTCTTTATTTTATGCTTTAAAATAAAAACTGAATATAATATTTGTGGTTTCACATGTAATCCTTTTTTCTTTTCTATTTTGTATATGGAAATCCTCCCACTCCTTTTTGGTGTTTACTAAACTCAGAACAAAAAACTGTTTAAAATATTATATGACCTATGAATGTTTCATTTCATTTCATTCCATTCCCAAGCTGGAAGCATGGGATTAGCCTGAGTCAGACCTGGCCCAGAACACTATTTTATGGGCTTTCTTTTTATTCTGCCAGAATCGTGGTGACCCAGTTGACTGCTTCCTTCATTCTATTCCCACCTATTTTTGAATTGAGGTCTTAGATGTTGTGTCTCAGACAAGACTCTGTGAACCATGACTCATCAATAACCTGCTGCTGAAAGTTTTGCTAAAAGAAGGTTTTCCCCAGCCTCCTTCCTCTGAACTGCTAATCCCATATAGCAAGTGTTGACTCATAATCACACAAGAATAAAAGAAAACAAGGTGAGACTTAGGGAAATGTAATAAATGATGACTGGTCCTAGGCCCAGTAGATAATCCTAGATTCCAAATCAGTCTGGGTCCTGGTCCTCCACCCAAGGAATAACTAGGCTAACCAACCTATCAAAGATCAAAGGTAGCCTATTGACAAAGAGTCAGATTGCTATAAAATTTAACAATTAAGGTAGTGTCAAATGCCAATGGCAGTCATGCTGAAGTTGGTCAAAGGGAGGAGGTAATCATAGGGGAAGTATATCAAGGGCAAGGCTGGGTTTGGCAAACTCATGCCTCTGTGACAGAGAGCACTTATGTGAAGCTGTGCTGCTCCATCCACCTCCCACTACCTGGAGAGTTGGTGGGTTCCCATATCTGCTGAGCCTGTATACCACCAGAGTACATAAGACATGCAAACTTGGAAGATGACTTACCTTGGGTCCCTGAGGTCCAGGTATGCCTTCTGGACCAGGCAATCCTTTCTGGCCGGGTGTACCAGGACAACCGGGAAAGCCTTTCTCACCCTGTTCAAAACAACAGCATCAACACAAGTTGTCAACACAAATGACCAAATAGCCATTATCTTCCTGGATGACTTAATGGTGAATTTGTGCATGTGTGCATGTGAGTGTGTGTGTGTGGAGAGAGAGAGAGGATAGGGTTATCAGTGGCGAATAGCAGATAATGAAATTGTAGCTACCATAAGTTTGTAGAAACAACATGGTGTGGTAGAAAGAGTGGACTGTGGCAGATGAAAAAGTGTTGAATTTGGCATAGGATGACTTGTATCCAGCTCGTGCTCAGCTATTACCTGTATGACTTCCTTCGAATCACTTAACCACTTTGAGCTTCAGTTACTTCTCTATAAAATAAGCTGGATGGAGGATGGAGTTGAGCCTTGATGGTCTCAAAAGTCCCTTCCAGATGTGAATCTTTGGCCTGTGAATGCTGACTTTGGATTTACCAGACCTGGGTTAGATCCTGGTTCTGACTCTTACTGTTACTTGACTTCTGATGAGTTATTTTACCTTGAAGCCCGAGGGCTTTTTATCTATAAAATAGGGGTACTCATTATGAGCTATCTGAAAGGGCTGCTCTAAGAAAGGTGCCTTGTGAAATTTAAAGCTCTCATGCCCCCAACCCTGCCCCAACACTTTTACCTTGAAAAGCCTCCTATTTCTGAAAGTTCAGAGCTGAGTGATGCAGATACTAAATGGTGAGGAAATATAAAGGGGATAAAGGAATCAAATAAAGTGGGGAAAAAACCCTCTAACAGGAAACAAGAAAATTTCTCAAGGAGAGCCTGAGGCAAGGGCCAAAGAATGTTACAGAAGCGTGCACAATTGTAACATTCCTGTTGTGGGCTTTACTACCTCTTGTTCTGTTAGAGAACTGTCATATTTAATCTGTTATTTGGTTAGGAGATAAATCAGTTGCAGGAAAAAAAAAGATGGATTGGCAGATCTAATGGTCTGAATTAAGTAACAGTCATCACTGATATTAAGGAGCGTCAATGAGGTTAATAGATGCATAAGTGAAACCTCATAGCAGGAGTGGATAAAATGCCAGGAAGAGTTGGGGTCAAGCCCTGCCTCTGATACACAGAGGGATGGAAATAATTCAGCTATTTGGCCAAAAATCCTCTGAATTTTTAATTTTCAAAAGCACAAAATTCTAGGTTATTTGTGATTTGTTCTCAAACCTGTCTTTCTAGTCCTAATTCCTATGATTCCTTTTTTTTTTTTTACAAGTTTAACTGGGTCTCTCACTCTGTTCTTATTCCCAGTTTCCCATCTCCATACCTTTGTCTTACAGAAAAGTCAGAATGCTAAAATGATTATAAAGAAATGAAATTTTATTATTTTTAGGTACAAATGGACCAATACTAGTATAATGAAACAAGAATAATAGAGGCCTACGCGGCCAGCTGAAATAAGTATGTAGATAAAGTATATATACTCATATAGTATATACACATAAATATAAGTATATATAGCTGTTGAGATAAATATATATGCATAGATACATACATACATAAATATGTGTATATGTATATTTATATATGTGTGTATATGAATGACCTGGGGTTACTATCTTGTTTGCAGGTGATTACTGCTTCTGAAACACGTGAAAACATTTGTTCTCTGCAGTTAGTTGAAAGATTCCTCCATCAAGCTTTTACATAAAATTTTTGGTACCATCTATGAGTACCCTCCACTCAAACCTATCCTGGCTTTCCATGTCAGCACCAAGCTTATTCTGGCTTCTGAAAGGCTAAGCCAGGATGTTGCAACTTTTGCAAGCCTTGATGAGCATGAAGGGCTCTGCAGCTCTGACTTTGTGTCTATCACTCAGCCAATCAACATACATTTTAAAAGCACCTATTATGTGCCAGGCACATGGAAGGATCCACTAAACCCAGTTTGGGGAGCCTCAGCACCAAAAGTTTGGCTGAATAAAGGGGGTGAAATGTTTTTGGCCATAGCAACTCATGAAGCCCTGCCCTTCCTAGGGCATGGAAGGGTTTCAATCTGTCTCAGTGGAGGGCACATCCACATTGGGAAAGTAAGAGATCTTAGGAATTAGTGATGCATCTACAGGGAAAAGATTGGACAAATTTATGTACAAGCATAGACTTGGGGCTAGAAGGACCTTTTGAGGTCATCCAGTCCACTTCCTCTTTTTACAGGTGAGGAAAATGAGTCCCAGAAAAGTAAAGGGACATACATATATGTAAAGGGACATACATATATATAAAGGTAACATAAGCAAGCGAGTAGAACTAAGACTCCAACCCAATTCAGTGAACCATAGATTTAAAGACAGAAAGTACCTCCAACCCCTTCCTTTTACAGTTGAAGAAAGAGAAGCCCAGGAAGGCCAAAAGTTTCCTTTTTCAAGGTCACACAGATAGAAAATGGCAGAGCTGGGATTTGAACTCGGGTCTTCTTGACTCCTAAGCCAACTTTTTTTCCCACTATACTATGTAGCATGTGTGCATCATCACAAATGGCATATGAATGGAGTTTGAATTGGCAAGATCTTGGCTGCATTCTTTCTGTTATTCTTGCAATCAGATTCCTTTCCTAGCCCCATGCTTTGTACATGGCAGGCTTGAAATCCTCGCAGAATTGGTTCTCATTTGAATCTCACAGAAACGATTGTGGTTCTGATGCCTTCGTCTCCCACTAGGTGGAGGTGGAGATCACAACATCCACACTGGCTCTTCTCCCAACGTTTAGTCAACCTCCATCTAATAAACCATGGTGGTTTCCACTTGACCTAAGTGGTTTTCAGTTGTCCTCTTGTGCTCTGTAAGATTGTAGCCAGAGCATAAATGTAGGGACATCCTCTGGAACTTCACTTTACTAATTATCTGCCCCTCTCTCACCACCCAAAGAGTTATAATTTAACTGCTGGTATTTAGGCCAGCCAGCCAAGGGCTTGAACAAGGCATTCTTTCAGGTTAATGTTTCTGTTTGGATACATTAAAATTGCAGCATTTGGAAAACGAATGGACACCACTCTTTCTAGATGTTATGAATGGGGCACGGTTGGTGAGGATGGAGAAGCAAATGTTAGTTAACATCTTATTCTTACCTTATCGCCTTTGAGACCATCACAGAAGCATGGACCCTTGTCGGAACAGACACAGCCCTGTGGGGACAGAAAGGAGTTTTGTTTAAAAACAAGGACAAAATTCTATGTTATTTGATGAATCACAATGAGTAGGACAAAATGAATTCGGCCCCATCATTGTTTTCTTTTCTTTGACTCAAATTGCTTTGCTTGGCCTTTAAAGCCCCTCACAATCCACCTTTTCTGCCTTATTAAACATTCCTCCTTAGCTCATGGTTCAGTCAAACTGACCTTGCTTTATCCCTCAAGCCTGGAGGGCACTGACTCCCCGTGAAGCACTTAGAATCCCTAATTTCCTTCAAAGTTCAGCTCCTGATCACAGTTAGAACTGTCCTCCTTTCCCCTCCAAATTATCTTTTGTGCATATTTCATGTAGGAAATGAACTCCTTGGGGGCAGGGTTTTTTTTCTTGTTGTTTTGTTTTGTTTTTGTATACCCAATGCCTGACATTCAATCATGTCTGACTCTTTCTGACCCTGTGGATCATAGCACCCCAATAGTGGTCATGAAATTTTCTTGGCAAAGCTACTGGAGTGGTTTGCATTTTCTTCTCCAGTGGATTAAGGTAAACAGAAGTTAAGGGACTTGCCCAAGTTCACACAGCTAGTAAATGTCTGAGGCCAAATTTAAACTCAGGTCTTCCTGACTCCAGGCCCAGTGAAGTCTAAGCCACTTAGACTAAGCCACTTAGTTGCTTCATCTGACACATAATAGGTGCTTAACAAATGCATGTTAGTTGATTTTTCAAGTGTAATTTACCATAGGAGGCCTTTTCTGATTCTCCCAGATGCTAGTCTCCATTCCTTATTATTATTATTATTATTATTTTTGCCTTTTGGAGGGCAATTGGGGTTAAGTAACTAGTTTGCCCAAGGTCACACGGCTAGGTTTTTGTTTGTGTGTGCGTTAAGTGTCTGAGGCCGGATCCGAACTCAGGTCCTTCTGACTCCAGGGCCGACACTCTACTCACTGCGCCACCTAGCTGCCCCCATTCCTTAATTTTTAAAAAATAATATTTTATTTTTTCCCAATTACATGTTAAAGCAATTTTTAAAATAATTTTTTGTTTTGTTTTTGTTTTTGTTTTTGGTGGGCAATTGGGGTTAAGTAACTTGCCCAAGGCCACACGGCTAGGTTTTTATTTGTGTATGCGTTAAGTGTCTGAGGTCAGATCTGAACTCAGGTCCTTATGACTCCAGGGCCGACGCTCTACTCACTGCGCCACCTAGCTGCCCCATTAAAATAATTTTTTAAAAAAGCTTTGAGTTCCAAATTCTATTTCTTCTTCCCTCCTTCTTCTCTGACATGGTAAGCAATGTGATATAGGTTATATATATATGCAATCATGTGAAACATTTCCATATTAGTCATTTTGTACAAGAAGAATCAAAGAAGGAAGGAAGGAAGGAAGGAAGGAAGGAAGGAAGGAAGGAAGGAAGGAAGGAAGGAAGAAAAATAGTGTGCTTCAGTCTGTATTTGGACAATATCAGTTCTTTCTCTGCAGGTATATGGCATGTTTCCTCATGAATTCTTTAGGATTGCCTTGAATCATTGTATTTCTGAGAACACCTGACTCATTCACAGTTTTTCATAATATAGTATTTCTATTACTATGTACAATGTTCTTCTGGTTCTACTCGCTTTACTTTGCATCAGTTCATGTAAGTATGTCTAGGTTTTTCTGAAATCTGCCTGTTTATCACTTATTATAGCACGATAATATTCGATTGCAATCCATGGCTTATTCAACTATTCCCCAGTTGATGGATAAACCCTCAGTTTCCAATTCTTAACCACTAAACAACCTGCTATAAATATTTTTGTGTAAATAGCTCCTTCTCCCCACCCCGTTTTGAAAACCTCTCTTTATACAGACCTACCAGTGATATTGCTGGATCAAAGGGTATGTGCAGTTTTATAGCCCTTTGGATATAGTTCCAAATTGCTCTGCAGAATGAT
Source organism: Gymnobelideus leadbeateri (assembly GCA_011680675.1). NCBI lineage: Eukaryota > Metazoa > Chordata > Mammalia > Diprotodontia > Petauridae > Gymnobelideus > Gymnobelideus leadbeateri. The sequence continues at coordinate 964,917 of WOXC01005556.1, read as the reverse complement.
CAGTTCACAACTTCACCAACAATGCACTAGTATTTAAGTTTTCCCACATCCCCTCCAATATTTATCCTTTTCCTTTTTTTGTCACATTAGCCAATCTGATAGGTATAAGGTTGTACCCCCTTTCTCCTATCATCTTGTATTTATTTTATATATACTTATATATGTAACTATTGTTTTCCTTGACAGAATGTAAATTCCCCAAGGGCAGGGACTGTTTTTATTTTTAATCTTTGTGTAACAGGTTCCTGTGATGCACAGAGGGTCTGGCTTATCATGTCCTCCTGTGAATCTTGGGCACCTGGCATCATGTCAAACACCTAGTAGGCATTTAATAATTGTTTCTTGATTGATTGATAGGACATTAAACCCTCTTTGTTATGGACCACGTGAATGGGTTTAAAGGTAATAGGAATTCCTTCAAGATGGGGTTGGGAGAGAAGGACAGGGTAGCAATTTTTGGATCCTAATTGTTTCCTTTACTAGCCTAATTCATCCCCCAAATCAAGGCCAATAAACATTTCTCTTCTCCCATGTCTCCCTGGAACTCTTGTGAAATGCTTTGGTCTTCCTGAAATATGTCCAAGGCTCAGAAACGATGATCCACAGTGTTTGTGTTCTAAACAGAACAAACATCTCTCTGACCTGAGGTTGTGGGGAGATGAAATACATTTTTTTGTTTTACTAGCCACTTGAGGTACTTTGGGACATCTGCCGATTTTATGATAGATTAACTCTATAGGATCTGCAGCAGCAGAAGGAAACAGTAACCACTGATGAACAGAAAACAAGTGGCTATGCTTTCTGCCTGCATTCAGAAGTAGGAATAATATATGTCTAAACAAATACAGATGCACGTACATCTATACTTGAATGTACATATATACATACATAAATACATTAATTATTAAATTTAAAACTATGCTAAAACTTTTGGTATGCCATATATATTTATGTACATATGTACATACATGTGTATATTATTTGTCTGCATTTGTGGATATGAATAAAATGTATTTATATTATATTTTATATGTGCATATATAAATATGTGCACATATATATAAATATATGTAGTATATATATATACATAAACTATTAAAGCTTAAAATTGCAAAAATCTTTTGAGATACTGTATATATACATATGTTTATGCATACGCATGTGTTTACACATGCATATACACACATGTGTGTATGTATACCCATATATGTGTATATTTATATGTAGTCTTCCAAAGTCTGTTATACTGGGTTAATGTCAATATTAATTTGTGTTCTCTAGAGTTGTGAGAAGAAGGCTCTGATTATAAATTTCCAAGGAAGGCAATTGGAAAGAGATATAAGAAATTAAAATGTTTCCTTAGATATCCCCAAATAGCAGGAAATCTTTCCCAATCCCTTGTAACTCTAATGCCTTTCCTCTATTAGTTATCACCTATTTATCTTGTATATAACTTATTTGTACATGTTTGCTTGTTGTCTCCCACATTAGATTTTTATGTATGTGTATACATAGTTGGTTGGTTGCTGTCCTTTGTTCTTGAAGAGGATCAAAATGACATCACTATACTGGAGTCAAAGTACAGTGTGTCTGAATGTGGCTGATCAGACCAATATGACTTAGGAAGGCTCTTACCACACCTTGGGCACAAATAGTCCATAAGAACATTTGGAGTGGAGATGTCTCTAAATTTGTTCACCTCATTTTTCTTTTGAGCTACTGCATATGTTTCTACACACACACACACACACACACACACACACACACACATATTTAATATGGAGAGATGTGTGTGTGTGTGTGTGTGTGTGTGTGTGTGTGTGTGTGTGTAATTAAGATTAGGATGTAAAAAGTAAAAACTCTATTAGAAGGTGATCTTTCCAGAAAGAAGAATTAAAATTCAGTTGCCTTAATTTTATAGAAAGAAAGAAGAAAAATGCAATTCTTTTCAGACCTTATCTCATTCATCCTCCTATTACATCTGAATAAGGGAAATGAAGGAAGGGAAAAAGAATACGCATATTATCTAATCCTCTGAATCAATAGATCAATGTTCTCAAAGATCTGGATGTTTGTAAATGAAATGTATAGAGAATTCTTTGCAATTTTCTGTTTGTACCTGGATTGGAGGATGTTTTGGTATGATGCAGTCATACCAAAGGGCAAATACTCATAAATACCTCCAGTAGGTAGAACTGTAATTATTTTTATATTTCTCTTGTTAAAACTGTTATTGGTTGATTTAAAGAAATTCTTCTTGGCTCAAGGCCCTTAGTTGTCATAAGTGAAAGGAATTGTATTTGAATTTTCATTCATCTCATATTAGGAACTAAGAAACTAGGACTTATTTGACACTTTCACTTGTAATCAATACATATCTTAAGCCTGTTTTATTAAAGTGATTATTGTCCCCTATTTGGGACATTTTACACTATTCTGTATTTTTCTATTTATGTTTAAAGGCTTACATTTAAAAACAATAGCAGCTCTTAGAAGTATAGCCAGAATATACAAAATTTTTAAATTAATGGATGGATACTCTTTCCAAAAGGAGTATGTATATCATCACAAACAGACAATAGTGATAGCTCTGGAGCTCTGTGGATTCAGATTTTTCCAGGTTTCTGATGTCCTCTTGGCAATATATTTGTATCTAGGCTTAGTGCCTCCAATGTATTTTGACCTGGAACTCTCTACTCTATTCTTGCTTAAACCTGCTTATCACTGGGCTTCTCCTTTGCAAGAAGACTTTTCTAGTCTTCTCTCCTTTTGCTCCTCTCTAAGCAAATCTATTCCCACTGGTCTAATTGTGATTCCTTATAAAAGACATGCATCTCCTATCTCTATGCCCTTGCACTGCCTGTTCCCAATGCCTGGAATGCTTTTCCTCCTCCCTTCCATCTCCTGGCTTTTCTGGCTTCTTTCAAGACTCAGCTCCAATCCCATTTTCTGCAGGAAATCTTTCCCAATCCCTTGCAACTCTAATGCCTTTCCTCTGTTAATTATTTCCTGGTTATTTTGTATTTAACTTATTTGTACATGTACGTTTGCTTATTGTCTCCTGTGTTAAATTGTGAGCTCCTTGGTGGCAGGGATTGTCATTTATTTCTTTGTATCCCCAGTGCTTAATAAATGCTTATTGGCTGACCAAAATTATTCTATAGTACATGGTTCCATAGCTGTGCATGATGCAACAGCAATGACTATTCAACTCTGTGCACACATGTATGAAAATGAGGATGAGGAAGATGAGGAAGAAGAAACACAAGACTCTCTTAAGATCCCTATTCCACTAGCTGGTGCTACATTCCCTAGAATAAATATTTACATTTACAAATATGGCTTAAATTTTTTTAAAAAAAGAATATACACATTCATGTATATAGCTAGAAAAAATAATAAAATTTATCTGGAGGAACAAAAGGTCAAGAGTATCAAGAAGATTAATGAAAATAAAATTCGAAAGAAGAGGGCTTAGCAGTACCAGATCTCAAACAATATTATAAACTGGTAATCATCAAAATATTTTGGTACTGGATGAGAATCAGAGTGGTTGACCAATTAAATAGATTAGGTATACAATATACAGAAACAAATGAGCATAGTAACCTAGTATTTGATAAGCTAAAGATCCAAGCTATTGGGGAAAGAACTCATTATTTGACAAAAACTTTTGGGAAAACTGGAAAATGGTCTAGGCATAAGAACAACATTTCATACTGCATACTAATATAAAACTCAGAATAGGCACATAATTTAGACATAAAGGGTGATATAGTCAAATTAGGGGAGCATGGAAGAAAATACTTATCAGATTTATGGATAGGGGAAGAATTTATGATAAAACAAAAGAGAGAGATCCATGGGAAGTAAAATGGTTAATTTTAATTACGTAAAATCAAAAAGTTGTTGCACAAACAAAATCAGCACAGCCAAAATGAGAAGAAAAGCAGGAAATTGGGGGAATTTTTAAAGCAAGTTTCTCTAATAAATGTGTAATTTCTCAAATATATAGGGAACTGAGCCAACTTTATAAAAATAAAGGCCATTCCCCAATTGTTAAGTGACCAAAGGATATGACTAGGCAGTTTTCAGAAGAAAAAAACAAAGCAAACAATAGTTATATGTAAAAATGCTCTAAATCATTATTAATTAGAGAACTGTAAATTCAAACAGCCCTGAGGTGTTACTTGACACCTATTAGTTAAGCTAAGATGATAGAAAAAAAATGACAAATGCTGGAGGAGATGTGGAAAATAGGTTCACTAATATGCTGCTAGTGGAGCTGTGAACTACTCCAACTATTCTGGAGAACAATTTCGAACTAAGTTCAAAAGACTATAGAACTGTGCATACCCTTTAACCCAGAAATATCACTACTAGGCCTATATCACAAAAAGACCAAAGAAAAACGACAAGAACTCATGTGTACAAAAATATTTATAATAGCTCTTCTTGTGGTGGCAAAGAATTGGAAACTGAGGAAATGCCCATTAATTGGGAAATGGATAAACAAGTCATGGAGTATGAATGGGATGCAATACTATTTTACTATAAGAGAAGATGAAGAGGATGATTTCAGAAAAACCTGGAAAGACTTATGTGAATTGATACAAAGCAAAGGGAGCAGAACCAGGAGAACAATGTACATAGTAACAACAATATTATAAAGATAATTAACTGTGAAAGCCTTAATAACTTTGATCAATACAATGATTCATCATGATTCCAAAGCACTCAGGATGGAAAAGGCTATACACCTCCAGATTAAGAACTGATTGACTCAGAGTGCAAATTAAAACATTATTTTCCTTTATTTATTTTTCTTGCTTTTTTTGAGGGCAGGAGGGACATGGCTAATGCAGAAATATGTTTTGCATGACTTCATATTCATAATATATATCATATTTCTTGCCTGCTCAATGGGTGGGAGAGGTGATAGAGGGAAGAAGAAAATTTGGAACTGAAAATAAAAATAATAAAAATAAAAATATATAATATACATAAAAGTATATGGATATATGGATATACATATTTGAGGAAAAGTAGAGCTCACTGAAATTCTCCATGAAACAAATTGTTGGAAAATGCTTTTAACTTATTTGAAATGATATATTAACGATCATTAAAGCTTCATTTTGTTTTACTCCAATTGTGAAATACAACTACTTTTACCCTCTTTTAGAGCATAGAGAAATTTTTGTATTTATACTTTAGATCCATACACCTTTGCATTGAGTAGGTCTGTGTTAGTGGCAACAGTTTTGAGGGTGTCAAAGCATCCTTTTTCATGATATCTGAAAGAGGGAAGGCTACCAAATGCCTGGAAAAAAATCAGGGATGTTATGACTACTAGAAAAGATGGTGGAAAAAATATTTCTAGCTACTGACTTTTATGCCTACTTTTCCATCTCTGCAAAATAGGAGAATAATCTGCACATGTTTGAGGGCATCCTCAATAAGGAGATAAGGAACAAACAGGCAGGCTTCTGTAATTGACATTTTAGAGCTAGAATCCTAGGATCCTACACAGTGCAGACAGCAGTGGACCTGGGGTGAGAAGAATTAAGTTCAAAACTAGTCTCAGGCATTTACTAGCTGTGTGACCTTAGCAAGTCACTTTGTGATTCAATTTCCTGATCTATAAAATGGAGACAACCACAGAACCTACCTCCCATGTTATTATTAAGATTAAATGAAATAATATTTGTAAAGCACTTTGCAAACCATAAAGTGCTATATAAAGTTATTATTATCATCATATAGCAACACCACATTTTAATTGGTACACAATTGACTGAAAGGTGCAGGGAATACTAAAGCTCAATATTCTTATTATTTATTAGTCATAAAAAAGGCATACAATGTGGTAGAGCAAAACGGGACCTTAAAGGTGCTTGTCTTTAGACGTCAAGATGTCTCCCATGCATATATTAAAATTGTTCAAACTTCCTGGAAAAGTTTGACAATAGATGTAACTTTGTTCTCCAATCCTCTATGTTCCAGGAACTTTTGATTATAAATTCAAGGAAGGCATAAAATGGAGAAATATCTGCTCACTTAAAGTGTTTGTTATTGTCATGGAAGATGTCAATAGATAGTCCAGAAGGCAGGAATCATTATTCCCTACAGACCAAGGGATCATAGATCTAAATCTGGAGGAACTGCAGAGGCCATTCAGTTCAATCTTTTTATTTTACAGATAAGGAAACTGAGGCCCAGAGAGGTGTTAAGTAACTTTGCCCAAGGGCATAGAGGTAGTAAATGTAGTATGTATGAGAGGCACATAATAGGTGCTTTTAAAATGCTTGTTGATTGAGTGATAGACAGAAAGTCAGAATTGTACTTGGCATAGTGATGAGCACAGAGTAGGTGCTTAATAGATAGTTCTATTCTAAAGAGCTCTATAGCTGATTTTACCTACTGGTGAACAAAAAGTGTTCCTTGTTTTAGTTCCCTTCTCTTTCCCCTCAAGCCCAATTCAACATAAGGGTAAGCTCATAGCGTCCAAAGCCAATTAACTCTATCAAGCCATTCTGTTGATTTTAGTCTATTAACATTGACTTGACTGGCCTCTCTGCCAACCAATAACTTAAAGCAATATAATCAGTGAAAGGCAAAGCTGACTAAAGAGAAAGAGGATGGTGCCAACTAGGTGCAAAAAGTTGTCCTGGGCATATCCCTAGGCTGTGCTTTCCTCCCCATTCTCATGTTAAGCAATTGACCATGAAACCTGAATATATTTATCCAAGAAGAGATTCACATCAGAATTCTCCACCTTCAACACACACACACACACACACACACACACACACACACACACACACACACAATCACATGGAGCAGGAATTTTTTCAGGTAAGTATTGGACTAGTTTTGATATCTCTTCTGATTCTGAGATCTTTGACAAGCCCAGGTTTTGCTGAAATATTCTTTATTGCAGAAGAACCCACCACATCTCCTGTAATAACCCACTTTCCTTTTCAGTACAGCTCTAATTGTTAGGAAGTTTTTCCTATTTTTGAGCCACAATCTACCTATAGATATGTTCCATCTATATGGTCCTAATTCTGCTCCCAAGAGGTCAAATAGAAAGTTTATTTTCTCATTTATATGGCATCATTTTCAAATGTTTGAAGAAATTAGTCACGTTCCCATCATCTTCACTTCTCTGAGAACTACCTAGTTTTTTCAATCAGTCCTCAAAGAACATGACCTCAAGGTCTTTCACCGTCCTGATCCCTTCCCCTGGACTTTCTCCATCTTGTCAATGTCCTTCCTAAAATGTGGCATCCAGACTGAAAACAATACTCCAGTTATGATCTGATCTGGCCAGGTCTCATGAGACAGAGACCATCTCCTCCCTTCTGGATACTGTGCCTTCTGAGGTTGATAACCTTAGATTGTATTAGATTTGAGGGTTGTCATTCTGAATTAGCAATGGGAGTTTGTGATCCATTTAAACCTCTAGAAACTTTTCAGATCAACTACCTACCCACAATTTCCTTCTCCACCTACCTCCATATTGTACTTATGAAGTTGATTATCTGGATAACGTAGAGACATGTGAAGGTAGATGATAATACAATTAGTTGGATTAGAAAATAGCTCACTGACCCTAGTACTAGTTAATAGAGCAATTGAAACCTGGAGGAAGGTCTCTAGTGGAGAACCATTGTGCTCTATGTCTAACCTTATTCTGCTTAGTATTTTATTCTTGACTTCAGTGTAGCTATGGATAAAGGTAATATGGTACAATAGTAATGCTAGATTGGGAGGGAGAAGACCTAGGTTCGAATCCTAGCTCTGCCTTCTGCTCCCCATGTATCCTTGGGCAAACGACTTCTCTCAAGCCCTCAGTTTCCTCCTACGAAATGAGACAATTGGGCCAGATCACCTTTAAGGTTCTTTAAAGCTGTAAATCTATAACCTTAAGATTTTGTCAAGCCAGCACATCTAATAAGATGAAATTTATTAAGGATAAATGTAAAACTTAATACTTGGGTAAAAACAAAATTGTGACCCGGAATAGGGCAGATGTGCTTAGAGAACAAAGGGGAGTTTTAATGGACTATAACCCAATATGAGGGAACGGTGTGAAGTAACAACCAAAAAAGCTAGTGTGACCTTGGACCACATCAATGCAAACATAGTGATCAAAAAAAGATTGGTGACAATGTTGCCACCATAGACACAAAAGTCTTCAGATGAGCATGGAGATATTTCTGAGTCCATATGATCCTATTTTTGGCACCACAGCTTGTCTGGGGATGCCCTTGGATGCTTCCTCTTGCAGAGGCTTTGTGGGAGTTAGTCTGCCGCTCTGCCCATTCCTCACTGACTCCTGAAAATCAGTGGATAGATCCATCATTGAGTGGATTGAAAATAAATTCAAGAATTTGATTTACTGCCTTTTCACGGATAAGTCACTTCAACTGTCCGAATCTTTGTTTTCTCATAAAGAATGTTAGAATAAGATCCTTGTCTGTCTCTATCTACTTCACACACCATTAGTTAAATTCAATAAACATTTATTAAGAATCTTCTATGGAAGAGGCTTTGTGCTACAAATTAAGTATTAAGGTTAATAAATCATTATTCCAGGGCAACAATATATATAATGACTCCAACAATGTAATTGGAAACAACAACAAAGCAATAGAAAGGGGATGCTGCAAAATATGGTGTCTGACCCCAAAGAAGAGAGATGAGAATATATCTTTGCAGAGCTGGGAGAGAGGGGCTTAGAGTGTGGAACATTGCATTCAGTATCAGACTTTTTCAATATGTACATTAGTTGTGAATAGGTTTTCCCTCTTTTTTTATTCTTTGGCTCTCTGGGAGGAAGGAAGGATACACTGGGCAATATAAATAGCATAAAACAATATATATGTAAATATATATGAATTTTTAAAAAAGATACTCTATATAATTTCATTGAATCATATTAAATATTACAGTCTTTCACAAACTCTTCCATGCTGCAATTTGATGATTGGAGTGCCTATGCAAACTGCAAGTTATATGGGGATTCCTCATCTTTCTTTTAGATCATTTGGGAGCAGCAGTCCCTAGACAAAGCTCATTGATTAGTCATGTTCAACTCTTCCTGACTGCATTTGGGGTTTTCTTGGCAAGGAGACTAGAGTAGTTTGCTATTTCCTTCTCTAGTTCATTTTACAAACGAGGAAACCGAGGCAAACAGGGTTAAACGTTTTGCCTAGGATCATACAGCTAGTAACTATCTGAGGCTCCATTTGAACTCAGGTTTTCCTGACTGACTGGCTCTCTATCCAATGTGCCACCTAGCTGCCCTCTGGACAGAGGGCTATTTGCACATTTAAAAGTGGACATGTGTGTCATAATATGTGCTACATTTTCTTCTGGGTTGTTGTCTAACCTAACCATTACAGAAAATTTTTGTGCCCTGGAGCAGAGCAGCTCACCTTAGATAAACACAGCTCACTATGGCTAAATTGTGTTCAAGTTCAGTCTTTGGCACAGGTTTCTCCAGATGCAAAGCACCTCCCACCTAAAAGTGGAAGATGGCCAACATTATCAAATTAGCAAGCCATTTAACATAGTTTGTAGGCCACTAAACCGTGAAGGCAGCATATTTTATATTAAAATTCAAGTCCTCATGAAAGGTCTAAGGACCATTTTCCATCTCTGGTCACTTTTTAAATTGATTCTTCATAAATATAAGATATAAATATTTGCAGTCTTTCAAAGGGATGAATGTGTTCACTACATCTTACCAAATTAAGTGTGTTCCAGTCTCCTTAGTTTTATGAGATTTCAGTGAAAACTGAGAATGTAAAAAATTAAGTGGAACCACTTCCTGTTGTCTCCAGTAGCCAATATAACCTCTTTAGCCCAGAAGTATTGAAAGTCCTCCCCAGTCTAGCTCCAGCTACCTCTTCAGCTTTCTTTTCTGATTCCCCTCCAAGTAGTGTATATTATAGACAGATTACATTGCTAATTGTTCTATAAACAAGATTTGCCATCTCTTACCTCCACATATGTGTGCCTTGCCTAAAATGCATCCTTCATCTCTACCTTTCAGGATGCTTATTTTCCTTCAAGAGTCAATTCAGGTACCATGGCCTCCTTCTAGTCTTCTCTCTCCTTTACACCCCTCCCCCTACATTTTTTAGATTTCATCTCAGTACACATAACTCCATTGCACACGTACCTCCCATCACATAAGTTATTTGAGAGCAGAGAATGTGTCATTTTTATCATCAAACCTTTGGTGCCTAGCACAGTACTTTGTACTTGGTAGGTACTCAGTCAATGACTATTTAGTTCAATTTAACTGTTAAATAGAATGTTTCTTGGATTATTATCTTATGTGAGGACACGTGCAAGGCTTGCCCTGGACAAGGAGGTACAGAATGGGTGACTTGGAACACTCTGAAGAGATCATGGATCCATCGGCATATATATTAACAGTCAAACACTGAGAAAAATCATTATAATTCTTGTGGATTTTGTTTTTCTTAAATAAATGAGCATACTTTAGTTAGGATAAAAAAAACACAGATTAAAGCATAATAACTACATAAAAGGACTTCAAGAAAGTAAGCCAGGATATTAATAGAATGAATATTAATAGAATTAATAAAACAGGGAGAGGACATGAAGAAGACAAAAATGCAAATGTATTAGCAGTAACACCCTATGAACATTATGAAATTGAAAACTGGCCCATTTATACACATGTAGAGAAAAGAGTGGCCATGGAAATGAGAGATCATGGAAAACAACTGAGGGAACCTGGGCTGCCTCTATGTGAAATGAAGCATCTGGTTATTTCAAACATTCAAGTGGTTAACTGAAGTCTTAGTGTCCAGATGTTTGGTGTCACATAAATGTGCTCTTAGAATAAGAATATGGAAAAAAACCCCAAGAGATGAAGTTGAGCAGGAGAAAAATCTCAACTAGGATAAGTGAAGGGAGATAACAACAGGAAAGATTTGGATAGAATGATGAGGAAAAAGAGTAAACAGTGGGAAATTAGGAGTAAAAACAGGTAGAGGAAGCCCAGGATAGAAAGAATGGGAAAGAAGAAAGGAAAAAGTTATAGAAAAATAAAGAATAGCATCAATAGATAAGACGTAGAAACTCTCTGTGGGGCATAATCTCTTTATTGCAAAAGGACAAGGACAAAAACAAAAGGAGTTTCTCATGATTCTGAATTATAAACTAAATGATGAAAAGGCCTGCAGAATATAATAGAAACATATTTAAAATGCAAAATCTAAACTCATTTTTATTCATTTTATTAGGTAATATTAAAGCTCGTTTATCTGTTGTCTCAGGGGTTTGCTGGTAGAATGTTTAACAACCAGGTCTATATACTTTAAAGTTTAATTTAAACTATTAATCCTTTTCTCTGTAACTTTCTTAAGTATAGATAATCAACAATATAATCAAGCAAGCCCTGTTTTGTTGTGTTTGCTGATTTCTGAGGTGTAAGAGCTTACTCTGAAAATTTAATAGCATGATGGAGTGGCTCCAACACACCCCTAGTGCCCCATTAGAATATAAGCTCCTTGAGGGCAGAACCTATCTTTCTTTTTTGCTTGTATTTGTATCCCTAATACTTAGCACAGTACCCGGAACATACTAAGTGCTTATTATATTCTTATTGCCAGCCTACTTGGAAGTAATAGTTGGCACTTTAAGGTTTACAAAGCACTTTACATGTTCTCTCACTTGGTCCTCACAACAACCCTCTGAGGTAGGTGTTATTACTGTCCATATTTTACAGATGAGTTAACTGAAACTAACCACAGTTTAGTTACTTACCTAAGGTCATATAGCTAGTATCAGGATTTGAACTCAAGTCTTCTTGACTCTGGGGCAGCTAGGTGGCAGAGTGGATAGAGTGCTGGACCTGGAGTCAGGAAGATTCATTTTACTGAGTTCAAATCTGGCCTTAGACACTTACTAGCTGGGTGACCCTGGGCAAGTCACTTAACCCTGTTTGCCTCAGTTTCCTCATCTTAATGTAATCTGGAGAAGGAAATGGCAAAATCACTCCAATATCTCTGCCAAGAAAATCCTAAATGGGGTCATGAAGAGTCAGACATGACTGAACAACAACGATTTTCTTCACTCTATCCAAGTCCATCACTCTATCTTTTAATGCTACCTAGCTACCCCTAGAAACCTATAAGTCACAGACCTTTTGTGAAACTGCTAAATTCTCATTATTATCCCACTCTTTTGCTTGAATTCCTTCAATATTTCAAGTGGAAAACTACATGGGAGTTTTCTGTGTCAATAAAATGACAGATCCAATTCCCCTCCCCAAGTTATTTGCCTGAGTAAATATTCAATTTATATATAAATAAGGGGATCATTTCTATTCCTTCTTTTACCATAATATATAGAGTATTTCAAATATTATACCCTTAAATTATCACATCTACAACTGAGAGTATCAGAAGATGTTGATTGCATCTATGGCAATTCTGCAAAAGCATCACATTAGGTTCAGAGCTGGGAAAGATTATCAATATTTATTCCAAGTTCCTCACAGTATAAATAAGGAAACGGAGACTCACAGAAGATGAGATTTGTCCAAAGTCACATAGTTACCATGTGGTGTAGCTGGGATAAGAAATCAGGTGGTATGATTTTTTTGTTCTTTGTTCTTTTTAGGATCTGATGCATCTTCCCTACTTAGTAATGAATGGAACTTGCAAGCCCGGAAGGTTTGTTACTGGTCATATCACTGGCATATAAAAGGCAGGAATTTAGAAGGGAGAATGTGAGGTGGGAGAAGATAACCACACAGCAGCTCCATATAGCCTTTTTGTTTTTGGCATTTCTCATTCATTCATTTTGTATCACAAGACAGAAGGAATCTTGGGGACAAAGGGAATACAAAATGCCTCAGATCCACCCAAACTTTTGTAATTTGTTGGCATAAATGTAAAGGGGACTTTCTAACCCTAAGTCAGAAAGAGACTTTAGACAAATACCTCGATCTTGCTATCAGGAGGAAGAGAGTGCAAAAGACAATGTCTGGTGTCACTAATTGTCTAGCTTGTTGGTAGAGTTTCAACTCTGTCCTAAGGCTCTGGAAATTAACACTCTTTTTCTTATTGAGGGAAAACCACATATTGCTAAGGTTTTCATGTATGAGGGCCTTTCTCACTAAGAGTTGAAATTTGTCCTTTAGGTTATAAATTGAAAAAGAAAATGGCAGATCAAGTTCCTCCACATGTGGGGAAAGGGTAGCATCTCAGTTGAAGACTCTAGATGAGACCCAGTAGGTGGCAGCAAAGAGAACAGTCCAAAGAAGATAAAGAACCAGAAGGGATAGCTGATAAAATGATTATTCCCAGAAAAGCATCATGATGAGACCATCATAAAACATTGGCAGCCCTCAAGTACTGAAGGCATGGGTTACCCATCCATATCTGAGCTGCCACACAGTTTCTCTGGCCACATGTGCTCCTTATGTGTGTGTCTCCACATGTGATCTCTATGCCTACCTGCTCTTCCTATTGTGGGTCTCTCATTTGTGGGAGATTGTGCCCCAGACTCTTGGGGCAAGTTTAGATTGCCATATATTTTTTCTCCATTTCATGAAGGCTTTTATTTTGAACTCACTGTGTCTCTGGTTGAGTGGTAAAAGTAAATATATTTGTGAAAGGCTGTGCCTCAGGGATTTTTGGGGGGAATGTTCTATTACCATCTTTCTTTTAAAAATTTTTATTTAATATCTTTCCTTTGAACTAATTATGTTCTTTGGTTAAGTAGTAAAAGTAAACATATTGTTGGGGGTTCATGAACTTTGATTTCAGTGGATGAAGAGCTACAGGCTACTTTGAACCTGGGTAGCTTTTATGGGGAGCCCACAGGTGTAAAGGGATGTCCCAGGGACTGCATTCTTATGCATGCAGAAATGTGTGCATGGGTAAGCAAGTAATGCAAGTGTTGTCAGGCATGACGCTTTGCTTCAGTGTTTCTAAATTTCCTTGTATTACCCCCAAAGAAAATAATTAGATGATGTCAAGTCTGGAGACTCCGCCAACAATAGCTGCTTACCACAAATTGCTTCAAAAGAATTAATTTCCTCTATTATTGAATTAGGAGTTACTCTGTCTTGCTGAAACCATAAATCACACTCACCCAGTCTCCACATAAAAGTGGCTGAGCAATGTGTTGATCACTTTTATCAGTTGTAATTTTCATGAAAAATAAGGGCCCACGAAAAATAAACCATCATGAAATTGTACATCAAACCCTCATGTTTCAAGAATTGAAACAATTCTTCCTGCCAAATATCAGCTTTTTTTCTGGGTTAAATCCATCTAAATTTAGAGATGACTAGATGGTACAGTAGCTAGACTCTAGAGCACTGGGCCTGCAGTCAGGAAGACCTGAGTTCAAATTCAACCTCATATACTTACTAGCTGTCTGTCTATTTATATAGGTGGTGCTAGGAAGAAGGAAATTGCCTGTACCATCTAATAACTGAAAGAAGGTTGCTAGGCCCATCCAATAAAAATAAAAGATAAAAATGTGTTACTATGTGACTTAGGTTTGGGTCATGTTTATCTTCCTTTTTAACTTTAGCTCTCTGTTCCAAAGCACTTAAGCAAAAGTAAAACATTGATGTGGGTTTCAGGAATGAATCGGTTAGGAAAACAAATACTTCCAGGCCTACTTCTCATTTTTTGCTGAAACTGATAAATTGGCCTGTCTGGAGAGCTCAGGTGAAGGTGATAAGAAGGTTCTTAAACCAGACAGCTTGACTCTCCTATGTCCATGGGTTATAAATATACCTCCTCAGAATACAGGTCACTTCATAGCAGAAAAAGAAGTTGTGTCCAGTTGACTATATCTCAGAGGATCAGCTGCTGCTTTAAATTATCCAAGGCACAAATATTTGAAACATTTAAAAAACTGTTTATAAGTAGTGTCTATAATTCATAATGAAATTAGTATTTGGAACCTGAAAAGCCCATTGTATACCCAATCCAAGGAAGGCAATGAGGCATATTACTTAATTTAAAGGCCTTCAGAGGAGGATATGCAGCAAAATCAAAACAGATTTGGGAATATACAAAAGAAACCTTCATTTGCAATAATAAGCTAAGGAAGCTTATTATTATCTTAAAATGTGTGCTAAGCCAGCATGTAAGTCATGGGACAGGGGAGAGGGCATTGCCCCAGGCATAAGAAGACAAAGGTTAAAATGCCTTCTATTATGCTGATTATTTGTATAGTCACTGGGCCTTGATTTCTTCATTTGAAAAATGAGGGGGTTTAGTTAAATGGCCTCTGGGATTCCTTCCAGTTCAAAGTTTACGGTTCTAAGTGAAATCTCCTTATTAATGTCTAACAGGCAAAACCACAACATATTAAATCACAATTCTAGTCAGATACTAGAATCCAGGAAAGCCACTCTTATGAAAAACTGGAAATATCTGTTACTGAACCTCATGTACTCTATGCTCCAACCCAACTGGTCTCACTTGGGAGTGACATTGGAGCTCCTGTCTGTACCTGAGCTTTCATTTTGGTGACCCCTCCAACTTGGGAATGCTCTCTCCTCCTCCTCTCCATCTCTTCCAATTCTTAGCTCCCTATAGGGCCCAATTCAATTGCCACATTCTACAATTGACCTTTCTTGCCCTCTTTCCCATGATTTAATGTTTTCTCCTGGTTACTGATATTATTTATCTCTCCATATACTGTTTCCCCCGAAACAGAAGATAAGCTCTCTGAAGGCGGGGACTGATTGTGTTCTGTCTTTGACTCCAGCCAGGGATATAGGAGATACTTGGTAATTCTTTAAATTGAATTGAACAGTTAAAAGGTAGAGGCAGAGTCTGTGGATGAAATAACCCTAAGTATAAATTGACAAGTAGGCCCACTAAGAAAATCTATGAAAAGTAGACTATATGAACAATTCTAACTGTCTGGAGAACACAGTGAGTTCATATTTAATTAGCTTCTCATCAGTTCTGATGCCTAATTTAACAACTTTGGTTGAAAAGTCAATGGGCAGTCAGCAACTGGATTCCAAATGAGATTTCGATGTATAGGCAATCTTCCCAATTGATGCTGATCACTAAGCCAGATTGATGGCAGATAAGTAGAGCCCTCTATATCAATTGTTAAGATGTCTGAAAAAAAAATCAGCTGAGCCACACATTATTTTTCTGCATCTATACTCAATCTATGGCAAAGAAAACTCACCAACATAATTGGTATTCTTTTAATAAGCTATAAGGGATACAGGTTCTCATCACCATATGTCTGGACTATTACAACAGCATTATTTCTCTCTCAAGTTTCCACTGAAATTCCTCCTCCACTCAGCTGTCAAACAGATCTTTTAAAGAACAGCTTTGACCATGCTACCTTCTTATTCAGTAAACTTACCATTTTTCTGGATCAAATATAAAATTCTCAGTTTGACTTTTAAAGTCCTTCATAAACTTGTTGTTCAGTTGTTTCAGTCTTGTCTGTCTCTTTGGAACCCTGGATTTTTTTGGCAAAGATACTGGAGTAATTTGCCATTTCCTTCTCCAGATAACATTACAGATGAGGAAACTGAGGCAAACAGGGTGAAAGTGACTTGCCTAGGGTCACAGAGTTATTAAGGGCCTCAGGAAGGATTTAAACTCAGAAAGATGACTCCAAGTCCAATGAGCTGTGCTCTGTGGCACCACCTAGATGCCCCTTCATCACTGACCCTTCCTATCTTTCTAGTCTTATGCCTTGATCCCTTCTGCATAGTCTGCATACACTGACCTATTTGCTATCCCCCACATAAGATACTCAGGCCTCCAGATTCACTGATTTTCACTGGCTATCCCCCAATGTCTAGAATTCTCTCTCTTTTTGTCTCTGCCTCCTGGTTTCCTCAGATTCCTTCAAGCATCTGTTAAAATCCCACATTCTCCCTTTCCTGGTGCCCTTAGTGTTAGGGCCTTGCCTCTAAGTTTAATGTCTGCTCATCCTGTATTGTTTTCCTGTTGCCTCCCCCTAGACTGTGAGCTCCTTGAGGTTAGGGACTGTTTCTACCTTTCTTTATATCCTCAGTATTTAATGCAGTACCTGGCACACAGTAGGCACTAAATAAATGCTTGTTGACTTGACTTGGAATGGAAAGTACACTGGATGTGAAGCCAGATGATATGAATTCAGCCTCCACCTCTGCTCTTTATTATCTATATTTTCTTGGTTAGTTCATTTTCCTTTCCTATACCTCAGTTTCCTTTTCTGTTAAATAAAAGGTTGGATTAGATTATCTCTATGGTCTCTTCTAGCCTGAAATCCTATGAAATTTCTGAATGTGTTAAATTCTGTAAGCTTCTTTTATCACATATACTTGCCCAAACAAAATGTTACACTATACTCTGTTCATAACTGTCTGGGTGAGATTATGAAATCTCTCCATAGGGACCAAGTTTAATTCTTTTGTCAAGTATACTTCTCTGCTATTAATATTTAATTACTTCATGAAATGAAAAGTATGTTTCAAGCCTAATTGGTGAGTTCAAAGCACTCAGAGCTTGACGAGTTTTATTATTGCTTTCATTAGCCAACATTTACATTATGGATAGAAATATTTACAATAGTGATGTTAAAGTACGTATCAGATATGATCAGATGTTTGCTTTTTCACACTGTGTTAACCCTGATAAGTTTATGTGGCTTTTTATACACTTGGGATCATAGTGTTTGAGCTGGAAAGGACCCTGGAGACCATCTAGTTTCATCTAGACCCATATTTACTGGCTCATGGTCCCTATGGTGAAAACTATGGACAAGATCCCTTCTCAGAAGAATGTTTGTAAATGCATAAAATAAGACAAATGGGATGACCAAGGAAACCAATTACATTGAAATATAATTATCATTTTAAAAAGCAAGTTTACAGGTTTCAAAACCCCTCCCCAACCCCTTTATTTTATAGATGAGTTCCATAGAGGCCAAATGACTTGTCCAACATCTTATTTTATAAATAACAAACACATATTATTGCAGGTAAAAGTATAGATATGAAATTTTGGTAATTCCAACTCAATTCAATTTAATAAGGGTCTATTCAATGCCTGATAAGTATAGCTCCATGCTAAGCTCTAAAGCTTGCCCCTTCCTCCTCCTAAAAGTACTTGTTCATTTTTTGTTGTTAATGTTCAGTGGATGTTTCTTATCCTTTGGGGAAAGAGTTGCTGGTCTTTTAGAAAAGTGAATGAGTACCACAGCATATTTACTTTTCCTTGACACATGAAAGGGAATTCAGATGTGCCATTATTAATCTTGGATGAGTTAGTACAAAACAAGGAGTATGCCTCAGATGGGATTGTCTCTTCAGGAAGATACTCAGGAGCCTGTGGGTGATCTGGCCCCAAGTCACGGGTTGTTTGTACAGTACAGGACCTTCTGAGTTTATTATAAATCTCCACCACCTCCCCCCAAAGGGGCTCAAGATCCTTTTGAAAACTTTTCACATGATCTCTTATGACTCTGAAAAGTATATAACAAATATGATATGACAAGACCCCTCCATGTTGCTGGGCCTTGCCAGGCCCAAGGATGAACACTTGTTGAACTGACTATGAAAGCTCAAGCTTTTTCTGTCTGGAGTTGTTATGTTTCAAGTGGCATGATCTGCCTCTGTCCTAACAGGCATTATCCCATTCATACACATTGCCCCATTCACACACACTGCCCCATTCACACACATTGTCCCATTCACACACACACTATCTCATCTGAGCCCCAGAATAACCCTAGGAGGTATCTATAGGGAATATTATCTCTTTCTTTTTTCCCTGAGGTTCAGGAAGATTAACTGATTGGCCCTCAGTTACATAGTTAGGAGTTTTACTCGATTTTCCTAATGAAGTATTAAATCCCTTGCCTCTCCTCACCAATAAGTTTCTGGCAGAAAATTGAGGGCAGGTCTATTGATTCTTCTACAAGTGCTTTGTCCTTCAGACCCTACTGTATCTATGGAACTATTGCTGAGAAACACAACAAATACCACACACACTGAGGCAGAATGCTAACCCCAATTTCCCTGGGAGGGAAGCTGAGATATCACAGGATATTAGCTGGGATGAAGGGAGATAATCATGGTGTTTGTATATTTCTGTACTCTGTAAGGAACTCTGAAACTTTAGCCTAAATGGAATTATTTATAAGTGACCAAGGTTACTCTGAATAGAGTGTTCTGTCTGAATCAAAGGCCTTGAAAGGTTTTTTTTCCCCAGATCTCCAGACTCTAATTGGTCAGCAAGGGCCATGCTGTCTGTGTCTTGTCTTTGCGTCTTGCTGCCCTCAGAGGCTGCATTGACTGAGATTACAAAAAAAGGATCAATAAACATTTATTAAGGACCTACTATGTGCCAGGCACTGAGCAACTTCATTTAGGACAGGCCAACAGGAGGACAATCTAAGAGCTTACAGCAGAGGTTGAGTAAGCCCTGGAGAAGACTCACCCATCCGGGATTCTGGACACTGAGAACTGGTGTACTAGGGGCTTACAGAAGAAAGATGGCCTAGATTCACTTCAACGAGAGCTTAGTAAACACCTGCTATGGACCAGACGCTGTGCTAGGGGAGAGAATGACACCCAAAGAGTCCCTCCTCTGATGAATGTTTTCTGGGTTCAAGGTTCTTAACCTGAGACCTATGCACACCTGGATAAATTTCAGGGAGACTGCAAACTTAAATGAGCAAAGAAATATTATATCTTTATTTCAACATAATTAATTTCCTTTGTATTTTATTTTATGCATACCTTGTTATTATGACTCAAAAGAGGTACAGAACTCTCCTACTCCAGGTGAATCTGTCCCACATCTGTTCAAAGTTCTGTACCTCGGTCACATCTGTGTAAGAAGCTTCCAGCTGCCCTGGGGTCAGTTCTATCCAGACCCTCTAACATCTAGTGTTATATTAGGGTGAGAGTGAAGTAAAGAGCTTGGTATGGTCCTGTTTTGGTATTAGGCATAAGCACAGGGAGCAAGATAATGTCCACTAATTAGGTCCAGTTTAGGTTTAGAATAGACCTAAATCAGCCCATTTACTTTTCAATCAGCTGAAACTTATTGGACACCTACTATGTACAAGTCATTATGCTATGTGAATCCAAAGAGGCCCTGGTTCTCAAGGAACACACGGAACACACAGGCTGGTTAGAGACCAGATAAATGCATATAAAAATACAATTAACAATACAAAGCAGGGCATGATAGGTACTACAAGTGTTCTAGGGTTTCTCTCTCTCTGTGTATGAGAGAGACAGAGACAGAGAGAGAAACAGAGGAAGACACAGAGAGAAACAGAGAGAGAGAGAGAGAGAGAGGGAGGAGAGGTAGACAGAGGAAGGGAGACAGACAGAGAGAGAGAGGGAGAGAAAAAGAGAGACAGAGAGGGAGAGACAGAGAGAAACAGAAAGACACACAGAGAGAAATAAAGAGAGAGGGGGAAAAGAGAGGGATCCAGAGAGGGAGGGAGACAGACAGAGAGAGAGACAGAGACAGAGAGAGAGAGAGAGAGAGAGAGAGAGAGAGAGAGAGAGAGAGAGAAGAGAATGTTCACTGGAACCTGATGACGTCATGGAAGACTTCAAAAAGAAGGTGGTGTCTGGAGTTGGACCTCGGAAGAGCAGAATTCAGATGGCTGAAGTGTACAAGGCATTACAAGTAGGAGAATGAGGGATGAGACTAGTCTAAAAAAAAGTATGGAGGTAGGAATGTAGCAGGCATATTTGGGAAACTGGGTACTCTGCTAGGAATAGATATTCAAATATGGGAGTGCTGAAGTCAGACATAATTGTAATAACTCAGTTGTGTAGTATTTTGTGGGTATGTAGCATTTCCATATCTGTTTTTTTCATTTGAACCTTACAACCCTGTGAGTTAAGTACACTGAATTCTTTTTTTGCTCTAAACCTGTAATTTTATTGTTTGGGAATTCCTTCTACCAACATAGATCAAAACCTGTTCTTCACCTTCCAGACTTAGAGCATTTCCCAGGGCACTGAGGGCTAAGTGACTTGCCTAGAACCATACAGCCAGGATGTGTCAGAGTCAGGACTTGAACACAGACCTTCCTGATTAGATCCTTTATTGCCTCTATTTTCCAAATTAGGAAATTGAACATCAGAAGGATTCAGTGACTTGCTCAAACTCACAAAGCTAATGAATAGCAGAGATGGGATGTGAACTCACAGGACCTGCTGTTCACCCGGTTCAGTTGGGTTCCATCCAAGTTGTACTGCAGCCCCTTTCAGGGCTGCTCTTCCACCTTCGGTATCCACCTGATTCTCCCAACTCTCCCCTGTGGCTCCAAGAAGATATAGCATGGGCAGTGACCACACCCCAATAAACCATCTTGGCAGATGGGTTAAACCAGGTTGAAGCTAACAGACAGGCCTCAAGATGGGGAAAGAGGAGAGAGTGGCTAGTATAGGGCAGGTGGCCTAGGGGAGAATTGAGGGGTCAGGGAATTGGAGGTTATAATGTGGATGAAGAGTAGGATTATTCAAGGGAAGACAGAAAGTGAAGTAAAAAGTCAGTAGGTTGTGGTAGGGCAAGAGGATATTGAAATTATTGAATGTGGAGGTGATATATTATCCCATTTTTTGATTGGTATTACTGGATAATTAGGTCTCTTTTCAATTTTGAATCCTCTTTCAAAGTAATGGAAGAAATACTTAAATGTAAAAGCTTAATATTTCTTTTATTCAGAACTTTTATTTAGAAATTTTATTCAGAACATTTTGCTTCTTTTATCTTGTTTTAAATTTTAAAATAGTTGAAAAGATACTGCCAGGTTAAGATAGAGGTATCATCTTGGGTTGGTCCCTAAAGTGAGCAGATATTTTACAGATTTTTAGAATGAACAGTTTGGTAAATATATATCCCTATCTCTGGCATTTCGCAGACCACTGGAATTCACCTCATCTGGCTTGCGTTCATCCTTGCTTCCTCTAGTGAGGGGGAAACACATTTATAGGATCACAGATCTAGAACTGGAAAGGCTCTAAGGATCTAAAGGAACCTCTTTGTCCAAGGTCATATGGGTAACATCAGACACAGAATCAGAACCCAGGAACTGTAATTCCAGAACCAAGAAGTGCTCTCTCTACCACACCATACTTCCCTCATCCCAAGGAAGATAATTATACTTTCAGAGAGTTCTTTTTTTCCTTTTTAAAAAATTATTTATTTTGTTTTCAGCATTCACTTTTATAAGATTTTGAATTCTAAAATTTCCCCCTTTCCCTCCACTTCCCCCTCCCCAAGATGGCATGTGATCTGATGCATGGTCAAATTAAACATATTTCCATATTAGTCATATTGTAAAGAAGAATAAGAACCAAAAGGAAAAAACCATGAGAAAGAAAACCCAAAAGACAACAAAAGAGAAAAGAGTATGTTTCAATCTGCACTCTGACCCCACAGTTCTTTCTCTGGGTGTGGATAACATTTTTCTTCAGGAGTCTTTTGGAATTGTCTAAGATCACTGCATTCCTCAGAAGATCAGAGAGTTGTAATGATTACATTTTGCTTTGCTTCAAGCCTAAGTCTGTCTCTTTGCAGCTTCTACCCATTGTGAGTTGAAATCCAACAATTACTAGTTGTGGCAAGTCACTTAACCTCTATTTGCCTCAGTTTCCTCTTCTGTAAAATGGGGATGATAATACCACCTATCTCCCAAGATTGTTGTGAGAATCAAATGAGATCATCATTGTAAAGAGCTTAGCACAGTGCCTGGCACGTAGTAAGTGCTTTATATGTGAGCTATTGCCATTGTTGATGTGGCGGTGGTTGTTGTTATTGTTATTCCTAGTTCTGACTTCTGCAGCCAGGAAGAATAAGCTTCATTCCTTTTCTCCCTGACAGTCCTTCAAATGCTTAAAGAGAGAGAAAGGAGAATAAGAGGTAGAAATAATAGAGAGGAAGGCGTAATTGCCACCAATAGTTAATTTATCCTTTATCACAGAAAAGGAATTCTTATCCCAAGAGATAGTCTGATATTCTGAAGTATCCAGGTTTGTTAGAATCTTAGTGTAGTCACTTCAGTTGAATGTAGGAAGCTATGCTATGGACTATGGAAACTTATCATAGAATAAGAGAAAAGGGGAAAAAAGCATGAGAAGACATAGGAATATCTCAAATGGAACTATGATTTTAACAATGTGGGTAATCTCTCCAGTAATGCATATAGCAATACATGCTGCCCATCCTGTGAAATTCCTGTCCATTTCCTTTCATAAATTCTCCAAAGAGAATTCTACCCACAATCCTTTGCTTTTTCTTGATATTCCCTGGATATTGACTGAGCATGTGGCCATCCACTGGGTCTTGGGTCTTGCCAACCTTGATCTTCTTTTTTTTCATTCATACATTTTCTTGATAAAAATTTTGAGGCAAAATTTAGTTGCCCAGAGAATTTCCACCAGAAGTTCCACCAAATTATATACCAATTTCATGACAGTGTGCTTGGATGGGTTCAGGATAGTAGATGATGCTCTCATGCTTTCCCAGTTACCAATGGAGTGAAATAAGATTGTGTGCTTGCTACCATGCTTTTAGCATGATGTTTTCAGTGATGTTGGATATATCTCATAAGGACAAAAACGGTCACTACACAGATGGTAAATTATTTAATTTGAAAAGGTTACAAGCCAAGGCTAAAGTAGAGGGAGAGTTGATATGTGACTTTGTGTTCACAGATAATTCTGCATTCAATGCAGCCTCTGAGGCTGAGATGTAACTGAATATGTATTGATTCTCTGCTGTTTGTGCTAATTTTGGACTAATATTTAACACCAAAAAAAGAGGTTCTCCACCAGCCAGCGCCACCCCATCCATACTTGGAATAATTTACAGCAAATGGATAAATTTTGAATACTGTGGATAAATTCACTTACATTGGCAATATACTTTCCAGGGATGTACACATAGATAATGAAGTTGATACATGCATTGCCAGAGCTACCTTAGTGTTTAGGAGGTCCTGAAGGAAAGTGTGGGAGAAAAGAAATATTAGACTGCCTACAAAAGTGAAGATCTACAGAGCCATTGTGCCGACCTCATTGTTGTATGCCTGTGAAAGCTGGACAGTCTACCAGCTTCCATGCCATGAAGCCGAATCCCTTCCATTTAGGAGGATTATGAAGATCACCTGGCAAGATAAGGTATTGGACCCTGAGGTTCTTTCTTGAACTAAACTGCAAAGTATTCAAACTATATTGCAGAGAGTACAATTCAGATGGACTGGCACGTTGTCTAAATGCCAAACATACATTTGCCTAAAAGACTATTTTACTGAGAATTCACACAAGTTAAGAACTCACATGGAGGTCAGAAGAAATAATACAAAGACACTTTCAAGGTCTCTCTGAAGAACTTTGGGATTTTTTGTGAGACATTAGAGACACTGGCACAGGACTGCCCAGCATGGCATGCCTGCATCAAAGAAGGTGCTTTACCCTATGAGCAAAGCAGAATTGCAGTAACTGAAAAGAAATGAGAGATGTGCAAATTTAGAGACACCTCCATTCCAAATGTTCATCTGGACTATTTGTGTCCAACCTGTGATAGAGTCTTCCAAGCTCATATTGGTCTGATCACCCACAGTCAGACATACTGTACCTTGTCAGTCAGACCCCAATGTAGTGATGTCATTTTGCTCCTTTTCAAGAACAAAGACCATATACAATATGGTATACATAAATACCATATACGTTGTTCGAGAACCAACAACCATATGCCACTTTCCCTGTATGATTCATTATTTGTAATGTATTGAAACCCATGTTACTCTCTGTGACTTTTTGCGTCATCCCTGAGTAGCCTGAGTGCCTACCAAGAAGATATCGGCGAATGTAAACTCTACAGCTCCATATAAGCAGAAGTAAGTGTGCCTTTGGCAATCTTGAAACCTGGGGTCTGAAATTATCTACCTCTATCCTCACTTGTGTAATAATTATATGCCAAGTTGAATAATCTTTAGTAATTGCAGGAGAACATTAAGAGAAAAACATACCTCTCTATGTTGTATTGCTGACCATAAAACCACCTTACTAAAAGAGTGTTTGTGAAATCTCAAGGCATTTGAAATTTATTTACCAGCTTTCAGGTTAATGGTTAGTAGCAGTAATTAAAAAGTTCCATTCGGTACTTTAGTTAATAATACAGTACTATATAGTGTCTGAATATATCAAAGAAAGGAAAACCAGACTTCATCAAGACCCAGTCTATTCCATTTTCTGATTGGTATCCAAGTAGGTTCCAAATAATTGGGCCCTCTTCTCATTTTTGAGTCCTCTTGGAAGAAATCCACACAGCCATGATGCTTAACAGTCCCACTTGCATTCAGAACATTTTGCTTCCTCTATCTTGTTTTTAATTCATAAATAGTTGAAAAGACACTGCCAGATTAGGGTGGAGGTATTGTCTTGAACTTGTCTCTGAACTGAGCAGGCGTTTCACAGATTTTAGAATGGCCCTTTTGTTTCTCTTGAGCATATACCCCCACACCAGGGATTTCACAGACCACTGAAATTCACCTCGCCTGGCTAAGATCACATCGCTCCCATTCTCCCTTGCTTTCCCATCAGTTTATAACTGATCCAATTGAACTGGATTGGAGTACAAAACGAAAAAGCAAAACGAAAAAGCAAAATGTGAGTCTGGGGTATGACAGATACATTTTATTATTCCATATTATTGTGTTTCTTGGATTTTACTTTAAAAAAATCTCATTTGATTCTGAAGCACCTGGTAATTGAGATCATGTCAACTCTTAACCACTGTTAAAATTTTACCAGCAGTGGAAATTTTCTCTGCTATAAAGTGCTGAGAGGAAAAATTTCAGGATTCAAAACAACTCATAAACTTGTAAGTAGAGTGTTTCCTTAATACTAAATATTTATTTGTTATTTGTACAGTGTAGGACTTAATAAATGCTACTTGGTTTATTTAGACTTTGAAATTTTGTTCTTTCTTCTCTGGCCTAAAATTTCTCTGAAAAGACACTCAGCAAGGTAGCATTTCAAGCCATCACCAATAGACTATTTAGGTCAAATCTCTTTTTGGAAAACTACTCACATCATTTATAACTTTTAATGAAAATACAATGTGAAAAACATCTCATCTAAAGACTGCGTCAGAATAAGTCACAATTTTGTAGTGTTATGGTTAAGAATAGGATCAAATGAAATAAATTACAGAGAATTATTTGCAAAATCTTAAAGTACTATATAAGAGTGAACTGTTATTGATAATTACCATAATAATTAATACTAACAATATACTTAGTCTATTTACTATTTATTTCTGTCACTATAGCACCTCTTTACCTCACTCAAATGCGAAGGTTTGAGTTCTCAAAGGTTGTGCAAGCTCCCTGAGGTCTGCTAAGTTCAGAGAGATTATGAAAAAGATGACCACCAGGAAAAAATATTTTTGGACCAAAACAACTCATAAAGTCATACAAATGTATGCAATAAAGTATTTTCTGTAGGCTGAGTACCAACCCTCCTGGAGTGCAGTTTCTGTGAAATATTAAAGAAGATGTTGCTTTATTTGCATTTCTGGGCACTTGAATTCACACATATTGGAGTATGGAGATCTAAGCCATGATATTGATCACCTGAGTTGCCCTTATCAGCCACTTACAATGACAGCTACAACTTGCAAATACCACTTGAGCTGAATGTATACTTACACAGAGAAATTACTCTGAGAGGTGGGAACCTCCCTAGCATTTTCTAGGAAAAGACATAACTAGAATTGATTCATCTTCAGCTTAATATCACACACAGCAGCTTTACTCCTTAATGCTATAAATGTCAGAGAAGATGCTTAGATGTAAAGGGGTAAGAAAGGAATGGAAGATGAGATGTCTACTTGAGACCTTCTCACAGACAACAATCAAGCTTCTAATTCTGTTTGCATGTGGACATTGATAGAGATAGACTAATTGTAAATCAAAGACAGCTTGGTCAGCTAGGGAGTCATATCCTTAGGAAAAAGGAAACTCCCTCAGGGGCCCCCTATGACAAATTCTAGAAGGGCAGATTTCAAAGAGGTCAGAAAAAGGAAAGATATAGGATCTCATGGCTTATGGCCTGTCCATCTAACTATTTCTCAGAGTCTGGACAATAAATTGCACAGAAGAAAGAGTTTAGGCTGAATTGCATCTAGGAAATTATATTGAATAACTCCAAGTTTCTCTTGGAAACAAAATCCCTTGTTCTTAACATAAATGTTCTTCTTGTAATGCTATATCTACTGCAAGGGCAAAATAATAACTAGAGGTGGGTGTAAGTAGGGTGTACCTATTACCAGGTGTACCTATTACCTGTTACCATTAATACTGGAAGTGACATAAAGTAGATTGTCCAAGAGATACATAATGGAGAAAGGAGGTGGTCCAGTCATGTAGTAAGAGCAAGTCATGACACATGGGCAGCAGCCTTCATGTAGTCATGAGAGTCACATGATACTAAAAGATTTATAAAAAGTCCCCAAGGATGATAGGCAGACCTCTGTGGATGACTGAGGGAGCAGATTTTGACAAGAGTGGTATAGAATAAAAAGTAGAGTTGGGTCATAATCTTCCCTGTTTGGGGGCCAGGGGAGGGAAAGAAAGAATATCTAACGTCCTCAGGTCCAGGGTCCACGGAAGAATTTCTCTACTAAGAATAATGATTTGGACTAGGAAAGATAGCATAAGAAAAGTCAGCAAGGAAGTTGATAGCCAACATAAGGGAAGAGATAAACACCCCTGAATGAATTCAAGTCATCAGATATGGAAAAACTATATGCCAGAAAACTGGGGGGGAAAAGCTGATGAGAGACTGTTAAGGGAAGATTTGAAAACTTGTGGAGAATGAAAAAGGTGTTACACAACTTGAAATAAGGAAATACCGCCACAGTTTTCAAAACAAGGAAGAGTATAACAGTCTCAAACTGTGGTTTATGAATTTGACTACAATTCCTGGCACAGTTCTAGAACATATTATTAAAGGGATGGCACATGAGAATTTAGAAAAAAAAAAAAAGCTATGATCATTATGAGTCATCATGGCTCACCAAGCATAGGTTATGCCAGACTCACCTCATTACCTGTTTTCGACAGGGTGAATAAATCAGTAAGTCAAAGGAATCCCATATACATAGTGTACCTACATCTAAGCAAAGTATCTACATCTATTCTGCTATCCCCATGGACGAGATGCGAACTGGATAATAATATAATTTGGTAGATTTGCAATTAGTAAACTGATTGATTCAAAGGATAATATTTTAATCAGTTAACATCAACCTAGAAGGTCACTAGTGCCCCAGGAATTCATCATTGATCCTGTACAAATGAACATTTTGTCGATGTCTTAGGTAAAGGCATAGCTATCATGCTTGACATAAAGCTGGGAGAGATAATGAAGGTATTATGTGACAGGGCCAAGATAAAAAAAAAACAATTCATAGTCTAGAACATTAAGTTGAATCTATAAGGTGAAATTAAATAGTTGATAGTCAACAATAATTTATTAAGAATTATTATGTGCCTGTCACTGTGACAAATGGAAGGTCTTTCATTTTTATTACAGAAGAATCTACTGTAAATCTTACTGTACAGAGGAACAATGACTAGATAACAGTCCCCCCCCCCCAAAAAAAAGACTTAGAGGTTTTAGGGAACTACCTACTCAATATAAGTCAATCATTGACATTACAGACAAAAAAAATACCATGACTTAGACTCCAATAAATGAGGCATAGGGCCCCAGATAAGGGAGGCAATGGTCCTCCCATATGCTGTTCTGGGCAGATGCTATAGTTCTAGGCACCACAACTTAGGGAGGATACTGATAAGTTCTGGAAGTTAATGCAGAATGATCAAGAGGTTAGAGACCATGTCAATAGGAAGTGACTGATGGGTTGAAGAAAGAGGCATATTTAGCCTGGAGAAAGAAAGGGAGACATGATCACAGTATTGAAGCATTTGGAGCTCTCTCATGTGGAAGAAGGATTCAATTTGTTTTGCTTGGCTCCAAAAGGAACCAGGAACAATCGGTGAAAGCTGCAGAGAGGTAAATTCCAGCTTCATACAAGGAAAAGTTCCCTTAGAATTAGACCTAGAGCCATAACTATCATGGGGTGACCAAGCTCCTGCCCTAAGGTGCTTATGTCTGGAGGGGCATGCCTCCTCCACAGGTTGTCTTATGGCCCCTGGTCCCTCACCTAACTCCCCTTGGGTCTTATTATGATACTGCCTTCTCTCCAAGATCTGTCTTCCCAAACTACCACATTCCTCTGCCCCATTTGTTCTGTCTCCCAAAGTGACTGTGTCCAGTTTGGGGAAGGGGAGGAGTGTCCTTTGCACATACCCATCCTCAACTGAAGTTGCCTACTGCCTAGTTATAGCACTGATTAGCGCCATTCCAAAGAGGGAGAGTTCACCCTTGGAGGAAGAGTGTTTCTCTTCCCTGGAGCCTGGATGACCATATGGTTGGAGACATTATAGGGAAGACTTCTCTTCTGGGAAGACTTGAACTAGAAATGATGCCTAAAGTCCCCAGCAGTTCAAATTTTGCAATTCAGAGTTTTATTGTTAAATTTGATGAGCACTTATAAAATTCCCCTCAAGAAACTCAATCCCATTATTTAACTCATGGCCTTTGAGTCATGGGAAAGTCCCAGGAGAGTTGAGTTACTAGGGTCACTCTTGAGTAGTCAAGGGGGTCTCAGGACCTGTGACCATATGGGGGAATAGGATCCTTTGACTTCAATGGCAAAAGCTACAATAGGAGAGTGCAAGACTCTCAGAGCATTAGGGTGGGAGAGATTATCACTCTCCCTTAAGAAACGAGAATCTTTGATATGGACAAAAACATTTTGAATTTTAAAGACTTTCAGAGCAAGAAGTTTTCTAGTCTCCTTCAGTAACCCATCCCAGAGTTTAACATCCTCAATGACAGTTAATTTGTGGAACTTAAATGCTTCATGCTGGTTGATCCAATCTTTAGTAGAGAATAAAAACAGCTGGTTACCTTCTACCATGAAAGAGCCTTTTATATCTTCGGAAAGCTAATGCCACCATCACCTTTCAGCCTCCTCTTTCCTAGGCTTAATCCTCTCATTTCCCTTAACCTTTACTATTAGGCTTCTTTTGAGATCCTTTGATCATCTTCACATGGCTCTCTTCTAAATCACTTTCTGCCTCTTTATTTGATAGGTTCAGGACTGGACACCCAGGTCTACTAGATGTATACTCAGGGCTGTGAACAGTGAAATAATTGCATTGCATACTTATGAATTGCAAAATTGTGCTTGCCTTTTATACTATGGCTCTGTACTGCTGAACTAGATACATCTTGTTAGCCACTAAGACCTTTAGATCTTTTTTTAGACTAATACATAGTCTTTCTCTTTTTTAGTTCAGTTCAACAAGCATTTATTAAAGATCTACTCTAGGCAACATGTGTTGCCAGACACTGGACAAATGAAAACAAAAATAAGAAAGAGCCCCTACTGATAAAATTTATGTTCCCTCCAGAGCAGTAAGTTTGAACTGACCTGAGGAGGGAGAAGGCACTAATACCCAGGGAGATCAGGAAAGTTCTCCATAGGACATGGTGTCTGAGTTGCACATCAAAGGAAGCTAAGCATTCTTAAAGAGGGGAACAGAACGTTTCAGATGCAGGCTTTGCAAAGATATGGATATGGGTCATAGAATGCCAAGGTCTGGTAACAGCAAGACAAGCTTGGCTGGAATGTAGAGCATGTGAGGACTAGTAAGGAATAAGGGGAAAGGGAATGAGTCTGGAAAGGTTGGTTGAACCTGCCTCTGCAGAGCTTTAAATGCATGCTAAGCTTAGTGTTGTATCCTGGAGGCAATCAGGGGCCACTGTAGCTTACTGGGCAAAGGAGTCAGACTCATGTTTTAGAAAAATCATTCTGGTTGCTGTGTGGAGGATGGATGGGAGAGAGAGGAAAGACTCCAGGCAGGGAGACCAACCAGGGAGACTGCTGGGAAGACCTCCTGTAAAAGAGAGATGATGTGGGTACTGCCTGGTAAAATGGAGGGCAGGGCACTGATAGGAGAGATGGAATAGAGGTAGAATGGATAAGACTCAGTAGATGACTGTTATCACATGAGGGAAAGTAAAGGACTGAAGATGACTGCAAGATTGTGAACCTTGGAAACTAGAAGGGTGGGGGCTCCTTCAACAATCTGGAGGAGGAATGGAGGGTTTTTTTGGGGGGGCAGAGAAGTTTAAAAATGTCTCATGAGATGCTGACAGAACATCCACGTGATGGCTAGTGGTCAAATGGTGTTGAAGGTTTGGAGTTTAGGATAGGGATGAGGGTGGAATTATAGATTTAGGAGTAATCTGTGTAGAGATAATTGAACTCAAGGGAGCTGGTGAGATGAGAGAGAGAGAGAGAGAGAGAGAGAGAGAGAGAGAGAGAAAACCAAGGCTTTAGGGAAATAATTAAGTAGACATAAAAGATGGTAGAGCAAAGGAAACTAAGAAGAAATAATCAGACAGATAGGAAAACCAGGAAAGAGTAGTGTCATGGAAGCTGAGAATAGACTAGGAAGAGTGAATAATCAACAGTGTTAAAAACTAAGAAATCAAAGATAAATGAAAAAAGCAGTGGAGAGAGCAGTTTCAGTACAGTGGTGGGGTTGGAAACTAAATTTCAAGGGAATGAGAAGGTCCCACTTAAAACAGCTTTTTCTAAGGAAGCAGGATGACTTGGAGAAATCATAAGGCCAGGTGATATACTTTTAAAGATGGAGATACCTTGGACATATCTGTAGGTAGCAGAGAAGGAGCCTGGAGATAAATAGAGATTAAAGATTGGGGAGGGGGGAGAGATGTGATAGAAGTGGGAGGAAATCTGATCAAAGACACAAAGAGAATAGCCACTTTTTTGTCAGAGACTTAAAAAAGGAGGAGGGCATAAAGTTCTGCAGTGTGAAATCAGGGAGAAGAGAAAGCCCAGATGGATAGTCTAGATTTATTTTAGTAGTAGGAGACAAGGTATTTAGCTAAGAGGGAGAGAAGAGGGTGGCACTGGGAACTTGAGTGGAGAAGAGAGAATCTAGAGTAATTTTTGAGAAATGTGGGAGAGAGTCAATCAGGGAAGAATAAAAGATTTACCAGGTAGCAGTGAGGGTCCTATTGAGGTGCAGTGAAGGTGTGGGTCATAGGAATTAAGGAAGTTAATGAACTGGGAAGTCAGTATACATAGTGAAGGGATATCCATATGTTTATTAAAGACCCTAAGTACAAAAGAGAGGAAGAAACTGTGCTATCAGGGGCTGCTAGGTGGCGCAGTGAGTAGAGTGCCGGCCCTGGAGTCAGAAGGACCTGAATTCAGATCCAGCCTCAGACACTTAACACCCACAAACAAAAAACCTAGCTGTATGACCTTGAGCAAGTTACTTAACCCCAATTGCCTTCTAAAAAGCAAAAAAAAAAAAAAAAAAAAAAAAGAATCTGTGCTATTTTTCATTCCTCTTTTGTCTTACTAGGTTTCATGTTCTTTATATTTGACCACTTTTATAACTTATCAAGATCATTTTGAATTCTGCTATTATTAAGAACTCCCTACTACTACCCAGATTAGTGAGATTCTTGTGAGTCAGATAGGTGACTCATGAAAATATCAAGCAATGAGCCCAAAATTGATCATAAAAGAAAACTATGTACTACTAAATGGACATCAACCTATAGATAATTAATTTCTGAATGTGATCATCTAACTTTCTGTAGTTACCTAATAGAATTTCCTCATTTTGCTGCTGAATCTTATACTAAATTTCAGGCAGATTATAGCTAACATTCCCCCCTCAATCCAGCAAGTTTGTCATATCAAGTTAAGAAATTGACACAGAAGTAGTTACTTAGCCAGTTCCATAACACACGATTACATCCATTTAATTTCTTAATAAAATTTCGTCTCTGGATGAAATGGTGTGAAACCTGTGGCATTGTCCAAAACATGCAAGAAACTATTCAAAATAATTATTTACACAAATCAGCATTTGTGGCAGTAAGATCAATAACTGAGAAATATCCAAATGTATTTAATTTTCTTTAGTTCACTTTTATGAGAATATGTTTCATGTGATTTATTTGAAATAGTTTGCAAATATGTTGAAATGAAATATACTACATACTTAAACATATTCTGATAAGCAAAAAAAAATGAAAGTGACCCACTGGGAACATGATTTCAAGAGAGCTTCAGAATGCCTTCAGAACTCTATACCTACAGGGTTAAAGCCTGAGACAGGAAACCAAAGTTCGACACTAGACTTTGGTTTCATGCCATGAGTGGTTATAATCGTAAAGACAATTCTTTTCCCTATATCAATTACAGGAGATGACCCACATAGATGATGAGCTAAGGACTGAATTAAACCTTGTTCAGAAAGAGAGGAGAAGGTAAACATCTCTTTACCCAACAAGCAGGTTTTAACTAATGGCCGTGTCAACTTCAGCCAGTGTCTGGTGGTAAGGGATTTGGTTCCATGTATTCCCTTACCTTTACACAAACCACATTTCTTCAGCAATTTATAGAGTGCGTTTCCTATTATACTCATCCCTTCCCACCCCCAACCCCCATTCAGAAATCTGACCCATTTGGAGGCCAACGGAAACCCCTTTCAGCATCTCAATTTCACCACTTGGAGGGAGACATTTAGCTCTTAAATGAGGTAGAAATGATAAGAAAATTAATTTCTTTGAAACCACATAGCAAATTCCCATTTCTCCAACTACCTTTCTTTACTCACATGCACAGAAGAGTCGTCTTAAAACCAGAATATCATTATTTCATATGATGAACTTAAAACTGTTTTCATTTTCAGGCTGAGATTAACTATCAAGCCATTTTATTGGACTCCAAAGACTTTAACCCTAACTTGAAAATATATTCTACATTTTGTAGATTAGACACAGATTAGAATCTTCATAGTTTGGTGCTGGAAGGAACCTTAGAGGCAATCTGGTCGATACCTATTTTACAGATGAAGAAATGGAAGTTGAGAGAAGTGCTTTAACTTGTCCCTAGTTACAGGACCCTGGAAAAGCCTGGGCTAATATCTAGTTTTCACTTTTCCCATTCCAGTGCTCTTCCAATGATTTTAATTCAAACATGGATTCATTCTGGAGAAAAAAAGATGATGGAAAGTTCACTCTACAACGAGTAACATTTATCCAGAGTCTGGCCCAGGGGTGGGGAACCTGTGGCTTCGAGGCCACATGTGGCCCTCTAGGTCCTCAAGTGAAGCCCTTTGACTGCCCAAACTTCCCAGAACAAAGTACACACTTTGACTTGATGAGGAAATACATCTCCCAATAATTCGAGCCTCCTAGGAGTAGAATGGGCTGTCTCTTGTGTTCCTCCTCCTTGGAAAACTCCAGACCCAGCTTGGATGAGTGTTTATGAAGAAGGTCAGAGAAAAGGTCTGGGCTGGACTAAATGGGCTGCTAGGTCCCTTCAACTTAGAAGCAATTTGATAAAAATCTCAAAATCCTAAAGACCCCATTTTTCTTGCATTCATGATCACATGAAAAATTTAGGCCATAAGATTATTGTTTTAAAGCTGGAAAGCACTTCAGAGACCATTTAGTCTAATCCCTTCATCTTACAAATGAGTAAACTGAGGCCCAAGGAGGGTAATGTGCGCCAAATCACAAGTTTTGTAGAGGATTGGAGCCCAGGTCCTTTGACTCCAGAGCCAGGGCTCTTTCCTTGTTTCCTGCCTCTGTTTGGTTAAAATCAGCCAGAGGAGTACATAAGGTAGGGACTAGACCTGGGATTCAATTGCCATGGGACACTCCCAGGTAAGAAAACTACCTCTACCAAGGTAGGTAGGCACCTTAGCAGCTTTTAGCCTTAGAGAGTTACCTAGAACACAGAGAAGGTGAAGTGAGCTTCCCAGGGCCATGGAGCCAGTCAGAATCAGAAGTGGTACCTGAACTCAGATCTTTGCATCTCCATAAGACCATCTCTTTATAATCTAGGCAGATCTGAGTTCATTTCCTATTGAGAACTGGGGAAATAGAGAGCTAGCAAGAAGGAATACAGTACTGACAGAGAAGGCAGTGTAGTCTGTTGGAAAGGACACACTGTATGACTAATATTCGTAAAGCTCAGTGTCTGGAGCTTAGTAGGTGCTATAGAAATGCTTATTTCCTTCCCCTTCCCCTTACTAGAAGCCCAGAGATCTGGAGTCTAGGTTGTATTCTCCATTCCAGCACAAGCTAGGCTGTGGGTGTGGTCACTTTGCCTACCTGGGTGTGCTCTTCTGCACAGTTACCTGCCCTGCCCATCTCAAAGGGTGTCTATGGGTGGCTAACAAGGTAAAGAAAAGTACCTGTAACATCATATACCGATGAGGTGCTCAATAAATGTTGAGTGAGTGAGAGTCACCAAAGTAAAGTAGTGGAAATCTGGAATTTTTTTTTTAACATTTATATAGCACTTTAAGATTTATAAAGCACTTTACCAATATTGTCTTATTTTATTCTCATGATGACCCTGGGAGGTAGGTGTTATCATTATTATTATTATACCCGTTTTACAGATAAGGAAATTGAGGCACAGAGGTTAAATGACTTCCCCAGGGTTATACACCTAGTAAGACTCAGGTCCTCCGGCCTCCAGGACCAGCCCACTGGCCCACCTGGCTGCCTCTCGGTTCTTAGTGCCCCTCTCTGCCATTAAATAACCCTTGTCATCTTGCCAACTTCTCTGGATTTTGGTTTCCTCACCTACAAAATGGAGATGATCATATTTGACAAATTGTCTTCACACAGTCATTGTGAGGATTAAATCAGACAAATCCTGTAAGGTAGGTGTGCGCCATCCTTTGAGAAGCAGCAAGTAATCTACATGTGTAAGGAAATGGAAGCTAATGGTAGGGGAGACAGGAAAGAACCAAGCAAGGGCAATCTTTGCCTACTTCACATTATTTCCAAAGGCCTCGCCTGGCCTCCGTCCAAAATACCACAGGCTACTGACCCCTGCAGGAACAGCCTCTTGTGATTAATTAAATTGCCATCTGTTTACCAAGTCCATTTTACTTCTGAATGATAGCACTTAGCAATCGTACATCTGAGACCAAAAAGCACACCCTGCCACATATAAAATGTGGTTACCTGAATGCAGAAACCCTCAATTCTGGCTTCTAAAATATGTCCTTAAAGATGAACAGGGAACGGTAATGACAAATACACAGCTAGATTTATGGTTTCTGAATGAGAAGGGATTTTTAACTTCCTTTGCTATCTTGCAATAGAGGCTGATCTTTGTGGTTTCAAATCTAGCTGTGTGACCCTGGGCCACTTAACCCTGTTTGCCTCAGTTTCCTATCTGTAAAATGAGCTGGAGAAGAAAATGGCAAACCACTCCAGTACCCTTGCCAAGAAAATCTCAAATGGGTCACAGTTTGTCAGACATGCCTGAAACAACTCGACAACAACAGATCGGAGGCTGAACTATGTCTTTCTTTTATCTTGACTCAAATTACAAGAAGAAACATATTTCATTTCATATATGACTCAATTTTTTGGGAAGTTCCTAGTTCATAGGATCATACGTCAATAGCTGTAAAATCATAGGGTCCAATCCCCACATTTTACCTAGGAGAAAACAGGAGAGCTTAAGACTTACCCACAGTCCCATTGGTAATAAGTAGTAAGGGCAGGATTGGAACTCAGGTCCCATGACTCCAATTTTAAAGCCCTATGGACTCTACTGCCCTGTCTTAGTCCTGGCCATTTCCCATAGGCTTTTAGAGATTTCTCTTGGGAAATATCACTTCTTATAAAGCCTAAGATTTGGTCATTTATTAAAAACATACTGTGTACCAGGCACTCCCCTAAGCATAAGAGATACAAAGAAAGGCAAAAACAGGATGCTTGTCCTCAAGAAGTAGTTATTAAAATAATGGGGAGAAGGGAAGAGTCTCCTCTGGAAATTTTATAAGACTCCTTGTGACAAGGGATAGAAACTTCAAATTGAATTTGCCTGAAGATTCTCACAGTTAGAGGTGATAGGGCAAAGTCTTAGCTGCATCTGTCTCCAAGATGAGTTATTAGACTTTAAGACCCGATGTTTCCGACTTGCTGACTCCCCCCAATCCTCTGCTTCTGATATCTAGACATGCTGCATCAATTTCTCTTTAACTACACCATTATGTGACTGGAGAGGAGTGTGTGGATACACTCTCCATCCAAGGATTTTTTTAGCTGGTTCTATTTCCTGACACTTGTATTTGGATGTGAAGCCTAGCTTAGAAACAGGTGCTTCATCAACATTTTGTGGCCTTGAAATTTATTCAAAAAAACTGGCACAAAATGACACGATTCTTCCAATATGATACCAAATGAAACATTTTGAACTCCCAGTTAAAAGTGGAACCATTTTTGCCCTGACTATACTGATGTGAAACCAATTACTGAATCATATACATGCATTTATATAAAATATAACTCTATTTTTTCCACTTTAAGTGCAATGTGATAGCAAGTTTTGGCCATGCCTCAAAACTAGAATGCAGGAAGTTGTCTTCCTGGTCAATCATTCTGTGTTTACATAGAATCATGGGATTGCAGGGTTAGAAGGGGCCTTAGAGATGATTTCATTATACCTTTTCATCTTCACTCTCTAACAATGGTTCTT
Organism: Gymnobelideus leadbeateri; assembly: GCA_011680675.1. Taxonomy (NCBI): domain Eukaryota; kingdom Metazoa; phylum Chordata; class Mammalia; order Diprotodontia; family Petauridae; genus Gymnobelideus; species Gymnobelideus leadbeateri. Next base: position 927,199 of record WOXC01005556.1, on the reverse strand, counting down.
AATTTTTTTTTTATAATGGGGACCTTAGTCAATCTGCTGAAGTCTACAGTACCTTTCTCACAATCAGGGTCTTTTTAAAATACATAAAATAAAGCACATAGGGCGTGAACTGATTCAACCATTCTGTAGAGCAAGTCGGAACTATGCCCAAGGGGCTATAAAACCAGGCATAGCCTTTGACCTAGCAATACCGCTACTAGGTCTGTGTCCCAAAAGAGATAAATAACTAAACGGAAAAGGACCTATATGTACAAAAATATTTATAGCAGTTCTTTTCTGGGAGCAAAGAATTAGAAATTGAGGGGATGCCCATCAATTGGGGAATTGCTGAACAAGTTGTGGGATGTGATTATGATGGAATATTATTGTACTATAAGAAATGATACAGTGAATAGAGCACTAGCCCTGGAGTCAGGAGGAGCTGAGTTCAAATCTGACCTCAGACACTTAACACTACTAGCCATGTGACCTTGGGCAAGTCAAGTTAAGTAACCCCAATTGCCCTGTCCTGCCCTCATTCCTCAAAAAAAAATTTTTTTTTAAAAGAAAGAAATGATGAGTAGGATGCTCTCAAAAAAACCTGAAAAGACTTGCATGGGCTGGTGATGCAAAGTACTGTGTACAAAGTAGAAGCAATATTGTAGGATGATCAGCTGTGAATGACTTAGCTATTCTCAGCAATGCAATGATCCAAGACAACTCTGAAGGATTTAGGATGAAAAATGCCATCCATCCCCAGAGAAAGAACTGATGGCATCAGAATACAGATTGAAACATACTTTTAAAAATTTTTATTTTTCTTGAGGGTTTTTTTGTCTATGTTTTCTATCACAACATGATATGGAAGGGTTTTACATGACAAAAAAATAAAGCACGTAGGATAACAAAGGAAACCAATTACCCTGGAATAAAGGTGTGAGCTTTCTTCCCCATACAAGTTTCCAGACCACCATAAATCTATCCACAGACCCCAGAAAATGAAAAAGAGCTGTTACCAAACCTGAGAATAGCAGTAGATTTGGTACCCCCCCCCCCAAATAGCTAAGCCAGGAATCAGATGCCCCACCTACACTGTATCAAAGCTGTGTGACTGCTTAGGTACAGGTTAGACAATATGACCTTTGAGAGCATTTCTGGCTCTGAGATTCTGTGGCATAGCAGAGAAGGGCTTTAAAAATAGCTGACCGGATATCCCAGTGGCCTTCATTATGTGAAAGTATTATATGTCAAGGCCAATTCAAGAGAGCAGGTCTCTGGACTCTGAGAAGAGTCCCATTGCACCTTTCTCTGGTTGAAGTGTTTTAATATCTATTTATAGACTAAATTAGAATGAAATGTCCTGGTAAGTAAATTCTATGTTTTACAGGTCTCTGTCAATCTACAAACACTAATACATGCTACATGTTAATATTAAAAATAAAGTAATTGTCATCCCCCCCTCCAAGAAACTTCTATAACAACTTAATAAAGATACTAAAGTTTAAATCAAATAGAGCATTGATTCAAAATTCTTTTCTGTGAAAGCAGAACATTTTTATAATTTCTGGCCATACCATATTTCACATTCCATGCTATAAATTTTGTTAATTGTTCAGTCATTTCCAACTCTTCATGACCCTATTTGAGGTTTTCTTGGCAAAGATACTGGAATACTTTACCATTTCCTTCTCCAGGTCATTTTACAGTTGAGGAAACTGAGGCAAATAGGATTAAGTGACTGGCCCAAGGTCACACAGCTAATATATGTCTGAAATGAGATTTGAACTCATGAAGAGGAATCTTTCTGACTCCCGGCCTGGTACTCTGTGTACTATTGCCATCTGGCAGCCCCATGCTACAAGCAGGGTTAGGCTTGACTGACACTGTCATAGGATACCTTTTATGAAACATTAGGTAATAAACAGGAATTCTTTCTTTGAAGTCACTAATAAACTAATGATTGAAAATAGTCTGGGATTTAGGGGAAGGTTTGAGGGGAACAAGAGAAAAGCATATTTGAAAGTGAGGGGAGGTAGGCAATGTTTAATAATCAGCTCTCTGGGAAAAATACATACATGACACACTTTTAAATTAAGTTGTATTATTAACCTTCTCCCCATCACTTTCTTATGTCTAAGACAATCACAATCAGAAAAACAATGGATCAATGGTCACACTGAAAATTTAAGAATCAACAGCTAGTAGCACTAGCTCCAGAATATCCTTGTTTGAAAGCATAGGGCATTAAGCAGGGGCAACTTAGCACAGAGTAGTGGTGTCAAACTCATAAAGAAGCATGGGTCATTAAACTGAACATAAAGATCCTTGCCAGGCCACATATTGACTTCTTGTTGTTGAGTCATTTCAATTATGTCAGTCTCTTCATGACCCCATTTGGGATTTTCTTGGTAAAGATATTGGACCAGTTTGCTATTTCCTTCTTCAGCTCATTTTACAGATGAGGAAACTGAGGTAAACAGGGTCAAGTGACTTGCTCAGGGTCACACAACTACTAAGTATCTGAAGTCAAATTTGAATTCAGGAAGATGAGTCTTCCTGACTCTAAGCCTATCTGCTGGGCCACATAGTACATTAGAAAAGCGTACCCCTGATCCTCATTATTTCTGGGCTTGGTATTTTTGAATCATCTACTGACTAAAATTTATTCGCAACCCCCAAATCAATACTCACCGACTTTCTTGGTCATTCAGGGACATGTGCAGGGTGGTGGAAAAATTGTCGCCTGTTGGTCATGTTCCCAGCTGAGGTTGAACAAGGTCGAACACTGACTTCTTGTTTCAGCTCTTTCATATAAACAAGTGTCCTTTTTTCGGTCTATTTAGTGCCACATTTTTCACATTTTTCTGCTTTTTGTTATTGATTTTGCTATTTAAAATGGCCCCCAAGCATAGTGCTTCTAATATTCTTAAGTGCAAGAAAGCTTGGATATGCCTCACAGAGAAAATACATGAGTTAGATAAGCTTCGTTCAGGCATGAGTTACAGAGTTGTTGGCTGTGAGTTTTTGTTGTTAAGGAAGAAGGAAGAAAAAATTGGCCAATCTGTATGAGAAGCTGTTCTGCAAAGTGCTGACGTACATGTTGTGACCAGAGGCTTGCAGGAACTTATCCCAGATTTTCCCCAGGAGCAATGGGTCAGTATTTGCTAATTCAATATTCACAATGACTTTATAGAGCATAACTATCGTTGAGTGATGAGAATCAACTGTATTAGCATTGCCAATGTTCTATTGTGTTCTTTTTTTAATAAAGGCAATTGGGGTTAAGTGACTTTCCCAGGGTCACACAGCTAGTAAGTGTCTGAAGTTGTATTTGAACTGAGGTCCTTGTGACTCCAGGGCCAGCACTCCGCCTAGCTAGCTGTCCAGGGTTAAATGTGTTCTTATAGGTTTTATTAACTTTTTCTCAATTACACTTTGCTCTGATTTAGGCTACCCTCAAGAGTGTTGGAGGCCATTTATCTGGCACCTCCTGTGCGGAGGAAATACTATTGGATTTGGAAGCAGAGAATGTGGGTTGTAGCCTTGCCTGGGCTATTTACTACCGAGGCATCCTTGGATAAGTTAATGGTCCTCAGTCATTCACTGCTTCTCATTTTCCTTTTGTGTAAAGTGAGACTAGATCATCTCTAAGGCCTCATTTCATGGTCAGGTACGTGTCACTGGACTTTACCTTCCTCAAATCCCAACCCAAATTGTAATAGAAAGAGCTTGGGGTATCAAGTTGGTAAGACTTGTCTTCCCCTCACAGCTCTGCCCCTTATCATCTGTGTCACTGTTCCCTTTTTGATTCTAAAAAATGAGGAGGTTAGACTCACTGGCTTTTTGCTCAGGTATCTTCCAGCTCAATGGTTCTACTTTTATTTAGAAATTTCTAAGTTGTTTTTGCAGGAAATGGCAAGTAGTTATCATTATTGTGGAGGTGGGACCTGTGATTTGATTGGTAGATCACTCTATCAATAAGCATTTATTAAGTCTCTATTATGTTCCAGATGGACAGCTAGGTGGTACAGTGGATAGAGCACCAGGCTTGGAGTCAAGAGGACCTGAGTTCAAATGTGGCCTCACACACTTACTGGCTGTGTGACCCTGCAAGTCACTTCACCAAGTTTGCCTCCATTTCCTCATCTGTAAAATGAGCTAGAGAAGGAAATGGCAAGTCATTTCAGAACCTTTGCCAAGAAAACCCCAAATGGGGTTACAAAGAGTTAGACAACTGAATGGCCAAACAGCTAAAAACGTACCAAGTACAATGCTAAGTGCTAGGGATACAACAAGAGGCAAAAGATGGTCCCTGCCCTCAAAAAGCTTACAATCTCATGGAAAAGACAGTGTGCAAACAAATATAGCACATTATACACAGGATAATTATGAAATATTTAACAGAGGAAAGCCACTGGCATTAGGAGAGGTTGGAGAAGGCTTCTGGTAGATGGATCTCCCTTGAAGAAAGCTAGTATCTACCAATGCATGCCAGAACCTGTTCTGCAAATTATAAATAGCCTTAGAGAAGAGAGTTAAGTAACTTGTCTGATGTCACACAGCTAGTGTCTGAAGGGGACTTTGAGCCCAGGTTATCCTGATTAGGAGCTGGCTTTCCTGCCTCTAATAGGAGCTAATCCTTATGCATTTGTAACTCTTAGCCTATTTATTTTACAAAATAATACATGACAACATAATTCACAAGATCAAGGCTTACCAGATGCTTAGCAATGTTTCACAGGGTTCAGCTAACTCAAAAGGTTCCTTTTTAAAATCAAATTTTGTTGTTACACTTGATTTTATTCCATCTCAAGATTTAAAATCAGTTTTGTTGTTGTTAAGCCTTGAATTGAACTTTTCTCCCCATAGGGCTGGGCCTACCCACAGCTGGATTATTATATTATCATTAAAGAGCCTGGTTTCTACACACAGGCTGCTGCATCTCCACGCCTGATCTTTCTGCCTAGGTATTACCTAAAAGGAAAGCAGCATGCATGGGAGTGGGAAAGGACATTGGGTTGGGAGCTGGAAAATTCATATTCAGATCCCAGCTTGGTTACTCTGGTTATAGGTCTGTTCACCTGTCTGGGACTATTTTCCTCATCTGTTAAAAATAAATATATTTATATAGGGCTCCAAGGTTTATAAAACACTTTATTTTTATTATCTTACTTTATCCTCTGGATAACTAGGTGCTAATATTATCTCCATTTAACAGAGTGAGGAAGCCAAAACTAAAAGATTTGCCCAGCTAATAAGTTTCTGAGGAAGGATTTGAACTCAGGTCTTACAGAATCCAAGTCCAATTTATTCTATTTCACCACCTATCTGCTTCAATAAATGAGGGGGCTGAACTAGCTATCATCTAAATTCTCATCCAATTGAAATCTATAATGTTAGCTTAATCTACTCACAGCCTACATAGGCAGAGGCCTACTAGACACCAGGGATCATCTTATTCAGCTTTATTTTTCCCATAGTATTGAACTCAGTACCTTGAACGTAAATAATGGTGTCAGTCAGTAAATATTTCTTAAGTGCCTGCCATGTGTCAGGCATTGGACTAAGGACCATGGATACAAAGAAGGGCAAAAGATAGTTCTTGTTCTCATGATGCTCACAGTCAAGTAAGGGAGACAGCATGCTGACAAGTATATAGAAAGAAGAACATACATGATAAGTAGGCAATACAGGAGAACAGAGGGAAAGCATTGGGGGATTGGGAAAGTTTCCTTGTAGACGGTGGGATTTTAGCTGGGACTTGGAGGAAGCCAGAGAAACCAGGAGGTAGAGAAGAGAAGGGAAAGAATTCCAGGCATTAATTAATCAGAGAAGTCCTTCAATCAGCTCTTATCAAGAGGTGAATTTTTTGTTTGGGACAACTGATGGTCACTTCTCCATCCAGGGTGTGAGCTATGTTCTTTGGCACTTTTGCTTAGAGGATTAAGGATGGTTCCTGACTGGGTTTCAGAGAGTAGGGCTGCATCCAAGATGACTCACTAGGATTTAGGAAGGATGGGCCATCTCTCTTTCCTAGCCTATAAAAAAGAGCCCTAAACCCTCTTAGCTTTCTGCTTTTTCTTCTTTTTTTTCTAGATTCTGAAATCAGTGTTACTCTTGAGGCAACCTTCAAAGTTGTGACTGCTCCAAGAAATTTCTCTTCACTGACTTAGAAGGCCAGATTGTGGGATTGTACTCCCTGGGAAATCAAAATCTCCCCCTTTTCTGTATAGGTCATAGGATGGTCAAGGGATCTGGACCTTATCACTACCCTCACCTCCTTACATGGAATTATTAGGACCATATAGGGGAAGGGTGTAGCAACATGGTACAGGCAAGAGAATACTGTCACAAGACCTATAAAAAGTGCTTTGCAAACTTTAAATCATTGTATAAATGTTAACTATTATTGCTATTATTATGGAGATTCCTTGTTACATAGCTTGCTATAATCTTTTATATACATTCAGATATACCACAGATTAGATCAGGTCTCTTAAAAGAGTGGTGTAAAACTCAAATAGAAACAGATTCCTGCCAGGTGCATATTGACTTAGAAAACCACAAATTAACATTATCTGTATTGGATTTCATTTTTATTTATTTTGTTAAACATTTCCCAGTTACATTTTAATCTGGTTCAGCACAAGTTAGGCAGTTTGACACTTCTGCCTTAAAATAGACAGCTATGTGCTGAAAGTCTCAGATAAGGCAGGTATTTTATGAGCCCCACAAGGAGAGTTTTAAAGTCAGTTTCACTCTATCATCTCACTACCTCCCCTCTGAAAATTCTGAAAGAGCAAGATTTTTATTTCTGAGCTGGAAATATACCCATCAAAAATGGGCATCATTGCCCATCTATCATGGCAAGCTGCTTTTAGTAGGAGTTGTAGGGTAAATCAAACTTTAAAAATATGTTCCCTTGCACTGGTCCTCTGGGCCACCTATTAATAGGACCTCCCCTTTGAGCTGATTTTCTAATGGTACCAGGGATGGTCTGTCCTGAGCTACTCATGCTGTCTAGCCTGACTTCCCTTGTGACCTTGTGATGCATGTATTTATGGGAGGGCAGCTACCTTGGGCCAGACACACAGAACAAACTGGACAAGAAAGAAACTTACTAACCCATGAAGAAACTGAAACTGTAAACTTGATCTCACTAGTCCTATGCCCTAAATGACTGGGCTGACTGCTATGGATCATATAATAAAACATCACAAATCACCCACCCACAGTTTTAATAAATAACCAATTCCACATTACATTTGGCCAAAAGTTATTTTTACAACTTGGCTGATTGACTACATTAAAAAAAATACCTCAATGTCAAAAGTCAAATAAGATATCTAGGCAAAAATTAGGGCCAAGAATACATAGAATGGAAAGGATAAGGGAAGGAATAATTAGACAGTTTGGTTAAATTTATAACCCTTTAACTTGGACCAAAATGGCTAATTACTTTTTTCTTTGACATATTTTGGGAACAACCTTCTCTCTAAAGCAGCCAGTGCATTCTTAGTTCTGATTTTGCATAACTATCTCATTTGGCTTGACATTGAAGTGGAATGTTTAAAAGCATAATAGATTAGCTCTGCCTGACTCCAGGCATGGAGCTTAACCACACCCGGAATCTGGTTTTGCATTTAAGATTTATGCAATTTATCACATTTCAGTAAAATTGAAGCATTTAAGAAATTATTATTGGTGTAAGAGCAGAACATGCCTACTAGGATAAAAATATCAATAAACCAGACAAAAATTATTTAGTCAGTAAACCAGATATTTACCACACAGGTTCTTTTCACAAAGGGTAGACAAATTAATGTATTCTTTGCTACCCAAATGTCGCAAATTAGCAAGGCATTGACTTAAAACTGGCTGGTTAGGCAAGAGTCACAGGGTACAGAAGAATTAGATTTTCATATTATTATTCTATGTTGTATCTTTGGGGAAGATTCAACACGTCAACAATCAACATTTCTTTTGTGTACTGTCATCCTGATCTTGACTCAGTTCAACATGACAACAGTATTGTGTTCATAGAGTAGAATCATTGAGTGTCAGAGTTGGCTGGGACCTTAGAACTGATTTGAAAGGGCTTCTGGTTCTATTATAGTTTAAACAATGGAAAAAGATTCAGGATCAAATTGATTTACTTTTGAATAAAAACTTTTGGTCTCATATCTCCTGACTCCAGTCTGGTCAGCTCAATCATATGTCTCACTCCCATCAAGCATTGCCATACCCTGGGTCTGGCTCTTAGTTAACAGGTTTCCTTCCCGCTTGGGGCCAGAAGGAAGCTAGCTGGTCTGATCGTCTGTATTTTTGACCTCATGGCCTCATCCACACTGGTTCCCAATAGCCTGTTTGACTTTTAATTATTTTTTCTTACCTTGTCATGTTCTCTGATGCCCATTTCCTTCTATCCTATGCAAAACACATTTGATGTCAATGACAGAAATACATCATTGTTATAGAATATTCTTATTTTAGTAGAATGTGGGTTTTATTTCATCAGATGCTCAGTATGGTACTTATATCTTCATTAGTGTGGGCACTCTTTTCCCTGGGGCAGATGGCAGTCCACAAACATGCTACCATCCTATTAAATTCTTATTTATTTCCTTAAATAAATTCTTTGTAAAGGATCTCTCCAGTAGAGAGATCAATAATCAATAAACATTTATTAAGCTCCTGCTATGTGGTGGGCACTGTGCAAAGTGCTAAGGATATAAAAAGAGGCAAAAAAAAAATAGCCCTTGCCCTCTTTGTGCTCTAAAACTTGTAGGATCATAAGTATTCCCTTGCCAATGGAACTAGAATACAAGTCCCATTTCTGTTTTCTCCATGATTCCTAATAAGCCTGTCCTATGCTTAAATGCTTTTGTTACCCTGAAGTACTTGTGAGGATGAAGAGTATTAGGAAGGACCAAGAGAAAGAACCAAGAAAAATTCAAGTGTTTCCAAAATCCTTTTCTTGTAGGCAGAATAAGCAATAGAGTTCTTATTAGAGGTAAATCCCCAATGTTGAACTAAGAACCTTGTAAGACCAGGTTCTGAGCCTTGTGTCATATAACATAATACTGAAATATAGTATATATGTATTTTGCCAAGACTGGAGTAGGATCCCAGGTCAGATAAAGGGGAAGGGTGTAAATCAAGAAGCACTACCTTTCTTACCTAAAATACCAGCTGTAGAGCTCCTTATTGCAAATAAATATAGAAGTTTAAAAATAGGATTTGTGAGCATATGCCATCAACCTACTTAGATAGAGATATGAAAAAATCAATAAATCAAAAGAGAATTTAAAACCTCCAACTAACAAATAAGGTTAGATTAGCCCATGACATTGCAGGAGAAGTGATTACTTCTTTAGCCAAACTGCAGACATTACCAAATATGTATCTATTTTTCCTTTTGAATATCCCTATTTACCTGTTATTTTATTTATTCTATATATAAAATTATTTGACCTATTTACTTATTGTTATTATTACTAGTGTATTATTTTATTCTATTTATTATGATGATAGTGCTGTGTTATTTGTATATTTAAAAGCAGCCTATCAATTGTTGCTTTGCATTTAGATATGTGTATTCTATATAAATAGGAATGTAATACAGTTTTCCCTTCCACGTTATGAATTTCCCTAATATATCATGGGTTGGCATAAGAAATTAAGTGGGAATTTTGGGGGAATTTTGCAGAAGCCACAGATGAGATGTGAAAGCTAGCAGTAAAAGTTTAGAAACTCAGAAATTCATAAAACATATGTATAGTACTGTAAAAACCTCATGAAAGAAATAGAATAAAATTCAGACTTCTCTTATAGGAAAGGAGGGATAAACAATTTTGCATGAATTTTCCAGATCTCAGGAGTGCTGCACTCCTAACTCCCATGATGTGGAAGGGATAGCTGTATTAAGATAATCTGTACCCTAGATGATTTTCAGGGCACTGAAAATTATGTCTTGGGGAGAAATGTAACCCATATTTTTAATATCTATCTTATAGAAGCTATATCTATTGTTACTATATCTTTAAGGACCAGGTAGAAAGCAAATAAAATTTTGAGAAAAATAAATTTGCGTGAAAAATTTGGAGGTTGGTTGAAAAAATGTTTGATGGTAAAGTAGTCACAGTATTTTATCTGTGATCAATAAAGTCGTGGGAAGAATCTGCAGAGAAGACATATAGGAAGGAGCCAAACTAGATAGTATAGTGAAGAGAATTGTACCTAGAGTCGGGAATAAATGAGTTCAGATCCAGTCTCAGCTACTTGTTAGCTATGTGACCCTGCACAAGTTACTTAACCTCAGTTTGACTAAGTTTTTTTATCTATAAAGTGGAAATAATAATAGCACCTAAATCCCAGGGATTTTTTGGAAATCAAATGTAAAGAGCTTTGCAAACCTTAAAGAGCTTTTTTTTTTTGGCTATAATTATTATTATTATTAGATACTTCTTCCTTGTTGAAACTATTTTAACCTTGGTGTTCTAAAGAAACTTTATAAAGAAAATCCTACGAAGAATCTATGAGGAATTGTAAAGATATTTGGGAAGACTATTTTCTGTGACTACTGAAGAAAAGACACAAAGGACTAATGAGTTTATCTCATGGAAGACTGAATTTAACCATTATTTTGAAGGGAAATGTAAAGAAGATTGTTAAGAGACTAGCAGTACCTAGAATAAACTTAATGGTGTAAAAACATGTTATCAGACAAGGGAAAAGGAATCACCCACTGTTATGCTGAGGGCTTGAGGTGACTTACTTGGGCTGTAACAATGGTTATTGCCAAAATATTGTAAACACATATACATGCATGCATATGCATATCTACATGCACATAATAAATATATGTCTTTGCTAAATATTGCAAATAAATCATATTAACCCCATGATTTGAATATTTATTTAATCACAGAAAAATAAGAGTAGTTAATTAATTAGAATATGATTATAGTTTTACTAATGAGAAATGGATTATCCAGATATACTCCTGGATATCTATAGAGTCAGAAGGATGAAATTAAATAGATAGCAATGAATCAAGTGGCAGAGGGGTTGACATACATGAAGTTGTCAGACTCTATAAACTTGTTACATATGGGGACTGACATCATTTTTTAGTTATCATATAGTATTTATTTGTGAATATGCCTTCTTCCCTGTGGTAACTTCTTTATGCACAGAAACCATGTAAATTTTGATTGTCCTGTTTCCCAGACCCATACCTTGTATGTAGTAGATACTTAATAAAAGTTTACTAAAGTATAAAGTATTAAAGTGTCAAGTATACTTCTCAGAAGATGAAACCCATTCCAGTGCTATTATATGAGAACAAAATTTAGCATATATATGTGTGTGTATGCATATATGTATACATGCATATCATATATATGTGTATATATGTACACAATGCATATATGTATACATGCGTATCATATATGTGTGTATACACACATGCAATGCATATATGTATATATACATACATGTATATATATATATACATATATATATATATATACACACATATACTTGATAAATAATTGACTGAGTAATTGAAAAAGAAAATAGAGTAACTACTGCCTGGAAGGGTGGAAGGTAGAGTTGCAGAGATTGACTAATAGGGTCTGCTAATACTAAAAAGCTATTCAGGTGTCCATATAGACACCCTGATTTGTGATCATTCCAGGTATTAGAATGTTGGCTCAGAGAACCACTAGACTAGATCAAGTTACTGGTAACCCAGAGGTAGTGTTGTACTTCATAATAGGACTACTCAAAGCTACAGGAGCAAGGATGTATTTATCATCACATCTGGCAATATTAAAAGATAGAGTGATGTAGCATATAGAAAGCCAACCCTGGGGTCACATAAGACTTGGGTTTCCATCCTGTCTCTGATACATACTGCCTATGTGAAAATGGGAAAGTTACTTTCCCTCCTAGGGCCTCAGACAACTGTCTAAGACTATAAAACATGGAGAAGGTAATGATGTTTGTAGAGAGAGTTCTTCCCTGGGTATTCCCTATACCATGAAATCTCAGATGCACTTAAAAAAAAGGCAGTGATATACAACAATTAGCCATGTAAGTTATGTAGTGGGTATAGACTTAGCCACTGACCTAGGATGATAGAGGGAGTGAGTAGGTGAGTATTACTAATTTCAGCTAAATTAAGTGATAATTGGGGCTTCTTGCTAGAGGATGGGAGTAAAGGACACAGTGCTACTAATGAATTCCAGTGATATCCTGTTACCTTTAGGATCAAATGCAAACTCATTTGTTAGGCATTTAAAGCCCTGGACCCCAACCTGCCCTCCCAGGTTTATTATATACTGCTTCCCTTCACAGGTGCTGGGGTTCAATCAAAATGACATCCTTGTTGTTCCTCACTCACAACATTTCATTTCTTGCCTCTGTCTTCACAAAGGTCATCATCCCTCCCAACCCCCTCTGCCATTCCTGGAATGAATTCCCTGCTCACCATTGCCTCTTAGAATCCTGAGATTCCTTGAAAGATCACTTTCCATATGAATCCTTTCTTAATTTACAACTCCCTCCTCCAAAACTGCTAGTGCCTCCTCCTTGAAGTTACTTAATACTTACATTACAATACTTATATTAATACCTAATACTTATTTATTTATACAGGCAAACCTTGGAGATATTTTGTGTTCAGTTCCAGACCACCTCAATAAAGCAAATATCGTAATAAAGGGACTCGCATGAATTTTTGGTTTCCCAGTACATATAAAAGTCACACTTACACTATAATGTAGTCTATTAAGTATGCAATAGTATTATGTCTTTAAAATGTATATACTTTGATTTAAAATATTCTCCTGCTAAAAATTTTAGCTATCTCCTGAGTCTTCAGGGAGTCACAATCTTTTTTGCTGGTAGAGGGTCTTGTCTCAGTGCTGATGGCTACTGATTGCTCAGGGTGATGGCTGCTCAAGGTTCTGGTGGTTGTGTCAATTTCTTTTTTTTTTTTTTTAAGCAATTGGGGTTAAGTAACTTGCTCAAGGTTTCACGGCTAGTCATTATTTATGTGTGGGTGCTTATTTTCTGAGGCCGGATCTGATCTCGGGGTCATCCCAACACAGAGGCCGACGCTCTTACTCACTGCGCCATCTAGCCGCCCCTTTAGGGCAATTGGGGTTAAGTAACTTGCCCAAGGTTACACGGCTAGGTTTTTGTTTGTGCGGATTAAGTGTCGGAGGCCGGCTCCGAACTCAGGTCCTTCTGACTCCAGGGCCGACGCTCTACTCACTACGCCACCTAGCCGCCCCTGGTTGTGTCAATTTCTTAAAAGAAGATAATGACTTTTGCCATATCGATGGACTCTTCCTTTCACTTGAATGCTTAGAGGCCATTGTAGGGTTATTAAATTGGCTTAATTTAAATGTTATTGTGTCTTAGGTAATAGGGAAACCCAAGGAGAGCGAGAGAGATGGGAGAATAGCCCATAGGAAGAGCAGTCAGAACACACATAACATTTATTGATTAAGTTTACCGTCTTATATGGGTACAGTTTATAATCCCCCCCCCAAATTACTATAGTAACATCAAAGATCACTGATCACAGGTCACCATAACAGATACAAAAAGAAGAAAAAAGTTTGAAACATTGCAAGAATTATCAAAATGTAACTCAGAGACACAATATGAATACATGCTGTTGGAAAAATGGTTCTTGACACAGAGTCGCCACAAACCTTCATTTAGTTTTTTTAAAGCAATATCCGTGAAGTGCAATAAAACAAGGCATGCCTGTATGTGCACACCTTGTCTCCCCCAATAAAATATTTCACTTTTGTTTTTATATCTCCAGTGAATCATATAGTAGATGCTTATTAGTGCCTGCTGGTTGATTTACTACTGTCTTATAATAAGAGGCATAACCTTGCTTCTAAGTATTAGATCAGTAGACTTATGCAGAGACTCCTTAGGGAATACCTGTGGTCAAACGCTACTCACTTTGAATGGGATGCAGCCTTTTACACATTTATGGTACTAGGGCAAGTGGACTAAGATCAAGTTACTCTCTTCCTCATCACATTTAAACATAGTCCCTTTCATCACTCCATTTTAGATGCAAGAGAAAAAGCATTTGGGATAGAGTAAGATGCAAAGAAATGATTTTTTTGGTCATTAATGAGGCCTGAAAGTATTTGGTAAGTTGCCTCTTAAGTAGAGAGATAGGTGGAAGAATTTCAACAACAATATTTAGATGGAATAGTGTTAGATAAGCAAGCTGGTCATTTTTCCATGAGGACAAGGACAGGGGAGGAGGAGGATATCCTTTCTGCTGACATTTTCAAATGATGTTATTAGAAAATACCAGTGGCAAAGAATGTTCTGAATAATATTTTTGAAAAGAAGAAACTCCCTAATACATTCCAGGAAGTTGATATTATGTCACAATTAATGGGGGAACTAAATGAATAGAAAAAACATCTCTACCTTCAAACTAGAGATTATTTCTCACAATTTCAGACTTCAAAATTCTCTCTTCTAATTCTGTACCTTGATCCAAGTGGTTCAGGTGTTTGGAACACTCTCTGCCCCTGTCTCTGCCTTGTAGAAGTCCTAACTTCCTTCAGAGTCCTGCTCAGGTACTACCTCCCACATGAGACTTTTCCTGATCCCTCTGCCTATCTCTGTCCATTTCTGTGTTTCTGTCTCTTTCTTTCTTTTCCTGTCTTTGTCTCTTTCTCCATCTCTGTCTCTCTCTCTTTCTGACTCTGCCACTCTGACTCTCTTTTTCTCTGTCTCTGCATGTTTCTTCCCCTTCCTCTTTGTCTGTCTCTCTTTCTCCCTCTGTTTCTCCTTCCCACCTCTCTCTCCTCTCTCTCTTCCTCTGTCTGTCTGCATGTCTGTAGACCTGTAGACCCAGAGTTCCATAAATGTTTGCTAAATTGAAATGACCCCAGATGTTTGTGTAGTACTTCAGAGCTCTCAAAGCAATTTCACCTAAACTGTTTTGATCCTCAAATAATCTCTGTGAGGTTCACAGGGCAGTTTCCCATTTTGTAGATGAGATAATAGACTCAGAGAAATTAGGTTACTTATTCAAGAAGTCACATAGCAAGTTAGTGGTGAAACTCGGGCATCTTCTACTACTCCAATCTTCTTTTTAAAAACTATAATATGTTGCTTCTGTGAAAGAATAGTTATCTATACTGCTGACTCTAATACTGTGGACCTTGGTTTCTTCATCTAAAATAAAGGGTTTGAACTATATGATGTGGAAGGTCACTCTGAACTCTAAATTTCCATGATTCATGGGATTATTTCCCATTTGCAGACTGGGTAAACTAATCTGGGCAGACCACAGTAGACATTCAGTTTAAATGAACACTTATTAAGCACCTACTATGTGCAGAGTGGCTTAGTGGTTAAAGAGCAAGCCTTGGAGTCAGGAAAATCTGGATCCAAGCCCTTTATCCATCTCATCCTGACTGTGTGACCTGGGTAAGTCACTTAAGTTGCCCTAGGCAACTCTCTGAAACTCCAAATGGTAGAGAAGATGTCTGCCTACATAAAGGGAGTCTCTTCATCCTCATCCCAGAATTCCCTAAACCACTAAAATCACAGATCTTTTCCCTATCTCAATCCCTGCCTATCGAGTGCCATGTTAGCTACTGGAGGAGATAAAAAGATCCAATAAGACATGGAGTTTAGAGGGACCAAGCAACTTTAACAGAAAACAAGACAAGATTAATGCGTGGATAAATAGGATGGCGTCATGGCAAGAGCACTGCACTTTGAGATAAAAGGAGCTGAATTTGAAACTGAGTTCTACCATTTGACTTTGGAAAAGTGTCTTTCCTTCTCAAGCCGCTCAGTCTCATTTACGATAGTTGTACTAGCTCCCACATGTGGCTGTGGGGAGAATCAAATGTGATAACGTGTGCAAGTCCTTTTTTAAAAAACCATCATAAAATTACATCCAGAATTTGGTGGACCAACATTTAGTCTATGAATCATTTATAAAACATTTATTAAGCGCTCATTTGCTGAATGTGCTGAGATCTACAGAAAGCAAAAAAAAAGTTCCTACTTTTTTTTTTTTGCCTTTTTGGAGGACAATTGGGGTTAAGTAACTTGCCCAAGGTCACACGGCTAGGTTTTTGTTTGTGTGTACGTTAAGTGTCTGAGGTAGGATCTGAACTCAGGTCCTTCTGACTCCAGGGCCGACGCTCTACTCATTGCGCCACCTAGCCACCCCAAAAGTTACTACTTTTAAGGAAGTTACATTCTGATTAGAGGGGCAACATGCCGATAAATATGTACATCCAGAATACATACAGAATGGATGGAAGATAATTTTGCAGGTGATAGCTCTGCAATTGAAGGACCTGGGAAAGACTTCTTGCAGAAAGAAGGTGGCAAGATCATAGAAGTGAGAGGAAGACCCATATGTACAAAAACATTTATGGCAGCTCTTTTTGTGGTGTCAAGGAATCAGAAATTAAGGGGGTGCCCATCAATTGGGGAATGGCTGAACAAGTTGTGGTACATGCATGTAATGTAATACTATTGTGCTATAAGAAATGAGGAGCAGATGCACTTCATATTTACTTGGAGAGGCTTATACAAACTGATGCTCAGTGAGAAGAGTAGAACCAGGAGAAATTTGTACACAATTACAGACACAACGTAGGTGTGACGACCAACTTCAATAGACCAGACCCTTCTCAGCAATGCAGTGAAATAAGTCAATCCCAAAAGACTCATGATGGAGAGAGGTGTCTATATCCAGAGAAAGAACTGAGTTTGAATCCTGATTGAAGCAATATTCCTGATCTTTTTCTTTTTCTTGTTTGGTTGTGTTTCCTCTTTACCATTTTTCATTCCATCTGATACAATCCTTCTTTATAACCTGACTAATGCCTAATGTGAAAGTATTTGCAGATCCTATACTGGATTGTATGCCGTCATGGGGAGGGGGAGGGGAGGAAGGAAATGTGGAATTGAATTTTGTAAACTAAAAGTAAACAAACAAATTAATAAAGACCAAAAAAAAAAAAAAGAAGGTGGCATTTTATTTGAGTCTTGAAGGAAGCCAGGGATTCTAAGTGGGAAAGGTGAGAATGTGAATAGAACATTCCAGGCATGATGGAACAGGCAGAGTCATATAGTGAGGTAGAAAAGCTGTCTACATGTGGTGTTGTTGTTTAGTCCTGTCTGACTCTTCATGACTGAATTTGGGGTTTTCTTGGCAAAGATACTAAGTGGTTTGCCATTTCCTTCTCCAGCTCCGTTTACAGATGAGGAAACTGAGGCAAACAGGGTAAAGTGACTTGCCCAGGGTCACACAGTTTGTATGTATCAGAGGTCAGATTTTAACTCAGGAAGATGTCTTCCTGACTCCAGGTCCAGCTCTATCCATTGCATCACCTAGCTGACCCATATACTCAGTTATTAATCAACTGTGTTGGGCAAGTCACTTAACCTCTATCTGTCTGAGTTTCTTCATCTGTAAAATGGTGATGATGGTATCACCTATCTCACAGGGTTGTTGTGAAAAAAGATATATACACACATACGTACATATATATATATTATACACACATATACATATATTAACACTTTGCACATCTTAAGATGTAATAGAAAAATCATTATTATGGTAGAGATATGGATATTTCTACATATATTCTACATATATATACCTCTTTCTCTGTCTCTGTCTCTGTCTGTCTCTCCCCCTCTCTCTGTATCTCTCTGTCCTCTCCCTTTCTATCTCTGTTTCTGTCACTCTCTGTCTCTCCTCTTTTCTTCTCTCTCTCCCCTTTCTCTCTTAGACAGGCCAGAGTTGAGAGCTATAATGAGAGAATTACAGGGAGTTATTATACTATCTGGGGCAGAGGAAGGATAAGGGAAGGAAGAGGGACATAGAATATGAGGTAACTAAGAGGAAATTCAAGAAAATCTTCAGCTACTTGGAAATTTTGCGTAAGGCTGGCCCCTTTCTTTCCACAAGGAATTTAATTCCACAAATATTTAATAAGTACCTACAGCTTACAAGGTACTGTGCAGATATTTTCATTCCCCAGAAATCATGTGGAAAAAGTTTGTTCTATGACAGAGGTTCTTAACTTTTATGTGCCATGGACTAACATCCTTTGGCAGTCTGGTGATGCCTATCAACTCCTTCTCAGAACAGAATTTTTAAGTGGATAAAATGAAAAATGTAGCCTTATAAAGGAAAGTAATCATCTTGAAATATCATTATCAAAATAGTTTTTAAACAAGTTTACAGACTCCCAGATTAAAAATCCCAGCTCTAAGATCTCCACACCCTACACAAAGTACAGCCATCTTGGAATTTTTGTGAGGTCCACTTATCATCTCTAATTCTATCTCCTTCTGATTTTTCCATTCTACCATTATCCTACCTTATCTGGGGTGATGAGGTAAAAAAGGGGAATGCTTAACCAATTTTTACAGCACCAGGACCCGAGCTTCTAACTACACCAAGGATACCTGGGGTAGCAGAACTCCCTTCTCCCCTCTACACATTCCCTGGCCAACCCCAGCTCCAGAGAGATCAAAATGAGATGGTGTGTGTAAAATGTAAAGTGAAAATGTTATAGAAATGTCCACTATTTTTATTGTAATGACATCTATGAAAACCTAGGAGAAGCTTTACAGAGGCAAGTACAGGCCCTGATGGTCAAAGTGCACAGAAGGTATGGGTGGTGGTGTTGGCAACTTTGTAGGAACTGTGTAGGTGGTCTGACGTTGAGTACACTATGCTTAAGAAATACCGCTAGAAGCCTAGAGAATCTTAAGAACTTAAAGGTTATCTAGCTGAAACCCTACTCAAGTATGAATTCAGTCTACAGCTTCCCAGACAATCAGTTATCCAGACTCTCTTGGAATGCAGCCACCTTGCTTTGAGAAATGTTAAGACTTCATGTTGTTATCTCTTTTCACTACATAGAAAAAGATAAGTGTTATTATTCAGATGTCTTTTTAGTCTAGATAATTGAACAGGTGCAAGGGAGTGAAAAAATCCTTCACTTCTGAGTTGTCTATAATGCATTTCAGGCAACAGGACAGATATGAATATGAACTAAGTGTGCTGTCAAGCAAATTCAACAAGATCCAGTAGAGCAAATTAAAACATGAGGCTTAAGAGTAGCAAGAACATTTTACAATATAACTGGAAATTAGGATAAACAGAGGTTAATAATTACAGAGTACCACTATCTTAAGGATAATCTTTAAATGCAATTAGAGAGTCATAGCTTCCTTCCCTCCTCCTGGATGCTACTCCAAAGTGATTTACAAGAAAGATATTATATTCCCTCTCCTTGACAGAACAATTCCTCAGGGTCAAAAGCAGGCCAGGCATGTCCCTGGCACATTCTTCCTGTATGTCTCTTGGCAATGTCTTAGCTAAATTTCAGTATGTTAAAGGCTAGTACATAACTCACAATAGATGAAGGAGCCTATAGGTCTTTTCAGGATGCCAAGAGTATATGCCTTGAATTCTATTTGTGACCAAAGTCTATTTGTGTTCAAAGCACATTCAACAAGCTCATTCAACAAAGTCAAGTTAGTCAACAAATATTAAGTGCCTATTATATACAAGTAAATAACAGGATCCAAAACACTTTGGATTGTTAGTTCATAAACAAAACTCTCAATGAGTTGCACTAACATTTATGGTGTTTATTACTTTCCAATGGTTGCCTCATTGTATTTTGTGGGAATTCTACTCACCCTCAGAGATATAAACTCAATGTATCCAGATATCATTCCTAAATTCATCATAATACTTATTTCTTTAAGGTGCTTTTAACTTTTCACTGACCTCTCTGAATTCTCACAACTGTGAGAAGTAGTTAGAATAAGTACTGGTCCCTACTTTTGACAGATGAAGCCACTGAGGCACAGACAAGTGACTGCTTATGTTACACTTAGAAATTATTCAATCCCATTCTCTTTCTTGAACATCAGGATGATTTTGTCCAACTGTTTGCTGGGTACCTCTACCAGGATATCTCACCAGCACCTCAAATCCAACATGTCCAAAATGAGATTTGTTATTTTCCCCACTCCAACTGTTTCTCCTTTCAATGTACCTATTTCTATTAATGACACCATTACCCATTATCCCAGTCACCTAAATCTTCATATAATCTTGGAGGCTTCCTTCTCCTTTACCCCCACATTCCCTCAGTTGTCATTTTCAATGAATTCTACCTCTATACTATCATATGAAGGTAATGGTTTCAGAAAAACATAGGAAGACTTCTATGAACTGATGCAAAGTTAAGAGAGTAGAACCATTGCACACAGTAATAGCAACATTGTAATGACAATTAGCTGAGGAAGACTTAATTACTCTGATCAATACAATGACCCATGACATCTACAAAAGACTCATGATAAAAAATGGCATCCACTTTCAGAGAGAGAGAACTGATGAACTCTGAGTGCAAATTGGAGCATATTTTCTTTCATTTTCTTGCTTTTTCTTTTGGAACATGGCTAATATGAAAGTGTTTCACATGACTTCATGTATATAATGAGTATCTTATTTCTTACCTTCTCAATGAATGGAAGAGGGACTTGAGGGAGGGAGAGAATTTGGAACTGGAAATAAAAATTTAAAAATATACATATATATGTATAAATAAAGCAATCATATCTATTTTTTCACCTCCTCTCAACTCACCTGCTACCATCCAAGTTCAGGTCTTCATAGACAGATAGAAAAATGGAAGAAACATTATTAAGTGTTTATTATATGCCAGGCACTGAGGCTCTCTATGATCTGCTCTTACCCACCCAGTCAACCTTATTTTATACTTCTTTCCTCCCGAGGCTGTGTTCCAATCAGCCTAGACTGCTAACTGACCCCATCTCCTCCTGAACTCTCCCATGTCAGTGCATTCATGCAGTCTGTGGCTTCACTCCTGAAAGGCATGATCCCCTCAATTCCTTATCTATAATGACCAGCATTTTCCCCTTTCCTTTAAGATGAACTCAGAAAGGCATATACATAAAACCTTTCCTCATCTCCCAGCCCACCTGGAAGTGCTCTCTCTCTCCCTTCTCAAATTTTGCTCTCACCTCCTTTGAATCTGTTGTAGTGGTTGCTACAATAGGTGATTGTAGTACTTGAAATCAGAACTAGGTTTTTATTGAGACCTCCAGGTAACTAGCTGATGAACATGGACATTAAGCTTCACCATATCTATAGACCTCAATTTCTTCATCTGTCAAAGGGGGCTAGTATTTATATCACTCATCGCAAAGGGCTGTAGTGAGAAAAGCACTTTATAAACATTACAGTACTTTGTAATCTTTGGCACCTTTATTCTTTCCTTTGCTCCTCTCACATTTTAATTCTTTTTTCATGCCTGTGTATGTGTTAGGTTCCCCCGATTGTCTGTAAACTTCTTGAGGGCAAAGATTGTAATTTTTCATCTCTGCTAAGTGCCTTGCACGTTGAAGGGGCTGCACAAGTGTTTGTGGAAGTGAAAGTCAGCTTGCCTGACTCCCCGCCCTGAGCCCTCTTCACCAGAACACCTTGCTTACTTTAAACTCAATTCAGTTACTGGAGCTTTTCAAAACTTTTATTTTTGATCCACACAAGCACTTTCTTTACACAAATAAATAAACTGCTTCCCTTTTCCATATACTTTCTGGTTAGGGGACAGGAGCTTCCCCATCAGACTTAAAACAATGAGAGTCATTCTATCAATCCCTTGTCAAAGGAGAGAATGTTCTACTTAAACGTTCAGTTGTCCTTATGTTTCTTTCCCCCACCCCACGACCCCAGGCTGGACAGCTCCATTCCCACACCGCACCTGCAGCCCGCAGCCCGCAGCCCTGCAGTTCCTCCCCGCCCAATCTGGATATACCGGGTTTCTCCTGTGATTCTAGCTCGGGTCTGATGCCCTAAGAAGAGAGGGGAAAGAGGGCGTAGAGGGCACAAGGACTGGGAGCAGTAGCCATGGAGCCCCGACTCACCTTGCCCACAGCGGGAGCCGCCACAAGGAGTAGCAGCAACAGCAGCTTAGTCGACAGTAACATTGGCACCCGCCCGGACGCGCCCCCGGGGCTCATGCTTGCACCGACACTCAACGCCCCTGTACCATGCACCCTCTCGCCGCTTCTCAGGTTCGGCTCCCCATCCCTTCGCACCCCGCCCTCGGACTCCTCTCAGTTTGGGGGATCCCGGGCGAGAGAAGTTGGGTTGATCGTGCTTTTGAGTTTGCAGGGCGGGGACTGAGCGCACCCTCTCCCCCTCAGACAAAGACCCAGCCCTGCTGTCCAGTCTCCTCCCCACCTCCTCGGCTCCTACTGAGACCTTGGGCAGCCTCTCTGGGTGGGAAGAAGAGCGGCACAGGTCCCGCCCTCAGCCTCTTCTGGGGCTCCCCCCACCTGGGGCACAGCGCCCTCCCGGGAGACTAGCGAAGGGTGGGTGGACAGCCGCTACCCTCCCGGGGGCCAGAAGGGAGCACAATTTGGGAAGGTAGTAACGGACCAGGGAAGGTCATGGTGCCCTGGTTCTGGATAGCCCAAACTCCGAGGCTCCCACCCTCGGGTGCCGAGTAGGGCGGGGGTGGGGGCTGTTTTAGGGGAGGAGGTGGCAGCGACTGGTGGCGTGGAGGGAGTGGTCATCGGGCCCGCGGGCGCATTGGCCGGGGGAGGCGCGCGGTTTGCGAGTTGGTGCCCGTCTGGCTCTTTGCTTCGTCTGGAGTTTCTCGCGTTCTTTTCACCCCCACCCCCACCTCCAACCCCCGATCCTCCTTATTCCCCCCAGCCCTGGTGCCTGGAGCTTGTCATGAACGTGCTTTGAGGAGAGTAGGAAATCCACACCCAATTTTAGGGGCGAGGTGGAGGTAGAAGATATGCACAGGACTGCTGAGGCTGTGGCAGCGGAAGCGGCAGGGCAGCTCCGGGAGCAGCGGGCATCAGCTAGAGGTACAGCTCAGAACTGGGGTTTTCCCAGCCAGAGAAATGCCAGTTCGCTTGGCAGGCTCCAGGGTTTGGGGGCGCTGCAGCTGGCGGGGGGGACACCTGTGGAGGAAATGGTGGAAGAGACAAGCCGTCTAAGGGCGTAGGAGCACTTGGGGTAATGCGGTGGGTGGGGGAGGGAGTGACAGAGGCTTTTTGATTCTTGTGCCAGTCCGCCAGACTTCCACTGCATGCCTTCCCCTGGTTTGTATGTTGATTTCTTTTGGGGGTAGAATTACCGATCTGGCAGCGGGATCCGGAGTTGGCTCAGCCTCTGACCTCCTTTTGGCACGCATTCTCGGGAGCCCTGGCACCTTGTGAAATGCCAAGAGCAGGAGATTGCTAAATGGAAAGGGAGCTCATCCCTTTCTCTGCGTCTCTGAGGTGACTTTTCCTGCTGAATCTTATCTGCGGAAATGCTAGGTGGAAAACAAAATCTGCACCCTTGTTACAGGGTCTCTCTTTAAGAGTTGAGCCAAATTGAGGCTTTGGATACATTTGCAGTATCCAATTAGTACGTCTGTAACTTTAGGTGAGAACAGTTTGTAGATGACTGTTTTTATTTGTTAACTTCCTCAAGAGTTGAATTTCAGCATCAAGTCAGGTATGTAGCTGGTAATTTACTTTGGGAAGGACATAATTTGCTTTCCATTAGGATCAGGGTATATGAAGAAAATATATTTTGAAAAATATGCAAATGCTTTTCAAGAAATTTTTAGTGAATGTACAAGTGATATATGGTCTCCAGAATATTAGATAATCGCCATAATCCATTCCCTGATTATGCTGGGTAAGTCAAGTCAGTAAAAGGATTTATTAAGCATATACAATGTACTTGAACAGTTTAACATGTCATTGAACTTAGATTTTACCAAGTCATTTTTCCTAATTGCATCTGAAATTTCCCCCAAATATGGATCCAGTGAGCTGTATTTGTGCATCTCTCATCTTAGAAACATATTGTTAGTATCACTTATGGAATAAGAGAAAAGGAGAACTTTTGAACATAGGGACAGGTGGTGCAGTGGACAGAGCACTGGGACTGGAGTCCGGAAGACTCATCTTCCTAAATTCAAGTCTGACTTCTGACAATAACCGTGTGACCCTTGGCAAGTTACTTAATTCTGTTTGCCTCAGTTTCCTCATTTGTAATGAGATGGAGAAAAAAAAATGACAAACGCCAAAATCTTTGCAAAGAAAACCCCAAACAGGGTCACAAAGAGTTGGACAGAACTGAACAACAAAAATTGGGCACAAACTCTTTATCAAGAAATTGAAACATTCCAGGGCTGCTATAAACAGATCACAGAAGTAAGTTGTTGTAGAAGTGCAATGACTGTGTCAGTTTCTAGTTTATTTTGGGATTCAGTCACCAGTGTGACTTTTCCTGCCTTTCCTATGAGATAGAATGGCAGGTGCTGTCTTCAAGAAATCGGATAGTATTTTGATACTCTTAAATGAACTGCCATTAAAATGGCCAGTGGTGTTACTTCCTAAAATAAAATACCCTAAAGTCCAATGGGTTGAACTTTGATTTTATGAATGATACATTCTGGAAGATTTCCAAATTTAGATTGAAACTTAACTTTGCCGGAGGCAGGGTTACTTGGAAGAATCCAAATTGACTTTGTGATTATATTTGGAGCAGGAAGTTGGAACTACTGTAAGTCGTGTTTACTGGAGAGAGACCAGAAATTACAAAGAACTTCAAATGGGAATCTAGCATTATATAGCATTGATTGTATTGTAAAAATGTGAGTAATTAAGATTATACTAGAGGCCAGTAATTTCATTATGTGAATGATGTAGGGAATAGTGCAGCAGCATCTCTTAAGCCTGTCTACTTGAACAACAGATCCTGTCACTCTGCTCTTAACTGCAATCATCTGTCTCCATCAGTGTCTCTCTGATCAGGCAATGACCCCTCATTCGTACTCTAGAAACTAAGAATATATTAAAAAAATTTTTTTTCACTCCCCAGCTCTTCAAATCATATGGTTCTCCCCCAGAGGGCTGTTGACTGACCAAACTTTTGCTAATTTTGATTTTTCTACTTTGGACTGGTTGTGTTAATTTGGGGAAGCAGATGAAACAGGGGGCAAACCTTTTTCACTTGCAAAGAGCATAAAAATACCTCATTTGGGTGTGACATGTGACACGAAGATAGCAAAGTGAAATGTGGTTATTTGTAAATAAATATTTATGACAATTTTTATGATAGAATTTCTACCTCCTTATTGGAATTTCTACCACTTCCCCCCCCCTTTTCCCACAAAATCATAGTCAAATCTTTTATACTCTAATAAGCTCACTATAAGGAAATAAAGCTACAGAATCCTTGCTTAAAGTCCAGCTCTTTTCATAAGCTAGTAAACATAATATTTTTGAAAGCAGTGCTACACTTCAGAATAGTATTTCAACCATTAGAAAATAATTTGATATTTCAGCTATTAAGGTTATTCCATGGAAGTACTATTTAACTGTTCACACGTATTGTTTAGCTGCATCAGGATGGAATCTAAGATTCAGTAGGAAAAATGACATCAAACAACAACCAAAGATTAATGACATCACAAACTATTTGTTCTAGCATAGTTAGGACTATTCTGATGGTTATCATTTTCAAAAGATTCAAATCGGGAAACTAAAATATAGTTAAATTTTAAAATTCTACTATTGGATAGCTAGGTGGTATAGTGGATAGAACATTGGACTTGGAATCAGGAAGACTCATCTTTCTGAGTTCAAATTTTGCTTCATATACTTACTAGCCTTGTGTCCCTGGACAAGTCATTTAACCCAGTTTGCCTTAGTTTCCTCATCTGTAAAATGAGCTGGAGAAGGAAATGGCAAACCACTCCATTGTCTTTGCCAAGAAAACCTCAAATGGGGTCTTGGAGAGTTGACATGGTTGAAAATGATTCAACAACAATGATATTCTCTAGAGGCAGAATGATTAGAATGGTGGGTAAACACTGGCATCAGGAAGATGTGGTTTCCAGTCCTGTCTCTGACTCATACTGCTTATGTGATCCTGAGCAAATCACTTAACCTCTCAATGCACCCAGGAAACTCTGTAAGACTCTAAGTTAAATAAGACTTGCCAATATGACTTAGTGGGACCTATTGCATTGAAATTACATATACATATATCTTAAAATATAAGATTTTTTTCTGATTTGGAAGTACTTCAAGATCTCAGAATGATTCAATGTAATTCTTAGGAACATTTATTATTATGCTGTAATATGCAAGGGTCATGGGATCATAGGTTTAGGGGATGGAAGGGACCTTGGAGATCACGTAGCCCTCATTATGAAGACCTCAGACAATAATAGGGTGAAGAGACTTGAGCTGACACAGGTGTCAAGGACTTGAATCCATATTCTCTGCCTCCACCTTCAGCACTTCCCACTAAAGCTGATTAACTGAGTCTGGTTAAATGAATGACAAACGAAAGCTTCCACTGAATTGGATTTTAATCAAAATCAAAATGGTTAAATATACTTAAATTTATTTAGATTTGCTTGCATTTCCAGTGCATAATTTGATTTTACATAGATGGGATAAGATATTTAAATACTCTTAAATTTGATAATTTTGTAGAAAAAATTTAATTTGTTCTTTATTTATTTTAGTGTTTAATATTGATAACTGAAAAATGCTGATGTTTGAAGGAGCCATAGAAATCATCTAGTTAAATATTGTCATTTTTTACAAATAAAACCCATAATGACCTTGTGACTTGTTGAAGGTCACACATCGATTTAATTGGTAGAGCTGGGATTCAAACCCAGGCTTCCTTGGTCCCCATTTCAATACTCTGATACTTCAGCAACACATAATTTCACGAGTGGGTAGATTATGTCAGGCTCATAATCACTTAGGAAAAGGTCTTTGAATATTTCTGTGCATAAAAAATTCATACCTCGGGGCGGCTAGGTGGCGCAGTGAATAGAGCGCCGGCCCTGGAGTCAGAAGGACCTGAGTTCGGAGCCGGCCTCCGACACTTAATCCACACAAACAAAAACCTAGCGGTGTAACCTTGGGCAAGTTACTTAACCCCAATTGCCCTAAAGGGGCGACTAGGTGGCACAGTGAGTAAGAGTGCCGGCCTCGGAGTTGGGATGACCTGAGATCAAATCCGGCCTCAGAAAATGAGCACCCACGCATAAATAATGACTAGCCGTGTAACCTTGAGCAAGTTACTTAACCCCAATTGCTTTAAAAAAAAAATTCATACCTCTCTGACCAGTCTGATGATCAGCTTCTCTAAAAGTAACTGTCCTGGCCCTTAGAAGATAGACAGGGGGGCGGCTAGGTGGCACAGTGAATAGGACCAGCTCTGGAGTCAGAAGGATCTGGGTTTGGGTCTGGCCTCAGACACTTAACACAAAAACTAGCCATGTGACCTTGGGCAAGTCACTTAACTCCAACTGCCCTCCAAAAAAGCAAAAAGCAAAGAGAGAGAGAGAGAGAGAGAGAGAGAGAGAGAGAGAGAGAGAGAGAGCCTGCCTTTACAATCTGAAAGAATTAGTCAGAGATTAGGCTGTTCTAAAACCTTCACAGCATAAACAGGCATGAAGAGTAAGACTTTAGTTGAGGGTGGGGGTGGGAGAGAGGGAGAAAAACTTTTACTTCATTTCCACTGTAACACTAAGTAGGGAAAAATACTCATTTTTAATGTTGTAGTATGGGGGAGAACACTTTACTTTTAAATGTTGAATTCTATTTGTTTTATAAGGTTGTCTAATGGTAGCCTGCTTGATCAATCAACCAATATTTATTAAGCTTCTTCTTGTTCAAGAAACTAGACATAGAAAGACAAAAACGAAGCCTTGCCATCAAATCTTATGTTTCTTATATTATATATTATATTCTTATAATATATTATATATTACATTGAGGGAAGCTTATATTATATGTGATTATAATATAAATATATATATATGTGTATATAATATGTAGCTATTATATGTTACATAAAGTATATAATCTAAAGTATACCATATAATATATGATGTTACATCATATCAACTATATATTTTTAACATATAAAATATAGAACTTATATTGTAAGCTCTGTATTGAAGGAACCCATATATACAGATGTAAGCACATGTTAAATGTGTTTTCATATAGTGTAAATTCAGGGTTGGGGAGAGAATGTGCTAACATCTGGGGAAACCAGGAAAGCCCCCATGTGGGAGGGAGCCCCAGGGATTCCATGAGGCAGAGGTGAGATGGGAGCACATTCCAGGCATGGAGGACAGCCTGTGCCAAAGCATGGACCCAGACAGAACATTATGTGTAAGGCATAGCTTGAAGGCCAGTTTGGCTGGGCCAGAGTGCATGTGGGGGAATCCATGTGTTCTCCTCATATTTGTACTATGAACGTTGCCCTTTCTTTATTTCATTTTGTTCTGTTAATGGAACACCCACCTTGATGACCTCTGGCACATACATTGTAAAATCTAGTGTAAAAAAAAATTAAATGTCTGCAAATGGTTAGATGTCATGGCTTAAAAGTACAGTCTTACATGAAAACTGAATCTTATTCCATGCACCTGAAACAGGTCTGGAAGCTGGGGCTACTTCTAGGGCAGAAGCAAAGACATTTTGTAGGCCCCAACAGCAGTGGTGATGGTTGAAGGCTTGGTGCAATTATTCTACTTCAGGAAGGTGATTTGGGGGCGACTCCCCCAGAGGCCATCCATAGGGGAGCTGCCATCTTTAGTTGCTTTTCACATATGCTAAACCAGTCTAGAACCAACACCACTCTTAACACCTCTCATAAATATCTCTTTTTCCACCTTCAAGGTTGCCCTGGAGTTTCATCTTAACCTAGTTGAATTGTATCCAGATATTCTGGGGGTGAGAAGGGCTTGGGAAATAGGGGCAGTCTTCTAGAGAAGAACTAGGATTTAGTTTTATCTTACAATTTATCTAGCACCACCTTTTAAAGAGAAGAAAACCAAGAGCCGGGTATGGGAAATGACTTGTGCCAGGTCTCATAGTAGCAGAATAGGGATTCAAAACTAGGCCCTCCTATTCCAAAGCAAGTACTTTTTCCATGCTGCTTCTAAGTGAAGGAAACCTTTGGACTGTCCTGTTGAAACACCAAGACAGGAGACTAACTCTGAAGCCCTCTCCAGAAACCTCTAGCAGCTCAGGACCAAAATTAAATGAGGACTTTCAGCTGATCCTTCTTAAAATAAATGTCCATTTTCATGCAGCTGAGGCCTGCCTTCAGGGATCGTTTTGGTAATATTATCACAAAAAGGTCACTCTAAATTAAAAGCAAGGCCAATGTGTTTGGAGCTGAAACTTCAGAACACAACTCTTGCCAATAATTAGGAAGTCATATGTGAACAGTTTCAAAAAAGAAAAAGAAAAAAAATACAAACCTCTAACAGGTGGTCAAGAATTCTGTAACCAGGGCGGCTAGGTGGCGCAGTGAGTAGAGCACCAGCCCTGGAGTCAGAAGGACCTGAGTTCGGATCCGGCCTCAGACACTTAATGCACACACAAACAAAAACCTAGCCATGTGACCTTGGGCAAGTTACTTAACCCCAACTGCCCTCCAAAAAGCAAAAAAAAAAAAAAAATTCTATAACCTATAGCCTCTAGTCTCTAGTCTCTGTATTAATTAATGGTAGAAATATTTGTCCTTAAGATAAAATATTGAACATTGTAAGTGATACTTTTTTCCCCTTAATACAGTAGTAGCATTAATATTCAAATCTCCCTGACACAGCTGAATTTGAGCCTGGGGCTTTCCTCTCAGAAAGTCTTTCCCTAAAACTGTAACAATGAAGTCATCTTACTGTTCCATAAAATTGAATGGCTGTCTGATTTCAGTATTAATAGACAGTGAACTATGGCACTGGAATTATTTAGATTATTTTATAGCTATATTCTTTTGTAATCTAAAGGGAGATATTCCATTTGGAGTCTGTGTATTCCAGAATGGGAGTGGTGTCCCCAAATGCCCCAGTGTGGCCAGTGCTGTGTGTAAGAAAACACTTGGATAAGGCAGACCAGAGAACCCTTTCTCTGAATTAACTTGAATAGGCCCCTTAGGATAGGTAAATTGAAAAGCAAAGCCTCTGTCAGCAAGACAATGTTAGAGAACTCCTTAAGCAAGAGGATGGTGCAGGTGGTACAGCTGATCTTCCTCATTAGGTTAAAAACCACTTCTCTACCCAAATACCAGTTCCACTTGGCTTTTATTTATGTGAAATATTTGTTTAGGGTCATTTCTAATGAATGCAGTACATATATACTCAATTTTGAAATCATAGATAAATCAATTTTTAATTTATTTGATAGAGGAAATAATATCAAACCAAAAGAAACCCCAAGGATGGGATGAATATGAGAGAGAAAGAGACAGACAGAGACAGACTGATGAGTAAGAGGACTTCAATAACCACCAATTAGCATGCTTACTTTTAACCTATAAAATCTTCATGGCATGGTCTATGTGCAAATTGAAATTTTTTTTTTAATTTTAATTTTAATTTTTTTTTAAACAAATGCTTTATTAACTTCTGTTTTACATCATTCATTTCCGCCAGATTTTGAGTTACAATTACTTTCCCCCCATTATTCCCCTACCCAACCTCCCAGAATAGTAATCCCACAAGATATCGCTTCCTCCAATCTGCTCTCTCCCATACCTTCTCCCATACCCCCCATCGACTTTTCCATTAGAGGAAGGTGAGTCTTTGCATCCCAATGCCTGCACATCTTATCTCCCTATTACAAGCAAAAGAGTATTAATAATAATATTTATATATATTTGAAACATTTAATGTTACGACCTCAAATTTCAGATCCATTTCCTTCCTCCCTTGTCACCCATTCCCTCTTGGGAGATAAGTAATTCAGTATATGTTGTACATGTCTAGCTATGCAAAACATTATCATAGTAGTTATATTGTACAAGGCTGCTTATAATTCCCTCCCACTCATCCCACCCCCCACCTGGTCCATTCCCTACATGATCCTGTCCCTCTTCTATAGTGGGTACTTCCAACCTCCCCTCACCCCAAGGATGCCCTCCCATCCATCATCCCTCCTCTCATCCCCCTTCCCCTATCCTGCTGCAGGTTGAGATATCCCATTTACTATGTATGTCATTTTCTCCCTGAACCAAATTCAATGGGAATGTGGTTTTGTCTTTTTAGCCTTCCTTATTCTCCCCCTCCTTTGCAACCACTTCCCCTTGCTTCTTCTACATGGGATAGTTTACCCTACCCTGTCTGTCCCCATCTCCTCTTGCCACTTTCCTCTCTCACCTCATAATTTCATCCCTTGAGTATTCTCCCTTCCCAACAAATTCAACCTATGCCCTCTATCCATATACACACATTCACATATGTATTCATATGACCACACACCCTTCTCCCATTATTTTCATAGTGAGAAAGATATCATCACTCACAGTTATTGTTTTTTCCATATAGGAATGTAAATAGTTCAACTTTGATAAGTTCCTTTTGATTTCTTTCCCCTGATTACCTTCTCAGGCATCTCTTCCTTCTTGTGTCTGGATGTCAAATTTTCTATTTAATTCTGGTTTTTTCCTCAAGAATGCTTGAAAGTCCTCTATTCCACTGAATGACCATATTTTCCCCTGAAACAAAATACTCAGTTTTGCTGGGTAGGTGACCCTTGGGTTCATTCCCAGTTCTTTGCCCTCTGGAATATCATATTCCATGCCCTTCTATCCCTCAGTGTAGAAGCTGCCAGGTCCTGGGCTATCCTGATTGTGTTTCCACAATATTGAAATTGTTTCTTCCTGGCTGCTTGTAGTATTTTCTCCTTGATCTGGGGATTCTGGAACCTGGCTATAATATTCCTGGGA
Source organism: Gymnobelideus leadbeateri (assembly GCA_011680675.1). Classification (NCBI taxonomy): domain Eukaryota; kingdom Metazoa; phylum Chordata; class Mammalia; order Diprotodontia; family Petauridae; genus Gymnobelideus; species Gymnobelideus leadbeateri. The sequence goes on along the minus strand of WOXC01005556.1, from coordinate 895,347 downwards.
GTTTTCTTTTTGGGATCTTTTTCAGGAGGTGATCTGTGGATTCTTTCAACCTCTATTTGCCCTCTGGATCTAAAACATCAGGGCAATTTTCCTTGAGAATTTCTTGAAGGGTGATTTCTAGGTTCTTTCTTTGATCATGGCTTTCAGGTAGTCCAATAATTTTTAAATTGTCTCTCCTGGATCTATTTTCCAGGTCAGTGGTTTTTCCCATGAGATATTTCACAATCTTTCATTTGTTTGGATCTGCTTAACAGCATCTTGATTTCTCATAAGTCATTAGCTTCCATTTGCTCCAGTCTAACTCTGAAGGAATGAATCTCCTCAGTGAACTTTTGAGATTCTTTTTCCATCTGGCAAATTCGACTTTTTAAGGCATTCTTCTCCTCATTGCCCCTTTGGGCCTCCTTTGCCATTTGAGTTAGTCTATTTTTTAAGGTGTTGTTTTTCCTCAGTCAGGCTGTTGACCCTCATTTCATACTTTTCCTGCATCCTTCTCATTTCTCTTTCCAATTTTTCCTCCACTTCTCTTATTTGATTTTTAAAGTCCTTCTTCAGGTCCTCTATGGCCTGCAACCCGCTCATGTTTTCCCCTGGGGCTTTGGAGCAGGACTTCTGACCTCACAGTCCTTTTCCCGCTCTATGCCCCCAAAATAGGAGTCTGGGGTTGCATTTTTCTGTTTCCTTTGCCTTGGCATGTTGCTACTTAATTGCTTGACTTTTGGGCTTGTTGCCACACTATGGCTTTAAGGCCAGATAGAGGAATTTTCGTCCTGAACGTGTGGGGGGCAACTTCCATTTCTGGCAAGCTGTAAACCCACCCACGACTTCCACCCTAGATCACAATCCAGATCCAAGGAGGTTAAAGCAAGAGCGATTACCCCCCAAGACTGATCGCTGGATCTCCCTACAAATTTGCAGGCTGGGAGCGGGAGCTGCCTCTGAAAACTACAAAATGGCGTTTGTCCTCAGTGGCTTCTAGCCCCCAGGGGAGGGAGCCGACGCATTGCCTAATACCAGTCCCAAAGTCCATAGGACACTAACCTCTTACTTTGTCTCAGGCAAGTCTATGTTGATAATTCTGGAGTCGCCACAGCTCCTGGTGTTCTGGGGTTCCTCCAGCCAGCTGCTGGCCCTGCCGCCCTGGGGCTAACACCTCGGCTCATGCGGACATGGGCTCGGCTCGGCTCCTGCGCTCTGCACGCTGCCAGGTCCCAGACCTCTGCGCTGGTCCTTTCTGCAGGGCTGCTGGGCTGTCCTCAGTGGGAGTTTAGCTTCTCTGTGTCGTTCTGTGGGTGCTGGGGCTCCAGAAGTTGTTCAGAGTCCCCTTTTACCTCGTTTGGGGGGAATCTGGGGGCAGAGTGGCTTGGATGAGCTGTTTCTACTCTGCCATCTTGGCTCCGCCCCCCCAAATTGAAGTTTTCATTGACGAAAATATGAGTTGGAAACATGAGGACCACAAAAGGCTTTCTGTAGCAGTCTTCATTTCTGTGGTTGCACAATTGATGGAAAGGTATAGAGAAGACAAAATTCTACTCTCTTTGTTGATGGCTTAAAAAGCATTTGACTGGAGCAAAATAAAACCTTAAAAGCTTTCCTCTAACAACACATTATATATATACATATACACATGTGTGTAACACAATCACATGTAGTATGTACATATATGCATATGTGTACATAGAACATGTGTGTGTATTATATATACGAAGAGCAAGCAGAATCAACAGATACAACTGCAGAGATCACTTTGATAATCACTATCAGGTAAGGCATAAAACAAGGAAGTCATGTGGATTAGTAGATAGAACTCTGGATTTGGAGTCAGAGAGCCTGGGATCAAATCCTGACTCTGTTACTTATTATTCATAGAGTAGACAAGTCACTTAACTCCTCTGGGCCTCCTTTTCCTCATCTGTAAAACAAGGTGAGGCAAGCTGGGTTCCAAAGTATCTGGAAGCTCTAAGTCTACGACTATATGAGATAGAGATGCATCAAGGGTGATGAGCCCAAATGGAGGATAGATCACTCACACATGGGAAGAGCCTTCAGATCTTCCTGTTTGTAAATAATAGTAATTATAATGATAATAATAATAAGAAGCCTTTTCCATTAAGGTCCTAGAATATATCAGTACTTCCTCATGAGATCTCCAAATGCTCAAAAGTGTTGAGATTAATAACTCACATGGGAAAATCTACATGGCTAAAGAATGCAGATGATGAGACATGGAATGTATGTACAGAAAGGCCAGGCACTACAGAGGGACAGTGAGATGGATCCAGAAATGAACAGGAGTAAGAGAGGGCTCACTGGGTTGTTGTGATGGTTCAAACAAACTTCCTCATTATCTGGGCTTAGCTGTTCTTGACATGTCACCTCCTCTTACTTGGTCCCCCCATCTCTGACCCTTCTAAGGAACCTCCCATAATGGGAATCCTCCTGCCCGGATACTTCTAACTTCCTAGCTAATTGGGGCTGACCTGCCAAATATGTGCACCTGGCCTTCTTGAGCAGCGTTGATGTGGAGAAAACTCAGCACTGAGAAGGGAGGAGGGTCCAGAACCTCAAATGACCTCCTGCATGATCATTGATGCTTACTTCTGCCTCCCAATCTCCATACTCAAAGGTTTGGACTTTGGGCCACTGGCTAAGTTTCAAATCTGCCCTACCCCTGAAGAGATCCTTTACCTCCAAGGGCTGTGGCCCCACTGTATATCTGACTGTATCCTAGTTCACTTTGCCCTTCCCCTCCCCCCCCACACCTTTAAGCATCTTGAACGACTATCAGAATTTGAATTCAGATCCTGGGACTCCAAATTTGATGATTTCCATGCTGCCTTTATAAAGTAAGGAAGCTAGATTGCTCCAATTTGAAATGGCTTATATTATGAATGTCTTGAAATTTGTGTATACATACACACATATGGTTGAAAAAATATTTCATATATACAAATATACATATGTACATATATTCACATGTGTATCTAAAAGGGCCTTTGGAAAAATTATTTTTACATTATTTCCCAATCCATACTTTTTTGATGTTAATATTTCTGTTAATAAAAATATTAAATGTGTTGCCCATTTTAATGTATTTTGGGGAGTAGGATGAAGGAAAGGGAAGACACATTTATTAATCACCTATGAGATGCCAAGTGTTTTACAGCTATCTAACTTAATCCTCATAATGATCCTTAGAGATAGGTAAAAAAGTAATGCTCTTGATTCTGACTTTTCCACTAATTTTATCAGACTTCTTTAATATTGAATTTAAAAAAACTTAGGATAAAATGACTTGATCATGGAATGTTTGGTTGGCATTTAAAAAAAAACACAATGACCAGTCAAGATATTTGCTGAAAAATGTGCTGTACTCCAAGTTGAATAAATCATGAACCACCAATTGGACAGTTCACCCTGGATACCTGATAGGCATTCCAAACTCATTATGTCTAAAACAGAACTCACTCTCTTTCTCTCCTCTTCCACTCTTCTGTATTCCTGGGAAGGGCACTGCCATCCTTCCATTCACCCACGTTCACAACTTCAATGTAATCCTTGAACCCCAGGGAATCCAACAAGTGGCCAGATTTTGCCATTTCTGTCTCCACAGTGTCCCTTGATCAGGTCCCTTTCTCTCCACTCCCACAGTAACCACTGTAGTTCAAGCCTCCTATCTGGCCTCCTTGCCTCCAGTCTTCTCTTCCCATTCCAATCCATCCTCTACCTGGCCACCAAAGTCATTTTCCTAAAGTTCAGGTCTGAGCATGTCATGTCATCCCCCTACTCAGGAAACTCCAGTGGCTCCCTCTTTTCTTTTCAAACTGCTATGCTTGGTATTTAAACTTCTTCACAACTCCCTACCTTCCTAGTCTTTTTACATATTACTCTTCCTTCCTCTCTCCACCCTCCTCCTCCCCCCCACCAAGGTAGCTAGGTGGTTGAATGTACAGAATGCTGGTTCTGGAGTCAGGAAGACCTGAGTTCAAATGTGGTCTCAGGCTCTACCTTTATGACTTCAGGCAAGTCACTTAACCTCTGTTTGCCTCGGTTTCCTCATCTATAAAAGGTGGATAATAATAGCACCTACCTCTTAGAATTGTTATAAGGATCAAACGAGTAAATATTTGTACAGTGTCTGGTACACAGTAGGTGCTTAATAAATGCTTCTTCCCTTCCCAGTCCCTCTACAGTGCAGCCCTGCTTTTCTTCACACGAGAAAATCTGTCTCCTGTCTTCAGATCTTGGCACTGGTGGTTTGGCATCTTCTCCCTCCTTACCTCTTCCTTTTGGGATCTTTGGTTACCTTTAAGATTTAACTTATGCACTCACTTCTGCCAGGAGCCATTGCTGATTCCCTCTGATGGTAGTGTTGACCCTCACAAAAATAACCCTTATTTATTGTTTATATATTCTGTAAATTTACAGCATGGCATAGACTTGGAGAAAGGAAATCCTTAAGCACTGTATGTGGTACTTAGTAAGTGACTAATAAATGCATGTTAATCAATTGATCCTGTCAACATTGACAGGCTCATAAAAAACAACAAAATGACTAGAAGCTGTAGTCTCAGGAGAAGCCATATCTAGAGGTGAGAAACAGTGAAATGTAACTTGGAAAAGGAAGAGGGAAAATTCCTGGGTGGTCAGGAAACGCTCAGATTGCTCCCTGAGCTGATAAAGCAGCTACCTTGTCGGTGGGCCCAGGCAGCCAGATGAAGCAGCCAATTCAAGCCTCTTGGCCAAGGCTGAGTCCAGAATTGCTAACTTGTATGGAGAGGGTCTCCAAATAGGCATCCGGGACACCTCTCAGGCTTCCTAAGGGAGCAAGATTCCTCAAAGGGGGATCTTAAAATGCTTCTTATCTCAGAAAATTAAAGTGAAAGGAACATTTAGTCATTTACTTGAGCTGAAAATTTTCCTCTTGAAAGGAGAAGGTTATTGTTGGAAAAAAATTTCAGTACTTAAATGGATTGTTAGTGCCACTTAGTATTAATTTGATGGGAAAAAAGCATTTTTATTGGTTTGTGATTGTGCTCCTTTTTCATAATTGCCCCATGAGAGATACCAACAATTAGCCCATTACAAACTCAATTATTTCAGGTACCACAGAGATCTGGGAGCAGGGTGGCCGTGTTTAAGCAGACAGGCAAGCAGGTATAAGGGAAACAGATCATCCATCAGAATAACATTAATAACAACAATAATAGCAACTAACACATAGAGAGCTTATTCTGTGCCAAGGCACTGGGCTAAGCGTTTTACAGTTTTCTCATTTGATCCTCACAACAGCCCTGGGAGGTAGGTACTAATATCATCCCAACTTTACAGATGAGGAAAAATAAGGCAAAGGATTATAATGACTTGAAATAATAATAATTATAACTCACGGTTATTGGCCCTCGAGGGTTTGCAAAGCACTTTACAGGCAATATCTCATTTGAACCTTACATGAGACAGAAAAAAGTGGGGTCTAAGAGAGAGGCTGAATAACTCACCTAGGGGCACAACCTAGTACACACTTCTAAGGTAGGTTTTGAACTCAGGGCTTCTTGGTTCCAGGTCCAACTATAGTCCATTGGCTAAAGGTTCTTTTAGAATATATGAGCTCCTGTTCTGAGTAATAATAGCTAATATTTATATAGCGCTTTAAGGTTTACAAAGTACTTTACACATATAAATTTGTCTGATTCTTAGAATAATCCCATGAGGTAGGCGCTCTAGAAACTGAGGCTCAGAAACTTCCATATAACCAATATATAACATAATAGTAAATGTGTGAATCAGGATTTGAACTCGGGTCTTCTTAACTCCAGGTCCACAGTTATATTTTGCTACCAAACTACTTCAGTTCAGAATTAGGTATATCTAATTTGGGGTTGAGGGAAAGGAGAAAGGAGGAGTGGTATCAGTTGGAAGAAATTAAATTCACTGGGGATTAGTGAACCAAGTAGAGGGGAAGGTCTGGATAACTGAAGGAAGGTATGAAGGATGGGAAGAGGTCATAGGGTGATGTGACTGAAACTGAAGGGGACCTCACAGCTCGTATTTTTCAGATGATCTTCAGGGAAAGATATAAATAGAGATATACTATAACTCTTTGACCTCCTTTCCATCACTCCTCCAAAGTTCACAGGCCATTTTGAAGCCAAATATTCATATCAGCCATGCTGAATAAGCCAGACAGATATAGGTATATTTATTTAGATACATACATATATATAATACACACATAAATGTGTATATGTGTATACATGCATATATATGTATATATACATACACACATACATCTAAGCAACTATATATATTCAGTTTATTGGAAGGTAATGATAGGAGAACAACTCTTAAGAGCTTGCCATCATTTTTCTTGTCCCATTCAATCAGAACTCTCAGACCTCCCCACATCCCAGTATGGATGGCAAAAGCAATGATTAGACACTGTGGTTAACTATTAGACACCCCATAGCAATAATAGGACTTTATTTTTGTTAAAATAACAACCATTGGGGCAGTTAAGTGGCACAGTGAATAGAGCACCGGCCCTGGAGTCAAGAGGACCTGTGTTCAAATCCTACTTCAGACACTTGACACACTTACTAGCAGTGTGATTTTGGGCAAGTCACTTAACTCCAATTGCCTTCCAAAAAAAGGGCAAAAAAATGAACAACCATTAATTACATCATTTTGCTAAAATTACAATCATCAACTACAATCTTCTCTTTTTGAATATACAATGTCAACTTGTCATTTAAGATAATGAACAAAGTTAGAGATGATTAATATATTTCTTTTTCACTTCCAAAATATTAAACACACATGAAATCATTGAGTCTTACTTCAGATATCATTGGTTTAATCCTATTTGAGACAAAAAATTTTTTACAGTCAAATGTTTGTGGACAGAAAAAGGTCAGTAATCTGCCTGCCTCACCCCAACAGTAGTTTGCCAAACAACTTAATTTCTGGACAGGTTCATTTGGAGACTATCTCCTGGAATGTTGTTCAGCCACTTATTTGGCAAACCAGTCTCTCATCAATACAGCATTGAGTTCATTTACCAAGATTTTATCCAGAAATTTAAAAATAGCTTTTTGCAACTTCATTATCAACATCTGCTTCAGTTTTCATGCTCTTCCCCTGAGGGACAAAGTTTCCAAACGTTTACCTTTTTCAGTTATTTAAAGTGAAGGATGAAACTTTAAATTTATTTTTTAAACTTACTTTCATGTACATATTCATATAGATATAAGTATATTATATATGCAGTATTTAATTCTATATATATATATACTTTTCCTAGTCTATTAAAATACAAAATATCTGCATGAATCTTTCCAGCTTAATTATACATCACTCCCCTTTATGGAGTCATCAGTCCAGCCAACGCAGCCTTCTTCTTCTTTAGTATAAATACTATTGGATCTCCAGTATCTGTGCCTTTGCACAGACTGCGCCACACTCCTGGCCTGCTTTTCTTCCTCGTATCCTTTTATGATCTCTATATTCCTTTAAAGCTTAGCACAAGTGTCATGTCCTACATGAGATCTTTTCTGATTCCCTTAAATGCCAATGCTTCCTACACACACACACACACACACACACACACACACACACACACACACACACCAGTAACCCTCTCTTCCACTTTGTCTGCTGTCCTAAACTAGCTTTCAAGTCATCAGGTCCAGTCTGAAGTAAACTTTCTCTCTCTCTCTCTCTCTCTCTCTCTCTCTCTCTCTCTCTCTCTCTCTCTCTCTGTCTCTCTCTCTCTCTCTCTCTCTCCTCCCCCCCCCAACCTCCTTGGACCCCTCTTACTGCTCCAGGGCTATAGATTCCTGCCATTCTCTAAAAGGCTTTTGGGTGGGGGGGCAGGAGAGAGGGCTAGGTGGCGCAGTGAGTAGAGCGCTGACCCTGGAGTCAGAAGGACCTGAGTTTGGATCCAGCCTCAGACACTTAACACAAACAAAAACCTAGCCTTGTGACCTTGGGCAAATTACTTAACCCCAATTGCCCTCTAAAAAAGCAAAAAAAAAAAAAAGACTAACTCAAATGGCAAGAGGCTCAAAAATGCAATAAGGAGAGGAATGCCTTAAGCCAAATTTGCCAGATGGAAAAAGAATCTCAAAAGCTCACTGAGGAGAATCATTCCTTCAGAATTAGCAAATGGAAGCTAAAGACTTTATGAGAAATCAAGATGTTGTTAAACAGATCTAAACAAATGAAAGAATAGAAGGCAATGTGAAATATCTCATGGGAACAACCACTGGACTACCTGAAAGCCATGATCAAAGAAAGAACCTAGAAATCATCCTCCAAGAAATTCTCAAGGAAAACTGCCTTGATGTTTTAGAACCAGAAGGCAAAATAAGAGGTTGAAAGAATCCACCAATCAGCTCCTGAAAAAGATCCCAAAAAGAAAGCTCCTAGGAATATTATATAGCCAGGTTCCAGAATTCCCAGATCAAGGAGAGAATATTACAGGCAGCCAGGAAGAAACAATTTCAATACTGTGGAAACACAATCAGGAATCTGGCAGCTTCTACACTGAGGGATTGAAGGGCCTGATATATGAGTTCATAGGAGTTCAAAGGAGCTGGGATTAAAACCAAGAATCACTTACCCAGCAAAACTGAGGGTCATTCAGTGGAATATAGAACTTTCAAGTATTTTTGAAGAAAAAAACAGAGTTGAATAGAAAATCTGACATTCAGATACGAGAAGCATGAGAAGGTAAACAGGGAAAAGAAATCATAAGGAACTTATCAAAGTTGAACTATTTACATTCATGTGTATGAACTATATACACACAGAAATGTGTGCGCGTGCATATATAGTCTTTATCAGAGGGCATATAGGTGTGTGAATATATATGTGAAAGTATATATATATATGTTTACAGGTATACATAGAGGGCACCGGACCAATTTAATAGGAAGGACTATAATGAGAAGATGGGGAGAGACAAAACGGGGCAAACTATCTCATATAGAATTTGGCTCAGGGAGAGAATGACATACACATGAAATGGGGTATCTCACCCTGAGTAGTGGGGAAGGGGATGCTCGAGGGGGGATGATGGAAGGGAAGGCATGCTGAGAGGAGGGAAGTTGGAAGCATACACTTTTGAAAAGGGACAGGACCAAAGTAGAGAGTAGAAGAAGTGGGAGGTGGGATAGGAGGGAGTCTTCTTTAATGTATCTGCTATAGTAATGTTTTGCATTAGCTACACATGTATAACCTATATTGAATTGCTTATCTTCCCAGTAACGGTTAGTGACAAGGGAGGAAGGGAATGAATCGGGAATTCAAAGTTTTAAAACCAAATGTTTAAATATATATAAAATTATTAATACTATTTTACTCTTTTGGGGAGATAGGTCGGGGAAAACGGGGAGAAAATTTGTAACCCAAAATCTGGCTGAAATGAATGAATTAAACCAGAAATTAATAAAGCATTTGAAAAAAAAAAAAAAGACTTACCTCGCAGCTGCCCTCTATGCTTCTGTAGTCTCCATCTGCCTTCAACTACATCCACCTCTCCTGTCTCCCAATTTTCTTCTGCTTTCTCTACTCTCTCAACTGTCCTATCTATTACAAACACATCTTTTTTCTCCTCAAAGGTGGGAGGGGAGGGGGAAGGCAAGTTTCCGGGGGGGGGGGGTGAAGATCAGCTTTTCCTTCCTTTAGCATCATCATCTTTTTGACGTCATTGGTCCTCTTCAAGAACAAATGACAAACAAGTACTTCCTCCTAAAGCCCCTACAATCAATGTCTTCTGTGAGCTTGGTCAAAAGACCTGATATGTACACATGGCATCTTCCCCACGGGCTATAAGCTCCTTGAGGACTGTTTTATTCCTTTCTTACTATCTCCAGCACCTAGCACAGTGCCCAGAACTTCCTAAGCATGTAAGGAATGCCTGCTAAATGGTGGATTTTCATTGGATTTTCTAAAGGGAAAGAAAATTATTCCCAGGCAACAAGAAAGTATTAAAAACCAGGAGAATTTCACATTCACAAAAAAGCTGGCAATCTAAAACACTGGCTTGGTGTACATGATATTTGTAGTATTGGGTATTTTATATTTATAGAACTGTAGTAATGGATAATCTAGTATCCATGCCCCTATTGCTAAATATGTATACATATACATATATGTGTGTGTACATGCATATACACCTATACATCTACACACATATATTCATGATATAAAATATACATGTGTGTATATATATACACATATTCATACACACATATATGAATATATTTTATATGACCTCTACCACTAATTATTTGCATTACTTTGGGCAACTTATTTGTATTTCTCTGGACCTCTATTGTTCCACCAGCAAGGTGGGAGGTTGAAGTAGGTCTCTAAAGTTCTTTCTAGTTCTGGTATTGGTGATTGCATGTAAAAAAAAAGCTCAAATTAAGCATGAGTATGACTTCTCCCAATAATTTTTATTAAATTTAAATATCCCACAGAAAGAGTAAGGTCATTCTTCAAAAAGGCTATTTGTTGCATCTGTTCCTCAGAAGGATCATTTGGTCATTATTACATGAATAATGGAATAATGAATAATGAATAATTAACAACAAGCATACTGGTTTTAAGGGAATTTTTCTTCTTAATATATGCAGATTTCAAAGCAGGACTACATAGGTTATCGCTTAGAGACAAGATTCATGCGAATGGAAGGAAAGACTGACTGAGGACCTTTATAGGAAGTGAAGACCTGAATGGGAAGTCATTAGTGCGAATGGCATTAATGAAGTGCTCTTTCAGATGGCTTAAACAGTTTGTAATGGGTCCTTGGTAAGTGTCACAACTGTGCCCATCTATTTTCATATATTGACCTCTTTGAAACGGGCATTATCTAGAAAACTGTTACTTGCATGCTTTCTGCTTTTGTAAAAACGAATTCTATAAGCTTAAGATAACCTAATGTTTACTTTATTCACGCTGTGGTGAAAGGCTTTTTATCACTTAAATCCTGAGCAGATCTTTTTTTCTTTTAAATATTAATTTAAAAGTAGTGTTGTCATCAGTTAAAATATAGCATAACTCAGTAGACAAGGAATGCAATAATAATATTAATAACATTAACACCTGCCATATATGCATACATACATACATATATATAAAGGACTATAGGTATATATGTGTTTATTTATATGTGCATATATGTTTGTATGTGTGTATTATGTATAGATGTATGTGTGTATATATGTATACATAAATATATATCCTTTAAGCTTTTCAAAGTGTTTTACATATGTCAAAATTGAAGTTTAAATTGCAACTCTGCCTGTAATTCCCTCTGACTGAAGAATAATTTTTAAACGCTGCACTTCCCTCATAGATAAAGTACTTAAGACAAAACATTGCACCATGCTGGTATGAAGTTTAACCTGAAAAATTAAATCTAAAACCTTTAGACAATAACACAATATATTGTCAAAGTTAAATAGTTATAAAAATTGTGTGAATCACACAATTTTGCTGGAGAGGTAAAGAAGTTCCTTTGAAAGAACTAAGTAAATCTAACTTAGAAAGGACTTTAAATACCATTAAGTTGGACTCCCTGAGCAGTATATAAATTCTCTTCACTAGATGCACAATAAAAGGCTGTCCAGCTTCTTTTTTCCCCCCAACACTGGCAGAACTCATTACTTCAATCAGTCAAACAACAAGTATTCATTAAGGGCCTACTATGGGCTAGAACAGGGGTGGGGAACTTGTGGCCTAGAGGACACACATGGTCTTGTGGACACATGTGGCCCTCTCGTATGTGGCCCTTTGACTGAATCCAAACTTTACAGGACAAATCCCCTTCTGTAAAACTTGAACTCAATCAAAAGGCTGCACCCGAGGACCTAAAAGGCCACATGTGCTCTCAAGGCTGCAAGTTCCACACCCCTGTGCTAGATTCTGTGCTAGTTGCTGGGGTATACACAGACAAAAGAATTAGCTCAAAGGTATCATGAATTAGGCCATTTCAATGCTGGAGAAAGCTGTTTGTGAGAATATTCTGCCCTAGATAATTCAATGGACAGATTGCTGGGGTGAAATAAGGAAGATCTGAATTCAAATACAATCTCAGATATTTACTAGCTGTGTGACCCTAGGTAAGTCACTTAACCTGTTTGTCTCAGTTTCCTCAACTGTAAAATAAAGATAACAATAGCATCTACCTCCCAAGTTTGTTGTGGGGATCAAAATGAAATAATGTACGTAAAGCACTTAGTATAGTGTCTGGGACATACTAGATACTATAAAGATGCTCATTTCCTCGCACTCCCTTTTTATATTTTCTCAAAATTTGCCCGTCAGTAACTAGGTTCCACTAGTCCTTATTCTTGTCTCTGGAGCTATGCATAATAAGTCCTCATTAGAATCTTATTTATTTGGACTAATTATAGAAAAGACTAATGAAAAGTCCACATTATTGATTATTTTTATGGGGAATTAGAATTCAATTACTTTCAATTACATACTGCAATAGGAACTGGCTATTCTTCTTCTTCTTTTTTTTTCTGGAGGGCAATTGGGGTTAAGTAACTTGCCCAAGGTTACACAGCTAGGTTTTTGTTTGTGTGTGCATTAAGTGTCTGAGACCGGATCTGAACACAGGTCCTTCTGACTCCAGGGCCGATGCTCTACTCACTGCGCCACCTAGCCACCCCTAGGAACTGGCTATTTAGAAGCATTTTGGCTTAATGAAAGTGACATTTGACTGATGGGAAGACATTTCTAATTCTGTATCTGCTAACTGTGACTTGGGCAATTCATTTCCCCTCAGATACCTCACTTTTCCACCAATAGAATGGGGATAATAAGTGCCCTACCATCTTATAGGGCTCTTGTGAGAACAGAATGAGACAGTGTATGTGAAAACTAACTGCTATACAAAAATATACTCTCTGATAGTTAACCATGGCTGAGAGAAAACCGAGTAGTAACTTACAAATCTGTGTTCCGAGTTTACTCTCTTCGATATTGAAACATCACTATCTCGCCACACACCTCCTGTGTTTGTGCTTTTGCTGGTGTTTAGAGACCAATGCCATCTTAGTTCTTTGGGAAATTTTCGTGTATTCCAGTTTATCCAGGTGTGAAATTACAAGATTTTATTATAGGATAAAGGACTCCCTATATAGAATGCATCTAAATAAAAAAAAGAAAACATTGACATAAAATTATGGTCCTCTTCTAGACTCCTAGTTTTTCAACATGTGAGTCATGAGTTTCAGATGGATGCATGCCTTAGATACCCCTTTGCTTTCATCTATTTAAAGTGAGCTTATCAGCAACATAAAGACATTGCATGTAAAGACATTGCATGTAAGAAAGAATATTCACCTAAGACAAAAAACTTTGAAAGAAAGATGAAAAATGAACGGACAAAAAAGGGGGGTTCCTTGAATAAGTAATTTAAGATGACATGGTAAAACTTTGGTCATATAATCAGATAGAATGATGTCACATCCCAGTGATGCCATTTACTTTGTTGGGAACTTTGGGCAAACTCTGGACCTCCCTTACCTCATTTGTCAAATGAAGGGGGTCAGACTAGTTGATTTCTCAGGTCCCATTCAACTCCAAGTCTATGATCATATAAGTCTGTACCTCAGTTTCTTCATATCTAAAATAGGAATAATACTTAGGCTACCTTTTGTAAGATGAAATGAGATTGTGGGAGTGAAAGCATTTTGTTAACCATAAAACATATATAAATGTGTGCTATTTTGAAGTAATTTTTATTGTTTTCTTGATCTTATTTATTTAATATCACCTTTATTTTCAATACATCCCTTGCTCCCCATGCCTACCCAGTGAGCCATCTCTTGTTAAAAAAAAAAAAAAGTTTAAAAAGAGAAAGAAGGGGCGGCTAGGTGGCGCAGTGAGTAGAGCGTCGGCCCTGGAGTCAGAAGGACCTGAGTTCGGATGTGACCTCAGACACTTAACGCACACACAAACAAAAACCTAGGCATGTGACCTTGGGCAAGTTACTTAACCCCAATTGCCTTCCAAAAAGCAAAAAAACAAACAAACAAAAAAAAACAAACCAAAACAAACCCAAAACCCCCCCCCAAAAAACAATCCAGCGAAAACGATGAAAACATTACATCCCTGAAGGTATAGGGAGTATTTCACAACCATACAGTGCCCATCTCTGTCAACAAAAAGGGGGCAGTTTTTCCTTCACTTGAACATTCAGATTCTCTTCTTTTTTCTTTCTGTTTACTTTGCTTAATCATTGTATATGTTTTGTTTTCATGGTTCTGCTTATCTCACTCTGTAAATCTTCAGTCATCTTTTCTTATGTCAAAGTAACATTTTATAACAACAAATGTATGAAATTCTGCTTTTTTCCTGTATCAATCTTCTACTCAAAACTTAAAACAATTTTCTCTTGTCTAATAAATTAAGTCTCATCTCCTACCCCCTGAACTTTCAATGCATATTCTTTCTCTTTGTTTTTTTCCCCTCTTACTTGGAATGTCATCCCCTTTCTCTTTTACCTTTCAAAACCTAGCCTAAGCTACCCCCAACCCAACCCACCCCTCTACTCCTGCCAGAAGTTTACTCTGACTCCCATCAGCCCTCACTATTGACTCTACATTCCAGTACATAAGGATCTGACCTATGTAACTTAGCACTTAAGTTATCTGTTGTGTTTCATTGTCCCCTAGTTGTTTCATGTTTGTTTGCCTGGTTTTTCAAACACAATCATAAGCTCATTGAGGATAGGGACCATATCCTTTACTTTATATGGTCTACAGCACCTAGCAAAATGCTAATTGTTGGTTGCTTGAAAACAGAAAAGAAGATGGAGGGAGTGAGTGGCAGAGAACCAGCTCTGAGAGTTTGCATCTTCTTGTACAGTTAGTGACAAGGAATCTATTAGAGATGAGGAGAGGCCCCTGTAAATTCACCATTATTCATTTCTATTTTGTTTTGCATCAGAGTGAACAACTTAAACTAAACTGGATTTTTCTTTTTATCAGGTCGATTGTAATTATTCTCTTTTCTATACAACAAGTTTATGGGGTAAGTATATCAATTGGAGATTATTCTCAGGTTTTTTTATTCTATTATACATTTTTAAAAATTTTCCAAGGTAATAAGGAAGCCAAACAAAATAGAAGTTTATCGCCCCCCCCCCCCCCCACTTCTTCTCTTTCCAATGTGATGTAGTGGAAAGCACGCGGTCTGATTCCCAATCCGCCACCAAATGTTATGTGATTTTGAGGAAATTACTTAATCTTTCTATACTTAATGTTTCCTCACCTGTAAAATAGGGGTGATGATAGCTAACCAGTCCATCTCATATGATAATTCTGAGTGGCAATTTGATCTACTGTCAAGAGAGCACTTTACTGGGTTCTAGCTGCAATGTTGTTGCTAACTAGCTGTGTGACCTTGAACAAGTCATTCCTGAGCATCTGTGAAATGAGTGTTCAATCAGATGAACTCTTTGAATTCAACCTAATGGGATATGAATAAAGATAACAGATTAAGAGCACTTTGAAATTTCTAAAATACTATGCACACTCACTATGCTATAATTCCCCCCATTTTTCTCCATACTACTTTCGCTCCTATGCTAAACTTTTTCCTTTTCCTCTCCTATCTCACAAGTCGTTAATTTAAAGGGTTTACAACTCCTCCCTCCCCCCACCTCCGGCCCTTACAACCAGTGACTGTAACACTCTAACCAAAATTTCCTTCATCCTATTCCCTCTTATATTGCCTCACATAAAAAATGTTGACATCCAAAGATGCCACCAAATGAGAAGTGAGAAACAGTGTCCAAAAGTCAGATTTTAAGAAAAAATATATGGAACAAATCAGTAACCTTGGGAATTGAATAAAGGAAAAGCCTAGAATGACTTTTATTTGAACCACCAATACAACAAAGATAGTCATAACAATAACTCAGAGAGAGCTAGGAGTTTTACCGAATTCTTTTCCCACAACAACCCAGTAAGGTAAGCAGTACAAATTATTCTCCCCATCTTACAGATGAGGAAACTTGGGCTTCCATTGAGACTTAAGTCGTACATGCCTCTCAATTATATCTTTAGAATCTTCAGGCTAAGTGAACCATCCCTTATTCTTTATCTAGAGATTCTGAGATGTTTGTCTTTGAGACCATCCAATCATATTGCTATCTAGATGATCATTTTTTATATTCTTAAATTTTTGTTTGTCTAAATTAATAGCTTTGTTGTTTCTAAAATATACACCATGAGAGGTATTGTGGAGTACTGGTTAGAGGTTTGGCTTGGGAAACAGGAAGAACTGAGTTCCAGTATTGCCTCTGATACATACTGGCTGTGTGACCTTGGACTAGTCACTCATCCATCTGTCAGTGCCCCTGAGTAATTCCCTAAGACTAATAACTATGAGCCAGTTCCTAAACTGTATTTGTTGAGGAAGTTTCCACACTGATAGGTATCTCTTTCTATTGATGAAACAATGTAAATAGATAAATTAATACATGTATACATACATTATCCATTTTAGAAGACTAGATCTTTTCTTAGAATTTGTTTTATTCTTACAATGGTGTTCTTTGGGGCATATTTAAAGCAGGAAATATTTAAGCATCATAGTCAGAGAACCATATTTGAATACTGATTCTGTCTCCTTGTACAAGTCACGTCAAGTCTCTAGAACCTTTTTCTTCATCTTGTTGCAAACATACTCATCTATCTTTAGTAGCCACTATCAATCTTTCAAGTGACCACTTCCTTAAAATGTAGCAAAATAATCATTTGCTATAAACCTTTCATTGAGAATGGAAGTAAAAAGAAACACTCTTGCTAGTATGATCAAGGTGCATGTGTATATGCATTGTCCTGTTAGAAATTTCACTGAACACATAGTAATTGTATCCCAACCTCAAATGACCCCAGTGTTCAGGTTACCTACGTGCTTGTTTGCAGTCATGGTTTGACTGGAAACATTTTTTTTAAATCTTATCATGAGTTTCTACTGGCTTTGAACTTAATGTTTCTGCATTTGAAGATAATGAGCTACTTGGAACTCTGGGGTATTTCTTTGATCTTTCAAATACATTTTTGTTTAAATTATCTAGTTGTGAAAACATCTTCATTTACGTACTTTTAGAATACGTAGTTTGTTTAAATACATAGCATTACTGAATAATATTTAAATTGAAAATATTTTTTTTTACATATTCTTCAACCAAATTTTTTTTTCCTTTGAAAGAAGTATGGATAATGACATTGAAGTGGGCATGTATAGGGCAGCTAGGTGGTATGGTGGATAGGACACCAGCTGTGAAGTCAGGAGGACCTGAATTCAAATGTGACCTCAGATACTGTGTGACCCTGGGCAAGTCACTTAATCCCATTGCCTTAAAGAAAAGAAATGGGAGGGGTGTGTGTGTGTGTGTGTGTGTGTGTGTGTGTGTGTGTGTGTGTGTATCCAGGTGGAGGAATGATTTTTACATTATGCACGTTGGGAGCTGGCAATGGTCAATTAACAGAAAGTATGGGATGATATTGCTGGAAGGGAATTTAGAGTTATTATATTTTAAATCCTTCATGTTATAGATGAGGAAACTGAGCACAGGGATCACAATATCATCATTTTAGAGTTAAGAGGGACCCAAGAGACCATCTATATCCTCTCCCACCCCGCCCCCTTTTGTTCATTTCAGTGCTTCCAAATGGCACTTACTTTATCCAACCTGACTATTCAATCACTTATTTGAGAGCCTTTTCCAGGAAAACTGAGTGAGGAGGACTGTGAGGGTTTAAAATGATTTGCCCAAGATCACACAGTTAAAAAGTGGAAGAGCCTTTGAAGATAAATCAGATACTCTATCACACTGTGGGTACAGTAATTTGCACAAATTCACAGTTAAATGGTTGGTTGACAGAGCAAGGATTAGAATTCTAATCTAGCCATGTGACCTTGGGCAAGTCTCTTAACCCCAATTGCCCTCCAAAAAAAAAAAAAAAGAATTTGAATTTTCTTGGGTCTTCTGACTTCTTTCTTACTTCTCCCCATTCCCAGCTTAGGCTTTTTCCCACAATACTTTAACACAGGCTTTTGTTTGAAAACATGAACATTAAAAAAATAGAGAAAGAGGTGAAGAAGTCTTTTTTGTACCAATATTTAGGTCAGGACTGATACTCAGATAAAATGGTTAAGTCACTGAATTTTGTATTCAGATGGTTTTCTCACTACTCTTTTCATTATCTCCACACTCAAGACTCTTACCTAGTACCTCCCATATCAGGCTTCTGAGATGAATAGCCCACCTCTTCAAATGTAGGTGTATTTCCTTTGGGCCACAAGTCAGCTAATTTATGTAAATGTTTTCGGCTTTTAAATATAACTGTATACTTAGTAAACTGCTTTCTTTAGAAGTGGGCAGGAAAGAAATAGAAAAATGGTGAGAAAGTTAGATGGGTTAGCTGCCAATGTATGGAAGAAAAAATGTGTTATGAAAGAAATTGTGTAAGGTCAGACCATCTTGTATTGTCATTCAGTTGTGTCCAACTTTGTGATCCCATTTGGGGTTTTCTTGGCAAAGATACAGGAATGGTTTGTCATTTCCTTCTCCAACTCATTTACTGATGAAGAAATGGAGGTCAGCAAGGTTAAATGACTTACTCAGGGTCACCCAGTTAGTAAGTATCTAAGCTAGATTCAAACTCAGAAAGATGAGTCTTCCTGATTTCAGGACAGGCAATCAATACATCCACTGTACCACGTAGCTGCCCTGAGTATCTCATAGTTATATGTGGTAGGGGTTGGGAAGTGGTGAGTGGAAGGGAAATGAGACCTGGGGTGGGTGAAGCAACCAATTGAAGTCTTACACTGCTTTAGGGGAAGTAGTTTTAGTTTGATCTCTAGAGTTGTGTCTGGGGGATTAGACACTGAAACCACTTTGCTTCCTTTAGTGAGTGAGAATGAGAACTTGCCTGTCCTGGGGGTGATCTAAGGAAAATTAGAATGAGTTTATTAGAAAATTAGATCTAAGGAAATTAGAAACAACAAAATTAGAAGTAAAACCCAAGGGTTAGTTAAGCTGGATGAAGCTGAATTCTGGAACTACAAGATCTATCAGTAATTTGCCTACCTAGATATGATTTCTCTGACACTCCTCTCAGAATAACCAGTTAAGTCTTGTACTCTTAATGGTTCAAGGTAAGACTTGTACTCTTAATGGTTGACTGAGCATGTGATATTCTGATAACTCACTATGGAAGAGAAGTACTGATAGGACACAACTGTAGGCCCAAGGTAGAAATCTAAGGGAAAGGATCCTATTGAATTCCTTCGGTGGTGACAGTAAATGAAACCTGTGATGAAAGCACAGAACCTTCTGTTTAAGCATACAGCTAGTGTTTTTATGTCTTACCCTTACAATTAAGCTTTGGTTAGCTGTCATATTGGAAAGATAGTGATAAACTTATTCACACTAAAGTGTTAATGACTGATAATTCAAAATGTTACCTATGTGAGTGGCTTTTGTATCTTGACATGGAGTAGGCCTTAGACCCAAAGACTGAATTTATAATGTAATAGAAATGAGACATCAGTGGTAGTCAGGAGGAGGAAAGATTTCTGTGGAAAATTGGGAAGAGGAAGAATTTTCCCCACGCATTTCAAGTCGCAATATCAGTTATATGGCTATATAAATCTCAACTTAGAAGTAAGATGAATCTCAGTTATGCATTTGATGACAAGGTAACTTCAGCAGTTTTCCCTGGGTGATATTTGCCACTTTATTGCCCTAAACCAAACGTCTTTAGGACTCTGCTCATTTCCCTCTCTCCTAGATTGTTTTAGTAGTCTCTTTCTCAAGTCACTCCCCTCTTTCATCTATCCCCCTCCACACAGAAGCCAAAATTATTTTCCTGTATCACAAATTTGACCATGTCACTCTCTTAGTTAATAAACTCCCACTGCCAATTATCTGCCGGATAAAATTCTAACTTCTCTTTTTGGCATTTCATTCCTATCATAATTTGGCTCCAGACTTATTTATTTTCTTAATAAGCAATTGGGGTTAAGTAACTTGTTCAAGGTTACACGGCTAGTAATTATTTATGTGTGGGTCCTCATTTTCTGAGGCCGGATTCGATCTCAGGTCATCTCAACTCTGAGGCCGGCGCTCTTACTCACTGTGCGTGGCTCCAGACTTATTAAACATTATTCTCTCTCACATACTCCACATTCCAGCCAAACTCGATTACTTGCTCTTTGCCATACATTGAAACTAGGTGGCACAATGGATAGAGTGATTGATGGACTTGGAATCCAGGAAGATGTGAGTTCAAATCTGGCCTCATACCCTAATTGTGTGACCTTGAGCAAGTCACTTAATCTTTGTTTGCCTCAGTTTCCTCATCTGTAAAGTGGGGGTAATAATACTAACTACCTCCCAGGGTTATTGTGGGGATCAAATGATAGTAATATTTGTAAAGCACTTTGCAAGTGTTTTTAAAATGTTATTTAAATGGTAGCTGTTATTATTAATTATTATTATTCATTTTCCATCTCTGTGCCTTTGTATAAGCTACTCCCCACTCATGAAATGCATTCCCTCTTCTTAGAATCTCTTGCCTTTTTCTTGGTTTGTTCAGTCCAAGCATAATTTCCCACATGTAGTTTTTCCTGATTTACCCTCCCACTAGAGAGCTACCCTCCCCAAACCCCATACCTTGTACTTTCTTTTTATGCAAATTGCATTTACTTATATGTGTACATTGAATTGAGTTGAATATAAACTCCTTGAAGGCAGGAGTTCTTTGTTTTTGCCTTTGTAACCCATTGCCTAGCACTGATACTTAGTAGGTACCTAATGAATTTGGTTGGGTGATCATTATGTATGACTGATTCAGTATTGGCGCCTCATGGATTGAAAGATAAAAGAAAAATTTACCAAATTCCAATGAGTGAGTTAGACTGAGTTGTTTCATGTCCTTGTATTCTGAAGCAAACTGTGTCTTACTGCTAAGCAACTTTTTTTTTAAACTTTCAGGGTGGAAAGAAGTACTCTGGTCCTTGTCGAGGACGAGATTGTTTAGTCTGCCAGTGTTTTCCTGAAAAAGGATCTCGGGTAAGTAATTGAACAGTTAGCTTGGATAAACTAAGTGCCATTTTGAAACATCAAATCGATAACCAGGTGATCCCCAATTCCTGGTCACTTTGGGAAATGTATAACTTTTATTATAACTTTCAATAATGAGTTCATCCCATCTTGAAGAGCATTTTCCATATAATCAGAACTCTCTAGGCAGGCATGGTAGGCCAAATAATCTGGTTGGTCACATCTTATAAGTCAAGTCAACAAGCATTTTATTAAATGACTTGCCATAAAGGAATATACATCCACATACATATACCTGTATACATATATATGCACACAAATGCATGTGTATATATATATATATATATATATATATATATATACACATATATATATGTATACAGATATGAATACATTTTCCCCCTTTATAAGGGAATACAGATACAAATAGAAAGACAATCCCTGTCTTCGAGGACCTTCTATTCTAGTGGGGGGACATTTCAGCAATCTTTCAGGAATTTTATTTGTAGGAAATTTTAAAATATAGATCAAGGGCAGTAAAAATATTGACTTCCATATTTTTCACATTATTCTGATCTGAAAATAAAATGTTATCCATGGCAAGTTATAATGTATGATTGTCTCAGATCTGAGAGCAAATCACATGTTCTTCATTTAATTTCCAGTAAAGTATGGCCATCAGAGAAAATGAAGGAAAGGTTTCTGAAAAGAGAAAACCAGTTTTTTATTGTAAGGGGCCCAGACATAGCCTTACTTAATTGCCCCTATTACATCTATTTCTGCCAGTGAAGAAGGAAGTCTGGAATATTGCTTCATGTAAAACCACACTAAACGTTTCAGCAAGGCCATGATGTTTGACATTTCACTCTATACTACACCATCAGCCACTCGGGCTGGGTACACTCAGTTATTTTCTGAAAGGTTCCCTAGTTCATCCTAAACTTTCAAGATTCTGATTCAGAATACAAGTTGATGGAAGAAAGAGGAAAATGAGCAGAAATGGAGAGAAATATCTTGGGGGAAAAATCCTGTTCTCTGCATGTACTGCCCTCCTCACCTTTTGTAACCTTTTCATTATAAAATCTTTTTTAAAAAACTTAATGAATGTTGGTTTCTGAGATGAGGCTCTGGAATTCCGGGGAGGTGGCTAATCTCCCTGTTGTTCCAACTTGGCTGGAACAATGAAAACAAAAATATTCCACAGTCTTACAGGAAGGTGTGTTCTAAAAAGCTCTGGACAACTCTTTGAGCCAAATCTTGCCTCCTCTCTTGAAGTCTGACTTTCCTACGTCAATCTTGTGTGGAATGTACACGGCTACTTAAGGGCTAAAATTCAATAAAGATTAGTGGGTTAAGATGGGAAAAGACACTCTTGAAGGGGAGAACTGTGTCTTCTATAACTTTTTGCCCCATAGGGTCTTGCGTGTGGTAGGCACCTAGTAAGAATGAGGCTCTTCATGGGTTAATTTGACTGTATCACAGCCCACTGGCTTGGCATGAGTATTCCTTGACCTCTTTTCATTATTCACTCTCAAATCAGGCAGGTCTTTGTGAACTCAGATCAAGCTACTTTGAGTGTGCAGTGGGAGGAGAACCAGACCCAAAAATACACAGGAGAGAGGAAAGAAGTTCAGAAGAGGACAAAGACAAGCAAAGCAATGTGGAACCAGGGTTCTTAGGCTCAGCTCTTATAACTTGCTAGTCTCGTGATGTTCAGTGAGCCAATGTTTAAAATCTGTTTCCTTATCAGCAAAATGGAGATCTTAATACTTGCTTTGCCTAACTCAAAGGATTTTTAGAAAGATTAAATGAGGTCAAGTCTGTTAAAAGCCCTTCAAAAACTAAAGTATAATAGAGATGTAGGGTACTGAGGTCCTGTTGCTTGGATGTGGGGTGAGGGAATCATATTTATTACATCTTTGGGCTATAGACAGAGATTAGGTTTTAACCTGAATTAAGGCTGTAAAAATAATATCAAGGAGAGAATCACAGAATCACAGAATTGCCAAATTTCACAGTAGGAAAGGGATAAGAGCCATCTAGTCCCACTGGTGTCTGACAAAGGATTCCCTTTAAAATAAATCTTGCATAAAACTGTCAGGTGGGGGTAAAGTCACTCCCATCTGAGGGTAACCCCTTTGATTTTTGGATAGTTCTAATTGTTAGAATAGCAGCTAGGTGGGACAGTGGATAGAGTGCCAACCTGGGGTTAGGAAGACTCATCCTAAGTTCAGATCTGGCCTCAGACACTTACTGGCTGTGTGACCCTGGGCAAGTCACTTAACCCTATTTGCTTCAGTTCCCTCTTCTGGAAAACAGGCTGGAGAAGGAAATGGAAAACTACTCCAGTATCTTTGCCAAGAAAAACCCAAATGGGGTTGGGTCATGAAGAGTCAGATACAGTTGAACAATACAATTTTTTTCTTTGCTTTTTTTGGAGGGGGTAAAGTAGGCCAATTGGGGTTAAGAGACTTGTTCAAGGTCACACAGCTAGTTTTTGTGTTAAGTGTCTGAGGCTGGATTTGAACTCAGGTCCTCCTGACTCCAGGGCTGATGCTCTCTTCATTGTGCCACCTAGCTGCCCCTGAACAATACAATTGTTAGAAAGTTTTTTGCTTACATCAAAACTAAATCCCCGTTTTTTACAATAGGAACCCATTTCTCCTTTCAAATACTTGAAGATAGCTATTGTCTTCCTTATATCATCTCCTCCACACTAAATGTCCTCAGGTCCTTCAACCAGCTTTCACATGGCATGAATTTTAAATTCTTCCCACCTTGGTGCTTGCCCTCCTGTGGACATTCTCCAGATTAGAAATGGCCTTACTATAATATGATGTTCAGAATGCGCCTTTCCAATGGGGTCTGACCAGGGCTGAGTACAGTGGGCCACTCACCTCCTTATTCCTGGACATTATGCCTCTTAATTTTTTTATTGTTATGAATTTTACTAATATAAAAATATTAACATTTATATTTCCTTATACAAAGAAGAATAGAGAAAGAGGATACATATGACAGTACATTTCTGTTATCTACAACTCAGGTTATATATATGTATGTATATTTTTCATATATATATTATATATCTTTTCAGTGTTTCACTGAAATGATGATGAAATATTAGCAGCATCTTTCTTCTTTTTTAAAGCTGTGTCTTTTCTAACTCAGCTGAATATGGGCAGGGATGCAGCTGAACAAGGCTCAGCATGGCTTAGTGGGTAAAGTCTTAAGTCCCTTAAAGTCACAGACCACAGTTTAAGGCCTGCCACAGGCAAGTCCTTTCCAATTCTGAGGTTCTGTGGCAATTCAGTTCACCAAATTAAATTCAGCCTTGGCTGGGAGACTCTGGGTAAAACATCTAATCTCTCAGTGCTCTAGGAAATTCTTTAAGATTAAAAGTTATAGAGGAAATTCTAACCTTCATTGGTCAAGGGAGCTCCCCATCACAGGCACAGTGGCTGAGATCATATTAGCTTTTTTTTGGCTGTCTTGTTTCACTCATTTTAAGTTCAGAGTTCACTGAACCCCCTCCTTCCATCCCCACCCCCAACATTTTTGGATAAATTACTGCCTAACCATACTTGTCTTTATCCTCTCTAACAAGTTTTAACCTATGCTATCCCCACTCACTTTTATCTTATGAGATTTTACCTGCTGTTCTAGCTTAGCAAGATCTCTTTGAATCTTGATTCAGTCATCTCATGTGTTAGTTCTACTCCCAGGCGTGTTTCTCCCATGCCTGTAAGGCTAAAAGCTAACTTCTCAGCCTGGCATTTGAAACTCTCCACAATATATCCTTACCCTGTCTTCTCTGGGTTAGTCCATTCACTTTTTCCTGAATACATCTTACCCATTTCCATATCTGTGACTTTCTTCCAGACATTTTCTCCTGCTTGAAATGCCCTTCCTTCCCTTTTCAACTCATTTTAAGCTCATCCTCCATATGTCCCAAGGCTTTCCTAGTCAGTCAGTCAATAGACATTTATAAAGCACCTATTACTACATGCTTTGTGCTAAGCCTTGGGGATACAAAGAAAGGCAAAAGACTGCCCCTACCCTGGAGATGCTCACAATTTAATGGGGAGGGGGGACAACTTGAAAACAACTATATGGAAACAAGTTATATGGAGGATAAATAGGAAATGAATAACAGTGGGAAGACACTAGAATTAAGAGAGATTCAGTAAAGTTTCCTGAGGAAAGCTGGATTTTAGGTGGTCATCTTAGCCCTATATTTCAAACAAACATGTTTTTAAAAACCTAAAAAAAACAGGTGCTAACTACGCATTAGGAAGAAGTAACTGGCTTTTCTGTGATATAATTCTGGTCAAACTGTCAAATATTTTCCAGAACCTATCTCTCTCTGGGTTCCTATTAACTTTAGTGTCAATTTAATTTCTTTTTTTTCTTTTTTCTTTTTTGCCTTTTTGGAGGGGGAAGGCAGGGGAATTGGGGTTAAGTGACTTGCTCAAGGTCACACAATAATTCTGTCAAGTGTCTGAGGCTAGATTTGAACTCAGGGCCTCCTGACTCCAGGGCTGGTGCTCTTTTCACCAGTTTCATTTCTTGGGAACTTATCACAGACTGCCTTTTGTCTTAGTCATCCTCTTATGTGTTCATGTCTTAAATTTCCCACTCAGATTATATACACCTTGGAGCACTGGTTTAGTTAGGTCTTATGTGCTATAGTATCTCTGTGGTGCTTTGTACAGAGCATTTACTCAATGAACATGATTTAAATCTTTGATTTGATAATTGACTTCATTGATCAACTATTAACAATTAACTACAATTGACAGTCGGCAGCTACAAGGAACAATTAGCAACAATTAACTAAACCAGTTAGCAGACTCCTGAGTAAAGGTTCAGAGACCGTTAGTTGAGAGGTAGGGAGAGGATGAGATACTCAACTGCCCATCTCTTGTACCTTCATCTTTCTACTTTGTAATTCACATAGCAGTCTGATATATACCTCACTAAGGCACTTGGGTATTAACAGTGTCTTACAATTATCTGTGATTCTATTTGACCTCCTTACCAGCCTGTGAGGTCCATGAGGGCAAACACCGTGTCTTATCTAGACTTTGTACCTCTCTGCTGCCTGGTATGATGCTCTTCACATAGTAGGTATTTAATTAGTAAAGAAATAATGAAGGAAGAAAAGTATGACATTCAAAGGAGCTGTGTGCATGCAGGAGTGTGGGGTATCTAGATGGAAAGAGAACTACTTTAAATCCTTCCCCTCCCTCTGTTGAGCATTTTTTAAAGTAAATAATCTCATTTCAATGGGAAAATTGTTTGTTTGGGTTTTTTTGCTGGAATTAAAGTCCTGGTGAATAACTCATCCAGCCACAGAAACTGGACCTTTGAACTGAAGTCATATGTGTTCTACATACAGTTACTTGGGAGCTGTTATATAGGCTAGGTTACAGATTTTCACATCTTTCTTGAGTGGAAAGTGGGGCTTTTCAGCCAAGGCAGAATGAACAGACCTGCCTTTATAGTCCCTCACCCAATGTTGAACTGATTTTGATAAATCTAGCTGTCACAGAATCTTGGAATTAGATTAGGACGTTACTTCAACTCCTACTTGACCAAGAATCACTTGTAACAGTATTACTAAAAAATAATCATCCAGCTACTTTTTTTGAGACTAGATCCTCTTATCTTGTCCAAGCTGGAAGTACAGTGGCCACTCATGGGCCCAATCTCAAGACTGAGTAGTATGCAAGCATTCGCCAGTTCTGTTTTTCCCACCTGGGTCAGTTTTCCCCTCCTTAGATGACTAAGAGGTTCTCCACTGCCTTGGGGTTCACCATATTGGTATATATGGTTCACCATATTTAGAGTGAACATCCAATCAACTCAGATCAAAACTAGAACTCATGTAATCTATCAGCCTCAGTGGCCCCCAAGCCACCACTCCTGGCCATCCAGATTCTTTTTTATTCTTTTTGGAGGGCAGTTGGGGTTAAGTGACTTGCCCAAGGTCACACAGCTAGTTTTTGTGTTAAGTGTCTGAGGCTGGATTTGAATTCAGGTCCTTCTGACTCCAGGGCCAGTGCTCTATTCACTGTGCCACCTAACTGCCCCACCATCCAGCTTCTTAACAAAGGCCAAATCAGGCATGGCCACTGCTTCTTGGAGCAGAACATTCTACTTTTAGGATTTTTTTCTCGCTTAAGTTCAGTCTAAATTTGCTTCTTTGAAATTCCAATTCTACTAGATCCTGAGCACTTGGAGAAGAGATACCACACCTTATACTTTTCTGTATCCTTCAAAATGCAATTCATTTATCCCACTCCCCCCCCAACAAACTTGCATTAAGTATTAGTTGTGTGTAGGGAGCAGTGGGGACAGTGCTGGGGGAGATGGGTTTGCATAATCAGTGGTCCCTGATCTCATGGAACTTCTTTGCTATCATGAACACATTATAGGTGCCTAAAGAAGAGTGATTGGCTTGACTCTTGGGCACTTGAATGTGACTCCCATATAAGGTGCCCAAAGGTAGAACAATAGTATCAAATACCTGCATCCAACAATGCCCATGGAGTTTTCTCATGAGTTTGTTGTTCAAGTGGCTGCAGGTACAGGGATAAGGAAGTATATCAAGGGTACTTTCCAAGGGTTTCTTTGGTCTCCCTCATTCTACTGTAAATTCTTTGAGGATTGATGCATTACTTGAAACGTGGAGTGGAATAATGGCTTCCAGATAGATGCTAATGGAGGCCAGGTACAAATCATATTTGCTTTACCTAATGTTAATCAAGTGGGACTCTAACCCACAATTTGATTAACCCAAAACCAAGGGCCTCAGGGGTCGTCACCTCCCTCGGCCGGGGTTCGGGAAGTTAATGGCAGTGTCCCGCCCTTCCCGAACCAACCAAGCTCATGAGACTCCAGAAATTGCTAGCCAAAAACACCAGAATCAACAAAAAAGAAACATTATTTTGGGTCAGGCCTGACTTACCGGCGCCGAGCAGAGCCTAGGGTCCAAATTCCAAGGCGTCGAGGATCTCGCTGGGGCCTCCATATGAAACGTGGAGTGGAATAAAAGACAAATCGAGACCACTGAGGCAAGAAAAAGAAAAAATTTATTACGAGTTCGAACCCGGGTCCTGGGTTCGAACTCGTAATAAATTTTTTCTTTTTCTTGCCTCAGTGGTCTCGATTTGTCTTTTATTCCACTCCATGTTTCATTACTTTCTCTTATATTTCAAATTAAAAAAAAATGTTTAGATCTGCATGAATGACTGATTTTGCTGCTGTAGGGAACTCATAACATCAACAATAATTTTGCTGTTGTTCAGTCATTCTCAGTTGTGTCCAACTCTTTGTGATTTTATTTGGGATTTTCTTGGCAGAGATACTGGAGTAGTTTGCCATTTCCTTCTCCAGATCATCTTATAGATGAGGAACTGAGGCAAACAGAGTTAAGTGATTTACCCAGGGTCACACAGCTAGTAAGTCTCTGAGGCCAGATTTGAACTCACAAAGATGAGTCTCCCTAACTCTAAGTTCTGCGATTTTATCCACTGTTCCACCTTTTATGTGACAGGCACTTTGCTAAATGCTTTATGGTTATTTTCTTATTTAATCCTCAGAACGACCCTAGGAGGTAGCTGCTATTATTACCCCCATTTTATAGTTCAGGAAACTGAGGCAGACTGAGGTTAAGTGACTTGTTCAGGGTCACACAGCTCATAAGTATCTAAGGCCAGTTTTGAATTTAGGTCTTCCTGACTCTAGACCCAGCACTCTGTCTAACCCAGCACCTGGTCCTTTTCTTTACCTTAGTCCCTAACATCTAGTGTAATCTCTACCTGTAATAGAGGCTGAACATTCAGAAGCTAACTGACTTTTCAAACTTTGCTAAATTTCAGCCCTATTTTGTGTTTGGTGAAGTAACAGTGACACCCAGTGGCTCTCTGACTTAGTCACACTTGAGCAGCCTTTAAAACCCCCCAAAGGCCCAGGAATTTTTTGTTTTTATGACATTTCTCAATCAGTCAATTAACCAGTTAATGACCAGAGCAGATCAAAGGGTGGGCTTGTGACTCTAGCTGCACTTTTAGCAGGGAAGGGAAGGGAAGGGAAAGGGAACAAAAAGAGGAAGGAGAAAGAGAAAGGGAAGGGGAAGGAAGAAGGAAGGAAGGAAGGAAGGAAAGAAGGAAGGAAGGAAGAAAGGAAGGAAGAGAAATAAAAATCAGTGAAGGTTCAAGTTATTAAAGAAGGTTATAATTGGATTGAAAGATTTGGTCTGGGTCTAAGAAAATGTGTAGAATATGGACAGGCAAAATAGATAAAGGAGATACTTCCAGGTGAAGGAAGAGACATCAGGAAATGCCTAAAGGTTGGAATGAAAGGCAAGACTTACAACAGAGAGTGTATGTTCAGAAGCTATGGCAAATAAAGTCTGATAGTGGTAAGGGGTCATAATCTGAAGGATTTTGAAAACTGGAAGAAGGTTTAGGCTTAATGCAATAGGGAAGAAGGAGATATGGAATATCTAACAGCTCTGCCTCAGTTTCCTCAATTGTAAAATGACAATGATAGTAGCACCTACCTTCCAGGGTTGTTTTGAGGATGAGTTGGGATAAGATTTATAATCAGCACAGTGCCTGGAACTTAGTAAGTGCTATATTAATGTGATGATGATGATGATGGTGATGATGATGATGATGATGGAAGAAATAAGATGTGAATGATTTTGAAAGGAAGATTGACTTTGCAGTGAGGTATGTAAGGTGAACTTGGAGGGGGAAGAGATTAAAATCAGGGAGGGAAGAAGTTATTGATCAGAGTAAGAAAAACTGGGATCTACAGTGGCAGTTATATGAAGAGGGAAGGATATACATGAGAAATATTTCAAATTTTAAAAATCAATAGGCTTCATTGATAAAATATTGCAGATTACACTCTCTTTTTTGCCTTAGTGAAGATGGTCTTTATAAACTGGTCAAAAAGCCCTCATGCTCTGATGGTCAACTTTTTGGTGCTGCACATCTATATCTATTTAATTAAGCTGGTTCTTGGGCAGCAGATGTCCAGTCTGTTGCTCGACCCACACTTAGAATCTTTCCACTTTGGACAAACCTGGCAGGACTTGGGCTGTGCTCACTTAAGTAAATAGAAAAAAGCATTTATTAAGTACTTACTATGTGTCAGGCACTGTGCTTTAGAACCCAGGGTCTTCTTCATTCCATGATGAGACATTGAAGCCGAAACTTAATTAAGAATAATTAAACCATACAGCGACACCAAAACCCCAAACTTACTTATTTTTACCATGTCTTTCTTGCTAATTTTTCTCCTAGTGGAGAAAGTGTTTGGGAGTCAAAGAAAAAGTACAGAACTTTGTCTGAAGCCAGGTTATTGCACCTCCATTAATTTTTGTCCTTTCAAAGGTGGTGCTTTCTGTTATAGTTGCTTACCTGGAGCAACAAGATAAACAGATATTCAAAAGATTGATTTTAAAGTGTTTTATGTAAAAATTCTACCAGTCTGTTGCTGTTGTATTGGATTTAAATTAAGATCTTAACTTTTTTAGACTCTGCCTGTCTTTCTCGGTCTCTGTCTCTATCTGTTCCTCTGTCTCACTGTCTCTGTCTCTGACTCTCTCTGTCTCTCTGTCTCTTTCCCTCTCTCTCCCTCTTTCCCTCTCTGTCTCCTCTCTCTTCTCTGCCTATCTCTCTCTAGCTCCCGCCCCCACCTCCACTTTTGACAAGGTAAGATTAAATAATAGTCATCTCTCTTGGCACTGATCAAGATAATTTTCTGACTTAGGCAACTGACAAGGAATTTATTGATATTTGATGGCAAGGCATACCTAACATTCTACTTCCACACTGAGAATGATTTTCTTTATTCTTTATTCTTTACTTAAACAGCTGACCTGAAATGGTAATGTGGTAGCCTTGTTAGATGGGCATAAATAATGGACATTTGGTCTCAGCAAAGCTTCCAGTCATTATAGGCCTTTGAACCAAAATAAATAGACTTTGCATGGCTTTGCATGGCGGGCTAAAGTTGTATCAGCTGTCAAACCTACTGTAAATCCTGGGTTCAGTGAATCTGTTTTCCTAATGAATGCCATAAACCATGCATTGAATTAGGTGTGTGTAGTAGCAAAATATTTTTAAAAACTAAAAATGAATTAAATACAGCAGTTCTGGAAAATATGTTATCATTCTGGATCTTATATACCACCCCATTTAAACATGGAAAATTTTTGGAGGCGGAAAAAGTTTGTTAAAAGATGAAAATGATTAAATATTTCTGTAATTACTTATCTTTTTTCTAGTTTGAAAAGATAAAACCCATTATGCCTGTCATTCATTATAATTCATGTAGAATTTCTTTCTTGTATAACCTTGAAAACGAGCAAAAAGCATCCATCAGTCCACACAATCTTTCTACATTCCATTCTGCACCATGGAGGGTTTTTTCCCTTCAGCCTCATGATTTCACTGGGGTAGAGAATACCCACTGAACAAAACTCTCTTTCCAGTGCAGGTCAGTAATGGTTGTGCAACTTCAGAGGGGTCAGGAAATATGAGGAGTAGGAAGAGGGCTCAGTTTTGCCTGGGGAATAGAGAATTCAAGTGACTTCCTGGGTTACCTCAGCTTGCATGTGTCAGAATTGCTAGGTAGCTGTGCTCAGGTCTTCCTGATTTCCAGACCCCTTCACAGACCATTGGACTATTTTGTCTCTCATGGAGCTAGACTAATAACACATCAATCAAATCAGTATTCTTTTTTTATTCAGCTGCAGACTGAATTATTCCTCATTCAATCAGCACTGAATATATAAAATGAAATTCTTTTAAACAATGTCTAGGCAGGAGTTAGCTCACTGTTTCTGTGTACATTTTCATTTTATATTCAAACATTAGTTTTTGACTGTAATTTTAGATCTGCTATCCTGAAGTCCTATGTTTTAGGCAGAGAACGCAATTTCCATATGAAGAATTTGGGAAGTCATATGTGTATAAAACAATGTGTTTGTGTAAAGGACAAATAGCACATAGCAAAAAAACCCAAACAGTTAATTTTTGAATCTTTGATTGGCATGGGGAACTCTAGGTGAGGAGATTCCCTCTCTTAATGCACACCTGCTCTACAGCTCCTAGTATTAGAATGACCTGGGTCACAGAGAGGTTAAGTGACTTGAGTATCATACCTAGTCCAGGTGAAAGGTAGGATCTGAATCCAGGTCTTTCTGACTAAGTACAGCTATACCATATTTCCTGTCTTTTGAATTTAAAGAAAATACAATTTAGGAGTTTGTTACATAAGTGAATTACCCTCTGTAGGTATTTTCTATTTCTTTCTCTTTCTATAGTGTTTAGGGTACATGTACATACTGTTGCCCACATTAAATTACAAGCTCCATAAGGGCAGGGCTGTACTTGCTTTTTCTTCATATCTCTAGTGTTTAGTACACATACACACACAGTGCCTGACATGTACATATTTAATGAAAACTTGTGAATGGATTGATCCCTGTCTTACAGAGTTGATACACAAGGCAGGATTTGAATCCAGGCCTTTCTCCAAAATCCAGTGTTCTATCCACCATGTTGGATTGTACTTCTTGAGTGAAATTATATCCTAACCTCGACTGTTCACACTCGGGTGCTACAGATTTTCTTTAAAACACTCTGTTGCTGCTGCTGTTAAGAATAGGTCTCCCTGTGTTGTCCAGTCTGGAAGTGTAGCAGCCCCTCCCAGACCTGATGCCACCACTGCCACCACAGAGGCTTTGACCACTCCATTCCTGACCTGGACGATTCCACTCCTCCTTAGACCTGGTAGAGCCTCATGCCCAGCCCACCTGCAATTCTGGGGACTCACCATATTAGTGCTGGACTTCGTTTAGATGCCTGACCAACTTTAGCCCTACTGCGGTTGGGGACTCCCCAAGTCAAATACCAATGTCAGCCTTCCCTCTAGTAGAAATAACAGGCATATGCCATCATGCCCAGTTGATATATATATATATATATATATACATACATACATATACACACACATATATATATATATATTTAATTTACCAAGCAAGCTCTAATTTTCACAAAACCCTGTCTTCATCCTCCTGCTCATTTTCCATGAATTTCTATTACCAAAAAATTTGGCTCAGAAAAGAGGAAAATGTATACATTCAAGATCAGAGTTGGTTTTGGAAAATTTAGTTAGATCTCCAAGAGGAAAGAAAACACTTTTAAAAAAGCGCCATTGAACCCTAAGAACTGGGAGAGAAGCCCAAGGCTATCAAAACCACCCTTGTTAGAAGTATCAGATCTTTGGGGGTATTCACTGAAATCAAATAACCAGGGAAAAACAAACTGTTTTTCTCTTAATGCTTCTAATTGCTCACTGTTTTCCTGACTGAATATTATTTTTTGTCCTGGTTGGTGGGGGCAAAAAGAGGGAAGTAGCTTGTTTTAACTATTTGGACTGTTCTTGGCTCATAGTAGGTATTTCATAAAAGCTTATTGACTGACTCACCTCAATGACCCCTTTGTGGATTCATAACAAGAAGGAAAAGCAACTCCCATCCTTCAAATGAACACCCCAAAATGTCAGGGGTCTACATATGACTCAGAATCCTGCTTCTCCTACTGTTAGCCAATAGTAGGAGTACCTCTGAACAGAAGTATTTTTATACCCTTTTTATTCAGAGTACCACTTCCTCTATAAGACCACTATGGTGGTGGCATTCAGTGCTCTCATGTTAGAGAAAAATAGAGAGAATTTCTTTCATGCCAGAGGTGTTGCCAAGTCTTGTTTCATTTCAGACTTAGGAAGAGAGTTAAGTCAAGGATCTATCCCTCCAAACTATAAGGTCCCCAGTTCAGCATTCACAGATTCAGAGGGACATTGGAGGTCATCCAGCCTTACCCCCTCATTTTTATAGGGGCTAAAACAATCTCAGAAAAGTGAATTGGTTACATGGCTTACACAGATAGTAAGTGTGATTTCTGTCCTCATAAATATATGAAGACACATGAAACTGAGTCTGATCTAAATGAAGAATCAGGCAAAGGAAGTTAAGAAAGAAGAGTAAATGTTGCCCTCCTGCCCCCATCCACCCCCCCGTTGTACCATCTATGCCATCTGAATTAAAGAGATCCATCCAGGTAATTTTTCTTCTCTTGCTTTACTTGTTATAGTGAAGGAGCCTTTTCTTTTTAGTTCTTTGATACTCTAAAGAGAGAAAATCTTAATTTAGTATCTCTTGAAGAACAGAAATGATAAGAGGGGAATATTTAATTTGATACTTCTAGGATGTGTGTTTGTCAGATGTATGATTCCTTTATGTATGATTCTCTGTATCTTGTAGTAATATGTGTATGTGTGTGTGTGTGTGTGTGTGTGTGTGTGTGTGTATATTTAGTATATGTTATACATACATGTGTATGGTCAAACTTCTGGAGATGAATCTTTCCAAACTTACCTAGAAGATGACAGGAATACAAATCTGTCATCAGATCAGTACTTAAAACTTTTCTAGCTTGGGCAGGACAGTCGAAAGCTTGTGCCTTGCTGCTATAGTCTTTGAGAATAGGATCATCAGAACACAACATTGAGGAGTCAATTGAAGCAGGACTTAGTGAAGGAAGAGGGGAAGTGTCAAACTATAAAATAGAGTATAATTGCTAATGAGGACCCTGCATGGAATTTATCATTTGTATTCCTATTAAGTTGAGACGTTCCCTAATGTAAGTTTCTCCACAGAATGATGCAAGTCCAGGGACCCATTTCTTAAGATTTGAGCGTACTACTTTGGAAGTCTATTTTCTCTTCTTTTCAGGGCCAACCTGGACATCTAGGACCCCAAGGCCCTATTGGAGATCTAGGACTTCCTGGGCCCATTGGATTACCAGGAGAGAAAGGAATGAAGGGTGACAGTGGACCTCCTGGACCAGTGGGAGAGAAAGGAGATAAGGTAAGATATTTTTTGTAAATTAAAAATGTAATATTTGCTAATGGCCATCTAAACGACATTCTAAATACTTGCAAAAGCATTAGAAATTATATTTCTTAGTGCAAAAATCCAAGTAAATAGTACAATTAAAGTTTTTTTAACCTATTTATTATTATTATCATTAAATTAACTTACTTGCTATTCTAATCGTGGAGTATACTTTATGTTGGTTGTGCTTTCTGATATTTTTAGGGCCCAACAGGAGTACCTGGCTTCCCAGGTTTGGATGGAATACCTGTAAGTAATCCTTGAAAAATTCTTATTTGAAAAAATGAAACTAATTCAAGCCAAACTTACACATTTGAACCAAATCTAAGACAATGCCTTACTTATCCTTACATCCATATGTGCAGGAGAAATATAATGACTTACACATTTTGTCTATCCCACTAAAAAAGGCGATGTGTTAACTGGGAGAATGAAAATGATGCATTTGCAGCCCAAGGTTTTCAGACAGGTTAAATGAAGTTTCCAAAATGTGAAATCACTATATTCCTTGATATAGCACCAGGTGCCATATCAAGAATTTTGACTCCATACTTAAAATTATGATATGATAATGACACCTAATAAAGAGGAGGGGTAGCCTGAACAATTGACAGTCTCCTATTTGGGTTTCCAACCACTATTTTGCTTAATTAAATTTAATAATATATTTGTAGTTCATAAAGGTACCAAATATAATCAAATTAATTTTTCCCCTCAGGGCTATCCTGGATCTCAAGGGTCAAGAGGCAAACCTGGCATCGATGGCCGCAATGGTTCAAGAGGAGATCCAGGGTTTCAAGGAGAGA
The DNA here is from genome assembly GCA_011680675.1 of Gymnobelideus leadbeateri. Taxonomy (NCBI): domain Eukaryota; kingdom Metazoa; phylum Chordata; class Mammalia; order Diprotodontia; family Petauridae; genus Gymnobelideus; species Gymnobelideus leadbeateri. Next base: position 859,454 of record WOXC01005556.1, on the reverse strand, counting down.
GAGGAGCACCAGGAAGAGAAGGTCCAGCTGTAAGACATCACTTGCATATGACATTAGAAATCAGTGTGCCTTCCAAGAGCGAGCCTTGTGGGCTTAGCGGACAGATGTATGTTCAAGTCTGTAACTTGTCAGATCCATAGACCATAGTGTACAACTTGAAAGTCCTTTCCTTTTATTGTATGTGGAAATAATCTGGGGAATCCTGAAGTGAAAAGTTATTAATAAAGCAAGAGTGATATATAATGTACACATGCATATGTATGTATGTATATATGTATAAATATACACATATATGCCATCTAGTAATCTATCTATCCATCCATCCATCCATATAGCCATTTATCTATACATCTATCTATCCATCCATCTGTCTATCTGTCCATCCGTCTGTCTATCTGCTATCTATCTATCCATCTGTCTGCCTATCTATTTAATTTTCTATCACTGGAAATGGCCAGGGCTTCTGTGCTGTGTATAAGTGAGGAGTAGAATTTTTCCATAAATTTTCATTGTGGAATCTTCATTTTTAAATAAAAAATTAAAATTAATTAAAGGGAAAAAATACTTGGGCTCAATTACATCTCTTGAAACATGAATAATGTAAATGCTATGCGCTTCCTCCAGCATTGGAACAGTTGTACATGTAGCCTTTGTTAAGAGAGAATGTGGTACAATGCAAAGAGAACCTATTTTGTCAAAAAACATCATTGGACCTTAGAGACCATCAGGTTCAATGTCCTCATTTTACAGATGAGGAAACTGAGGCAGAAAGAAGTATAGTGATTTGCCCAGGGTCACACAGCTAAGAAATGTCTGAAGTAGGATTTGAATCCAGGTCTTACTGACTCGACCCATGCATCCACTACTCCATACTGCCTGCATTCAAATCCTGGCCCTACTTTTGCTTACCTGCTGACTAAGTTGTGTGGCCTTGGGCCAGTGCCCTTGTCTGTTTCTCTAGGGTCCAGTTTTCTGATTTGTAAAATGGGAGGAATGGACTAAATGATGCCCCCGCTCTCTTGCAGCTCTGGTCTCCGATAATGCCACTGCACTGATGTGACACATCACTGATCCCAGACTCTTTAAGGCAGCAGGGCATGTCTCATTGCCCTGACCTGTGTGTACTCATGTGGCCACTAAATAAATAATTAATGATGAAAGACTCTTTCATTTCCTCTCATGGATAGAAAAATTTCCAGGTTGAAAACTACCCAAGTAAGCAATACCCCAAACCCTAAGTCATTTAGTTGCTGGAACAGGCTCCCTCACCACACCACAAATAACTTTCTTTTCACTGGGTTCACTAAAAGTCATTTAACTAGATTGTTATCAGCAAAGTCCAATGTCCCAGGTTTTTTGTGGGTTAATCCAAAGGCTTACCCTTTGATATGTCATCTTCTTAGTGCTAAGGTCCGTCTTAAATAGACATCCACCAAAGAACACACTTTTCATTTTTCTGATCTTTCTTCCTTTTTTTCCCTTGCTTGTTATAAAGGCTAGAGGCATTTAGGCCATTTAATCTGATTTCTTGTGATTTTTTTGTCTCTCTCTGATTAATCACCATAGACTCAGGTTGTTTCTAGTAAGCCTTTCTTGCTCCAAAGCTATAGCTGACTTCTGATTTTGTCCCTGGCCTCAGTGAAGCCAAGGCAAGCACAGAGTTCAAATGTAGCCTTTTAAATAAAGACTGTTTTTATAAGTGTCCAGAGCAAGCCTAGTACTTACCCTTTCATTGCAAAATTTCTCAATCTTTCTAGCCACTTTCTACATAGATTATAGATGTAGAACTTGAAGGCACTGGAGAGGTCATGATGTCCAACCTCCTGGTTTCACAGATGAGGGAACTGAGGCCCAGAGAGGTTGCAATTTGACCAAGGGTATATAGAGAGAGTAAGCATCAGAAGAGTAATTTTTACCATTCAGTCCTATGCCAAGTACACGGAGAATCTTGTACATAAAGAGTGATATCACATATAGGTAAGTGATCCAAGGAATAGAATCCTGAATTTGGAGTTTGGAAGACCCAAATTCAAATCCCATCTCAGATAACTTACTATACTTAAATGACCATGCACGTCTCCTAATACTTAGTGGTCTAAGTTTCTACATCTGTAGAATGAGGGGGTTGGACTCAGAATCCCTCAAGGCCTTTTCTAGCTCTGAATCTATTCCTATTCTATAAAATCAGTAATTTTTAAAATTTTGTCTCTGGCCTGTTATTACATGATCAATGAAAGAGAGGTTACTCCTGTCCATGGATTTTATTATTTAGAAATAAATGCAATTCTGTTTACTTAAAAATTAATTTATACCTATCAATATCAGTAGTGTATTTTTTCTCTTACTGATAATCTCAGGATTTGATCCAAATTTCTGATGGATATCAAATATATATTTCAGAAGCACTGGATGATTATAGTTAAAAGTAATAATACAATGTAAGGAACAAAGAAACAACAACAAAATGTATTTTTAAATTACTAGTTAGACATTAGTAATTAACAGTGACTGGGCAGCTAGGTGGGGCAATGGACAGAGTGCTAGGCCTGCAGTCAGGAAGGACGCATCTTCCCCAGTTCAAATCTGGCCTCAGATACTTACTAGCTGTGTCACCCTGGGAAAGTCACTTAACCTTGTTCTCCTCAGTTTGCTCATCTGTAAATCGAGTTGGAGGGGGAAATGTCAAACCATTTCACTATCTCTGACAAAGAAAACCCCAGATGGGGTCACAAAGAGTCAGATATGACTGAAATGACCCAATAACAAAATAATGGTGAACATGAATTAGAATATATTCTAGTGGTTTTGTACTATTCTTCCTAAACAAATGTTTGATTTTCAGGGTCTTCCAGGGCTAAGAGGAGAAAAAGGGAATTCAGTGTATATTTCAGGTGCTATTAAAGGCCTCCCGGTGAGTATTCTACTAGTTGTTGAACTGTCAAAAGTGGTAACATGTGATTAGTCCTAATTGTTTAATGAAGTCATTATAACTTCCTGTACTTTAATGATTTAGGCCTCATGTTCTAAGGAGACGAGAAATGCTAAGTAGGGGCAAGGTCAAGCAATTATATTTGTTGTTAACACATGCCTATGCAGGTGGAGTTATTTCTTCATGTTATTATAAAGAAATACTCCTACACTTGTATGTACAAGAATATTGCTATAAAGTGCCTACCAGAACAGTGACTGTTAGTTACCATGATTCATGTGCCATTTATGTATGTGGTACTTGTAAAGTATTTACTTTTTTCCTATCAAATGGAATTGCAAGTAATAATTTAATTAATGAGAAACTACTTTCACTCTAGAACTTTATAAAAGATTATCTAGAAACCAAAAGACAATAGGAAACGGAGCCTCAGCAAAGCCAGAGTCAGTATAGGGCTTCATACCATTATAATATGAAACTGGTTAGAAACATGCAAGGCTTTGTGTCCAAAAGCAGCAAGAGCTTCCCTGAGAAATGATCAGAGGAGAAAAGAAGGACATTTAGAAGGCATTGTGGACAAGAAGGGCAGTTTGAAAAGTAAAATGTATGGGGCGGCTAGGTGGCACAGTGTGTAGAGCGCCGGCTCTGGAGTCAGAAGGACCTGAGTTCGGAGCCGGCCTCAGACACTTAACCCACACAAACAAAAACCTAGCCGTGTGACCTTGGGCAAGTTACTTAACCCCAATTGCCCTAAAAGGGGCGGCTAGGTGGCGCAGTGAGTAAGAGCGCTGGTCTCAGAGTTGGGATGACCCGAGATCAAATCCGGCCTCAGAAAATGAGCACCCACACATAAATAATGCCTAGCCGTGTAACCTTGAGCAAGTTACTTAACCCCAATTGCTTAAAAAAAAGAAAAAGTAAAATGTAGAGTTTATTATGCACCTTTTAAAAAGCAAGTGGTATAAAAAAAGGTTTTATAGTTTCATAGAGAGTCTTCTTTCGAGTTATGGAAATAATCTTATTGGGCTTTAAGTTCAGAATAAAAAATTTTTTTAAACTCAAATTTTGTTTGATTAATATGTATTAAGCATCTATTATTCACAAGTTATTATGCTTAAACTGGCAAAAATGACAAGAACAGGCCCCTAAAAAATCTCAAGAACCTCAACATTAAGCCAATATTAGCATTAAAAAATAAAGCAGCCTAGAGTTCTTAGCAAGGAGTGATTGTAGAAAGAGCACACTTAATCGATCAAAACATTGCTAAGTACTGGTAGGGCCCATTCTATGTGCCAGTCACTGTGCTAAGCACAGGGGGTCCAAGTACAAAAGGTAAACCATCCCTGCCTTCAGATGGCTTCCATTGGAATAGGGTAGACAACATGTACATCTATGGGTAGATACAGAGTAAATATCGAGTCAGTATAGGCTTAGAAATGTATTGATCTGGTACCCAAATGTATGTCTAATTCCATGAAATCTTTCTAGTCAAAGGGAAGGATTGAAGGTAGAAAGGGCTTAGTGATATTGACAATTGGAGATCTTGACCCCAAAACTTATTAGTTGTATGACTATAGGCTCTGAGACTGTATATTAGGTCTTAAAGTTGCTGGGGTATGATAGGGAATGGGTAGGAAATTGGGTAGAGGCAGTGGTGTTAAATTAGAGCAAAGAAAGGATGTAATGAAGTAGGATCAACGCCTTAGGGCTGGTGCAAAGTGATTCCTGCTTATTATTTAAGGGATGAAAGTAACAACTTCAACAACTCCTTTATGTGTCTGTAGCTATGACTCTCATGTCCTTTTTCTCAACCCTTCTTTAACTGACCTTTCTGATAGGGGGGCATTGTGCCATACATATGTGTACACACATGCTTTTCACCTGGGTGATTACACTAACTCTTGACGTCTCCCTAGTTGTAATGAGGTCATGATCTGTGTCAGTGGGTAGAGTACCCACAGTGACAAAATAATGGGTCCTTAAAGCATTGAGCTAAAAGGTTCCCCCCACATATGTTTTTTAATTAATATTTTCTCTTTTCCTCAAATGTAAAAACAATTTTAACATTTGTTTAAAATTTTTTTTGAGTTCCAAATTCTTTTTCTCCGTCCCCCACATTAAAAAGGCAAGCAATTTGAAATAGATCATACATGTGCAGTCATGCAAAACATTTTTATGTGAGTCATGTTTTGAAAGAAAACACAATAAAAAAACCTAAGAAAAATAAAGAAAAAGCATGTTTCGATCTGCATTCAGACTCCATTGGTTTTTCTCTGGAAATGGATAGCATTTTTCTTCATAAGTCCTTCAGAATTGTCTTCAGGCATTGTATTACTGAGAATACCTGCCATCAATTGTATTTATTTTACCAATGAAATGATTTCCATGTTACAGGGAGATCGCGGTGATCCAGGACCTCCAGGTTTACCGGTAAGTCTCTCCTATGGATTCTGTATTCATGCCTTTCTTAATCAATGTATGAAGTTAATTCTTTATTATTTTAGGGATTTTCTGCTTTGTGGATTTTCCAAAGCAAAATTTTAATCACAGGCTAAATTTGACCTGATATTCAGTTCACCTTGGGCTGGCTCCACCATGACCATTTGACATCTGGCTCAATGTATTCAAGATAATTTTAACCTGTTTTATATATAAAGTAAATCTTCCAGGCAAATAGAAACTACATAACCCCACAACAATTTAGTAAATTGCAAATCCTGGTAAAGATAATTTTGATTACCTTATTTTGAATTACCCACACATTGCCCCATTCTCCATTGATCAGGATTGACTGATGAGCCATTCCGAGTCCCACCTTCACTTTCTGAAGTATTGTGACCTCCTAGTCACCCTTATTTATAAATAATCATGAGGTTGAAAGCAGGGACAGGTTGCTCTTCTAATAATCCCCCTCTGATATGGCTTTCTAACCAAGTTGACTTTCTCAGATTTATGTCAATCTTTTGCCAGGCAGGGAAGGATGATTTGACTTTTGTCATTGATCATCTAGAAGAAATACCTTTTTTGTGCATGTAAGCAAGTAGATAAGTTAGCCTGTCCTTAAAATAGATATTAAACCATATTTTCAAAGAGTGAATAATGATATTTTAGACCATTAAATCATCCGAATGTGCAAATTGCCCAATGAGAACAAATAGTCCTTTGTCCTTGTCTTCCCCAGACTCAGAAGCATTGGGACAAATTGGAAAAAGAAAGTGAGAAATTTTGGGGAAAAATAGGATTTAGGAGACTTGATTTGGAGTCTCAGTTTGACCATTTGTTATCTATGTGATGGTGGGCAAGTCACTTAACTTTTCTGTGCCTCAAATCCTTCATCTATAAAATTAGGGGGTTGGACTAGATAACCTAAAGTCTTTTCATGTGATGCTAACATGAGCATTTATTTCAATGCACTAGTACTTATCATGTATGAGAGGAAGTATGGGATAGGTAGCTTTAAAGTGAGTAAGTCTGGGGTTCAAGTCCTCCCTCTGATGCACACATGGAATTAAATTAATGTTATTCAGAAACTGCTTTTTAAAATGTTTAACAATTTCTTTTTTAAAAAATCCCCAAATATAGACTTATATTTTAACCAAGGAGGATGCATGGATCAAGGACCATTGTATCAGTTAGAGAGAGGGCAATTACGAGGCCCTGAGGGTGTCAAATTCTTAACTGTGTCCTAAGGTTTGGTGAGACTGGAAGCCAATAGAATTCCACACTGTTGTGGCAGGGCTTTGGTGATAGAAAATGCAGCCCATCAGGGCTTTTTAGGAGATAAAGCCTATTTTTAAGCTGCTAAGATTCCATGCAGACTTTGTGATAAGACAGAGATTTGATTAAACAAATGTGGTTGGTTTGCTTTTTTTTTCTCTCTCATGCACAGGGACCACGAGGGGCAAATGGATCTGTGGGGGAAATGGGATTTCCAGGGATACCAGGTTCTCGAGTAAGTGTCATATGACTATTGGTAATGTTCTTTATTTTTTCCCCCAAAATGCAATTTATTTCTTTGTCAAAATCTATACCACAGTCACTAACTTTAAATCTAGTCAGATGGTATGTCACTGTTAACATTCATGTTTGCTGATGTTTGTCTAGTTAATAATAACAAAGAGAAATAAATATTATATAAAAATTCCCTCTAGCAATCAAAAAAATAAAAAGCCAATACGTGGTAATAGAAGATTAAATAGAGTTCTACAGGCTTAAGTGCTGTCTGCCCCACTTATGGGCCATGTGATCAGGGACCAGTCACGAACTTTCTGGTAGCCTCAATTTTCCCATTTGTCACTGGGGGTAATGCTATTGACACTAAGGATTGATGTAGTAAAAACATTTTTAATTTTAAATTTTTTAAATTATTAAATTTTATACTATAAATGTGATTTTTTTGCTATACTATAATTGTTATTATTAACAACAACAACAACACTGTTGGCCATAGGGTGGACTGAGTGAAATTGTCATCAGAGCAATACAAATCCATCACCATTATTGGAAAGCCATGTCTTTCTGGCAGTCAGGAACATTGTCTTCACGTATCAAAAACAACATTTATATTTTTATTTATTAAATAGAAATTAAGGGGCTGCTTAAGTCATCAAATAGAGAGACCAAATGGAAGAATGCCTCAGAATTCTAGACCAGCTGATTTGTTTTTCTGTTTGTGATTGCCTTTTTAGGGACCTCCAGGGCGCCCTGGGAGACCAGGTGATCAGGTAGGAATATATGTTGAAGAATTTCTAAATAGATCACAAATATTTTCTTGCTAGTGTGCATCCCCAAAAGTTCTTGTAAACTCCAACAAATTAAATGATTAGGGAGAAAGTTTACATCTCAGTTCTTATGAAAACATTAACTTCTTTCTCTCTTTCTTTTAGGGTAATCCAGGTGTTGGAGTAAAAGGCCAAGTTGGAGATCCGGTAAGGACAGTCTGCATTCAGGAGGTAGCTGGGCAACATCCGTTTGTTGTCTGGTTACTGCCCGAGCATAGGTCTAAGCATTCCACTGACTTTGATTTACAGCTGGGTGGTGCAGCAGCTAAAGCATTGGCCTTGGAGTCAAGAACCCCTGAGCTCATACCCTGCCTCAGACACATACTAGATGTGTGACCTTGGGCAATTCACTTAACCTCTCCCAGCCCCCGTTTCCTCAGATGTACAGTGGAGATGATGGTAGCCCTTATCTCCCAGGAATGTTGGGAGGAACAGATGAGAGACTTGTATTTAACACTCTGAATACTTTAAAAGTTAGTGATGATGATGATGAAGATGATGATGGTGATGATGATGATGATGATGGTGATGATGTCCTTTGGCCATAGTTATTAGCATTATTTATAGGATAAATTTAACCTTTAGGCTGAGTCACATACTAAGCTTCAGCTTAAAAAGAAGGGGATAAATGCTATTGATTAAAAGAGATCCAAAAGAAAAACGTTGATGTTCTTATAGCAAATCCCCAGTTTTACATGTTGTTTAATATAAATTGATGTACATGCTGAATTTGAGGGCCTCAGGTCCACCCACCTGACAAGATTATACTGATGAGTGCTCACACTTAGACACACAAGACTGAGTTTTAAAACAGTCAGGTAGTGAGTTTACTGAACAACACTCAAGATTCCTCAGCTATATAATGGGGATGGTAGAGTTGAGGTGGACCTTCATGAAACAGTCTTCATTTCAAAATAGCAAGTGCCCTAGGTTTCCTAGTGGCAAGGAAAACTGCCAACAAGTTAGCCCAGTGAGGCCAGTGGCATCTTTCCATATTTAAAAATGTTAAGTGCAACATATACAGGGAGGGAGAAGTGTTGTTATTTAAATTTTATTTTAATGTTTCTTCTGTTGTACTAATCATATTTGTACAGACCTTTTATATTCTGAATTACTAGGAATAAAATGTAAATACAAAATACTGCTTTTATATTCTGAATTACTGAAGGGAGCAGAAAGGAGGAAAGGTAGTATGTATGTAATGTCACTTGGGGAGAGAGAGAGAAAGAGAGAGAAATTGATTATGACTCAAGCAATGTAAGTCCTCTAGTCATCACTAATAGAAAGTCATTTCCAAATGCACATCTCTCCAAGTAAGAAGTGGCTTTGTAATTATCTTTCAGTTAGGGCTAAAACACACTGTTTTTGTTCCTAATCAGTGCAATTAGCAGAGCTAAAAGTGTATTATCAAAATTTGTATTTTAATTTGCTCTGTTACTTCTTTCCAATTAATTCCATGAACTATAATTTCTAAATTTTAATATCGTCCCCTGACTCACAGATTAATCTGATATGCCATTTCTGGATAATTCAAATTCTGACTACCTTGGTATCATTTGACTTTTATAGGGTGAAGTTGGTCCTCAGGGGTCTCCAGGACCAACCTTACTGGTTGGTCCTCCTGGTTCATGTCTTGTTAAGGGAGAAAAGGTATGTATATTGAAATCTAAAGTTTCCTGTGCTGCTTATAGCACTGAAATAAATGGGAATGTGATATTGTAATACCTCTCCCATGGTGCCTTATTCACATTAATGGTGTCTCTAGTTCACAGGAATGTGAATATCAGCCCAAGTTAAAGTGTCCAGTCTATATTTTGTGCTATAGGAAAAAAAAATCAGCAAATGTTCACCATTGGATTTGCTGTTGCAGCTGTTATTTTTAAAATGTGTTACTGTTTTTAAGCAAACCTGTTAAATTACATTCCTTTCTTCAAAAAGGTTCAGTCCATTCTCAGGGGCTGTATGTCTAGCTTATCCATCATGTTTAGACAGCCCATATATTTTTTTCCTTGATATTCTCTGATATAACAGAACCAGTTTCAATGTTACTAAAGTTTTTGTAAGTGTCCTGTGGATTTTTTATGTGCATCAGAGTCAGAAGTAATACTTTTTACTTAAAAAAAGAGAAGAATGGAATTGATGAAAGAATATCTTTTTAAGTTCAATTCAGTCCAATTCAATTCATTAAGCATTTATTATGTACATAATTCAAACCAGGTACTGTTCAAGGCACTGGAAATTCATGAGAATAGAGCAATACCTTCCTCCAAGGACATTGCATTTTACTTTGTCAAATGAGCTGAAATTCAATCTTTAAATAGTAAGAATAAGCCAGAGCTTAACCCTTTTGATTTTTTTAGGGCATGAAAGGAATGCCTGGAGTCATTGGTCCCTCTGGACCATATGGAGCCAAGGTAGGTAATCCTCTTTTTTTTAAATAATATGATATTTTTCTTTTGCTTTGTTATTTCTCATTCCTTTTTATGTAAGAGTCTCTCAGTAGAATGATTGCTGTAATCACATAGGTTCTCCTTTCTCTAATGGTTGTCTAAGTCATCTTTGATTTGTTCTTCCAACAATGACATCTCTTTTTTTTTCTTTATTGCTGAAAATTGGACGTTTCATCTTAATGTTTCATGTGTATCTCCAAAACATCACCATGTAAAGGGTAAACCTGGTATTGGGGTAAAGGGTGAAAAGGGTATTTCTGGATTTCCAGGACCTCAGGTAAGAGTTATTCAAGATTAATAATTTTTAAAAATATATTTTATTGGTTTAATTAAATATTTCTTAATTACATGTAAAAATTTTAACATTGTTTTTAGAAATTTAGTTCCTAATTATATCCCTCCCCCTGCCTCTCCCCAACTTGAGAAGGCAAGTAATTTGATATTGTTTATACATGTGAAGTCATGCAAAATATATTTCCATATTAGCAATGTAACAAAAGAAAACAGACAAAAAACCCAAGGAAAAAAGTTTTAAATAGTATGCTTCAAAAGAGTTGATCAGTTCCCTCTATGGAGGTGAGCAGCACTTTTCAATTCCTTTGGAAACGTCTTGGATCATTGTCTTGATCAGAGTAACTAAGTCTTTCATAGCTGATCATCATTACAGTATTACTGTTACCATGTACAATGTACTCCTGGTTCTGCTTACTTCACTTTGTATCAGTTCATATAGGTCTCCCTAGGTTTTCTACAACTATCCTGCTTTCCATCTCTTATGCTATAATAGTTTTCCATCATAATGATACACCACAGCTTATTTGGCCATTCCCCACTTGATGGGCACACCCTTGATTTCCAATTCTTTGCTACCACAAAAGAGCTGCTACAAATATTTTTTGTATAAATAGACCCTATTCCCTTTTTCTTGTTCACTTTGGGCTACACACCCAGTAGTGGTATTGCTAAGCCAAAACGTATTCACAGTTTTACAGCCCTTTGGGAATAGTTCCAAATTTTTCTCTAGAATTGTTGGACCAGTTCACAACTTCACCAAAAGTGCATCAGTGTCCCAATTTTTCCACATCTTCTCCAGCATTTGTCATTTTCCTTTTCTGTCACATTAGCTAATCTGATAGGTGTGAGGCGGTATCTTGGAGTTGTTTTCATCTTGTATCTCTCTAATCAGTAGTGATTTGGAGAACTTTCTCACATGACTATTGATAGTTTTGATTTCTTCTTCTGGAAGCTGTCTGATCTTATCCTTTGACCATTTATCAGCTGAGGAATGGCTCTTATTTTTATAAATTTGGCTTATAAATTTATGAGCAAAATTTATGAATTTATAAATTCATCAGAGAAACTTCCTGGAATCCATAAAGAAAATGGTATCCAGAAGCCTGCCATCCAGAAAATGACATCCATAAATCCCACACACACACACACAGTTTCCTGTTTTCCTTATAATTTTGGCTGTATTAATTTGGCTTGTACAAAAAAGCTTTTTAATTTCATGTAATCAAAATTATCCATTTTGTTCCCTGCAATTCATTCTTTCATTTAGGCATAAATAGATCTGACAGGTACATTTTCCCATGCTCCCCTAATTTACTTATGATATCATTTTTTATGTCTAAATCATTTATCCATTTTGACCTTATTTTGGTATATGGAGTGAAATACTGGTCTATGCCTATTTTCTGCAAAACTGCTTTCTAGTTTCCCCAGCAATTGTTATCAAATGGTGAGTTCTTATCCCCAAAGCTTGGATCTTTGGGTTTATCAAACACTAAATTGCTATGATGATTTACTACTGTGTATCATGTACCTAATCTATTCCACTGATCCACCACTCTATTTCTTAGCCAGTACCAGATTGTTTTGATGATTACCATATGGTAATATAGTTTAAAATCTGGTATTTTAAGGCTGTTTTCCTTCACATTTTTTTTCATTGATTCCCTTGATATTTTTAACCTTTTGTTCTTCCAGATAATTTTATTATTTTTTTTCTAGCTCTATAAAAGAATTCTTTGGTAGTTTGATTGGCATGGTACCGAATAAGTAAATTAACTTAGGTAGAATTGTCATTTTTACTACATTGGCTCAACTTACCCGTGATCAATGAATATTTCTCCAGTTGTTTATATCTGTCTTTATTTGTGTGAAAAGTGTTTTGGAATTGTGTTTATATAGTCTTGGCATATGCAATCAGTCTTGGCAGGTAGGCTCTCAAATATTATATATTATCTGCAGTTTTTTTAATGGAATTTCTCTTTCTATCTCTTCTTGATAGGTCAGAACAAATTATTTATCTTACTAGCTACCTATGGAATATTTCTCTTTCACATTTTATAGAAGACTTTTATAAGGAATGTTTAGGTTGCTCAAAACAGGAAAATATATGAAACAAGAATGATAGTGCTTTGATAAGAAAAGTTGCAAAATAGTCAACATTTCCTGGAAAATCAATCCCAGTGCTTACACTTAAAAAACAAAGAAGAGGGAATGAGTAAAGGAAATACTGGGGATTACCGGTCATTTCCTGGCCACTTCAGTGCCAATCTAATAATAATTTGGAATTGTTACTTTAAGCCTGTTGGGTAAAATGAAATGTCAGTCTTAGGAGAACAGCTAGAAGAAGGTGAGGCAGAAAGCCAAAAAAGAGCGTTGCACCAGTCACTAATTAGCACCTCCATTGATACTGTCAGCACCAAGGCCAAGCTTCAGTTGGCATAGAAATCGGATTGCCCTGTACTCTAGATTTAAAGAGGTAGCATAATGAGGCCCTAGTGCCATGGTGACTTGCATTGCCTCTACCTAAAGGATGCCAGCCTCTTTCTGGGCAAATTATAAGGCATCTGTTTCCAAGATACTTGAGTTTAATTATTATTAAATTGACAAAAATCAAGTGGAACACGGTTGGGGTACTCTGAATAATGGGACCCAGTATAAAGAACTGCCATTTGGGTGGTTATTGAGAATAGCTTAATTGGAGTCCAACAAAAAATGGTATACAGAAACAGAATAAATTTTATATATATATTTAGCATCTTTTTTCAAGCTACTTTGGCGAACAGGAGCAAATAGATTAAACATTAAAATTTACAACTCCATCATGAAGTTGGGAATGATAATTGATTCACTCACATTTATTTCTGCTTATTTTTTTGTGTGTGTGTGTCTCTGTGTGTGTTTGAATCTCCAAGGGTGGCCCTGGTTCCCATGGACTTCCAGGTTTCCCAGGAGTAAAGGTAAACATATCCAGTTAGCAAACAATTTAGGCAAAACGGTATTCAACATTGTTCCCAATGTGTAACTTCATATCCTCTTGCTTGAAGATCGAAATTATGCCACAACGAAATGTACATGTAATTAGGAAAAAGGACATTTTCATGTATGATGTGCATGTTCTGTTTATAGATACAAATACTAGAGCTGTCAAGTCAGTGGCAACTATACCCTCAGACTGCAGAATGGCACGGTGTATTCATTAAAATAGGCAGCACTCACTGACATCAGACATAAATTTAAACAAGCTATCCTGTCACCGAATCAGATTTTACAAAGAAGACCTGTCTATTTTTGTTTTTAGGGAGAACCTGGAACAATTGGTGTCTCTGGGCAGTTTGGACTTCTTGGCACTAAGGTAATGAAATAAGAATTCCTAATGGGCAGAGATCTTAATTTTCTGACTCCTACAGTGTCTTTGAATGCATGTGTCAAGAAATATTTCAGAAATATAACTTTTGAAAGGTAAAAATAGATTTCCTCACTTATTATTGTATTTTGAAGAACATTTTTGTAATGCTCTTGTTAAAGATTGAGAAATAATCCTCTTAAAGGGGGGAGAGTTGATATGCACATTTCAATTATTTTATGGGGGTGATTTTATTTATTTATGTGGTCTAGATCTGTGATTTCACTGGCATAGGGAACTGCTGATGAAGAAACTCCCTCTACCAATGCAGGTTGACAACCATTCTGCAGCTTATAATCTTAGAGACTTGTCTGGGCCACTGAGATGTTCAATGACTTGCCCAAGGTCACACAGCCAGTATGTGTCAGAGGCAGGACTTGAAACCAAGTCTTCCTGACTCTGAGGTAGGCTCCCTACTCCCTAATCCAGGCAGCCTCACGGTTATCTTCCTTCTGACTCTCCCCAGAACCTAGCATAGGCCTCAACACATAATAAGTCAAACATGTTGTCTAACTGATTGTCTAATTCAATTACCTAATTGAAAATTAAAATGAAGGAGGCAACATGACATCTTAGGTCTGGAAGGGATTCTAGAGATCAGTCATCTGGTTTAGAACAAAGAAATTCACTCATTCCATGAATGGGGAAGTTATGACTTAGGGACCTTAAGTAATTTGCCCACATAACCTAGAAAGGGTCATATGGTCCCTATCAATGAACCTCTTTCAAAACAGATTCCCTCCAGTCCTCCCCAAGCAGGCTCAGTTGCAGAGTTTACTGACAGGTCTTCTTACTTAATGATAAAAAAATAAGGTTATTATGAGGCATTTGTACTGGGTTATTAGCTTATAATTTAGTGCCCTGGCCTTTTAATTTACCAAATGGACCTAATGAATTGAAAGTTCCTGAAGCTCCAGGTGTGTCGAACTCAAAGCCTTGAGGTGGTTCTCCCACCTGTTAGGGTGATATAATAGACTGAGGGCTGGCCTTGGTTTTAGGAAGACCCAGGTTCAAATCTTGCTTTTGACACATGCTAGCTATGTGACCCTGGGCAAGTTACAACTTCCCAGTGCCCCAAGCAAATCACTAAGACTATAAAATACAGATGAGATGTCAGTTTGCATTAGTGAAAAGAATTTCTTCCTTGGGAGTTCCCTAAACTGATTTAGTTATAGGCCCCATTTTTAAAAAAGCACTTTTATTATTCCTAAGATTCCACCAGGGGTTCTTGATTTCTCTTGCTGTTATATGATCTTTTTTTTTTTTAATTTGAAAGCCATTGTTGCCCTTCTAATATGTATTCGATGTCCAGAAATGGGAAAAGTATTCTAAGAAAAATGAATGAATGAATGAATGAATGATTTCAGGGAGATCCTGGAGAGCGTGGGAAGCCAGGACCACCAGGTGTTTTGGTAACTCCACCCGTTCCATGCAAAGGTTTGTGCTGCTTTCGGTTACTCTGAAAATGACATTGGGGATATACCACAGGACAAGAATCTGCCTCATTGACCTTAGGCCTCACTTATGTTTGGCTAACTATATATATATATATATCACCCTGAGCCTATAATTACCTGTAGAGAGATGCAAATGAGTAGTTCTAGTGAACTATCATGCCCTGGACTTTATTATATAAATATAAATTAATTTGTTAACATTTATTAGTTGCAAACTTACCTCTCAGAAAAGTAGCCATGATGTTATGCTCCACCAAGATAATGGCTTCAAGGAGAAGTGGCCAAAATAAATCTTTTATTCACTATTTCTTCTTCTTCTTCTTCTTCTTTTTTTTTTGCTTTTTTGGAGGGGGAAGGTAGGACAATTAGGGTTAAGTGACTTGCCCAAGGTCACACAGCTAGTAAGTGTTAAGTGTCTGAGGCCGGATTTGAACTCAGGTCCTCCTGACTCCAGGGCCGGTGCTCTATTCACTGCACCAGCTAGCCACCCCTTATTCATTATTTCAATGGGTCTGATGTGGGTACTCCTGACAATGGTGCAGACCAGAGGCCCTCATACTCCTTCATCCTTTCTGATTCTTCTCTGTGCTTTCTCAGAAGTTCTTCATTAACAGGCTAGACGCCTTTTTCTAGGTCTTTTGATTATCTGTGAGTTATAGTGCCACACTGAGAGTGTCCATCTATTAGTGTACAGACAGTGGTCTACAAAAGGTTGATATGTATGTAATAAATGGAAGTTCTGAACTTCAAAAATTCAAACTATTCATTAAAAAAATAAGTGGATTTGAATCCAAGATATCCCATTTTCATCTTGGGAAAGGTGACAAAGCAGCACAAATTTCAGGGTGATAAAAATCTTAACTCTGTTTACTAAGCATGACCTATTTCCCATGTTCTTTAACAGGACCTCCAGGGGACCCAGGATTCCCAGGACGCTATGGAGAAAAGGGGTCAGTGGGACTGCCTGGTCCATCGGGACCCTCTGGCAGACCAGGGCAAGACAGAATAGGTAGGAATTCACCCTTTTTCTATAAAAATTTCTTTATTTCCAGGAGAGGTTGAGTGTACAATATGAATCTATACCATGAGAAGAAAGAGTGTACCAACAGTTAAGAGGATGGGGAGACAGTCCAGCACAGGGGAAAGAGCCTTGGATTCAGAGTCAGAGAACCTTGTTTCAAATCTTGGTTGGGCTATTTACAACCTGTGTCGTAAGAGTTTAAGTGACCTGAGTAAGTCACCTAAATATCCTAGATTCTGTTTTTCCTCACCTGTAAAATGAGGAGTCTGACTGTCTGCCTTCTAAAGTCTCCCAGCTCTAAATCTATGATTCCACTCTTTGAGGTTGGCTCTCCCCACTGGGATTACACCGCACACCATTCTCTCCAGAGTTAAGCTTCATTGTTGTTGTTCAGTCATTTCTGACTCTTTGTGACTCCATTTGGGGTTTCCTTGGCAGAGATATTGGAGTGGTTAGCCATTTCCTTCTCCAGCTCATTTGACAGATGAGGAAACTGAGGCAAACAGTGTTAAATTACTTGCCCAGGGTCACACATCTAATAAGTACCGGAGACCAGATTTGAACTCAGGAATATGGGTCTTCCTGACTTCAGGCCTGGCACTCTATCCACTGTACCACCTAGCTGTCCATAGTTAAGACTCTCCTTTAAAAGGCAAACACCTCTCTGAGGGCTCATGCTTTAAGCTGCTTTTAACTAACAATCTATAAGTGAGATTTAGCTGACAACCACCTGAGAACAAGATTGAGACACAGAAAAGGAAATAAATGTTGGGTTTGGAGAGATCAAGATAGAGGAAAGGTGCTCTGAATAAGGAGAGGGGGTTGGGTATCAAAGACCTACTTCACCTGTTTCACAGTTGTGCTAACAGTGATGCTGACATTGTTCAAAACCATGTCAGAGGCTAATTTTGCCATGTATTCTTCAGATGAGTGACCTCGTGTCTATTAAATTTTTCCACCTTGGTAATTTGAGATAGTCCACAAAAAGGTAAGTCTAAATGAGTAAGAGATTTCTGTAGTCAGATGATTGTCCCGTGCAACTGTATTTAAAAGAAGACAGACATTGTAAAGGCAAGCACTTTTCAACCTTTTTGGTCTCAGATCCCTTTACACTCTTAAAAATTATTTAAAGCTTTTGTTTAGGTGGGGTATCTATCCATATTTGCTGTTAGAAATATAAAATTATAAAATATTTATTTAAAATAATGATGTTAAACCCATTGCATATTAACATAAATAATATTTTAAATGAAAAATGACAGTATTTTCCAAAACAAAAGAAAATTAGTGAGAATGACATTCTTTTATATATTTTTGGATTGCCTTTATGTCTGACTCTACTGAAGGCAGCTAGACTCTCATATCTGTTTCTGCATTCATTCTGTTGAGATATGCTGTTTTGGTTGAAGTATATGAAGAAAATTTGGTTTTATGCAGATAAGTAACTGAAAAAGAGAGGGACATTTTAATAGGTATATGACATCTTAATACTATTGTGAAAATAGTCTTTACCTGGTGGGCCCCTGAAAAGGGTGTCATGGGTCCTTGGACCACACTTGAAGAACTATGGTTATAGGCTATTTTGTTTTTATCATATGGTAAGGCAGTCCCATGTGATTTCACTGGAGAAAGGATGATGCATGTAAAATTCCAAGACCTGAGTTCACATCCTGCCATGCTTTTTACTCCTCCGTGACCTTAGACAAGTTACTTAAATTCTCTTAATTTCAGGATTTGTATGTTTGGTTTTTTTAATTTGGAACACAGGCTAGATGGGTCTTTATGGTTCCTTCAAGAACAGAATCTATGCTTCTATAGGATCGCATGAGGCAAGAGGTCACCTATTATTCTATATCTGGTTAACTCTAATTTATCCAGAAATCCATCTTATCAGCTCAGAGTCTGAGTATTCTTCTCCATGAGTACATGGTGATGTTTAAAGGATAAACAGAAATAGCCAGAAAATAACAATCTTAAGCAAATAGTTGTTCAGGAGAGAAACTTTAGGGCATACTATCTTAGTACTTTTTAGTTCACACTGTGGATTTTTCCATTAACTTGATCCTTGATCACATTTACCTCATGTTCAAGATTAACCGGCAGCCCCTCCCTTTCTGGGTAGTAACAAATACTGAAGGACAGAGTTGCAGCTAGACCTTGGGCACTTGTAGTGTCAACACAATAGTCACAGTGCCAACGGCAACTATAAATATGTTGGCATAGTGCTCAATTGCAAAATATAACAGTCTCTCTATATATAAAACAGGAGCAAAACATTTATTCAGACAGCAGAAAACTAAATCCCCAAACCAGAAAGCTGAACCCATCATAGCAACATGGAAGTTAATACAACACAACGTAGCAGAGAGTCCTACCATCCTTTAGTCTTCCCACAAACCAACACTTACAAGCCTAGCTGTCACAGCAGGGAGCAAACAAATACTCACAAGTTTAGCTATCAACCTGGGTGCATCCTCTCCTCCCTCCAGCTCTAACTGCTCTGACTCCCAGCTTCCTGTGGGCTCTGCTCCACCCGTCAGCAAACTCCTCCCACCATAGGCTCCATGTGACCATATCTGACCTATTAGGGGGCAGGAAGATCTTCAAATTCCCATAACCATTATAGCACTGAGACTAGGCTGCTCATGACTCATTTTGCTAAGAGGATTGTCAATGACATAAAAGCAATAGTTCTATAGATTATTGAAAGAGATTAGAAGAGAAAATATCCTTTAAGGATGCATAGTAGCACAATTTAAAATAAGGTAGTATTATTTAATCTAATTAACATGCAAATTAATTAATTTTATTTAAAATTAAATTTAAGATAGAGAGTAGACCTTTGATTTTATTGGCATAGGGAACTCCCAGGTGAGAAAACTCCCTTCTACCAATGCAGGCTAACACTAACCTGCAATTTATAGTTCTGGAGAATTGCCTAGAGCACTGAGAGGTTGTTGACTTGCCCAGGTCATACAGCCAGGATGTGTCAGAAGTGGGACTTGAACCAGATCTTCCTGGCTATTAGGCCAACTCTTTATAGACTACATAGAAAATGCTGATATCTCCTGAGATGTAGAAGCTTCCTCTGTTGAATTCTGAGTTTAGGTAATGCATATAACTTTGATTATGTCACTCTCCCACAAAAACTTCAAAGGCTGTCTATTGCTGGCAATTTTGTAATTTAATATCTTGGAGAGTTACCTGGGGTGGAAGAAGGTCATAAAGCTAATATGCGTCAAAGGCAGACTTGAATCCAGGTGCTCTTCCAAGCTGGCCCTCTCCCTATTAAGTCATGCCATTGCTTCTCCCATTCCCTTAGACACCTTATATTCCCCTCAATGGTTCCAAAGTTAGAAGGTGAGAACAAAGGCTTGTTGTTTACATTTGAATTCAGTCTCCTACTTCCATTTATGTTTATTTGGATGAAGTCATTGCATTTTTCTTTTGCTTTACCCACAAAAATGATGGAATAACTTTTACTTTGTGTTTATTTCATATATTTTACATACTATAATTGTCTCAGATTGCATGCTCTAAGTAAAGTGTATACATTGCATAATTCTTGATTTCATTTGCAGGAACGACAGGACCCCCTGGGCCTCCAGGCTTGCCAGGTCTGCAAGGCCTTCAAGGTGAAGCTGGAATTCCTGGAAGAGGTGATTCTCCTGCAGGAAGACCAGGGACCCCAGGACATCCAGGAATGCCAGGAGTTCCAGGGCAGCAGGGTCGACCTGGATCAGATGGTACAAGGGGCACTGTCTATATGTTGTTTAGTATTTACATGGCACTTTACATTGGTAAAATTATTTATAAAACACATACTATATATCTGCATGATTTCAACAACCTCATGAAGCATATTGTTTTTGTTACTCCAATTTTAAAGTCTGACAAGAGAACTTCAATCTATAAACTAAATTTGTCAACTAAATTTGATTTTGGCGATGCTTGTTTAAGAAAATGTCAATTGAAAATTTTAATCTTTCTCTGGTACAAGGACAAAAATATGAATTTAAAGGTGCTGCTTTATCTTTTTCTCCTGAAGTGATGATTAACAACTGAAAAAACATTAAACAATTTGCTGAACCTTGATTATCAATCCTTTTCAGTTTCTAAGAAATGACTCAGATTGCATAGAGGGACAGAGAGAAAAAGAAAGGAGACAGATGGACAGAATGAAAGGTGAAGCAAGAGACATACTCGAGAAAGAAACAAGGAAAGACTAAAAATGACGGAAAGAGGAGGAAGAAAGAGAGAGGCAGGTAGACAGAGGCAGAAAAAGGGACAAATAGAAAAAGAAAGACAGATTAAGAGAGGGACAGAGAAAGACAGACAGGTAGAGAAAAAGAGATGGACAGATGCAGACTGCAAAAGATTCAGAGAAAGGGAATGGCAGACAGACAGGTAGAGAAAGAGGAAGAGACAAACAGATGGGAAAAGACAGGCCAATCAAAACAGATGGACAAATAAATAAAGACAGACAGATACAGAAAGAGAGATGGGATATAGAGACAAGCAAATAGAGAAAATGAGACAGATAGGAGAGAGGTGGGGGAAGAGGGTGACACACAGATAAAAACAGAAAAAAAGAAAGAAATGTGGACAAAGGAAAAGAGAAACAGGTGGAGGAAAAGGAAGATAGATGGAGAAATATGAATAGATTGATGGAGAGAGACAGAAGAAAAGAGACAGATTGACACAGAAAGATTGACAGGCACACGGAGGGATAAAGAAATTGGAAGACAGAGTGGCAAAGAGAGAGTTCTCTGCCTTTATTGTTTGAAAGAGTTATAAACATTTCCTATTTCCTCTCCTCCATCAAGTCATACATTGTAGCATTGGCCCTCCTGGACCACAAGGAGTGAAAGGTCAATCAGGACCCCCAGGAAGAAGAGGCACAAAAGGAGAAAAAGGCAAGTCTACATCAAGAATTGAATTTCAAAAAAAGCGCTGCTAAGCTCAGCTTCCTTCAATTTCCCAGATAACTTTGAAGGCGCAGAAGGTAAAACCCTTCACAGACAGGATGCACAGCTTGGCATTTGCTTCTAGTTCTAGACAGTCTTTAGCCTACATGTCTTTATCTGCATCTGGTACGAATAAAACCCATCAGACAACAAAGACTAAAGGAGACGTGTGCATTTGGAAAGAGCCTAGTCACCTGGAGAGAATGTGGCCACAAAACTGCCACCTTCCCTCTCTTAGGCCAGCTGGATGCCAAGGTCCGACTGGAGAGGAGGAGATAGGCTCCAGTCAGCATGTTTTCCCACAAACCTACTTATCCTTTCTTAAATTTTCTAGCTGGGACAAAGACCCCTGATCTGCCAGCTGTCTTTATGCATGCTTAGTTCAAATAACTATGGGCATATTGATGGCCAACTGAGAAATTTATAAATTAAGCAAAACATCTATGATTTCATATGTCTGGAAGCACACCACCAACAGAGGTTGTATGCTGGAGAACTGATTTAGAAGTAGAATTTAAATGACAAATTCAGGGTCACACAGTAAGTGGATATCAGAGGCAGGATTTAACCATAGTTCTTCCTCACTCTGAGTCTAACATTCTGGCTACTTACCATGCTGTGTGGCTTTTTATTAGCAATTGATATTATTTAAGGCTCTGAAAGACCTCTGTCAACATATGACACAATTTTATTCTTAATTCATCTTTTTGGCATAAAGCTATAATCAAACAAACTTAGCCTTAAAGTATTAGGATAGTAGCGCATAGGAAAAATCATTCAGTTGGGAGCCAGACGTGTTGAGTTCAAATTCCAACTCTTTGACCTTGGGTAAGTCACTTAACCTTCTCTGGGCCTCATTTTCCTCTTCTATAAAATAAGGGATTGGACTGAATGATTTAAGATCTCTTCCAGGTCTGAAACTATGAGTCTATGAGTCACCTTAGACACACTGGATCCTTTTTCCTAATATATTTGATCTGGTGGGAGGAACCTGAAAACTTGCCGGTTTGAGCTCATTAAACCTCAAAACATCCTGTAAATAAATATGAAATACTCAGAAGGTGTTACAAGCCACAGAGGAGTAAAGATTATTGAGGTTTCAATGAATCTGAATTCTACACCTTTGACTTCTGTTTTCTGTCCAAAAGAATATCTATATCTATCCATATTCATAGCTATATCTACATCTATATCTGTTTGTTTATGTACACATATGTACATATATACACATATACATATATAGATATGCATCTATGTATGTACACATGGAAGTCACAGAATTTCAGCATTTTATAGCTAAAAAGGACCATAGAGATAAAAGAAACTATAGTTTTATGGATCTTATGTGTCCTATGGACCAACAATAGATTTACATGAGACACAAAGCTGGAAAGGGCAGCTAACTCATTGAACAACAAAATACATTACCAAAAAGATATCAATGAAGTAGAGTCATGGATTGAATCTAATAAGTGAATGTAACGTCTCATACATCTCTGTCCATGCCTTCTAATGGCTGTCCCCAATTTGATTTCCTGATTTCCTTCAAGACTAAACTCAAGTTCCCCGCTTTTGCAAGAAGTTTTTGCTGATACTGCCTGCCTTATTTCACTAATGCCTTCCTTCTGAGATTACCCTCCATTCATGAGAGAGAGAGAGAGAGAGAGAGAGAGAGAGAGAGAGAGAGAGAAAGAGAGAGAGAGAGAGGGAGAAAGGGAGAGAGAATCTATAACCCATAATCCATAGGACAGAATTGGAAGATGGAATATTATGAGTGTGGCATAAGCAGTAAGCAACTATAAATGGGCTGTAAAGTATGTGGAAAGGAGTAAAGTGTAAAAAGATTGGAAGGATAGAAAAGACCAAATTGTTAAAGGCTTCAAATGCCAAAGGCATTTAATATTTTATTTTAGAGGTAATAGTGAGCCACAGGAGCTTATTGATCGGGTTGTGCATGGTGTAGGGAGTTGATACAAATCTGAAGAACGGAAGGACATAATAATAGTTTTTAAGTAGTTGGGATGCCATATGCAAAAGAGTTTAGACTCCTGTGACCTGATCTCAGAGAACAAATCTAGGAATAATGACTAATGTTATAGAACGCAGATTTAGGATGGATATAAGGAGACCTCCTAATGATTAGAGGATTCAGTGGTGAAATAGATTGCTTCTCTAGAAGGCAAGGGTGCCCTTCAGTTCTTCAAGAGAAAGTAATATGACAACTTGTTGAGAAATTTTGTGGGTAGCATTCTCAGTCTATGGGTTATGGGTTAAAAGTTGTAGGTTAGATTAGATGGCTTACAGTCCCTTTTTTGAGATTCTGTGTAATTCTATTAGGTGGTCCAACCTCATTTTCTAGATCCTTATTTATAGACCAAAGAAGTAAAGGAATTTGCTTAAACCTAAAAATGTTAATTAGTAGTGGATTTAGGACTAGAACCCAATTCTTCCAGTCCAGTGCTCTTCCCAGTAATATTACAACACCTCCACATTCCAACTCGACTTTTAATTTTTTGTCAGTTTTATTGATATATATTTATTTTAACACTACAAACATTTGCAAATCACTCCCATTTCATGTGAAGTTTCTTATAACAAAGTAAAACAGTTAAATAAAACTAATAATGCAGGTGCTTAATCATGTAACATTTCATATCTGTAAAACCCCTCCCACTTCTCTGCCTTTTAATTAATAAAAATCTATTTTCTCTCCATCCCACTTTCCATACCATTGAAAAAGAAGAGAAAAATAACGCATTTCTTATAACAAATATGTAGAATCAAGCAAACAAATTTTTCAAGTAACTATACATAAATGTGTGTGTGTGTGTGTGTGTGTGTGTGTGTGTGTGTGTGTACCTCATTCCACACCCTAAATCAATTGCCTTTCTGTAATGGATAGTACATTTCATAATTAGTCCTTTGGAATCATGAATGGTCATTGTATTGATTATAGTTCTCACAGATTTATTCCTTTTCCTGCCTTCAATAATTTCTAGATAATTTCACACCTTTTTTTCTGAAATTCTATTTATGTTATTAACTTCTTTTCTTTCTTTTTTTGGTTAGAGAGGGACACATTAAGTTTCCTTCATTATTATCCTTTTATTGTCTGTTTTTCCTTGCAAATCACCTAGTTTTTACTTTAAGTACTTATAAGCTATGCCATCAGCTTTATATATGTTAAATATAAAAATAAATTCATTGTCTATATTGCTTTTTATCAGAATATAATTTCCGTCTTTATCTTGTTTAAGTAAGTCTTATTTTGCTGTTGCCTTGCCTAAAATCATAATTGCTACCCCTACCTTTTTGTATTCAGCTCAGGCATAATGGATTTTGCTCTAACCCAGTATTTTAACTTTGTGTAGCCCTTTATATTTCAAGGATGTTTCTTGTAATCAACATATTGTTGGATTTTGCTTTCTAAGCTAGTCTTCTAACCACTTTCATTTTATGGGTAAGTTAATACCATTTACAGTTACAGTTAGGGCAGCTAGGTGGTACAGTAGATAGAGTGCTGGATCTGAACTCAGAAAGACTCATTTTTCTGAGTTCAAATCTGACCTCATATACTTATAAGCTGTGTGACTATGGGCTAGTCACTTAACCCTTTTTACCTCAGTTTCCTTATCTGTAAAATGAGCTGTAGAAATAAATAGCAAACCACTTCAGTATCTTTGTCAAGAAAATCCCAAATGGGGTCACAAAGATTTGGACACAACTGAACAACAAACATTTACAGTTATGGTAGCTAATAGTTTCTTTTCCTTCATTCTACTCTTTTATATTCCTCTTTCCATGTTTGTTTCAAATTATTATCCTTTCTTTCCCTCTCTTTTAACCTTTCTTCAATATCTCCTCTGCAAACATAAGATTGGTTTTGCTCATGACTAATCTTTCCCTGAATCTATCCCCTATCTTATATTCCCTTTTCCCTCTTATTCCTATCTATATTGCTGCTGATATGAATGTTTCTTCACCAAACTGTCTGTGTGTGTGTTCTGCCCACCTTTGTCCAACTTAGATGAAAGTGAAATTCAAGTGATAACTACTCCTCCCATTCCTTCTGTGTTTGCATAATCTGATAATGTGCCTTAAGTTCCCTTCTCTTTTCTCCCATTTTCTCTTAATGCATCCTCTCTCCACTTCTTTTCTATTTTTTCTTACAGTCGCTTCAAAACATAACAAAACTATTTGTATGCCTTCTGTCTTAAATGGCTACCTCTAGGGCCCCCTGTGAACCTCTCCGTTAGATATAAACAGTTCTTCCTAATTAATTCCTTTCTGATTCTTCACTTGTAGTTACTTTAAGATTTTTTCTCTTAACTTCTGTACTTATATTTCAATGTTTTGTTTGAGCTCTAGTTTTTCTTCATTGTTAAGTACTTTAAATGTTTCATTCCATAGTTAAAGCTTTATCTGTTTGTTTGTTTTAAATAGGAAATGAAGGGCTGTGTTCATGTTGCCCAGGTCCCATGGGCCTTCCAGGTGCTCCGGGGCCTCATGGTCTTCAGGGTAGGAAAGGAGAAGTGGGTCTACCTGGGAGAGTAGGAGAAAAAGGTGACTCAGGCTTTCCTGGTGCTCAAGGATCCCCAGGACCTCCAGTGAGTAACTCTTACCAATTATAATATGGGTAATGCATCTCATTTTAAAGAAACCCAGATTGAATGTACTTTCTTCTAATTTGCATGGCATCATAGTGAGACTGTCTATCAGCATTAAGTGTTTGGAGAGATTATTAATTCATTCAGGTATAGTTATCACAGATAAATTTTCTTTTCTCTAATGTGTCACAATATGTTCCCACATCTAATGGATTTAGCCTAGCTAGTGATCTAAATCAACGTGACCCCAACTGATTGAACTACAGCTGTTTTATCTCAGTGAGATGCCTGGCACCCTATTTCAGGCACCACATGAAGAAAACCACATGGACAAGTTGAGTTACTATATTACGCAGTACAAAACACAGCCTAGTGAGAAGT
Organism: Gymnobelideus leadbeateri; assembly: GCA_011680675.1. Lineage (NCBI taxonomy): Eukaryota > Metazoa > Chordata > Mammalia > Diprotodontia > Petauridae > Gymnobelideus > Gymnobelideus leadbeateri. The sequence goes on along the minus strand of WOXC01005556.1, from coordinate 833,164 downwards.
CCATTGGCCTGGGACAGAGAGCAGGATTTGGAGTCAGGAAAACCATGGATTCAAATTCTGCTTCTTATACTTACCAACTATGTGACTGTAGGCAAGTCAACCTTTCTGAACCTCAGTTTTCTTCTCTGTCAATTGGGAATAATATCTTGCAGTGCCTATCGTGCAAGGCTATATTAGCAGAGTCTTGCAAATCTTAACAACTTTCCAATTATCATTATGTGAGGTGTCAAAAAAGTTTTAGTTCTTTAAGCTATAAAACTTAAAACTTTAGAGTTTTAAGATACCCTGTATTTATAGTTGTATCCTCTAGTCCCCTCCCATCCTGGTAATCAGAAATTACTGTTTTTCATAGGTAGGGAAACACACATCCTGACAAATAATGGGAAGTTTTCTGCATTTCTATAAATGTCAGTCCTTTTAATTTAATTCATTTAACACATTGAGATTTTCCTAAGGTGTGTATCTCCACTGAATACATTAGGTTCCATCTGTAATTCTCTAAACCTTTTTTTGGAGATCCATAAACTAATTCTTGCTTCCAGGCTTGGTTCCCTGCCCCTTTTAAGGTTTACCAGGATTCCTAGTGTACAAGGGATTATAATTAAGAGTGAGGCTCTGTACCTGATTACCATAGAGGCTAAAGCTGGTGGATCTCTTGAGCTTTAGAGTTATGACTTCAGTAACTAAACCTAGCACCAATATGATGAACCCCCAGGAAGAGAGGGCAACCAGGCTACTCAAGGAGGGGTGTATTGGCCCAGGATAGAAACAGAGCAGGCTTCCATGCTGATTATCAGTGGGATCAGGACCAAGAGTGGTTTCTGTAATTCTAGTCTGAGTGAGATAGGAAGATCCAGTCTCCCCCACCAATCCATAAAAAAGTGAGACTCTAGACCTTGTTAACTCACATTTTTATCATGTTTTAGGATTTATAAAGGACTTTCCCTTACAACAACCCTACGAAGTGCAGGATTTTCTAGCCATCCTCATTTTTCAGAGAAGGAAATGGATGCTCATCTTGGTTGAGTGACTTGCCCAGTTATATAACTAATAAGTGTTGAAGCTAGTGTTCAGACCTAGTTCTACTAGCTCCAGGACCATCACTTTTTCACCTACAGTAAGAGTTGTTGCAATTTTTTTGTATTATGGACCTATTTGGAAGTCTAGTGAAACCAATGGACCCCTTCCCAGAATAATGTTTTTTAAGGAATTAAAGGAGATGCTAAATTTCAGTTAGATCTTAGTGAAAATGAAAGTGTATTTTTTTTCTCATGATAGTTCATGGACCCCTTGGAATCTATCTACGGATCCCTTGAGGGTACATGGATCAACCCTAGGTTAAGAACCCCTACTCCATACCATGCAGACCTCCCTATTCCATGCACAACCTCCTATTTGCACTCCTAAAATATCCCTTTTGGTCTACAGGTTGCAGAGAAGTGAACAGTACTTCTGCATCCATAAAAGCTTTGTGATCTTGTTATCCACAAAGTATTCTTGATTTAGTTTTTATTTCAGAAACAGAACATTTCTTTATTGTCAGGTCAAGAAGTCTGTGACCTGACCTCCAAAGTAATCAATTCAAAACAGTTTTTAGACTTGGGTTTTCCTTCCAACTAAGCTAGACAGCAACAAGAGGAGGGTAACCAGTCTGATCCAGGGTCTTGGATTCATGCAGATCCATTAAAGGATCTGGGAATGTTTAACTTGGAGCAGAAGAGACTCACAAAAACATGAGTGCCTTGGAAGGGCCGTCATGGGAGAAGATGGATTACACTTGTTCTATTTGGCACTACAGGGCAGAATGAATGGGTGGAAAGGGGAAACTAACTAGATAAAGGAAAAAACTTTATAATTAAAACTGTCCTAAAGTAGACACCTTGAGAGACAGTACATTCCTCCTCTTTGGATATCTTCAAGCAAAGACTGGATAAACCCTTGTTGTCCAATATGTTGGAGAGGGCCTTTGTTTCCTGGTATAGATTTGATTAGCTGACCCAAATTTCCTTCCAACTCTGAGATTGTCGGATGATGTTCAGCATCTGGAATTGTATGCATCCTTTTCTTTTATTTTAGTATTTTATTTTTCCCCAATTACATGTAAAAACAATTTTTCAATGTTCTTTTTTATAGAGATTTAGTAATCAATTTATTTATTTTTAGTTTTCAACATTCATTTTCATAAGATTTTGAGTTATAAATTTTCTCCCCATCTCTCCCCTACCCCCTGCCCCAAGATGGCAAGCATACTAAATACCCCTTCCCCCAATCTGCCCTCTCTTTTGTCCCCCCATACCTCCCATCCCCCCTTACTTTCTTGTAAGGCAAGATGGTATGCAGTCTTTTAAGATACCAAAATCCCTTTAGTAAATTACTTCTTGTATAGTGCTGTATGGCCTTCCATTTGCATGGAAGAACCGATTCAGACTTTTGATCAGGAAGATTAGAATGTCAGTTTGAAAAATAGTAAGACATCATTTATTTTTACCTGCTAATTTAACAGATGGAGAAATTGAGGTGGAAACTATTATTCCTCATTAAAGCAGTCTTTCCATCACGTGAACAATATTGTTATTTGTTCATCTTTTAAACTTGGTGTTGTATCCTAAAAGCCAGAGAAACACCAACTTGGAATCACAACTATTCATGTCTTGCCCAACACAAAAATGCCACATTTTTCTAGTCATATTAGCAATGGAGGGTTCCACACAAGTAAATATTCCATATAACCAAAGCATTAAAATAGTTTTTTTTTCTTTTGAATGAATAAATGAATGAAAAACCATGTATTCAGAACTTACTACTTGCCAAACACTGTTCCAAGTGCCAGGGATACAAATACAAGAGTCCTTTACATCAGAGCATACATTCTTATAAGGGGAAACAACACATATAAGAGAGTGGCCACGGAGGGATATTATGGCTTGGAAAATTATAGAAATGGTGACCAGAACTGTAAGGGAGTGGATTTATACATACTTTCTAGGAGCAATGAGAATTGATTTAGGCTCCCAAACTGAGAGACAGCCTGGTATAAAGAAGAGAGAACTGACCTTGAAGACAGGAAGAGCTGGTTCAGGCTCTCTCTGACACATACTGGCTGGGTGGCTCTGGGCAAGTCACTTTCAATGCTCTAGACAACTCTCTAAGGCTTCGTTATAGGCAGGGTGCCAACCTGCCAACCTGACTTGGTAGAAGGAGTCTCCTCACTTGGAAAGTCTCTATACCAATGAAATCAGAGGTCCAGTCCCTATCCAAAACCGGAAGGGTGGGGAAGGACGTGGGCTGTACATACAACTGATGAGGAAAATTCTAGGGGATGAGTATAGTGCAGGAGTGGGGGACCTGTGGGCTTCAGGCCACATGTAACCTTTGTTGGATGGGACCTTTCGACTAAGTCCAAATTTTACAAACAAACCCTTTTATGAAGGTGATTTGTTCTGTAAAGTTTGGATTCAAAGGGCCGCACTTGAGGATCTAGAGGAACACATGTGGCCTTGAGGTGAGAGGTTCCCCACCTCTAATATAGTGTATATTCCAAAGTTTATTACACACTTCTGCCCTCAGAAACAGAAGATAGAAAATTGTTTGTTTTCTTTTTTTGTTTGTTTCTGCTTTATTGGAGGGCAATTGGGGTTAAGTAACTTGCCCAAAGTCACACGACTAGGTTTTTGTTTGTTTGCATTAGTGTCTGGGGCCGGATCCGAACTCAGGTCCTTCTGCCTCCAGGGCTGACGTTCTACTCACTGCGCCACCTAGTCGCCCCAGTTTGTTTTCTTTTAAAAATTTTCTTTTCTTTACAACTGAGGTTTATCATTATAAATGTCTGTTGTTACGCTTACAATATGCTATCCTTGGGGGGATATAGAGCTGTTTGCTCCAGGCTAATTTGTAGTTGGGATGTTTGCATGCCTTTTATAGTTTTTCTTTTTCTCCTCTTTTATTGACAGACTGTCAGCTGTCACTTTTTGTTAATGTCAATTCCTGCCTATAGAAGGCTCTATCCTCCTTCTCTTCCTTCCTTCCTTCCTTCCTTCTTTCCTTTCTCCCCCCTCTTCCTTCCTTCCTATGCTTATTAAATGCTTACTGGTTACCTATGCCTTGCATATAGTAGATACTTAATAAGTACTAGGTGATTGCTTGCTTGCTTGATCCAGATCAAGTGCACTTAGAAATTTAGAAAAGAGAGACCACTTTCCTTTGGAGGAAATCAGGAAGGGTTTGCAGAGGGTGTGGCTCCTGCGCTGAGCCTTGAAGAACCTGCACTTCAGGCTTGGGGGAGCAGCCTCTGAATTCACAGATACAGGCTATGGGGAACAGTTAGCAATCTAGTTTGACTTTAACCTAGAGGGTGCAAAGGTAGTTATGTGAAAAAGAGTTCTGAAAAGATGGTTGAGAGGCTGGTGAGACTTAGGAGAGAGATCCCAGATGTTTGGGACATGCCGGGTTTGCAGTGATTTGTATTATCTGGGCACTGGAAGATTTAGTACAAGAGCTCAGGGGATAAATAGATACTGGTTATATAGAGTTAAGAGTAATCTGCATAGATGTGATTATTAAACCCATGGAGCAGATGAGAACTAAGGGAGAGAATTAGAGTGAGATTAAAGTGGTAGAAGTTGATAGAAAATGATAAAGTGATATTAGTGAAGATGGATGAAATTGGGTATGTTGTCACCCTAGGAAACCTCTAGGGGGAGTTCCATGATCAAGAACTAGAAATTCTGCAGACTATTACCTCCTGTCATTCCATTTCTTCCTATGCCACATTCTTCCTAAGCCATTATTCCTCTTCACTATGCCCTGTGATCTTTCTACCCTTCAACGTTCTCCCATTATTCTCTCATCCCTTGCTCTGGCTTCACTTTCCTCCCTTCCCAATCTTGACCCTATAGTTAGCCACTTTAGCTTTGCACTGTTCTCAGTGCCTTGCCCCCTTTGTCCTATTGACATGTATGCCTTGCCAAACTCCAACCGTGGTGGATTGTCCCATCATTTGCGTCTTCCATTATTCCTCATGCACTTTTGACTGGTGCTAGGGAAACCATGCAACAATGCTGATTGGGGTCCACCACCAATTCATGCTATCTAATCTCAACTAGGTCCTCATTGAAGTTAGGAAATCCTTTTATTTTTCCCAAATTGACTCCCTATCAAATTGTCCTTGGTGGCTGTTCAGAATGTCCTCTCTCCTTCAATACTGCCCCTCCCGCCCACCTTCTCAGCACAGGGATTCGCTTCTTACTTTACAAAGAAAACAGGTGCTCTACCTTATGTGCTTCCTCTTCTCCCCTTCTGTACATCTCAAAATCCCTAAATGTAATCCCCCATCTTCTTCTGTTTCACTTCAGTCCATGCCAATCTTTACACTGGTATCCTGGATCCCATCCCATCCTATTTCCTGTAGTGGATTTCTCTCCCACCTCTCCACACTGTGCTCTCTCCCCCAATTAATCTTTCCTTAGCCACTAGTTCCTTGGCTATTACCTATAAACAGGTTACGATATCTCCCATCTTTAGCAGTCTTTCACTATACCTTATCCTCCTTTGAACTATCTTTCTAAATCCCTTTATCAGTCAAACTGCTAGAAAAAGGTTTCTACATTTTTCCTGTAATTGTCCTCTTACTTATGTCTCAAACCCTTGCAGTCTAACTTCCCACATTATCACTTAAATGAAGCTACTCTTTCCACAATCACCAGTGGTTTAATTGCCAAATCCGACCTTTTCTCCTTCCTCATCCTTCTTGACTTCCTTGTAGTGTTGGACGCAATTGAATGTTCTCTTCTCCAGGATGCCCTCTCTTGGGTTTTTCTGACTCTGCTCTTTCTTGGTTCTCCTCCTACTTGACTGACCGTTCCTTTTGTCTCCATCTTCCACCCCCTAACTATGGGTGTACCCCAAGACTCTGTCCCAAGTTATCTTCTCTTTTCATTCTCTTTATCAGTGATTTCATTAGCTTCCATGGGTTTCCATTCTCATTTCTATGCAGATTACCTCCAGATCCTAGACTCTCTCCTATTCCCATATCACTAAAACTCTATTGGATATTTCCAACATGACATCCCACAGGCATCCAAGGTGGAATTAATTTCTTTCCTCCCATACCCACTTACTTATATGTTATCACCCCAATAGAATGAGATCTCTTTGAGGGCAAAGACTTTTCATTTTTGCTTTTGAATACCCCCGCACTTAATAGTAGACATTTAATAAATGTTTGTTGTTGTTGTTTTTTTTTGACTGGGTGTTAACTCTGAAGCATCAATGGGAGCCATTGTTTGCTCTTTATCTATAAACTCACTTTTTCTTTTCTCAAAAGGGAATACCTGGTACCTCGGGGCTAACTGGGCCTAAAGGAGAAAAGGGTGATGTGGTTATAGCAAGAATCAAAGGTAAATCCAATTTTTAAAAACTTTCTGTCACTTTGAAAATAATGCATATCAAACACCCTTTTAGTTTTGTGTGATTCATCTGCATTTTCATCTCATTCAAGGATGATTCAAACTTTAGCACAGTCCCATCCACTGAAGAGGTTTTCAGTATGTGCTTATGGCCAATGATGACTTTCATGGTGGGTGCCATAAGGAAATTATCAAAACCTCTTTCTGTTCTTCATCTCCTAGGGTTCCTCTGTGACAATAAATAACTTTTCATAGTAATTAGGATAGTTGAGATCTCTAAAACTACATACTGGCCCTCCTCAGAGTCTTTGGGTACATGGTGAGTCCTCCTAACTCAACTCTTTCACTAGCCAAAAATAATTATTTATCTAGCATTTGGCTCCTCATTTTGCTGAACTGGGGATTGATGCAAAGATTCCTGGCATTTATTAAGTATGACAGGAATCCATTTTAATACTGGGGTCAGGAGATAGGAATAATGTCTACATTATAATAAGAAGGATACAATCCATATTATCATGTATATGTAACAACAAGCTCACATTTATAAAGTAGTTTTTAAAGTACTTTCCGTACATTATCTCATTTCATCATTAAAACAGCCTTGTAAGGTATGTGTGTGTATACGCACATATACACATATGTAGATATACATACATATACATGTATATACACACATATATCTACTGACTTTACAGATGATGAAAAGGAATCTCTAAGAAGATTAGTGCCTCACCCATGATCATATAGCTGGCAAGAGTCTGAGGTGGGATCTAAACTAAGACCATGTGACCCCCAAGTCCTACATTCTTTCCACTGTGCCCACAGTGTCAGAAAAAAGCCTTACCCACTCATTAATGCCAGAGTTTGGAGAGAATATGTGCTTTATTTGGGAAGATGAAGATGGTTCATTTTGGTTCATTGGTAGCAAACTTGTTGGGGGCTCCTGTTTCTGCTTCTTCTGAGCTCCCTTGGAGCTGAGATGTTTAGCCTGGGCCTGAGTAACTCTGCTCCTTGCTTCCTTGCTCCTGGGTTATCTATTATTCTTCTTTCCAGCAAGATCCCTTCATTCCCCCTAGGCCCATCCTTTCCTTCAGCTGGTTTTGCAATTCTGTGATCATTCCCTATCCTCCCTTGCTCTCTATTCTTCCTTTGTATCCTTAGTGCATTTTTCTAAGTTGGATGTTGACCCTTTATTTGTGCTCTCCTTCTATTGAGAGTCCTTAATGCATTCTAAGATACCTCCTTAAAAAGATGGGAATTGGTTGCATAGAGTATAGACTTTTCCTATAGCACCCAGACCAAATAATACTCCTTTACCAGCCTTACAAGAGTTGCTTGTATCAGCTCGTATTTGTTCTTACTGTTCCTCTTCCTCTCACATCTCTATCTGAAAGTCTATCATTAGAAATTAATTTTTGTGGGTTAAACCATTGTACCTTTCGGCATCCCCTATTAAAGCCTAGATATCCTTGAAAGAGGAAAACACATTGAACTTAGAGTGAACGAGTTCAAGATTTTGTTTTCCAGAAGGGACAGCTAAGTGCAAAAAGGGAAAAAATTGACTAGAGGGGAGAGAAGGAGAGTGGAATTTAGTTCTGAAACATGACCTAGGGAGGGCAAGTGTAGGTAGTGTAGGGCTATAGGTCCTACAACCAAGGAGCAACATGTGGACACAGGGTACTTGGGGGCAATAAAGTAGGGTATGGGTAACATCAGCTGGTGGAGGAAAGGGAAGGTTAAAAGGGACTAGAGACAAACTGACTCAGTTTTGCTCAGGTTTGGATCTGTCCCTCAATATTAGGCCATAGAGAGAGAGAGGGAGAAAATACACAATAACAATATCCCTATGCAGCAATTTATAGCATCTATTGTAATCCCTACTCCAACCCTGTGAAGTATGTAGCAGAAGTATTACTGTTCCTATTTTATAGACAAGGAAACTGTGACTTTCCCAAGGTCACAGAGTTATTTAGTAAATTCCAAAATGGGGATTTAAGTCTAGGTCCCTAGAATGAGTGTTCTTGCCACAATTCCACAGTTGTCTTGTGGTACATTGATAATTAGCAACTAATTTGTCACTTAGTAGTGTGCTAGCACAGGTGAGGGGTTCCAAAATCCCAATGTTGTTCCATTCTATAGTTTTAAATTTTGATAAAGTTTTCTTTTGGCAGAAGAAAATGTAGAGCTTAAGTCAAATTAGAAAAAAAAAATTTATAACCCTGATGTTTTCTTCTTATTTTTTTGTTTTTCATTTTTTCCATTACTAATTTAAAGGTTGGAGTGTCCTTTGTTTCTTTTCCTAGGAAGAAAAGGAGAAAAGGGGCATGATGGACTTCCTGGATATCCAGGGCAGGAAGGGGTTCCTGGTCAGAATGGACTGAATGGAGAAAAAGGAGAGCCAGGTCTTCCAGTATGTGCAAATTTTTCCATTACTTTATTTTCTTAGCTTACATGATCACGAGTGAACTTTCTTCTTGGTAGTTTGTTAAATTGTAAATAAATTATAGTAAGTTCACATGTTATAAACCGATGAGGGTAATTTTCAATTGATCATTATATAAGGATGCATAATTTCCAAATAAATCATTAAATGAGAGACGGTGTGAAACCATGGCTGGCAGTTCATTTATAACAGTCTTTTCTGCCACTCTCTCAGCAGAATTACCCTTGTATTCATTCCTCTGTGTGGCCCTTTCATCCACAAAGCTCTCATTGACTGAAGCTTGTGGCTGCTTCGCCCATTTTGCTGGCAAATGACGTGAATGAAGCCAAGGTCGTGGATTCAATCCTGGAAGTTACTGTTACTGTTTTCCACTGATGTAAACAGAACCCCAAATACTAGTTAACTATCTTACAAAGGCATGTCTTTGGTTATAATGAGAAACAAGCAGAAGAATAATATTAAAATTGCTTGGAATTTCTGAATTTGGTGATAGAAAAATTCAATTCAATAAACATTTCTTATTGAGGGTCTGCTCTGTCAACACTGGGGAAGATACAAAAACAGAAAACAATTCCTACCCTCACAGATCTTACATTCTACTCGGAGATACAACATGTAAGACAAACAAATAAACACCAAGCTAATGTGACAACAGTGGGTATGAACTAGAGAGATCAAGAAAGATTTCATTTAGGTGCATCGACTGAAACTTGTGGGAAGTTAAAGATTCTAAGAGGCAGATGTAGAGAGAATGGATGCTAAGTATGGTGGATAGCCCTTTCAAAGGATGGAGAAATGAGATGGAATGCTGAGTTCAATGAACAATAAGGAGGCCAGTTTGTCTAAAAGTGGGAAACATGAAAAGGAATGATGAGGAATAAGCCTGGAAAACTGCATTAGAGATTTAGAGGCAGGGGTGATTAGGCTATTTCCCCCACACTTTAGTAGCGAATGCTTTCTAAATGAATGAGCAAGTCAGTCACATCAGAAAACGGAGATAGCTCAGTCACAAAATGTTTGTATCTGATAACCAATTTTGTTGGAAGGATATTTTGGAACACAATTAACTCCCCAATGTTCTTATACAAGATACAGATAGGGACCCTGAAGCCTTAGGAATACATGGCTCATGATGGACCAGATATTCTTGGGGCATCTTAACTGGAACAGAACACAAATAAATATACATGTGTGTTTGCTTACTCTAATACAAATGATTTCCTAACTAAACTCATAATTTTCAGATCATATTGAATGCATTAGGTACAAGTGTTTGCTGACAAAATATTTAACAGGGAAGCAGTTTATCTTAGCAATTGGTAGAAAGATAGGCTTTTTTTTATACTTTGGGACAGGCTAATTTAATAGAAAAGGCAAAAAACAGTTTTCCTTAATTAAAAAATAGAGCAAGCATGTTAATTCTGATTCATACAAAGGTTTTTCCTATCATAAAGTCTCCTCAGAGTTGGGATTTTGCCCTTGCATTGGTCTGTAGAGGAAAAAGAGAAAAAAGATCTCTTAACCATAGCAATATGCTTTTATGGAAAGGTAGCATTAATACTGAATTACACAGAGTTCAAGTGATGTAAATATACATTTCTACCCACTAATACGTGCCTCTGCTTTGTCTCAAAGATGAGAAGCAACCTTTGGCTTTCCAGATAGTTCACCAGTCTCCTGTCTATGTGAAGATCGGGGCTTTTCCTACTGGATATTTTTTTTTCCCTCCTAGTGATTGTCTTAGTGTAGATGTCTTAGCCTTTTTTGTGTCCTGGACCCTTTGGGCAGTCTGCTGAAGGCTAGGATTCCTTCTCAGAATCAGGTTTTCAAATGCACAAAATACAGATTATTACAAAGGAAAACCAATTATATTAAAATTCATTTATCAAAATATTGTTAAAAATCAAGTTCACAGGGGGTGGCTAGGTGGCACAGTGAATAGAGCTCTGGCCCTGGAGTCAGGACTTGGGTTTGGATCCAGCCTCAGACACTTAAACAAAAAAACTAGCCATGTGACCTTGGGCAAGTCATTTAACCCCAATTGCCCTCCAAAAAAAAAAAATCAAATTTACAGACTCCAGGTTAAGAACATCCTTCCCAGACAGAAGAAGGTTGCTGAGAGTTTAATAAGTGAAGGAGAAAAGGTTTGGAATATTTGTTCATTTCCCCAAATGTTTTAATTATTAAATGGAGAACACGGGATGTGGGATAACTGTCAGCTACAACATTGCTTCCTACTGCTGCTCATAAAAAAGGAAGGAAGGAAACAAGCATTTATTAAGTGCCTACTATTTGCCAGTACTTCTTTACAAATATATATAAATATTATTTCATTTGGTCCTCATAACAACTTTGGGAGGTAGATGCTTTTATTATCTCCATTTTGCAGTTGCAGAAACTGAGACAGAGGTTAAGTGACTTGCCTAGGGTCACATAGCAAGGAAATATCTGAAGATGTGTTTGAACGCAAGTCTTCCTGACTCCAAGTTCAGCACCCTATCAGTTCTGACACCTAGCAAACTCTAGGGAAAAAAAGATGATTAAAAATAGAAGGGATTTTCCTTTTTCTGCAGTTTTTTTTTGTGAAATATCTTCCAGGGGAAAGTTAACAGCAGAGACCTCCCTGAATACTTGTTCAGTAATATACTGTTAGGGACCCCATTCAATATTCTGGTCCCTAGGAATCAGGAACGTGTGGCTATAGGACAAGGTAAGTCCAGAATGGAAAAAAAAGCTATTATGTAGGGAGGAAAGTCAAATATCCATAGCTTAAAGCCAGAAGAAAATAAAAAGTAGGAAAGAGGAAGAAAAACTTTCTTTGTTATTATTCTCTTAAATCACCTTTGAATCTTGTCTCATCTCCCCAACTTCCTTTCAGACATCTCAAATCAGAAGTACAGAAGACATTTTAAACTAAACATGCCCCAAACAAAACTCATTATTTTTCCCTCTAAACTCTCTCCCCTTCCAGACTTTACTACTACATCCTTCCAGTTGTCAGGTTCTCAACCTGGGTGTCATATTCAACTCATCGCTATCTAACTTCCTGCCCCCCATGTCCAGTCTGGTGATTCATTCATGCTACTACTCCCTATCCCGATAAACTCCAGTGGCTTCCTCTCACCTGCAGGATTAATCCAATCCAATAATCTAATAAATATTAATGGAGGGCCCATTATGTGCCAGGTACTGTGCTAAGTACAAGAGATACATTTAATAAAAAGAAAAATAACCCTGTTCTTAAGGAGCTTACAGTGGATAAGATCACATATGAAGTCGTCTGCTTGACTTTCAAAGCCCTTTATAATCTAGAGCCTCCCCTACCCCTACCTTCCCAACCTCCTTACACCCTACTCCTTGACATGGATTCTTTGATGCAGTGACATTGGCTTCTTTGTTGTTCCATAAACAAGACACTCCACCTCTCTTCTGTGCCTGGAATGCTCTCCCTCCTCATCTGCCTCCTAACTCCCTAAATCCCAACCGAAATCCCATCTCCACCAGGAAGCCTTTCTCAACCCCTCTTCATTCTAATTCCTTCCCTCTTTCCTATTTATCCTGTATTTAGCTTGTTGGCACATATGCGTTTGCTTGTTGTCTCCTCCATTGGACTGAAAACTTCTGGGGGGCAGGGACCGTCCCCAGTGCTTACCATAGTGGCTGACACATAGTAGGCACTTAATAAACACTTTTTGACGGATTTCAGGTTTGATTACATGATCTTTTGAGTCTTCTGCTCCTCCTGAAAGGATTTTAAAGAATCCTCTACAGGTATTATTTCACATAGAGGCTTCCATGGAAGACTCTTGTGATTTATGAAATAGTTCAGCTGACAAATTTAGGTGGACTGAAAAGGGGACCCTTCATAGAAGGTAAGATGGGGAGCCAGATTGTGAAGGGTTTTAAGGGTCCAGTTGACTAGTTGCCAGTGGCAATAGGAAGCCACTGAAAACTGAAGAAAAATGGTTTTATTGCTACTTTTTATTTTTAACAATCTCTCTAACAACCTCACCTTCTCCACTGCCATTGTACCCTTCTTTGTAACAAAGAAAAACCAACCAACACAGCAAATTGATCTAATTACATATGCCATATCTAACATCTGGAGCATCTACCTTTTTATTAAGAGGGGGAAGGTGTGTTTGTTTAACTCTTCTCTAGGACTGAGATTGTTCATTATATTGCCCTTGAGTATCATCATTTATATTATTTTCATCTATGTTGTTCTCTTGGTTATGCTTTCTTTAATCTCTGTCACTTCTGTGTTTTTCTGAATTCCTATATTCACAATTTCATATGACATCATTTTCCATTACATTAATATGCAACTGTAATTTGTTCAGATACCCCTCCAGTTAATTTCTTTTCCAGTATTCAATGCCACAAAGAGTGCTACTCTGAATATTTTGTTATATATAGGACTTTCTTTCTGAGATTTCAGAGTTATTCTCTCTTCTCTACAATCCTTTGGGATACTCCTGGGTGTTCTAATCATAAACACCTAGTATATTATCTGAAACTTACCTGACTATCATTTATGTGAATTCCAAAGAATAGTGGCCTTTTTGAGGGGAAATGTTCAGTAACTGGGTATAAACGGTTTAGACTTCTCACATAATACCAGTCTAGTTTTCACAATGGTTGGAACATTCCACAACTTCACAAACATTGTATTAGTGGGCCTACTTTCCCACAACCCTTTCAACAGTCCATTGTCTGTGTCCATTTTTTATCATCTTTGTCAATTTTATGAGTATGAGGTGAAACCTCAGTTTCCAAATCTGTAAAGTAAGAATACCAATGCCTACTCTAATGTCACTGGGAGCAAATGAGATAATTGATGGGAACATGATCTCAAAACCATGAAGTATTATACATACATAAGATTATATTATAATTTCAATAATAAAAGTAAAGTTATTATGCATTGAATATTACAATATTGTTACAAATCAATAGTAAACAAAATCCTCTGGGAGTCATTATTCAATTTTAATTTATTACAAAATGAGCTGATGAAAACCAATTGTCATCTGAGTTATCCTCTCTCCTAAACCAGATGTGATTAAACTCATGGGTTTAAAGACAAGTTGAGTCTTTCATACAGCCAGACCTTGAATATTGGACTTAAATACAGTTGTGCAGAAAGTTGTTCTGATTAAATTAACACAAGATGGAAATTTATGTAACAAGCATTTTTGAACTAATTGGGACATTACCAAAAAAGAGATTGAACTGACTGATGATGAAAATATTCCCAGGGCAGTCGTGGCAGAGCAATTCCTGGTGAGGAAGGATCTCCTGGAGCACCAGGATCTCCTGGAAGGATGGGACCGATGGGACCTCCAGGACTGGGATTTCCTGGCCCAGAAGGGGTGAGAGGTGGGCCAGGGAGCCCTGGCCACCCTGGTGTGAGGGGAGCAGCAGGTTCCAAAGGTCAGAAAGGTAAATTTAAATATTGACATATGGAAAAAAGCAAAAAGCTGATGAGTGGCCTTATTCCCCAAAGAACTAAGTCATTCCAGGGGCAGTGATGGGCAGAGTTGTAGGACTAAAGTTCCAAAAAAGACATTCAAGAATGTTATGGCAGAAATATAATAAAAAATAAAAACAAGAAATCAAAACCAGTTCATAGAATAAACTTGAAAAAGCCAACTGGCCTTTTTTGTGGTCTCTGTTTGATAGGTCTAAACAGATTTTTCATTCCTTTGTTTTTAGATAACTTGAATATTTTAAAATTAAAGATGATTTGAGATTTCAGAATGTCATTCTCTCTTCTATACAATCCTTTGAGATATTCCTGGGTGTTCTGACCACTGACTCTAGTATTTCATCTGAAACTTATCTGACTATCATCCAGGAAGTCATTCACAGGCCTTCTAAAGGTGGACACAACAAGGCCATTTGAATAGACCCTGACACTTTTACGAATTCCAAAGAATAATGCTGATGTGACCTCAGACCTTTGGATCAAAATATTGGAAACATTAGGGCAGGGGGATGGAAGAAAGGATATTTCTACCGATATTATTGTTTTTCATTTTATTATTTGTATGTTTTTTAGTTCTCATTTCCCCCCCAGGCTTTCAGGGTATAAAATATTTTTGTGTTTTAATTTGAAGTTTACTTACAATGTCAATAGCTTGGTACTGGCTAAAGTTCAAAGGCATAAAGATCTGGAAGCTGAATTTAGCATACTGTATTTTCTTTATCCCCATGCAGTGAAATACCTTGACTTGGCAGGGGGCTGTATCGTACTTTATTATTTCCACCACGATGGAGAGATCATTGATTCTGGAATCAGCATAGCATACTGACTTACTGACTTCCCCCTTAATTCCAGTTTGGTTGGATTTTGGATCAGAGGACCTTAGAATTCCAACCTTGCTCCTTGCTGTCTCTATGACCTTGGACAAATCACTTACCTTCTTCTGACCTTAGTTTCCTTATTTGTAAAATGAAGGAGTTGGATTAAACAGCCTCTAATGCCCCTTCGAGTTCTAAATCTGTGAATCTTTGAAGTCAGAGTGAGAAGGTGCCTTAGAGATCACCTAATCCAACCTCCTTTTGCTATGGAGAAAAGTGAAATGATAAAACCCAAGTCTCACAGTCAATTGATGTCAGAACTGGTATCAAAGCTTTGGATGATCCTGTGTTAAATATCTGTTATTCCAAACACATGGTATTCTTTAAAAGAATATTTATAGGCACCAGGGAAGAGAGAAATATTTTGTGCTGCTTGTCATAAAACACTTCTGACCCTTCCCTGGTGTGTCTGTAAATGTTTTGATCGTGAAGTATCAAGTTTCGAGCCAGCATCTTCTCGAACCCAGCGTCAAAGACTCTGACCCAAAACCACTTCAGCAAGTTGAAGTTTCCTTTCAAATCTGGAATTATTTTTCCCCCTCGGCTTCCCATGCAGCCTGGCTATACATGAAAGAAATTCAGCAGTTTAGTGACATCAGCTTTAATATTTCAATAACAGCCACTTGGATTTTTTCCCCAAACACCCAGTATTTGAAAGTGTCTGTTTTCTTTCCCTTCAGGTGACACCTATCCTTGTCCTTCCCCCTATCCAGGGAGCCCTGGAGCTCCAGGTGTTCCCGGTGCTCCAGGTAAGTACCTCACTCAGAACTGTCCCTCTCATCTTCCTGCTGTGAAAATGAGTAGCACAAATGGCCAATTTTAAACTGCTTAGAAACCATCCAAACAACTTACTCAGGCTAGATCTGAAATAAGGAGCTTGTGGGAGGGCAACAGGGAATGCATTTTTGGAATCTTAAATGCAGGGATCATTATGGATCAGTGGTATGCTGAGGCCAGCTTGTACTGATTCCAGAGATCCAGTTGTTAGTTTTTGTGAAATTGGAAAATGCTATAAATTGGGGGTTCATTTATTGTTTTGTCGTTTGTCTAGACTTAAGAAAGTGATGGGAAAATATTAATAATACAAAGTAAACTTAAGGGGCAGCTAGGGAATAGAGCACTGGCCCTGGAATCAGGTGGAACTAAGTTCAAATCTGACCTCAGACACTTGACACACTTACTAGCTGTGTGACTTTGGGCAAGTCACTTAACCCCAATTGCCCTGCCTTCCTCCCTCCAAAAAAAAAGTAAACTTAAATAAAGCAGAGTAAACTATTGTGTGCACTTAAAAAAATTTTTGGTGGGGGGCAACTAGGTGGCGCAGTGAATAGAGCAATGGCCCTGGAGTCAGGAGGACCTGAGTTCGAATTTGACCTCAGACACTTAACACTTACTAGCTGTGCGAACTTGGGCAAGTCACTTAACCTCAATTGCCCTGCCTTCCTGCAAAACAAAAAAGAATTTTTTTTTGAAGAGCTGGTTGTTAAACATTGACCAGCATGCCACTCCCTGATATCCATCCTCCCAACAAGTTTTACAAAAATAATACTAAGGATTGTCAACTGGACTGAGCAGACAACCATAACTGTGCAAGATATAATGACGAGGAAAATGGCTTGCAAACAAGGATGGAAATTAGACACATGTGCCAGCACCGTCCCCCATCCCACCCTCCACTGGCTGTACAGGTAAATCTCAATACTCACACCAATGGCTAAGCAGTGAGCCGTAGCCCTGACAATGAGACAGGAAAGGTTTATAGCAGTACTTTATGATTAGACTATGGTACTTGTCGGAGCTCAGGTAACACCTGGTACTGGTCAAAGCAATATAGTAATTATGTGATACAGCTCTGGGATTTTGCTTCGACTGAGCTCTTCCAGAAGGTGAGCACAAAGGGTTGTTGTTATGTCAAGCTCAGGGCACACCTTGCTTGCTGAGCCTTAGCTCTGGAAAACAGAGTGTTTCTTAATAGTAACTTGACAGGAGCCAAGCCCCAAACAATGAGATCATGTAGAGTCACTCTGTAGTTGCCCCAAAGGGAGGCTTTCTGGTACTAGGGATATAGAGTTAGATTTGGAACTTGATAGGCTCAGTTTGGAATCCCTGCTCTGATACTGGACAACTGTGTGACCTTGGGTAAGTCCTGTAACATCTCTAGATCTCAGTTTCCTTACAAGGGGGTTTGGCAGGATGGCCTCTAATACCCCTTCTGACTCTAAAGCTGTGATCCTATAACAAGCATTGGACTAAATTCTGGCCACAGATAGTGACAAGTTCTATATACTGACTCATTGATTATCCCTGTGACCCTGGGATTTAAATATAGCTGTTCATTTTCTGCCAATTTATAAGTGTTATTGTTGAGCCATTTTCAGTCATGTCTGACTCTCCGTGACCCCATTTGGGGTTTTCTTGGCAAAGATACTGGAGTGGTTTGTTGTTTCCTTCTCTAGCGCATTATTCAGAGGAGGAAACTGAGGCAAACAGGGCTAAATGCCTTGGTTAGAGTCACATAGCTGGTAAATGTCCCAGGCAGGAGTTGACTGAGGTCCTTCTGACTCCAAGCCTAGCACTTTCTCTACTGTGCCACCTAGCTGCCCTAATTTATAAGTAGATTTTTGGTTTTCTAAGAGCCTCAATCCTTTAGTTAAAGATGTCTGAAAAGTCAGCCACATATAAAAATGCTTGATTTGACCTTCAGACCCAGCATACAGTAGGCAGTTAACAAATGCTTTTTGATTGGTTAATTCACGATTCATTTGAAGTGATTTTTTTCTTTCCATTGAGTCAATCTCAGCATTTAATATATTAAATAACATTATTTATTATTCTTATTTGTTAGGAAAGGCAATGTGATATAATAGATAATAAAAATCTGATGGACTAAAAAACTAGATGTCAAAAAACACAGGGTTTTACCATGACTCTCTAATCCCAGGGCAATTAGTAGCATATAATGAATAGAATGTGAGATAGCAGATAGAAAAATGAACTTGAAGCTAGGAAGATCCTCCCACATATAATAGCTGTGTGACCTCGGGAAGGTCATTTAATCTCTTGGTTCCCCTGGCAACTTTCCAAGATTATAAATTGTGGAAGGGGTACAGATCTGTATCAATGAAAGCAATTTCCTCATTGGGAGTTCCCCAAACCAGTGAAAATCACAGGTCTGATTTAAAAAGTTTCTACTGTGTCACAGGTCAGAGGGAAACAAATTTACAGAGAAAACTAATGTGTTTGGGACACTGCCTTTGAAGTGTCTCTCTAGGTCCTATGAAAAGATAATAACTGGCTTTTATATAGCACTTTTATCTTTTGCAAAGTGGTTTATGTGTATTATCTCATTTGAGCTGTACAATAATCCTTTAAGGCAGCCATTATGAGCCCCATTTTACAGATGGGGATGCTGAGACAGAGACAAGTTAAAACCACAATGGTATTAAATGTGTGGAGCAGTATTCAGTCATGGGTCTTCCAGATTTCAAATCCAATATTACATCCACTGCCACATAGTTGAGATGGTGATAAAGGCTTAGTTATGAGGAAAGGGCCTAGAAATAGAAATTTCACAGTTACCTGCAAAATACTGGCAGCTGAGGTCATGGAAGTAAGATTGCCAAGCATACACAATATATACATTTATCTCCTGGGATTTTTGTTTGTATATTTCTTCCTAAAATTAATCAGACCTCCCAAGGATTTAAAAACATTTTTTTTGCTTTTTGGAGGGCAATTGGGATTAAGTGACTTGCCCAGGGTCACACAGCGAGTTTTTGTGTTAAGTGTCTGAGGCCAGATTTGAACTCATATCCTCCTAACTCCAGGGCTGGTGCTCTATTCACTGCACCACCTAGCCGCCCCAGGATTTTTTTTAATAGACACTAATGTAGCCCTTGAATTTGACCTTTCTCACTATAGACAGATGGAGAAGGCCTGGAAGGAAGTGGAAAGTTTGCCGCCATATTGTCCTGCTCTTTGATTCTCAGACCATACCAGGGTAGTTTAGAACAAATGGGCCATTCAGTCTCTGAAAAGACTGATCACATCAATTGTTTAGTGTCCTGTAGACAACACAATTTCTCGAATGACTGCCCAAATTTTTCATTTTCTAACTGATTGCTGGGTTGTCATGTAAACATGGAGCTGGGCCGCTGCCATTATGATGAAATGAAAACAAAAACAGCCATCTTTGTGGGAGCTTATCCCTGAATGAAATGAGCAGCAATTGATTTTTTGTTGTTGTTCTTACTTGAGACCCTCCCCCTCTCCAAGCATAAGCCAGAATTTACAATCCACTTTTGGTGGAGATAGTTGCCCATCATTAATCACAACAGGCACAAAGCACAATCCCAGCCAGCAGGGGATTTGGGGACTTAACTCTATGCTCTGATTCACTAAAGAAGTTTGGCATTGGTTTCCCAGATAGACTTGCCTTTCACAGATGTTTTCCCAATCTATAAAATACCTGTAACCAACTGTGCATAGGAAGATATGATGAAGGGGTTCATATAGTGAGATCTTTAATAAAGGCATTGAATTTGGGTCTTTTGTTATATGACTGCATAAAAGATCATTCACTAGAAAACATACATACCTCAAGTCTGATATTGATCTCAAATATATAGGATCCCTTTGGGCATTATGTTGTCTTAGAAAACCACAAATTACCGTTATCTCTATTGTATTTTTTTTTTTTTAAGCAATTGGGGTTAAGTAACTTGCTCAAGGTTACACGGCTAGTCATTATTTGTGTGTGGGTGATCATTTTCTGAGGCCGGATTTGATCTCGGGTCATCCCAACTCCGAGGCCGGCGCTCTTACTCACTGCGCCGCCTAGCCGCCCCTTTTAGGGCAATTGGGGTTAAGTAACTTGCCCAAGGTCACACGGCTAGGTTTTTGTTTTGTGTGGGTTAAGTGTCTGAGGCCGGATCCGAACTCAGGTCCTTCTGACTCCAGGGCCGGCGCTCTACTCACTGCGCCACCTAGCCGCCCCTTGTATTATTTTTTTAATGTATTTTGTTAAACATTTTCCAGTTGCCTTAGTTTGACACCTCTGCTCTAGTCTGACTCATAAAAAAATGATAGGAAAGATTAGCCAAATCTTTTAATTTCTAGAAATTAAAGATTTAGTATATAAAACACTTATTTAGTACATAATATTATGTGTAGGAAGAAAGTTCCTAGTGTTTACTTTGGAGTTTTCTTTCCCCCCAAGAAAGGCCTGGTGTTCATTGCTGTTTTTCTTTAGGTCCTAAAGGATTTTCAGGGCCTCCAGGTGAAGCTGGACTACCTGGATTTGATGGATGGAAAGGCCAACAAGGCAAACCAGGAATATCAGAAATACCAGGACCACCTGGTAAGTGAAAAAGTATTTTTCCTTCTTTGGGAATATGGATCAATAAATGTGTGAAAACTAACCTTAATATATTAGGGTTTTGTTTTGTTTTTATAAATATATGAAATGCTGGCTCTCTGTTAGGTTCTGGTATAATTACCAAGGTTCTTTCTATTTGAATGTGAATGATCTAAGACAATTCCAAAAGATTCATCATAGAAAATGCTATCCACATCCAGAGAAAGAACTATAGAGTCTAAATGCAGATAGAAGCATATTATTTTCCCTTTCTTTTTGTTTTTTCTTTCTCATGGTTTTCCCCTTTTGTTCTGATTCTTCTTTCACAATATAACTAATGTGGAAATATGTTGAATGTGGTTTATAACATGTGTGACCTATATCAGATTGCTTGCCATCTTGGGAAGTGGAGAGACAAGAGAGGGAAGGAGAAAAAGTTTGGAATTCAAAATCTTATAAAAGTGAATGTTGAAAACTATCTTTACATGTAATTGGAAAAAATAAAATACTATTAAGTGGGAAAAAAGAACTGTAAGTGTGAAAAGAAGAAACCAACCCAATCCAAGGTAAATATTTTGTCATCAGAGGATGAAACAGGACATATTGATGATTCTTACTAGAAAGGAGGCCGTACAACTTCCTTGCCTAAATGTAGTGAAGTGAACATCACCAAATGAGCTAGCACACATTTTTAGAAGATACAATTTTTGTTTTGTCATTATTCTTATCACAACATGTTAGTTCTTCATATTTTACTGTGTAATATTTACTTTTCTTAAATAGGTTTTCGAGGTGACCCTGGAGATTCAGGTCCTGAAGGTGAAAAGGGGTCAGCCCCTACTGGTCCTCCAGGCCCTCCAGGGTTACCAGGAATCAATGGTCAAAAAGGAATGCCAGGGGATTCTGTTTATGGCCTGCCAGGACTTCCAGGAAATATGGGCCCTCCAGGATTACCAGGACTTAAAGGGCTCAGAGGTGAGCCAGGATGTCCTGGAGCAACAGGTATATACAATTTTTGATGGTGATGGTTGTGGTGGTGGAACTTGTAGCATAATAGGGTGTTGGGGATTGGTTACTGAAGAGACCGGGGATTAGTTTTGAGTAATCTATAGCATCAGAATTTTGCCAGGACAGCTTACCCTTATGGAGGTCTAGTGACACTCAACATTTTTCTAAAATTGCCTCTATAGGTAAATAGTTCTAGAATAGATTTGGTTAGATAAAGCATTTATTAAATACTTTCTGTGTGCCAGACACTGTGCTGAAATTTGAAGAAACAAAATAAAGCAAGACAATTCCACCCTCTGAGAACTTTTATTCTATTTGAGAAATATACACATAAAGGAAAGGTACTAGGGGAGGGAAGAAGGTATGGGCCAATGCAGGGAGGTGACAGCAAAAAGTAGCAGGATTATAGAGAAGGCCTGGTGTAGGAAAAAATAAGACAAAAGCTCACCTTTCAGAGCAGCTGGAAGATAGGGGTGAGGTTCAAAGACCTATTGTTCACTGAGTACCTTGCAGCTGAAACCTAACACATATATGCATATACACATAAAGCATAAATAGTATGTATATATGTATATGCATCTGAGTGTATGTGAATATGTATTATCTCCCTCTAATCATAGGAGAGTTCTTAATGAGCAAGGATTGTCAGTTTTTCCATTTGTATCCCCAGCACCAAACACAGTGTTTAAGATACTTACTAACTGCCAAAAATTCTCCAAAGAGAGTTGGTGGGAGAAACTGAGAGATTAAGTGAATGTGAGGCTTGGGGTCAAGACTACCTGAGTTCAAACTATGCTTCAGACATCTTATTAGCTGTGTGACCCTGGGCAAGCCACTTAACCGCTGTCTGCCTCAGTTTACCTGTCTGTAAAATGAAGATCAATCATTCAATCAATAAACATTTATTGCTAGATCTTAGCTCAGTGGCAGGCACTGTGCTAAGCGTGTTAATGGGATATAAGATCTTCCCTGCCCATTAATAGGCCTCACACAGAACCCATTAAGGGCAGCTTGCTTAGGAGAGGGTTGTTTGTAGGAAGGCTTCCACACTTTTTGCTAATTTCTAATTAGGCACTGAGTCAGGAGGGCTGTGATGCCTTCTGGCTCTGAGAAGTGTATATATACTCTGAATTGATGTTTTGCTTTCAGGGCTCGCTTATGAGAAGGATCTTATGATTCCCTGGTCGAGATTCTGAGTGGCCCTATGTTCAGAGCTCCGTAAATACTCAGATGTAAAGGCTCTTTCTCTCCAGGGATGTATGTAAAGTGTATAGTTAATTCAGGCAGTCAGAGCCCTGTCTGTTGGTCTTATTTCTCTGCTTGTATTTTCTCTGAAGTTCAAAGTGCTGACTTTTCCCCTGAACTAGTGAATGTAATTAAAAAAAAGATTGTTGACCCCTCAAACAGCTATCTTTCCTAGTAGAGCAGATCTAAGAAGCTGTGCTAGCAGCCATCTTGGGTATGTGCACGTGGTTGCTGCTATGGCATTAGAGATACAAAAAAAAAGACAAAAGAGTCCCTACCTTCAAGGAGTTCACAGAGTCATGCAGGAGATCAAATGAGATTATATATGTACAGTGCTTTGCAAACCATCAAGCACTATAGAAATGCTGGTTATTATTTTTGCATATATTATCTCACTTGTAGCACAACCCTTTGAGTTAGGTACTACTGCTATTATGATCTACATTTTGGGGAGCAGGAAGCTGAGGCCCAGAGACATAACTTCCCATAGTCACACAATAGTGAGAAGTAAAGTAACAGTAGACCTCAGGTATGTTGTATTTTGATATTCATTAGTATGAAGAGTTTTATGTCATGCATGGAAAACATTGTGTCATTTCAGGGACAACTGGTGTTCCAGGATCACCAGGCATCAAAGGACTTCAAGGCAGAGAAGGGAATGTTGGGCCTCCTGGTAACCCAGGTTTACCAGGTCATGGATGTCAAGGCTTTCCAGGGTTGCCAGGGCAACCTGGACTCCGTGGGTCACCAGGCATTCCAGGTAAGTGAATGTCAGCAAGAAGCCAGTGGGGAGCCCCTGCTAGGAGGCTTTCTTTGCATTATTCAGATTTTGGACTGATAAGAGGTATTGTGATAAATAGACTTGGAGGTGGTCACAGTGATGAAATTGGACCATTTTTAGACAAATTGAATTCACCTCTATCCCCTGTTTTCATCCTGCCTTCTCCCTCTCCATGTGTTCTAGCGAAATCTCATGTTACTGTCTTTTATACACTGTTTTTCAACTTAATTTCCCCTGTTTTTTGCCCTGCCCTCTCCTGTGTCCATGCATGTGCAGGTGCCCCCTCTTCTAAAAATCCTTCCCTAACCCTCCCTTCAATCTTGCACCAAACAAATTCAGATTTCTCTCTTCAGATTTCTCATAACACTATGTCTCAGCCTCTCCTTCATACATATCATAGTCACATTGTATCACAAATATTTAGTTATGTATTTTATTATTGGCTCCTTGAGATCTTGTTCCTAAGAAAATGCCTTGGCCATGGTAGAAACTTAACAAATATTTATAGAATTGAGTTGAATGCATTCCTGCTGTATCTGCTTCTTTACCTGATATCCTATTCTAGGTACCTTTACCCATTTTCCAATCAGAAGGACAGACATCCTGATCACATCTGTTTGCCAAACAGAAGTGGGAACTTACTACAGAAATTTTGAATTGAAGGCAACTGAAATGTTTGAAATTATGAGGAAATTTCTAGAAAGCCAGGGTGGGAGGGGGTGTAGAGGGACAGGGAAATCCTATAGTCTAAAACAAAATTCAATTGGATAATTAAAATCATAGAATCTAAGAACTGAAAATGACTTCAGAGACTATGTAGTCCAAATGATATGTGAATAAGAATTGCTTCTGTGGGATGGCATTTATCCAGCCTTTGCTTGAAGACCTTCAGTGGGGAGAAGCCCATCTCTTGATGTAGCCCATTCTAATTTGAATAACTATAATTATTAGGAAGTTTTTCCTTGCATTATGTCCAAATCTGCCTCTCTGAAACCCCCATCTACTGTTCCTAGTTCTTTCCCTTGGGACCAAGCAGAACTAAGCTAACCCTTCTACATCCAAGCCTTTTACCTGTTTAAGCATGGTTTTCCCCTCCCTAGCTTTACTTTTCCTCAAGGATAAAGTTTCCCAGTTCCTTCAACTTTTCCCCATACTGCATGATTCAAGGCCTTTGCCCATGTTACTCACCCTTTCTCAGGTGATTCTCCAAATTACCAATGTCCAGCTGAGTCAAGATGATGGAGTAAAAGCAGGAATTTGCTTAAGCTCCTGCTCTAACCACCTCCAATACCTGTAAAAAGTGACTCTAAACAAATTTTAGAGCTTCAGAACCCAAAAAGTGACAGAGAGAAACAAATTTCCTGCTGAAGGCAGCCTGGAAAGGCAACAAGAAGGGTCTATCACACAGGGCTGGGAGCCAAGCACAGTTATGTGGGCCCAGTCCTAGGGCAGCCCTGACCTACAGCCCAGACCAGATAGAGCAGACTTCAGGAGAGTGAATCACCTACAGCTGTGGCAGTTTCCAGACTTCTCAACCCATAAACACCAAAGAGAAAGTAAAAGGTTGGTGGAGTTAGAACTGGGTGATGGAAGAGTACAGTCTGGCCCGTGCCCCGAGGGGGAGAAGTGGTGAAGGTACAGAGGCTACAGCTGCTGCCACATGGCTGCATCCAGAGCTCCGGGCCTACAAATCATAGGGGGATCAAGTTACCATTCAGAGGATAATTGCTCTTACTTTGATGTGCTTGGATCTGGTTCGCAGTCCTGGGTGGTGGTCCTGGGGTGTGTAGCCAGTGGTTCAGAGCTTGTGGTGGCTGTAGAGAGGGAGGCCTCCTCATAACTCAGACAAAAGCTCTGACAACAACTGTGAAAACCCCAGCGATTTCAGACAAAGCTCCCTCTGCTCAGGAAGCAGAGTTCTACCATGGCAAAGAGCTCAAAAGTCAAGTAATTGGCTGGCAAGATGAGCAAGCAGAGGAAGCACAATCAGACCATAGAATCCTTTTTTGGGGGACAAAAAGGATCAAAACATGGAACGAGAAGAAGACAACAAAGTCAAAACTCCTGCATCAAAAGCTCCCAGGAAAAATGTGAACTAGTTATAGGCCATGGAGGAGCTCAAGAAGGATTTTGAAAATGAAGGAAGAGAAGTGGAGGAAATATTGGGAAGACAAATGAGAGTGATGCAAGAAAGTCATGAAAAGTGAGTCAACAGCCTGCTAAAGAAGACACAGAAAAACACTGAAGAAAATAACACCTTAAAAAATAGACTAACTCACATGGCAAAAAAGACCCAAAAAGCCAACGAGGAGAAGAATGTCTTAAAAAGCCAAATTGGTCAGATAGAAAAGGAATTTCAAAGCTCACCAAAGAAAATAATTCCTTCAAAATTAGATTGGACCATATGAAAGCTGATGACTTTATGAGAAATCAAGATGCTATAAAACAAATCCAAACAAATGAAAAAATAGAAGGCAATGTGAAATATCTCATTGGAAAAACCACTGACCTGGAAAATAGATCCAGGGGAGATAATTTTAAAATTATTGGACTACCTGAAAGCCATGATCATAAAAAAGAGCCTAGAAATCATCCTTCAAGAAATTCTCGAGGAAAATTGCCCTGATATTTTAGAACAAGAGGGCAAAATAGAAATTGAAATAATTTGCCGATCGCCTTTTGAAAAAGATCCCAAAAAGAAAATTCCTAGAAATATTATAGCCAAATTCCAGAGTTCCCAGGTCAAGGAAAAAATACTGTAAGCAGTCAGGAAGAAAGAGTTTGAGTATCGTGGAAACACAACCAGAATAACACAAGATCTAGCAGCTTCTAAATTAAGGGATTGAAGGGCTTGAAGGGCTTGGAATATGACATTCTGGAGGTCAAAGGAGCTAGGATTAAAACTAATAATCACCTACCCAGCAAAACTGAGTATAATACTTCAGGGGAAAATATGGTCATTCAATGAAATAAAGGACTTTCAAGAATTCTTGGTGAAAAAACCAGAGCTGAACAGAAAATTTGACTTTCAACTACAAGAAGCAAGAGAAGCATGAGAAGGTAAATAGGAAAAAGAAATCATAAGGAACTTATTAAAGTTGAACATATATTCCTACATGGAAAAGTGATAATTATAACTCATGAAAAGTGATAATTATAACTCATGAGACTTTTCTCAGTATGAGAATAGTTGAAGGGAATGTATATGTATGTATGTATGTATGTATGTATGTCTCTATCTATATATGTATAGGAGGGTGTATGTGTGTATAAATATATATATGTGAGTGTGTGTATATGTGTGTACATAGACAGAGGGCACAGGATGAGTTGAATATGAAGGGATGATATCTAAACAATAAAATTAGGAGGTGAGAGGAGTATATTGGGAGAAGGCAAAAGGTAGAAATAAAATAGGGTAAATTATCTCATATAAAAGAGGCAAGAGAAAACTGTTACAATGGAGTAGAAGAGCAGGAAGGTGAAAGGGAATGGGACAACTTTACTCTCATTGCATTTGGCTTAAGGAGGGAATAACATACACACTCAATTGGGTGTCTTATCCTACAGGAAAGTAGGGGGGAAGGAGATAAGAGGGGGGATGATAGAAGGGAGGGCAGATTGGGGGAGAGGGTAGTTAGAAGCAAACACTTTTGAAAAGGGACAGGGTCAAAAGGAGAAAATAGAATAAGTGGGGGAGGGGCTGGGATAGGATGGAGGGAAATATAGTTAGTGTTTCACAATATAACTACTACGGAAAAATTTTGCATAACTATACATCTACAACCTATATTGAATTGTTTGTCTTCCCAGTGAGGATGGGTGAGGAAGGAAGAAGGGAAAGAATCTGGAAATCAAATTTTTAAAAACAAATGTTAAAAAAATTGTTTTTTACATGCAACTGGAAAATAAGATATACAGGCACTGGGGTATAGAAATCCATGTTGCCCTACTAGAAAGTTGGGGAGGGAAGCTATAAGAGAGAACAGACTGGGGGAAGGTGTATTCAGTAGGCTCACTATTTTGGGGTGGGAGTAGGGGAAAGACTGGGAGAAAAATTTGTAACTCAAAATCTTATGGAAATGAATGTTGAAAACTAAAAATAAATAAATAAATTGAAATATAAAAAAAACAAAAAACAAAACAAAAACTTACCAATGTCCTTCTTAAAACATCGGTCCAGAACTGAGCAGATGTACTGCTAGAGTGTTGAAAACAATAGTCCAGATGTGACCTTACCAGATCAGTACACTTGGATGATAATCTTTCTCGTTCTGGACGTTTACTTTCAATAGAGTCCAAGATTACATTCTCCCTTCTGGCTGCCACATCACACTGCTGAGCTGTATAGAAATAGAGATATTCTATATCTATTTATCTATGTTATATCTTGCAGTTTATTAAAACCCTTGTATCTTTTTTCAGGTGGCTATTATTGCCTTCCCCCATGTTGTACTTGTGAAGTTGACTTTTTGAACACATGAAATTTGACATTTATCCACATTAAACTTAATCTTAATAGATTTGGTCCAACGTTCGAACCATGCCAGATTTTTGGATTTCTGGTATCTGTCTTAGTTATTCATAGGAACTTTCAGTTATCTGAAAATCTGATTATAATATTAATAATAATAGCAACACAGATTCATGAAAATCCCACAACATTTTATACATGTGTTGACATATCAAATTATATGGAATGAAAGGTTTTCAAACTACACAGACCTGGTGGAAGTAATCCCCCTGTCTGCTACTGGACCTGTCCCAAAGATCCTCTCAGTGAGCTTCCGTAGAATGTGCTGACATCCCAGTACTTTTATTCAGTTACACAAAGAATCCATCTCATTTACTAGGGCAGTAGCCCACAGGATAATAACTTAGGCCAGGATTGATTCTCTACAACCGTCATTGAATGAGATGATAATAAAGGGCACTTAGCTAGCACCCTAAAGTCTGAGAAGTGCTTTCTGCACATGAATGTCTTATTTAATCCTCATGACAGTCGTAGGAAGTAGGGATTATAGGCATTATTATTCCCATTTTACAGATGAGGAAACTGAGACTCAGAGAAATTATGTGACTTGCCCACAGGCAGACAGTTACTAAAAATAATTGCTGTTGGGATCTGAACTCAGCTCTTCCTGATTCTAAGTCCAGAATGTCACCTGCCCTTACATTGATTTTTTTTTAAAGTGTTAAATATCATAGGATTAAACACAGGACCCTAGGATGCCCCCCCCCCCACTAGAAACTTTATTTCAAATGAACATAGAACCATTAATAATTACTGGCCATGCAACCAGCTGCAAATCCACACACCCCACAGTATGACCACCTGGCCTACAGTCCTTCATTTTGTCCCCAAGAATGACATGAGAGATTATCTAATGCTTTGCTAAAATATACGGCCATTGTATCATCTGTAGTATTTTCCAGATCTACAAGTCTGAGAATCCTGGAAAAAAAGGAAATGAGTTTATTCTGACATGTCTTGTTCATGATAGAGCTGATTTTCTCTTACATGACCTCAATTTCCTTTATTAAATGCTCACTTACCACCCCTTTGGTAACAGCTTCTAGAATTTTGCCAGGAATCCAAGTCATACTTAGTGACCTCTAGTTTGTAGATTGCACTTTTAACACTTTTTTGAAAATAGGGCTGATGTTTGCCCATCGCCAGGCCTGCAGTGCATCTCCATTTTGTCATGGTCTCATGAGTCATCGACAGACTCCTATGTTGATATGAGTCTGCCAGTTCTTTCAGTAATTTGGGATTTCCCTTCTAAGGGCCTGATACAATGGGTGATACTGGTAGAAGCTAAGTGTCATCTTCCTTTCTATCTTCTATTTCAATTCAGTTTGTTCCACTTTGGGATTCAGAGAAGCTGGATTAAGCTGTTGTTGACTCTACTCCCTTCCCTTTTTATTGAAAATTGAGAGACTACAAATACAAAAGAAATACTTATTGCTTCCCTCACACTTTCAGGTTTAAACATGATATCCAGGGGAAGCTGGTAAATGTGTAACCATCAGCTGTCCAAAAAAAAAAAAAGTACATCTGCCATACTTTTAAGTTAAATCTGCATTAATACTATTCCCTCCATCAGTGTCTCAAGTCTAGACAATTAACAAAACAATACGGCAAGCCCTGATTTCTAGCATTTGCCCAATTCTGAGGTGTAAGTGCTCTTACTGAAAATGTAATAATTGGTTCCCATGATCCCCTTGGCACCCTTATGTGTGCTTCTTATAAGCACTAGAAGCCAAATAGTAGACCCTTCAAATTAACTGAAAACTTCTATTAATAGTACTCTTGATATTCATAACATTATTAAATACTGACTTCACTGTGCTATTTAACATGAGTCTCAGTGTTTTCTTTTTCTTTTTCTCTGGTTTCCTTGATATTATGTAGATGACTCATTGGCTAATAAAATAGAAAATAATAGTCAACCGAAGCAACTGAAGTGGAATAATAACTTAAATTTGGATATTTCTTGTTGTTAAGTCATTTTTCAGTCATGTCTCACTCTTCATGACCCCATTTGGGTATTTTTTTTGGCAAAGATACAGGAGTGATTTGCCATATTCTTCTCCAATGCATTTTACAGATGAGGAAACTGAGGTAGACAGGGTTAAATGACTTGCTCAGGGTCACACAGCTAATAAGAATCTGAGGCCAGATTTGAAATCAGGAAGGGGAGTCTTCCTGACTCTGGGTCTTTCACTCTATTCATTATTCTAATCAGCTGCCATTTCATAGGGGCCATACAGACAAACCTCTGAATTACTTTGCCTCTTTGATCCTAGGAGAAATTTAGCAGGAAGATTTGCTGGTGGGAGCAACATCTCCCTCATATCCCCTTCCTGAATTCTTCTTTTAGCTGCTGATGCAACTGCTGAGACAGGAGTGTGTTTGTACTCACTGAGGCAGAGGTGACCCACCTGTGCAGTGAGCTCAGTTGCTGTCTCTAGTGGACCACCTCGCCCCTGAGTCACATTCCTTTCATAGGACTTCAGGCCTGGGGAAATATATAGGCAGATGGGCAAAATTTATAGTGATGATCTCTCTTCCATAAGTCCAGTAACTAAGAGTTATTGAATACCTGGAACACCATTTTAGGCATTGTAGGAGATTTTTTTTTAAGTGGATGTGATTTCTGCCCTTAAGGAGTCCACAGTCTTCATTGTCCTACATCCAAAATATTTTGTAACAAGTCAGTTCAGAATGCAATTTCATCTTTTTTCCCCTACTGCTATATTTCCAGGGGGACAATGTGCTGAAATAGTTATGCCACAATGTGGATAAAATGGAAATACTGGGATCATGGAACTGAATAGAATTTGGGCAGAGAAAAGAAATATGAGTAAAAAAATGTGGCAGAGAAGCTAAGCAGACCTGAGAATGTCTTTCAAAGCAGAAACTATTCAGAAGTGTGATAATATTATAATAAAGTATATAGAATTCTGGAGTGGCTAGGTGGCGCAGTGAGGAAGAGTGCCGGCCCTGGAGTTGGGATGACCCGGGATCGGATCTGGCCTCAGAAAATGAGCACCCGCACATAAATAATGACAAGTTACTTAACCCCAGTTGCTTTAAAAAAAGTATATAGAATTCAGACTGAGCTGGCCATCTCATTTCACATGAGAAAAGAAAGTTCATTCACAAATCAAAACAATAATAAATTTGCAGGCATTTCTTAAGCATCTCCCATGCATCTGGCGCTATACAAACACAAAAGTGTTATACTCCTTGCTCTTAAAGAGTTTGCATTCTAGTAACATATATCTCCTTATCATATATCTACCAACATGTATCTATCCCAAACATATATTGGGGAGTAGTGAATATGAAAGGATATTTGGTCTAAGATATCTCCAACCTGGCTGTGATTAGTGCAAATAATGAAGCCCATGAAGTGGTCACATTATTCAGATTCACACTACATATTTCCATTAAGCTTGAACCATTTATCATATTCTACATAACTCAAAATAGTACAAATTTGAAAACATGTGACCACTTTACTGGGTTTATTATTCACATTAATTGGGATTTTATGGTACCTACCAAGAGTCTGTTCTATAATAATCTGTCCACCATGATGGGAGAATTGGAGATTTAAGGCCCATGGTAAGTAATGGTGGACTGAATACTTGTATTGGGGGCCAGAACCATGAATTCAAAACTAGGTCCCTGCTACTAGTTGTTTGTATGATTTCATGCAGGTGACTTCACCTCTCCAAGTCTCAGTTTCCTCATCTGTAAAATGAGAAGATTATATGAACTGATCATTAAGGTTCCTTCAATTTCTAAACCCTATAACCAGTCCTATGAACTCTCTGGTCCATGATGCTGTTCAGGTTTCTACACTGTCCTCCTCAAATTTTATGTGATACAGGATCGCCCCACCCCCTACCCATCCAGGAAGCAACTGGAAAATTTTCTTCTCTCCTAGTTTTGTTTTAGTTATTTGTCAAGTGCCTCTTGTGAATAGCTCATTGTTTCCCCTGTCCAGTTTCTTTTCCTTCTTTCAAACTCTCCTCTTGGTAATCTTTGTTTGCTTCCTCTGAGCAATGATATTGGTCTTGATTATGGATTTTGTTCTTTGGAGTAGCAAAGTCAACTTGTGTTACCAATCTTTATCAAATGTTGAGGACCATTTGGCATTTAGCCTAGGAGAGTCCCCTTATTCCGTTTTCATGGTCATAGATGCGTAACTCAAGGTGCATTGCCATCTCTTCTGCTTACATATAAAATAAAAGAAAATTAAGTCTTTTTATATATAGTGCCCTTGTCAATTTGGTCAGATTGTATTTTTTTTTATCAGGGTTTGATGGCATGAAAGGGCACCAAGGAGATAGAGGTCCACCTGGACCAGATGGAATGAAGGGCCTCCCAGGATCTCCAGGACTTCCGGGCTTACCTGGACCTCCAGGATCACAAGGGGATCCAGGTCACTGTGGAGATAATGGCTCTCCAGGTTCCCGAGGCCCAAAAGGTAGGCTTCATTTATTTTTTTTTAATTTTTTAGATTTTATTAACAGCTAATGGTGGTTTTGAATTCCATTACACAATGTTACATCTTTTTCATCCCAATAGACTCAAGGTTGTTTTTTCCCCCAAAATTTGGTGTACCATTCCCTTTCTCTTCCTTCCTTTCCTTTCTTCACAGTTTTACCTCCTCCTAGGGTCTAACTTATTCATACGAGTGGGATATGAGATTTTTAAGATGCCCAGAGTGGAAGTCCTAGGGACAATTCTAAGTCAAAGGGTGACTTAAGTCTAAGATCATGGAATAAAGTTCCTTGGGCAACTTTGGAGTGAGCCTGTAGATGATCTCCCTTATGAGCTCTGGAACCAGAATTTGGCATAAACATTTGATATATGGTATGTGGGCAATAAAGAATTATAGCTAAATTAATTAATTTAATTGATTAATTTAAATTAATAACAGCCTTTATTTAATGGAGTGGGGTTGATAGTGTTGGGAGTGGGCAATGGGAAATAAACATGGATAAGAAACCTTTTTCTTCCTCTGATAGGCATCATGTACCCAAGGGACTCTACCTTGAAATGGAATGAAAATGGATGTCACAGAATATTGCCCAGAATCTCTGGAAATATGGAGATCTATGGCTGGTGCCACACTTCTGTGTTTTCACAATGTCTTCCCGGATACCTAGGGAAAGTCAGGATAGGCATAGTGGGGTATGACCAAGTTTACTGCTGCCAGGAAATCTGAAGCTGGTGAATTTCCTGAGCTTGGGAATCTTTGCATGAAATCTGACCCTAATATTGTGAATCTCTGGGACCAGAGGGTCAGCAGGCTATCTAAAAAGGAGTGAACCATTCCAGATTAGATAAACAAAGTTGGTCAAAGATTCCATGCAGATCAACAGTGGGATTGGGCCTTTGAATGGCCATTGATCTTCCAACCTGGGTGATAGAAAACCTAGTCTCAAATATATATATATACTTGACAAACAAGTATTTATTCAGCATTTACTGTTTGAGAGGTACTGTGATACAACCTAGGGATATAGTGAAATGAAAAGTATAGCCCCTGCCTTCAAGGAGACTACATTCTAATGGACACAGAAATGTCCTTTTTGCCCAGATCTCTCAGGAAAAAAAGGTTGCTCTTTGCTTGTGACTAATGAAGTTCAAGCTACACACAGCCACCTTTCTGTTTTGAGCCTAACCAAATTTATTTGTAGGTATACTTCATCCTTTGCTACCTGCTCAAGTTATCCCCCAATCTTTTGGCCACTATTTGATCTCTCTTAGTAGAGTTTCCCTCAAAAAATACTTCCATAAAATCCATGTTTTCTTTTGCATACCCTGGAATACTCCAGGAGCCCAAGGCCTGCCAGGTATCCCAGGCTTTCCAGGAGAGCGAGGAAGGAAAGGAGAAATAGGACTTCCAGGAAGAAAGGGTGACCCGGGAGAAGAGGGTCATTGCGGCCTTCCAGGAGAGCCAGGAGAGCCGGGCTCTAAAGGTAAATATTTTCAGCAGTACTTTAGTCTCTTTTTTCACAAGAGAACATGATATGTCCTCAAAGTCAGGAAGGCCCAAGTTCAAGTACACCCTCTTTGACAACTGTGTGACCTTGGGTAACTCACAATCTCTCTTTGCTTTCAACAACATTATAAGCTGTAGTCGCTGATGCAGTCAATCTGCCTGGAGTTTCCTCACAACAGTCCATACCCTGAAATCATAAGTCCATTCCCCATTTAAGTTCATCTGAATTACATTCTTACCCCTTGGCTTTCACCATGATTCCTTATTTTGATTTTTATTTCAGAATTTCTTGCCTTGAATTCTAAACATTTTCTTTATACCGCTGTCTTTTTACATATACCTATCATAGTTATAATTCTTTCATGTTTGCAATATGTATTTACATTATACTATCTCACTTAATCCTCACAAGAGCCCTGTGAAATAGATGTGATCATCCCTATTTTACAAATTTGGAGACTGATGCTCAAGGGAGTCAGTGCCTTATCCAGGGTCACATGGCTAGTAGGCATCTGGAGTAAGATTTGAACTCATGTCTTCTGTTTCCAAGGCCAGTAACATCGCCACTCTATCCACTGTGTCTCCTGCCTTTATTATTAGAAGTAACTCTTAACACTTTAGTTCAAATATTCTATAAGAAGTGACAGAGTGCTAGGTTTGGAATAAGAACTCCTCTCCCACGAGTGACCTTGCTGTGTGAGCACATGTAAATTATCTAACTTTTCTGAGCCTGAGGAACTTCTCTGAAAGCCGTACCCTACATGGAATCATTAATTATTTAATGTTCACATTCCATATACTTGCTTAGGTAGTAGGGTCAAACTCATGTGGAAATGGATCCCTGGGGGACTGCATATTTACTTAGAAATCCACAAGCTAATGTTATCTATGTTGTATAATATTTTTATTTACTTTATTAAACATTTCCCAGTAACATAATTTGGGGAGCCACATTGGGCTTGCAGCTGGTGGAGAGTCTGATGCCTCTGAGGATTCATACATGACTGATTTTATCCCCAACATTGGGAGAAAGATGTTAGATAGTTCCTAGAAACAAGCTCAAAAGCAATGAGTTCATTTCATTGGCTATATGTTTAGTTTGGGGCAACTGGGTAGAGCAGTGGATAGAGTGCTGGGCCTGGAGTCAGAAAGACTCATCTTCCTGAGTTCAAATTTGGCTTTGGATATTTTACTAGCTATATGACCCTGGACAGGTCATTTAACCCTGTTTGCCTCTATTTCCTCATCTGTAAAATGAGCTGGAGAAAGAAATAGCAAACTATTCCAGTATCTTTTCCAAGAAAACCCCAGATGGGGTCACAAAGAGTTGAAAATAATTGAAAAAACCAACAAATATTCTATTTTAAATTATTATTCCATTTTAGTTGCTTTGATTGACTATTTTTTCTGTCTTAGTCACCAGTGAATCACCTACATAACATCGAGGAGACCAGAAGTCACTCTTTACCTAGGTTTTAGTGCATTTCCCACCAAGAAGACAAGCCCTGGTTCATGCTTAGGGCATACTTAATGAAAACCAGGTTTCTGAACTGCTTGTCTTTTCTCTTTTTTGTTTGGTCGTCATGGGAATCTGTGTTTATGGGGAACTCCAGGGTGTATTTTGCTGGACACAATTAAGCAACCGTTCTCTTAGCCCAGTGATAAGGAAAACAGTATGATGAAAATGAGTAGGAAGAGGACGTGGATTAGTAAATGTGGGCCAGGAAAATTGATATTACAGACCAAACAGAATTTTTGTAGGTCTATTGGATGTTGAAAAACTATTTCCAAACCTGCTGTAATAGAAGTAGCAATGATTTCCCCTCTTCCAGTACAAATACATAAAACTAAATGAAACTAACTAATAAATATAATCATTGTAGTTAGTAATAGGAACATGATTGGAGAGGAATGAAATATTGTGATTTAAAGACCATGTCATTGACCTATGAATTTTATTGATGTTTTAAGGAGAAAAAGGCTATCCAGGAGATCAAGGGGATATTTCCATAATTCCAAGGAAGGGGGGAAAAGGTGAACCTGGACTGCCTGGTAGATATGGATTCCCAGGAGAAAAAGGTAAGAAAAGATAAGTTTATTGGCTTAACCTTGGCAAATATCCTGGAATTTCTATGCATGACCAACCAGAGATATGGAGTTCATAACCATTTCCCAATGATCCTAGCATTATTGCTGAATCTAGGAAGGCCATCTCTCTATAAAAATAAATGATAATTAACCAAGTGACATTTTCTTATTGCTATATTTCCCCATTCTTAGAGCTTACGTGATAATTTTCTCTCCTAAAGCCTATATGCACTTAGAGTTTAGGACATTCAGAATGGAAGTTGATGATGAGGCAGGAAGCTCATTCCAAATGTGTCCATCCCCTTCCTTGTCCTTACTCCTTTCACGCACACCTTTTGGAGCAGCTAGTAGTAATGCAAACATCAATAGGTGTAGGTGATTCTTGCAGAGGTCATCCAGAAGGCCAAATTTTCTTTTAGTTTCTGAAGCTCAATCTCACGTTGAATGCTTAAGAGTCAGCAGGTGGGATGTAAGAAGACACAGAATGGCTTCAGTTCTGCCATTCACAATCAAGCCACTTCAGCTTTCTGGGTTTCAATTTCCTCATCTGAAAACTGAGGGGTTCAATTTGATATTCCCCCAAATATGAGGATCATAGGATTTTAAATCTGTAGCTGCAAGGGGCCTCGGTGGTCACCTGGTCCAAGCCTCTTTTTTTTACAGATAAGAAAACTGAGGCTGAGGGAAGTCAGTCAGTCAGTCAACAAGCTTTTGCTGGCTATCCTTCATACCTGGAATTCTCTTTCTCCTCATCTCTGTGTCCTGGCTTCCTTCAGGTCCCAAATAAAACCTATCTTTCTCCAGGAAGCCTTTCCCCATCCTCCTAAATAATAGTGACTTCTCTCTGTCAATGACTTGGAATTTATTGCATCTGTATATTGTTTGTACAACTTCATCTACGTGTTGTCTCCCCTACTAGACTGTGAACTCTGTGAGAGCGGGTAATTTTTACCCCTTTGTATCTTCAGCGCCTTAGCACAGGGCTTGGCGCATAGTGAGCATTCGATTGATTTTTGTTGACTGACTGACTAGGTGATTCTTAAGGCCTTTTCCAGCTCTAATTCTGGTAATCTGGTAACTCCTCATGTATCTTCAGGAGATAAAGGGACTCCTGGAGTCCCAGGGATAAAAGGACTTCCAGGAAGAGATGGACTGCCTGGATTTGAAAGAGGAGAACCCGGCAAGAATGGTCGTCCGGGACTTCCAGGACCCCCAGGCCTACCGGGACTTCCAGGGCCAAGAGGAATGATTGGTTTTCCAGGCATTCCAGGGGATCAGGTATGCTATCCCACAAAATGAGGAGGAGGGGAGGGCAATCAGGAAATGCTTTATCTGACATATTGGGGGAGAGGAACCTATCATTTTGTCAGAATTTATAATTGGGGCGGCTAGGTGGTGCAGTGAGTAGAGTGTCGGCCCTGGAGTCAGAAGGACCTGAGTTTGGGTCCGGCCTCAGACACTTAATGCACATACAAACAAAAACCTAGCTGTGTGACCTTGGGCAAGTTACTTAATCCCAATTGCCCTCCAAAAGGAAAAAAAAAAGAAGTTACAATTAACTCATATCATCTTGGATGTTTCTTGTGAACTCTTTTTCCTAAGTTATGAAAGGGGATGGATGTGTGACTGACTGAACACTACAAAACCATTAGAATTAATTTTCCTTTCCCCCAACCAAGAAAAAATATTAAAAAGATAAAATCCACAGCCACAGAGAAGGATTAATAAACTGCAATTCTCTAGCAACTCTGTTCTAATTCAATTACTCTATTACAGTTTCTACTGATTATTTCCTTGGTACTAGGGGTATCAGAAATGCTGGTTCTAGTATGGTTATATATACCTTGTATAATAAACACATGTACTGGTATTTTTAGTCATGAGAAGAATCATTTCTTGGGAAGTCAGGTAGGATAGCATCCCTATCTATTGTCGCTGCTTTGGAAGGAATTTGAAGTTTCCCTGTAAACACAAGACAGTCAGTAGTGCTAAAATTAATAGGCCTTTTTTAGGGCTTGTTTTAGCTTGCACAAGAGAAGTTCTTATGATTTACCATGAAATGAGAAAAGGTATTAAGACAGGGGAAGGGTGTAGCAAAGGAGGTGGGAACAAAAACACCCTAGGATCATTGTTATCTGAGAGGGGAAGGAAAAGGGTTACACCTGGATCTCTGGAGGGGACAGCAGGATACATCCTTGAATTCTTAGACTTAACCATTAGGAGAGTTAGGGCCATAGGAGAGATGATCTTGAGGACAAGGCAAGAAGAGGAAAGGAAAATTGATTATGTTAAAACCATGGTATCCAGATGTTTTGGATGTAACTCCAAATTGCTTTCTAGAATGGCTAGCCCAGGGTGATGGTGGGGGAACCTGTGGTTTCAAGGCCACATGTGGCCCTCTAGATCCTCAAGTGTGGCTGTTCCTTTGTCTGAATCCAAACATCACAGAACAAATCCCCTTAATAAAAGGAATTGTTCTGTAAAAGTTGGACTAAGTCAAAAGACCACACCCAAGGACCTAGAAGCCTCAAGGCTGCAGGTTCCCCACCCCTAGACCCTTTTCCCAAGTCAAAATGTGCACATCTATGTTATTGCACATAGCAGAGGTGTTTTCCAATGTGGAAGAGGACTAGGGTTTCTACAGAGAGGGGTAGAGTCTCATTCAGATGTACCTAACTAGTTTACCAGTTCTAATGTCATAGGTAGGCACAAATTAGCCAGGAAGCTGGATGTTCTATCAAGGAAAATTCCAAATTAGGTCAGTGGGTGGGAGGTGTAGAGAAGAGGTAAGGAGGGGTTGGGAAATGTCTAAAGCAGATGGTCTGTTGCAAAAAACAGCTAGGCAGGGGAAACCAGAGGTTTTTCCAGATTACCACAGACACTAAAAGTGAAAGACTGAATCATAATTAATGAAAGCAGTTGTTGAAATTCTCTAGGATTATGTAGCAAATAAATACATATATATATATATATATACACATACATATACATGACATGCAAAGTGAGCTAACGTGATTATCTTAAATGTCACTTTTTAAAAATTTACAATGAACAGTTTTTCAATTTCATTTAACAAGCATTTATATTCTCTTCATCCTACCCTCTCTCCCTATGAGAAAAGAAAAAAGAAAAGAAAAACACTTATAGCAAATATGAATAGACAAGTAGAACAAGTTTCCACATTGGCCATGTCCAAAGATGACTGTCTCATTCTGTGTCTTGAGTTCAATACCTCTCTATCAGGAAGTAGGCAGCAGGTTTCATCATTAGTCCCATGGTTGATCATTGCATTGCTTAGAGCTCTTAAGGCTTTCAAAGTGTTGGTCTTTGCGTTTTTTGTTGGTATTGTATAAATTGATCTCTTGGTTCTGATCGTTTCACTCTTCTTCACTGAATACAAGTCTTCCCAGGTTTCTCTGAAATTTCCCTTGTGTCATTCTTATGAAGCAATAGAATTCCATTACATTCATATACCTTGATTTGTTTAGACATTCTCCATTTTCGTTTCTGATTCTTTGTCTTTCATCGTGTAAACAGCTACTTTAGATATTTTTTTGTACATAGATCCTTTTTCTCTTCCATGGATCTCGTTGGGACATAAGCTTAGTCATAGTAGTACTGTGTCAATGACTACAGTTTAGTGACTTTTCAGAATTAGACCAATTCACAGCTCCACCAATAATGCATTCATAAGTCTATTTCCCCATAGCCCCTCCAATATTTATCATTTTCCTTTTTTGTCAGCTTTGTGAATCTGATAAGTATAAAGTGAAATCTCAAAGCTGCTTTAATTTTCATTTCTTTGATTATTAGTGGTTTGGAGCCTTTTTTTCACATGACTATTGATAGCCTGGGTTTCTTTCTTTGAAAACTGCATGGCTTTTGATCATATATCAATTGGAGAATGACTTTTGGATTAATTATCATTTTAAAAAATTAAAAACAGAGATTGAATTAGTTTCATGAATTATACACATCCTTCCACAATTTACGGATCGAACTATGCAAAGACACTACTGCTCTACTCTCCAAGTGAATTTAAAGAAAATTTGGAGCTTTCAGATTTGTATGAGCTAATTACCTTAATTATCTAGTAACTACCTTACCCCTAGCTATAATTGTTCTAAGTTATGTGTAATAATATGCATTTCTGCAAAGCATGGCCTTTCTACTAATTGTTACCAGAACAAGAAGTTCCTAAAGGAAAATCGTATTATTGGTGAGTCATTGGTAAAATTCTCACCCGCTCTGTGAGAGGCCCAGATTCAATTTTAGGCCAATGTAGCAAGAACTTTGGGAGGTAACATGGCCTATAAATAGGGCACTAGACCAAAAGTTGGTGAGATCTGGGTTCAAATTTTATCTTAGATACTTCAACAAACTTTGTGAATGGGGACAAGTGATTTGTGCCTCAGTTTCCTCATCTGTAAAACAAGAGGGTTGTATTTTACAGCTTCTAAGGTCCCTCCTAGCCTGAAAGCTATGACCCTGAAGTATGAATACTTTTAACATAACATGCCATCTATAGATCTGCCATTATAAACGTGGCATATTTATATGATTTTTCCTTAAAACATAACATTGCTGTCTTTTTTTTTCTATTAGGGAGAGCTGGGCTTACCAGGCTTGCCTGGTCTTCCAGGACCTCATGGAGCAAGAGGACCTAAAGGTATTTTCTAGGAATAGAACCCCAACATTCACTGAATTCTGTACTCCACAAATTATTTAGAGTATTTAGAGTTTTTGACTATTTATTCTATATTGTAAGAGTAAAGGAGATTTGAAAAATAAATAAATTAGGTGATTCAAATATGAAAGTGAGCACTGAACCCTCTTTTCTCAAATATATTGAATTCACTGACATGTTAAGAGAAAAGCTTACTGTGTTCTATCTAAGTGGCATTTATTAGTCTCCACCTCTAAACCACACAAACCTCCTGGATGTTTGTAAAATTAATACTACAACTGACAGCTGCCTTGCAGTCCTAGTCTCATTAATCCCATCTCTTCTCAGCTTACTTCAATTCATATCCTGCTGGAAGCAGGCCTATCTTGTTTCCCTCCCTTCCTACTCCCACCATATGAGTCCCTGTGCTTGTAAAGTTGTGCAACTCTGTGATTTACAACTACGTAACATTATATGGGAATTCTCACATGTCGGGTATCCTCAGCTCCATAAAAGTGCCAGAGAGCTCCACTAGGATGGACTGTTTCCCTTTTTCTCACCCATTAGACTGTAAGTTCCGGGAGGGCAGGGACTATGCTATGTTTTATCTATGTCCTCATTTCCTAGCATAATGCCTGGCAAAAAGAAGGCATTTACTAAATGCTTACTGAATAAGTAAATGAATGAGTGACTCTATGCAAGTAAATAGGTTTGTATGTGCATCTGGGCATATATATATATATATATATATATATATATATATATATATATGTGAAGTCTTTTTGCCAAGGATGTAAACCCATGTTTCCTTGCTCATAGCTCAGAATAATTCTATATGTCGCTATATAGCTCTGAAAATTAAACCTAATATTACCTATTTCTAAATATATGGGTATGTATGCACATGTATGGATGTACATATATATACACACATATGTCCTTAAATAATATTATGACACAAAGTGACTGCTGAAAAATTAAATCAGAAAATTTTAGGGAAGTTTGGAGAAAATCATAAACATCAGATAAATTGTGGTCTTCCTTTGATTATTGTGAATGGTGAAACTGTGTCCTAGAGGTTAAACCTTTAACAGTACCTCAGCATTTATTTTTTCATATGCTAGATGGATAGCTGTTTAGATAGAAACCTCCAAAAACATAGCCTGATATATTTGAAAGAGCACAAATGAATTACACATATTTTCATAAACTGTTTTGCTTCTGTATAAGAAAAAATAAACTTCCCCCCAAATCCAAATAAATGACATTTATTTCATCATCTATAGGAAATCAAGGTGATACAGTAAGTCTGTTTGGGCCACCTGGACCAAAAGGAGATCCAGGCATCCCTGGATGTCCAGGTAAAGATTAATTTTCTTCCAGGGGTTGGGGGTAGGGGACCACATACATGCATGGGATTTCTTTGGATTTATAGATAGATGCTAAGAAATCTAGCAGCTTTCCCCTTTCCCCCATTTTCTTTTAATCTGGTCACCCCAAATGATCATCCGTTTTTCCCACTATTTAATGATGTTTTAAAGATTTTGTGTCACCAGTAAATGGGTCTATTTAGAATAGAATCACAGAAATTCAGGGCCTTTGGAGGTCTTCTAGTCATTAAACAGGCATCTAGTATATAATATCCAGCCTCTGCTGAAAGACCTTTGGCGATGAAAGCAATGGTCCTAAGGCAGTCCATTATCCTTAGAAATCTCTCTAGTTGTCAGGAAGTTTCTTAGGTTGAATTTAGATTTTCAGCCCTTTAACACCCACTCATGCCTAATTTGTCTTCTTGGGACCAACCAGAGTAAGTCCTTCAGATATTTGGAGACAGCTCACATGGGCCATAAGTCTTCTTAGTAATGAAAATAATGCTTCACCTTTATATGGCATTTTGAGGTTCATAAGGAAGGCCTCTGGGCCAAGTCGAGTAAATCCCTTTTATTAGAGAGGAAACTGAAATCTGTAGCCTGTATATTTAGTTATATAGTATATATAGTTAGTAAATGTCAGCACTTAAATTCAAACCCATAAGCCTGGTGTTCTTTTCACTTCTCTTCAGTGCTTCTCCATACTGGCTAAACATCCTCAGGCCCTTCAACCCATCCTTAGGTGTCATTCCTTCTATAGTAGCCTGGGTGTGGCACTGATGTAAGCCCAAGAACTCCTTTCACTCTGGGCTGGCCAACAACTCAATCTGTACTCATTCTGGCAGTTCTGGAGTCTTCACAGAGTGAGGGCTGGCTAAGGCCTCAACCACACAGCTACAACAAAAACTTTTAGGGTGCTAGGGGTAACCCTGGTGTGTATGTGGGGAAAGGGGGGAGATGCAACAATTTGTCATTATAGCTTCTGAGCCACCACCAGTGGGTTTCTCATGAACACAGAAGTAAAGGTGATACCAATGACTCCTAAACAGGAAACATTCAGTAAATAAGAAGGCAAAATCAAGAATAATTAGAATATTTATCCAATAGAAAACAAGAGTAGGAATAGTCAAGACATCACAGTCTACCATTTTGTTCCTCTTTGAGAATGAAGGACAACATAAACCTGGACCACACTCCCCCATCAATGCGTAGTTTCTAGACACTGCCTCTCACCCCCATCCCTAGACAGGAAGCTCTGAATATGGACACTTCCCAAAAGAGAAATAGTCATATGAAAATGAAAGCTTAAGAAACATGGAAAGTCTAAGCCAAAAGAGATTTATCCTTAATAAAGGAAAGGGAATGAAAGCATCCTACTGTGTTGGCTTAAACTGTATTTTAAAAAATCTTTCAGAAAGTAGGATAGCCACTCTTTAACTTGGTCTGGAGGGGTAGAGATATAGAGATTTTGAGATATCTCACGACTTCACTGTTATTAACATTTATATTGTTAATCTTTTCACATGTCTTATCTTGCCAACCATGTTGTAATTTCCTTGAGTTGTGGGGATGCTCACATTTTTTTTCCTGCATCCCTTACAGTACCTTGCACATAATAGAAGTTCAGTAAATGTTTATTAGTTTATTTTGATTGATGGATGGAGTTACCTTATACTAGATCCACACAATAGTAAAACCTCAGGAAAGCAACAAATGTAACTAGAAATCATAAAAATCATCCATTTAGAACTGGAAGGAATCTGGCAGGTCGCTGAGTCCAGCTCCTTCATTAAAAAAAAAAGAAAATTATTTTCAAGT
The DNA here is from genome assembly GCA_011680675.1 of Gymnobelideus leadbeateri. Lineage (NCBI taxonomy): Eukaryota > Metazoa > Chordata > Mammalia > Diprotodontia > Petauridae > Gymnobelideus > Gymnobelideus leadbeateri. The sequence continues at coordinate 789,090 of WOXC01005556.1, read as the reverse complement.
GAAAATAAATCAGTTGCTTATGCTATTATCTAATATAGATGAACAACAAAGAATCTTAGAGTTGAAAAACATTAGAGACCATTTAGTCCTTCCCCCACCTCTTAGAGATAAAGAAACTAAGGCCTAGAAAGTGTAAATAACTTGCCCCAGGCTACACAGCAAGTGAGGTACTGGTAAAGCTAGTACTAAAGCCAGTTCTCTGTTTCAATGGATTCTATTAAAAAGTGAAGAGATTTTGTAGCAGTTAACTTTTGAGCATTTACATTAAAGTGTTCCTTTGAATGATTGCAATTCCTTTTATCTTAAGCCTTTAGGAAACATTTCAGAGCAGAAGAGTGTCTGTGGGAAAAAATAAGTTTTTTTCTCTTTTCTTCCCATAAGAATTTAAAAAATGAAAGACCACAAGGCCAACCAACTTATACTGTATGCAGAAAAAAAATGTAGCTCATGTATCATTGGCCTCTAGCTTGAGCAACTATGTATCTTGTGGTCTTTTTTTTTTTTTTAAGCAATTGGGGTTAAGTAACTTGCTCAAGGTTACACGGCTAGTCATTATTTATGTGTGGGTGCTCATTTTTTTCTGAGGCCGGATTTGATCTCGGGTCATCCCAACTCCGAGGCCGGTGCTCTTACTCACTGCGCCACCTAGCCACCCCATCTTGTGGTCTTTTCTGACAAAAATTGATTTTAAAAAAAGATTAAATGTTCAGTGTTGACAAATAGTCCTTTAACCATAATGCAGAATATTTTATTTAACCATATTCAATATTTAACCATAATTCAAAATATTTTTCAAATCACTAAGTATCCACAGCCCCCATTTCATAATGATAAAGGATCTGGAGGCAATAAGTGGAAAGATCCAAAAGCATCTTTAAAAACTAGAGGGTTGGGCCAAATCTAGAAAGGTGGAATTCACCAGGGATAAATGTAAAGTCTTGCACTTGGGTATGAAGAAAATCTATGTCACGAGAATAAAATGGAGGCAGTATGGAGAGACCACAGTTGTTCTGGGAGTTTCATTGGACTGCACCCTCAAATAAGAGTCAGCAGTGGGATATGGCAGCCAGGAAAGCCAATGTGATTTTGGGCTGCCTTTAAGTAGAGTATAGGTCCCATGAATAGAGAAGTGACAGTCTCACTGCATGTGGAATATTATGATCCTTTCTAGTGGCCACAGTTTAAGAAGAATGTTAAGAATCAGGAGAGTATCCAGAGAAAGGCAGCCAGGATGATGAAAAACCTTGAGCCCATGCTACATAAGGATGAATCGAAGGAAATGGGCATGTGTAGCCTGGAGAAAAGAGGACTCAGGGGGCACATGATAACTGTCTTCAAAGTATTTAAAGGGTTGTAGATGTAGACTAGACTTTAGATTAGACTAGGTTTGTTCTCTTTGGCCCCAGAATAGCAGTACCAGTTGAAAAGAAGCAAATTTAGACAAAATGTTGGTAAAACCTTCCTAACAATTACAGCTGTCCCAGAGTGGAATAGGATGCTCAGAGGGGTGCGGGGTTCCCCCTCCTTTGGGGTCCTCGAGCCAAGGCTGGATGACCAGGTATATTATAGCAGGACTTTCCTTGCATGACTCCATGGCTGCTGAGGTCCCGTCTCAGATTCCATGATTCAGAGCCTAAAGAATCATAATACTAGTGTAATTAATATTTTATTAAGCTCATATTTTCCTATATGCTGATTATTTGAGACTTGTCTTCCTTTCTGCCAGACAAACATTGGGCCTACACCTATGATCCCAAGCCAATTTGCAGTTTCCTATGGTTATCTCCATGAAGTTTCATGATGTTTCTCCTTGTAACTAAGCTAGGGATTCCAGGACTTTGTCTCAGGACACTGACATATGGCAGCTCACTATTTCTCTACAACCATGTCCTGTCTCCAGTGCCTTGAAACCTCCCTGAACATCCTCACACCTACTCCTCGCCTAGTGGTTACCTATACATTCCCAACACCATAGATCTCCCCTTCCAGTGCTTGCTTTCTCCCACAATCCTTGTTACAGGATGGGGAAAGAACACCCCCTCTTCTGAAATGACCCTTCTGTGCATCACAATGTACAAAGTACCATATCTTGGAGCCAGGTCTCTAGTGAAGGGTATTAAATGCTAAACTGAGAAGCTGATGTTTGACTAGAAACAATAGGGATCTATTGCAGACACTTAGTAGAGAAGTGATATCATCAGAAGTTTTTTAGGCAGAGGGTGGAAGAATACTTTTTGGAGTTAATATAATATTGATGTTTCAGATAAGGGTTGGACGTAATACTTCTCAGGTCCTTTTCAGTCATAGGGTTTCCAAAGATATAGCCAGCTGTTAATATTTTCAGTGTAGTCCCTGCCCCATGCTCCCAGTCCTTCACATTTGACAAAATATGGTTGTCAAAGAACTCTACACTAGAGTTAATATAATATTGATATTTCAGATAGGAGTTGGACACAATACTTCAAAGGTCTTTTTCAATCATAAGGATTTTAGAAATATAGCCAGCTGTTAATATTTTCAATGTAGTTCCTTTCCTGTGCTTCTAGTTCTTTGGATTTGACAAAATGTGGTTGTCAGAGAACTCTAGACTGCTGAAAATTCTGAACCTTGCTACAAGCCCACATAGACAGGATATCCTGAATTGGAACTCATGACTCCCACTGGCCCACTGAAAGCAAAGCCTTAATTGTAATTGTTGTGTCATGAGCAAATAAAATATCATGAACTTGGAAGGTGTGAAGACTCAGTGGTATGACACAATCACTCAGCTTAACTCATCTGTCTTTAAGGATATTTTGGAGAGCAAGGAGATCCAGGCTTTCCAGGCCCTCCAGGGTCTCGTGGGCCACCAGGAAGGGAAGGATCCCCTGGATACCCAGGACCTCCAGGATTTCCAGGTAACTTGAAAACACACTTGGATACAAATGTTGCAAAAAAAAAAAAAAAAAGGTGGTGGTGGTAGGACCCAATAATGACAAAGAACATCTTGTAAGATTCATAATTTCACCTGCTATTTTCACTTCTCCCTGGCATATGAGATACCCATATATACCATTTAAGTGAGTTTTTCTCTTGATGAAGCCAAAGAAAGGGGACGTGGTAAAAACCAAACCAAACCAAACCAGTGGTGTCAAACTCAAATAAAAATGGAGGGCACTAATCCACATATGTGGATCCCTTTAGGTTGCATATTGACTTGGTTTTTAAATTTAATATTATCCTTTTTTATTTATGTTGTTAAATATTTTCCAATTACATTTTAATCTGGTTTGGTCCACACAAGTGGCCTATAGACCTCACGGTTCACTCCTATAGTGAAAACTACAATTAGCCAAAGCATCACTCATGGCTATGATTCTTCACTAGGGATAAGAAATAAAGAGAACTAGTGAGTTTGAGTAATAAACGTGACCTCTGGGGCTAGCAAGCAAGAGATCTGGTTACCAGTAAGTTAGCCTTATGTACTTTTCATGCTTTTACTCACAGAGCATCTATTTCTGAAAGAAATGCCTCTTTTATTGTCAGGTGCTCCAGGGAATCCTGGGCTGAAAGGGTACCCAGGGGAAGCAGGTGACCCAGGGCCTCCAGGGGTCAGAGGAGATCCAGGACCACCAGGGCCCAAGGGAATGAAAGGTAAGTGATAAAGAATCATGGAAACCTGGGCATTGGGAAAATGATTTCCTGCCTGCTTATCTCCTCCTGCCTGCCCCACTTCTTCTGGAGAAAAGCCTGCCTTGAGAATAAATACCCAGAATAATGAGGGTTTCAGTCTCTTGGAATATATCTTTCTTCTGATTCTCAGGCCTAATTTCCATTTTATTTCCTTTTAAATATCTAAAGAAATCATGTTTCCCTTTTTGACATTTAAGGGAGCTGCTGCCTTATGGGTGGTAGTCTGTGGTTATCACTTTGGGCCTTTGATCAAGCTAATTGTCACTGGCTGCCCTCTAAAATCTGTCCTATTTATCCTATGCAGTGAGGTGGCAGAGCAGATATAAAGCTGGGCTTGGAGTCAGGGGAACCAGAGTTCAAATGTGGCCTTGGACAGTCACTAGCTGTGTGACTCTGAGCAAATCACTTAAAGCTAGTAACAGGTTGTTATTAATAACTCCCAGAGTTATTGTGAGGATCAAATAAGATAGTAATTATAAAGTACTTAGAATAGAACCCAGCACACAGTAGGTACTTAATAAGTGCTTATTTTCTTCTTTTCTGTATGCTCTATAAAAACATGTCAGCATGTTACAGATCTATGATTCCCTCTGACAGTATAAATCACTGCCTTTCAATAGCTTAGTTCAGGCAGGCACCTCGGTATAATGGATTTAAGTCAAGAGACTCAGATTCGAATCCCAGCTCTGCCACTTAGTACTTGTGTGAGTGTGGCCTTCACCTTTCTGGGCCTCAGTTTCCTCATTTGTAAGGTGAGGGAACAGATTAGATGATTTCTGAGGTCTCATCTGACTGTTGTCAAGGACTAAAAGTAATAAGAGGAAGATTTGAACTCTGGTCTTCTTGATACAAAGTCTAGCACTCTGTTCATTATGCCGGGCAGCTAATTGAACAGATTTTCAAAACTGAAAATCTAATCATACATCACATCATGCTACACTCTAAGTGGGCCACAAAGATCACAGAGGGTCTTAAGTGACAGTGGGACAAGGTGGTTGGACATTTCTTAGTGGGCAATATTTGAAAGCATCAGAAGTTTTTGAGGAGTGAAGTGATGTGTGATTAGTGCTGTGTATCCAGAAGATTAATTTGTGAAGTATAGATAAAAACACAGACCTCTAGATTTGGGGAGGGAAGAGAGAGCTGGATGTGATTTCATTGGCATGGGGATTTCCGGTATGGAAACTTCATCCACTGATGCAGGTGGGTAGAGTACTGGTAACTTGTACCCTTCGAGCTACTGAGGGTGCTAAGAAATTGTAGGGCTCACCTATAGTCATATGGCTGGCATGTGTCAAAGGTAGGACTTAGACACAGGTCTTGTGGCTCTGAGGTCACCCCCTGACCATCATGCTGAGCTGCCTTTATCACACAGGTAAAGGGTTTTGAAAATATCTTATTTGTTGCAAGGTTTTGTTAAGAGTGCCCAATAAAGCTTTTGGGTTCCCAGTTCTTAAGCAGTAGATCTCTTTTACCTGGGTATCTTTGAGTTTGTGCCCATGTCCTGCCTTTAGGATTTCTGGAATTCCCAGTTGGGAAAAAAAAAGAGCAAGGTCAAGTCCTTTCCTCTCTCTCTTCTCCCCTTCCCCCAAACCTCCCTATTCCTCCAAGGCTTTATTGTCAGTAATACCTCTCTGTCTAGAGATCACTAGATTTTGAGACATGAAAAGTAACTCTTCTTCATGACTCTTCTGTGAATCCTCCGAAAGTTTCTTTATAATTATCATGCTTCAGAAAGCATGCCTTACCTTTGCATACTTTGGCTGCTACAAATGGAAATCATTATTCTGGGAACTTGGACTGGACAACTCTTATGTAATGTGTATACTATTAGATAACTTGGAGAGTATGTAAGTGTGTATGTGTGTGGGGGGCGGTACTGAGGTCCCAGAACTACATTCTTTCATGTTTTCCCAGACATTCTCATCACTGAGAATAATGTCTCAGCTAGGTTCCTTCCCTTCTCCATTCCTAGTACTAATGAATTTTTACTCCAGTGTTTTCTGTTGGTTGGTTTGTTTCATATGGGCTCTGAAGCAAAAAAGAAAAAAATTCTAAAATGGAGCTTGGTTAATTCCACAGTAACTAGATTTCCAGCAAAGAGAGAGTCCTTCCTTCCTTCCTTCCTTCTATTCCTTCCTTCCTTCCCTTCCTTCCTGTTTCCTTCCTTCCTTCCTTCCATATATTTGATGGAGTTTGCCTTTAAAGTAACATCTTATTGTCTGAAAGGGTAAGTTGGGAAATGACTAGATAGAACTGGCTTTTGTCATGAATTTCTGACACCGTGTTTTCACAGTTCTTTGTCTCCCAGCTTCCTAATGTGCTAGGGTTTTGTTTTAAGTGGTCAAAGACCTTGTCATCATATTGAGTATATCCAGGGTGGCCAGACTGATGGAATAACAGAGAAGATTCCTTGTTTCTAGATGTTAGTATTAATGTAGTTAGATGAAGTAGTTCCCTTATTTCTTTTTAAATTTAATTTTATTATTTTTTTCTGGTTAACAAGCATTTATTCTCTCCATCCCATCTCCCTCCTCTACCTAAATGAGCAAGAAGAAGAGAAAAAAACACTCATAACAATAAACATAATCAAAGCAAAATAAAGTCCACAAATGGATATCTCACTCATGGCAGCCATTTCTACTCCTAAAGTAATTCATTCACGATTACATTGCAAAGAAACTGATACTGGGATAATCTTGGGTTAATTTTATTTCAAGAGAAACAATCTGAACAATTGTCACTCCAAGATATGATGATGTGAATGATGGAACCTAGGAAGGAGAGAAGCAGTGGAAAGAAGTCAGATGCGGACACACCCAGCCATGCATTGCAGTATAGCCTTCTGGCCATGCAGGGACACTGTCACTCTACAAACAGCACGCTGAAGCCCTAGGATGGCTGCTTCCACTGTAATGCATTTTTCCCACTGAAAAGTCTATTGTATCTTGCAACATCATAGACAATCTCCCCTGTTGCAATTCATAATCCTATAATAGAAAAATAAGGTATATTACAGCAGAAACATTTTGATCTGAGAAACTAAATTTACAATATTTGAAAGATGTTACAAATAAGCTCTGAGAATTGGGTCTCTGGTTTGAATAAGCCAGCAGCTGAATTTATTTTCTAATAGAGCAAACCATATGGATTTTAAATTGTATTTTTGTTCATTCAGATTTCAATTTCATTTGCAAAATGGGCTAAAAATTGTGTTTTAATTTTAATCTACTTAATCTATCTGCTAAATATGTATCTTGTAGGTGAAAATGGCATTTGGCAAACCATTGAGATTTGGAGGTTAGAATGGAAGATTAGGGGCAGATACCTCTAGGTCAAGAGTTCTGCACCTGGGGTTTGTGAGCTTGTTTTAAAAATTAAAAATATTTTGGTAACTGTATTTCAATATAATTATTTTCTTTTGTATTCCTAAGTATTTTTGAAATCTAAAGTATTATTATTATTATTTTTATCTTTTAGGATTTTGTAATCTTAAGTATTTTACTTTATGATTTTAAAAATATGATTCTGAGAAAGGGTTCATAGGCTTCACTGGACTGCCACAGGGTGATCCACACAAAATGGGTAAGAATTCCTGGGTCAGCACATGAGCTGTCAGACTAGTTCTTTTAGGGCAATGCAGAAAATGCACAATATAAAGTATCCTTCCCATCAGAAAACACACACTACTGTACATATTGGCAGGTGTAAGAACTATAGAGGTGTTCCACTCTCATGTTATAATAGAATTTTCTATTAAGGTAAATTTTTTCAACTTGAGTATAATCTCCATGAGAATAGGTATCATTATTCCAGCAAGGTCCTAATTAACCCCCTGAAGTGACCATGGTATTCTCATTTGAACTGCAGATTTCCATTGAAATGGAACTTATTAGCATATTTTATACTTTGTGATCATATTTTATACCATATTTTATAACTTTGCATAATGGGAGCCCTTCATGACTTGCACTGATTGGGATCTGACTCATTTTCATTTTATTCCCTTTCTGGAACCAATACAGTTCTTTGCACAAAGTCGGTGTTCACCAAACTCTGTTGGCAAATCTATTTAGATCTAGCTTTTCCCGAGCAGGCAGGAGCCTTAAAGATGCTCTAGTCTAGCTCCCTTATTTATCTGCACATGAGGAAACTGAGACCTATAGAGGTTAAGAAACTTGGCTGAAGTCACCTGTGTGCTTATGGCAAAATCAGGGCTAGACTCGGAGCATCTTGCCTCCCTGGCCTGAGTGAGTGATCCCTCCTTTTTGATTATTTTCCACTGAGGCATGTTTTAAAATATATTGTTTTGTCCAAACTACAACATTAGTGGAAAGAAAGTCACAAATGATGAAATGTCTAGCATGGATTGCTTCTGCTGTTATGCCTGAAATGGAGACTGGCTTAAAATTTGGCATTCATTGATGAGCACTAGAGAGAATTGGCATGCAGGTGCCACAGGGGCCTGTGTTCAGGGAGCCTCAAGAACATTGGGACTGACAGTAGAGGTGAACAGTGGAGTTCCTTATTATCGAGGAGTTCTTTGTTATGTAGCCTAATTGCTTCTCAGTTGTACCCTACTGAATATTTTATGCATGAATAACTTTCAGATTTAGGAACCTGAGTTACCAGAGCTTTCTCTCTCTCTCTCTCTTTTTTAAAACAGAGAAATCCCTAACAAAATAAAACACTGCAAACACTATATAGATGTAACTCATCTCAATTTAAAAAGATAACACTGGGTCAGATATGGGTCAGCCAGTTCAGCTGTGGCCAGAGTCTGAGACTGTGGCAATCCAAGAGTTAGATGTGTTGATATTACAATGGATTGCTGGCAAAGGGGCTAGAAATTCCCCAGTAAGCCAAGTAAACCTAGCCATCAATCTTTGTGGATAAAGGGAAGATCAAAACACTTTGAAATAGCCAAGTGGTTTCCAAAAGGGGAAAAAAAAGGATAATTGTTTTAGATAAATGGCAATAAATTTCCAAGTTTGGCAGAAAGAGAAGGTCTGTGTGTTCCTTCAGTTCAACTTTTGAAACTATTTCATAAATAAGAATGAGGACTGGAAATCTTAAGTTAGCGAATTATACCATCCAAAGAGGATGGGTGAATTAGAAATGCTGATTAGAAATTCCCATTCCATAGGGATTGGATCATAGGATCATAGATTCAGAGCTCAAAAAGGACCTCTCATTTAGTCCAACTCTCTCATTTTACAGATGAGGAAACTGAGTCCCATTGAGGTTAAGTGACTTGCCCGAGGTCACACAGGCAGTAAGCTATGAAAGGTGGAATTTCAACATAAACTCTCTGACTCTAGAACCAGTGCTCATTCTAGGAAACCCTGGCTAAATTAGACTAATTGTAGACCAACATACAGAATATTTTTAATGAAAAACAATTTTTTTTTGATTTCAAGTAATGAGAATTGTGTTAATAGTATTCTTTAGCAAAGGCCAGTTCATAGAGACCCTGCTTTAATAAGTAGATAACAGTGGTTAATAATTAGTATAACAATCATATCTATCCAATTCAATAATCCAATAAACATTGATTAAACCATCTACTATGTGGATAGGGTGCCAAGCCCGGAGTCAGGAGGGCCTGAGATCAATCTGGCTTCAGATACTCACTAACTGTGTGACCCTGGGCAAATCACTTAACCCTCCTTGCCTCAGATTCCTCATCCTTAAAATGAGCTGGAGAAGGAAATGGGAAACCACTCCTGTATCTTTGCTAAGAAAACTCCAAATGGGGTCACAAAGAGTCAGACACCACTGAAAAACAAATTAACCACAACATCTACCAGGTGCTGGTCAAAGTGCTCAGTGATACAATTGATAAAAAGAAGATAGTCCCTGCCTTCAAAGAGCTTACCATCTAATGGTGGGATACAACACACAGGAGGAGGCCAGAAAGGCAAGGGAAATCAGGGTTTATGTTGCTGCATAGAGTTGAAGCCAGGCAGGGCAGCAGACCTAGCATGGAGAGATGGGAGAGCCCACTTTCTATATAGGAAGGCATTAGGAGGCATTTGGTACTCCACCCTGCCCTGCTCCAGTCAGAAGGTGAGGAGGCTGGAAGAGGTGTGGGAGGTCAAGTCCTGAGTGAGTTACTTTACTGAGAAAACAAAGGTCATTAGACATGAGCTCCATTTTTTCTCATTCTCTTTATCTCAAAACCCTATGAAATCTCTCAATCTCACCTACCTTCCCCAGGTCTCTGACAATGAAGAAGCCTTTCTTCTTGCCAAGGCCAACCTCCCTACATGTGTTGTTGATCCTATTCACTCCAGTCTTCTCTAGCAAATTGCATCTTTAATCAATCTCTCCTTTACCTCCACCCCCAACAAATACTTATTCTCTCACTATCTACTGTCTTCTCCTCTCACCCATTCTTTAAAAATAAATAAATAAACCTTCATGAGATCCTACTATCCCCTAAAACTTTTGTCTCCCCTCTCTTTCTTAAATAAACTCCTTCAAAAAGCATGTCTGCACATGCTGCCTCCACTACTTTTTTCTCTCTCATTTTTCAGCCTTTTGCAATATGAAATTCAAACCTCACTACCCAACAGAAACTTTTCTCTCCAAAGTTACCAGTAATCTTTTAATTGCAAGACATGATGGTATTTTCTTAGTCCTCACCCTTCTTAACCAATCTGCTGGATACCCTTTCCTCTTGGGGCTTCAGTGACACTGTTCTCTACTGGTTCTCCACTTAATATGTGTTTCTTCTCTGTCTCCTTTGCATTCTCCTCTTCATGACTAATGACTGTAGGTGTTCTAGGGGTCTATCCTAGGGCCTCTTCTTCTTCTCTCTCGGGGTAAACTTCTCCAGTTTCTATGGTCTATCATTTTTTATGCAAATAACTTGGAGATTGATTTTTCTAAGCCCATTTCCCACCCTGAACTTCAATGCCAAATCACCTATTGGACATTTCAAGCTGGACGCCCAGAGACATCTCAAACTCATCACGTCCCAAATTGACCTCATTAGCTTTCCTACTGTAACCCTGTTTTGTTGAGTCATTATTCAATCATGCCTGTCTCTTTGTGACCCTGTAACCCTCCCCTCTTCAGAACTTCATTATTTTTGTCAAAGGCAAGTCTTCTCTATATTCATAAGCCTGATATTATCCTTGAATCTTTACTCCCTCCCACACCACATATCCAGTCCCACAATGCCTGATCTTTTAGTTTCTATCTTCACAATATCTTATTTATATCTGACCCCTTCTTTTCACTCATACAGCTGTTCCTTAATTAAGTCAGTCACTTACTTCTTGCCTAGATTATGGCAACAGCCTCATTAACTGACCTCTCTGCCTCAAATCTCTCCCTACCCCAATCCATCTTCCACTGATGCCAAAACAAATTTTCTTAAGCTCAGATCTGACCATGTGACTCCCCTACTTCAGCAATTTCAGTTTCGCCTTCGTACTTCTAGGATAACAGAAAATACTCTTCACAATGCCGCCCAACCTCTCTTTCCAACCTTATAAGGCATGGTTCCTCCTGAACTGTGGCTTTTCTTTCTTCCTTACACATTGCGCTCCATCTCAATGCCTTGCACGGGCCATCTCTCACAGGTGGGATTCACTCCCCCCATATCTTACAGAGTCCCTCTCTTTCTTTAAGATATAGTTTAAACACCATCTTCTGCATAAGGCCTTTTCTGATCCACCTTTCCAATTGCTCCTGCCCTCATCAAATACCTTGTATTCAAATACTCTGTATTTATTTGTATTAATTCATTGTATTACTTCCATGCATATTTGTCTTCCCCATTATTAAGTGGTAGGAAGACTGTGAATAGGGACTGTTTCAGTATATGTATTCATATCCCAAGTGCCTATCATTGCCCAGCACATAGTAGGGCTTAATAAATGCTTGATTGATTTGTTAGATTGTTTACATTCTTTTGGGGGAGACAATATGTATTTAATATAGATAAACACACACACACTGAATACATGAAATTTTGGTAAGAAATCAATAGTATCTGGGAGATCAAGAAAGGCTTTATTTAGGAGGGAACTTCTGAGCTAACCTTTGGGAGAAACTAGGGATTTTTAGAGGCAAAGGTGAGAGAAAAATGCATCCCAACCATAGGGTACAGCTCGTGCAAACACCCAGAGGCAGGAGATGAAATGTTGTGTGTAAGGAACAGTAAGAAGATCTGTTTGGCTGAACCACAGAGCGTTTGAAGGAGAATAATGTAAAATAAGCTTGGAAAGGTAGGTTAAAACCAGGCTGTGAAAGGCTTTAAAAGACAAGTAGAGGGGAGTGTGTGTTTTATCCCAGAGATAATAAATTACTAGAGAGCTACTGATAAGGGGAGGAACATGGTCAGAGCTGTGATTTAATTTTATTACTTTGCCAGCTGTGTGAAGGATGAACTGGAGTGGGAGGGTGTGAAGCAAAGTGACTAGTTCAGAAGCCACTGAAGTTCATCAGGAGCATGCCAAGAAGCCTAGATTAGGGCAGTAGCCGAGTCAATGAAGAAAAGAGTGGATATGGGAGATTCTTTGGAGGCAAAATAGATAAAATCTTGACAACTGATTTGGATATGTGGGCTGATGGAAAGAGATGTATTGAGCACAACTACAGTTTCAAACCTGGGGTGACAAGAAAGACAGTGACATCCATTCAGAAATACGGAAATTCAAAGATGGATGGGTTTGAGGGGGAAAGATAATGAGATCTGCCTTGGACCCATTGAGTTTGAGATGCCTACAGGACATCTTGCTAGAGGTTTCTAATAGACAGTTGGACTTCAAGCTGTGTTTAATAAAAAAAAAAAAACCATTCATTAACTCAGACCTCCAAGAATAATAGACATAGCCCAAGCCCTTTGGGGTAATGTTAGACTGTTGACCTATCTCAGTATGTTTTTGTAAATTGTGTTTGCTCAGTTATCATTCACTAGTACCTAATTCTTTATTTACTCTGATCAAAGTTTCTTCTGTTTTGAAGGTTCCTTGGGACTGCCAGGATTAGATGGCTTGCCTGGACTCAAGGGTCAGAAAGGATCAAAGGGTAGTTCAGGTAAGAGAAAACCCCCCATAATTATGAGCGATACAGAGCATTGCCCTGTATTTGATGTGTATTACATTTAATTCAGTGAGTCTATATTAAGCAACTATTGTGGGCAAGGCGGTATGCTAGGCATGGGGACACAAAGACAAATGAAATTGTCCATTATTAGACTAAATAACATAATGGCTCAAGTTAATCATATTATTGTGCCAGAAATAATTATAGGGGGATATTGTAAATGACCTGTGTGAAGGAGCATTTGAAAAAAAAAAATCTTTGTTAGCCAGGAATCTGGAAAAGTTCAGCCCAACTTGAAGCTGTATATTATTAGAACCTCCTTGAGATTTATTCCCTATCCCAAGTGCTCAGTGTAAAAATATTTAAGTAAAACCAGATTTTAAAATTTCATGAACAACTGATAAATGGGTAGGATGTTTTGTTTTGCTTTATTTTTTTTTTTTTGTTTTGAAATGGAGTAGCTTTTTTAAGAGGCCACATGGGCCCACTTAGAGCCTTCAAAACCTTCTCCTCCTCATCCCCAGCAGTGGCAATGACTGCTGCTGGTATACCTGAATGAGTTTTTGTACTTTAATCTCTCTGTGTCTCTGTCTCTCTCTTGCCTCCCCTCCTTCCTCTCTGTCTCTTTTCTCTCTGTCTCTCCTCTTTCTCTCCTGTCTGTTCTCTCTGTGTCTCTGTCTCTGTCTCTCTGTCTCTGTCTCTTTCTCTCTCACAAAAACACACATACACACACTTATGTGTTTATGCATGTTGTGGAAAAAAAACTCACCTTAAGCACCTGTGTTTCATCTTGTTCCATTGTTCTACAGCTCTGCTTTTGATTAACTAAAAAACGTTTTTCCAAAAATAAAGGGAGAGAAAGAAGGGAGAGAGAGAGAGAGAGACAGAGAGAGACAGAGACAGAGACAGAGAGACAGAGAGAGACAGAGAGAGACAGAGAGAGAGAGAGAGAGAGAGAGAGAGAGAGAGAGAGAGAGAGAGAGAGAGGAAGGAAGAAAGAGAAAGAAAGAAAGAAAGAAAGAAAGAAAGAAAGAAAGAAAGAAAGAAAGAAAGGCAGTAACCTAAAATCCAACAAACTGAAATTGCTAGAACAATTGTAGAGATTTGAATCAGTGCTAAAAGTGAGGCCATCACATTGGTGCCAACTGTGACTCTGTTGTTCCCCCTCATTCCTTAATATATGTACAAAGGTGTAAGTCTGTTGTTTGATAAAGTTTATATCCTTCTGAAAAAAAAATTCCCACTGGCCTGTTGAAGTTCCACTCAAAGGGACAGATGGTATGTGTTGACTTTATTTGCCCCTTTACCCTCACCAATTTAAAAACATTTTACTTCTCTGTTTTCACAATACATGGGCATAACGAGGAATGAGAGGATGTGTGGTAATACTGGATAGGGAGATGAATTAGTTCAAGTGCTCCTTCTAACACATACTGACTGGCCACGTGACCCTGGACAAATCCCTTGACTTCTTGCTGTCCCAGACAACTCCCTAAGACTCTAAATTGTAGACAGGTGCTAAGTTCTATCAGGAGATGGAATCTGTTTGTCAGACTATCCCTGTGCCAGTGAAATCCCAGGTTCTGTCCATCCCCATAATGAGAAACAAGACTGAGAGGTTGAACTGAGAAGAATCAATCAATCAACAAGGCCTTATTAGGTGGCTGCTGTGTGCCAGGGGCTAGGAAGACAAGGATGAAAGACTAAATAGTCTCTCTCTCTCTTTTTTTTTTAAAGCAATTAGGGTTAAGTAACTTGCTCAGGGTTACAGGCCAGTTATTTTTATGTGTGGGTGCTCATTTTCTGAGGCCAGAACCCGGGTCCTCCTGACTCCAGGGCTGGCACTCTTACTCACTGTGCCACCTAGCCACCCCCAAACAGTCTCTCTTCTTAAAGAGTTTGGAGTCTAGTTGGAGGAAGCAATGTATATGTACTAATGATGATGATAAAATAGCTAACATTATGTAGCACCTACTAGGTACCAGGCACCTAGTAAGTGTTTTACAAATATTTGTAATATTTGTAAGTGTTTTACAAATATTATCTTACTTTATCCTCACAACTACATGGGGAAAGGTTTAGACAAAACAGATTTAAGATGATTTGGAATGGCCTTCCGGAGAAGGCAGTACTTGAACTGAGTCCTGAAGGAAGCAAGTGATTCTGGAAGACGGCAGTGAGAAGGGAGAGCTTTCCAGGCCTGGGAGATAATCAACACAGAGGCAAGGGACCAGGAGCCATATGGTGCCATAAAGGAGGAGCAGCAAGAAGGCCATCAGCAGAGATCACAGAGTAGATCATGGATGGGGAGATAAGGCAAGGTGGGAGCTAGCCTGTGAGGGACTTTAAATGTCAAACAGGAGACTTTATATTTGGTTTTGGAGCTAATAAGGAACTGATGGAGTTTATTAAAAATCTGCCTGTTGACCCTCCAGGCATGTCAATAGTTTTGTCTGCTCTCTGTCTCTCTTTTTCTGTTTCTCTGTCTGTCTTTCTCTCTCCTTTATCCTTCTCTCTGTCTCTCCTTCTTCCCCTTTTGTTTATTTATCTGTTTCTTTCTCTCCTTCCCTGTCTATGTTTATCTACACACACACACACACACACACACACACACACACACACACACACGTATTATGTATATATTTAACCACAGTTAGACTTTCTAGGTATCATAGGCACAATAAATTAGGATCACAGGGGAGAAACCTTTCTTCTACAGAAACGATGATACTATATTCATGTCATAGTTTTTTCTTTGTTTCTGTATAAAGGCTTAAATGAAGTTGGCCCACCAGGCCAAATGGGACTGCCTGGACTAAAAGGGAAGAAAGGGGAACCTGGAAGCCCTGGAGCTTCTTGTCCAGGTTTTCCTGGAGACAGAGGTCCCCTAGGTCCCCCAGGTAAGATACTGCTCCCTTCCTCCCCCCTCTTCTTCTCCCCCTTTCTTTCCCTTCCCTCTCCTCTCTCTCCTGCTCTCTTCTCTGTCTCTGTTTCTTAGCCCAAATGCTAAACATTCTATTGGGTTAGCACTTTCATATTTTAACATAAAGTCTACTTTCTTAGGGATACCAGGATTGCCTGGACTACCTGGTCCTGTGGGGAAAACTCCTGACGTTGAAGTTCTTCCACCTGGTCCTCTGGGAGATCAAGGTCCCCCTGGCCCTGATGGACCAAGAGGTATCAACAGAATTGTGTAGGGTCTTCTATTAATAATAGAGTTCTTAAGTGCTTGATAACTGATCATTTTCTAATGAATATTAGAGCTGGAAGGACACACGAAAGTACAGAATTGTAGCCCCTGTGTCAGAGACTTAACACACAAAGTTTCTGGGTATGACCTTTGGGAGATTTAGAGATCCCACTTCAAAAACCTGGGAGGATATATGCCTGGTATCCCCTTCCCCCAGTTACTGCAGCTGATTCTCCCATCTCTGGCACTTAGTTTATAATATTACAGCCTTACATTTTATTCAAAGGAGAGAAATGAAACAGAAATCTTTGAACAAGTGACTATTTATCTGAAAGATGTATGTAAATCCCCAGAATTTCCTACAATCCCAAGTCTGAAGGCACCCCTGCAAGCAAAGGTTTTGCCTCAGAAGGATTGCCTCAGGCCCAACAGGAGAGGGTGGGTTGGAGGGGCGGCCAGTTAGTTTCTCTCCCCATCATTCCCAACCCCAGTCTTGTTCCTGTCTTTATGACTTTGTAGCACACAGTCTGCTTATTCTTAGGACCATAGATATAGGCCTAGAAAGACCCTCGGAGACCATTTAGCCTGATCCAGATCTCTCTGGTCTTCATTGAATGACCAGTAGTAGCCTCTAGCTCAAGCTTCTTTGGCTCATGTTTAATTTTGATGACTTAGAATGGGAGTAAATATCAATTGTTTTTTGTTCTGGACCAAAACCCTGAGGGTCTTCCCCTCCCAGATGGATTTTTTTATGATGGTTAATTTAGCCTTTTGCTGTTGTTGTTTGGTTATTTCTGTGGTGTATAACTCTTTGTGACCCCATTTGGGATTTTCTTGGTAAAGATACTAGAGTGGTTTGTTATTTCCTTCTCCATCTCATTTAACAGATGAGGAAACTGAGTCAAACAGGGTTAAGTGACTTGCCTGGAGTCACACAGTTAGTAAATGTCTGAGGCTGGTTTTGAAATCAGGTCTTCCTGACTCCAAGCCCAGTATTCTATCCACTGAGCCATCTAGCTGCCTCTAATAATAATACAGATAATGATAATTATAATGATAAATAATAGCATTTATATACCTCTTTTAGGTTTGCAAAATAGTTTGAAAATATTATTGTATTTTATTCTCATAACAACCCTGGGAGGTAGGTGTTATTTTTTTCCTTATTTTTTTTTATTTTTAAAATAATTTTTACATTTATTTATTTACTTTTAGTTTACAACATTCAGTTCCACATATTATCCTTATTTTAGAGATGAGAAAATCTAAATAAAGGCTATATGGCCTGCCCAGGGTCAATCAATCAATTGATAAACATTTATTAAGTACCTATTACATTCCATGCACTGTCCTAAGTAGGGGGGATACAAAAAGAGGCAAAAGATAGTTCCTGCCCTCAAAGAGCTTGCAATCTAATGGAGGAGATGGCATGCAAACAAATATATACAAAGTAAGTATTTACGGGATAAATAGGAAAGAAAAGGTGCTAGAATTAAAGGGGTGTAAGACAGATAAACATATAACACAGGAGGGCTGCTAGCACAGGTTCACTCTTGATCTGGTCAGACATGAAAGATACTAAGACAGCTTTGAAGGGGTTAATAGTCTTACTTTATTGTAGTCTGGTCTTCTCACAAGGGTTGGTGATAATGGGAGGACAAACTACTACAGCATTTCCTAATCACCCTTCTTGTACCAGCCAGGGAGAAGGGGGGGCAACTACCCCTACGTCTGGATGGGGCCAATTGAGATAGGCACAGCTTGTGCATTCCCCTAAATCCCTTCAAGCCTCAACGGGAGCCAGTTGAGGCAAACACAGATTCCCCCCAGCCTTGATGGGGGCCGGCCAAGGCACACACAGCATTCCAGCTTATACATTTAACCCGAAGTTTCCCCATTCACTGACCAGTGCCCACCTGCTTTATAGGGCAACAGACAAAGAAGGCGTATTTCCAGTAATAGTCTCACAAGTTTACATCCCCCCCTCCCTATATCTCACTGCTCACTGTCAGTGGATGTTTATATTAATTATAATTATTAATTACTTATATATTAAAATATATCAATCAATTATATAATGATGCACAAGTGTGGTGGAGGTGTTTTGAACCATAATCGTGAGAACTCATATGTAATTCCTGGGAACAAGAGATTGTTATGGCTATGGATTCTGGGAAACTGAACTCTTAAGAAAAAATAACAAAATCCATTTCACACACACCAGAATCCACCTTAGTTATAGAGGGTTTGGGAAAGAATCATACAGCTAGTAAGTATTTGATGCCAGATTTGAACTCAGGTCTTCCTTGACTCCAGGTCCATTGTGCTATTCACTCTACCACTTCGATGCCCAAGTAACCAAAATAGAACCTAATTTTTCTTATGTCCAATCCCAATGCTCCTTGTGTTATTCTGTAAGCCATATTTATGCATGGATCTAAAACAAGAGGTAGAATATAGTGCAGGAGAGAAAACTTTCCTCTGACTTCAGTTCCCACCTTTGACATATCCTGGTTGTGTGACATTGGGCTCAGCGTTCCAAACAACTCTCTAAGACCAAGTTGCAGAATAATCAGCAGTCTGGTTCTTTTCACTTCACTTTGCATTGGTTTATACAAAGTCTTCCCAAGTTTTTCTGAAACTATCTCCTAGACGTGCTTTAGAAATAAAACCACCAAGTTTTATTGTTTATATTTTGCAACAAGAAGAACCAGAAAGAGTGGATTTAATTTGCTGTATGTCAGCTTCTAATCAGGAATAGAATTTGGGTTCAAATTATCCAGACTTTGGCATGTTTTTTTAGATTTGAGTAGAAAAATGAGGAGTTGGGCATTCATTCTCAATAGCTTTTTTGGAGTATATTGTATCAGTCCTAGGGCAATGGGACCAAAATCCAAACCAAATTCAAAGAATGTTTATTCTAAAATTGTAAAAAAAAGATTGTAAGGGTAAGAAAACCCTTGGTTAGGTTTATATCATCTGAAGATTTTTTTAAAAGTCTCAAACATTTTTCAATCATCGCAATGTGGAAATTTTCTCTTTTGTTACGAGTACATGAACTTTGCCTCCACCAATTCCTTCCTTCTCTAGCTCAAAGTTCATCACATTAATTTCTTTAAGATGCTGTTTACTAAACTGTTGTTTTATAGTTGCTTCAAAGAACTTTTTGCTTATTCTCTTTGGTCAGGTTCACCTGGACCACCAGGTCTTCCATGCAGTTTTGATCTCCTGAAAGGAGATCCAGGTGATCATGGTCAGCCAGGTCCACCTGGACCACGAGGTCCATCAGGACTTCCAGGAGCCAAAGGCTTTCCAGGATGTGAAGGAAAAGATGGCCAGAAAGGTATGAATCAAAGTTTTTCCTTCTATAATAACTAAGTTTCAGTTTAGCAACTCTCTAAATCTTCAAATCACAAGAGCAAGTGCTGACCTGCCTTAGTAGGGAAGTTTCTTCAAAAAGGACTTTTCTGTATCAGTGAAATCACCAAAAACTAAAAGCTTTACTATTCTCTTTAGTGCCCAAAGCCTTAGCTCAGTCTTCAAGTATTTATTTATATGTAAGACTTACTCTTAGGGGGGCGGCTAGGTGGCACAGTGAGTAAGAGCATCGGCCCCGGAGTCAGGATGACCCGGGATTGGTCCTGGCCTCAGAAAATGAGCACCCACACATAAATAATGACTGGCTGTGTAACCTTGAGCAAGTTATTTAACCCCAATTGCTTTAAAAAAAAAAAGAATTACTCTTAGGAATTCTCAGAAAATATTGCCATTAATTGCATTACAAGTTGGCAGAACCAAGGCTGGAGGAAAAGTAGACATATTTATATATCTGATTTGTGCCCTTAAAATTATTGTTATTTGTTGTATTTTCAAAAAATCTTCCTTCAGTAGGCTCATTTGGCTATAGCTAGGTGGCACAGTAGAGAGAACACCAGGTCTGGAGACAGGAAGACTCATCTTCCTGAGTCCAAATCTGACCTCAGACTCTTGTGTGACCCTGAGCAAGTCACTTAATCCTGCTTGCCTCAGTTTCCTTATCTGTCAAATGAACTGTATAAGGAAATGTTAAACCACTCCACTATCTTTGCCAAGAAAACCCCAAATGGGGATCATGAAGAGTCAGAAATAACTGAAAAACAACTGAACGACTTTTGTCCTATCATTTAAAGTTATAGCATTCTCATTTACTGATTACTTCACATTTAATATTTTACAAACTTCTGGCCATTCACATGTCATTAAATTACTAGACTCCTCATATTTTAGAAATAGAAATGACCTCATAAATCATATAATACCATTTACAAAGACTAGAACTCAGGCTAAATAAATTGTCCAAATCATAGAGCTAATTAGTCTAGAGCCAGTACTAAAACTCTAGTCCTTTGGACTCTCAGTCCAATGCACCAAAGTGCTGAGGCTCTGATTGGGAAAGAATTAATATGGTTTATAGGAGTAAATTCAGTTCTCCAGAATTTCTGAGTATTCTCAGGAGTTTATTCGCTGACAGAAGTTGGCTCAAATTACATTATAACTATTTACACTTGCCCAGTATCACTAGTAAACATCAACATACTGGGGCAAAAAATGCTTAAAAACTAGAAATAACTGACTTTAATATCCCAATGTACTGGGATCACATCAATATGAATCTTCTATCCAAAGAAAAACCTATCCATTTTTCCTCATCTGTGTCTGTACTAAGGGTCTTCTTCACGTTTTTTTTTTCATATTACGTGGGTGTCAATGGCACATGTTGACTGTCCATAAGTTACTCTTCAGCTCTTGTTATATGACCAGCCCATAGGTTTTCTTTTTTTTCTGGTGATACGTCTCTTTAATATAGAAATCAGAGAAACCAGCTTATTCTAGAAAACATCCTAGAAATTCTATATGATTAAATTTGAAAATTGAATCAAGTATAAAACATTTTTAAAATCCAGATATAATGTTTTTTCTTTTTTTGGTTTATTTTTTGAGAGTAAAAAATGAGGTATTATCATTATTGAATTCAATATAATCAATTCAATATTTAGTGGGAGGCTCTTTGTATAATGAATATTTTGGAAGGGTTCTAGAGATGAGTTAGTCATGATTCCTGCTCATGAAGTGCTTAGTCTTAAGTAAGAAGGATAAAGAAAAAATACCCAAACAACCATTTTTGTAATTGTTGATCTTTTCAGCCATGTTCGACTCCCATTTGTTTTTTGTTTTTTTGTTTTTTTGGCAAAGATATTAGAGTGGTTTGCCATTTCCTTCTCGAGCTCATAGTATAGACACCAGGGGTGGGGAACCTTCCACCTCAAGTCCTCAGGTTCCCCACCCCTGGATGAGGCAAACAGGGTTAAGTGACTTGCCCCTGAGGGTCCCACAGCTAGTAAATGTCTGAGGCCAGATTTAAACTCAGGTTTTCTTGACTCTAGGCCCTATACTTTATCCACTGCACCATCTAGCTGCCCTCAAATAACCATAATACAAAGCAAAAGGAGAAAGGTATGACTATCATAGTAGTAGAATCTTTAGGACTCTGCAACTGATTGATATGGACTGTTAAAAAATGCTACCACCAAGTACACTGAGTTGGACAACTATGTATTAAATAAACCAGTAACCTAGATTTCCAGGATTCCATTGTCTATTCAGAATTCCTATAATAAAAATTCTGCCTTGCTGTGCTGTTGCATTATATAATTTGAATGGTATGTGTCATCTTTTTGTACAGTATTTATATGCATTTAAAATCAAGTCAATTGAATATAAACACTATTGCTGCCAGCAGCAGTAATTTCACAGATTTCTTAGAGCACTGTTGTCTATAAAATCTAAGAATGTTTTCCGTGATTGTCAGTCCACAAACACATCATCAATCTAGCCCTTCCTATATCCTTCATGACTCCCCTGTGTTACTCTTCTTTGAATATTTCTAGAGAAAGATCTAGGACAACAGTGGTCTTGCTGTTTAAATTAGCTCTGTTTTCTTGGCTAAACCATCCTCTGTCCTTATGATTTATTACTGTCTCTCCATCAGTCAGAGAATCTGACTGATCCTTCTCTACCTTAGAGGAAAAAAAATAACTGATAATAAGCTAGATTTGTAGACTGATTTTTATTCCAATCTAAGCATTCTTGACATTAGTAGTTCAAAGCTGGTATTGTTTTATCTGGTTTGATTTGGATTTGTTGTTCATCACATTCCTTGTAGGGCCTATGGGGTACCCTGGGCCTCCAGGCCCACCTGGATTTCCTGGCCCACCTGGAGATAAAGGTTTGCAAGGACCTCCTGGGAGACCTGGTCCACCTGGCCCTCCAGGTAATCCTCATAATGTCTGTTTCCAGGGAACAGCTCAGACATGGAGACTTGTTTAAACATTTATGATAATAGTTTCATATTCTAAAATCACTAGCAAACAAATTAAACGACTAGGGAATGATGTCTCTTCTGGTTATAAGTATTACATTTCATATTAAGCTCCCTAACTAATCCTCATGCCTGGGATATCCAATTATTTACAAATATCCAACTCCTAGTAGCTTCCTCTGAGATTACCTTCCATCCATTCTGTATATATCTTGGATATACAGAATTATTTGCATGTTGTTGTTCCTATTAAATATGAGCTCCTTGAGGACAGGCACCATGTTTTTTGCCTTGCCTGTATTCCCAGAGCTTAGCATGATGTGTGGCATATAGTAAGCCCTTGATGAAAACTTGTTGACTGACTGATTTGAATACCATCAAAAGATGAAATCCATTAAATTCAACAAATATTTATTTAATCATTTAGTATTTGCCAATATACTGGGCTAGGCTTGACATATTTAAAAATGAAAAATTATAAAATCCCTGCTTCCTAGGAGTCTACCATCTACTGGGCTAAGGAGGGCAGAGGTGGTGGGTAAGATATGCCATATATTTAAATATCCTACAAAATGAAGTTTTGTAGGAGTAAAGAAGAAGTCTAGACAAAGTTCTCTAAGAAGATTTAATAGGAGCAAATGTTTTTGGCTGTGACAGACAAGGCTTCATGAACAGACCTACACTTAGGCAGAATCTTGAGGAAATAAAAAGATTTAACAGGCAAAGATGAGAAAGGAAAGCTTTCTAGGCATGGAAGGTTGGCCTGCAGAAATTCACAGAGGTAGCAAACAGCCAATTAGGATGTGTTCTCATATACAACATAGGAAATTCATGAAGAAAACATGTGTGTTTGTATAATTTGAGTGATGATATATTTTAGACACTTTATTTAAAATTAGCATATATTCTTAGCATAAAGATTCACCTCTGCTAAGGAAGTTTTGATGAATTATATTATTGTGCATGGCTTTTGTATATTTTAATAATGTTGAACACCATATATCTTTATTGACTTTTCCAGTTTTGTTTAGGGGTTTTGAGGATTGTTTGGGAACAAAATATGTTTGTGTTCTTTAAAGAAACAGGCTTTGGAATTTGCTGAAATAGTCTGGTCATAGGATTAGAATAAGTCAGGAGAGAGGGTGAAATGGAAGACACATTTGAGATCTCCAGAAATACCATGTCCCAGAACTACTCATTTTGAATCTCTTTGGCCTCTGGAGTTTGAGGAACAATGTCTACCCAAGATGCTAGACTATTTTATGACCTCTCCTTCATATGTGTGATAATTGTGGCCTTGGTTTTTTTAAATTCATACACAGACATATATACATACATACATACATATATATATGTATGTATGTATATATGTGTGTGTATACACACACACACACACACACACACACACCTTTACTCTGCATCCCCTATAAAGCTTAGCAAATGAATCTAAGATTGTCACATGAGTGCAGGTCAGCCCAGCTCTTCTCAATGGTAACCTGATCCTACTGGGCACAGAGCAGACCCCTAGATACCTTGTTCACAAGAATTCAACTTCCAAATTCTCAATAGTCTTAGCAACTACATCAGTTAAAGGGCTTGTCAATAACATTTCAGTTATCTTTTTTTTAAAGTTAAATGATATAGTCTCCGTGATGTCTGTTGTCATTAATGTTGTCCCAAATGGTAGATTCTCAAACAAGTTTTTAGATGTTTGTTGCTATGTTTTCTAATTCATGAATCTAAAATCTCTTTCATGATGCATGAAAATGTCCTGCATGTTCTGGCTTGTGGTGTTTGACTCCTCCAGGTTGCCAAGGTGAGCAGTGCTCTACATGGGACACAGTCTCTTGGTTTTCTAATTTCCATAATTTATTTATCTTCATTCTCTGCTTATGAGCTAAACTTGAAGGCTCTGTCTTTATCAATGGGCTGTTGTAATTAAAAGACTTTAATGTGACTTCATGCTAGTTACAGATATAGCAACCTTATATTATAATGCCATCACATGAAATCTCATTATAGGCTGTCAAGTGGGCAGAGATATACATGGAGCATAAGTCATTTTGAGTGAGAATTATGAGGATGTGGCTTTAAGCCAAATTCTACCTTATATATCAGTGGAAGTTCTTTTCATAGTTTCTTCAATAGAAATAATCAGAGCCTCTGTAAAATAAGAGTTATCAACAATTTGGAAATAATATCCCTTAAACCCTTTTAAGGAAATATGACAAGCTTTTCCTCTCCAGTTATTTAATTTGTGAAGACTGGCAAGTTCCTTAATATTTTAAAACTTTTTCCATGATTCTTTTTATATATTTATTCACTTTATACATGATAAAGACAAAGATAAGATTTTTAATATCCCTCAACTATCTTCAACTCCTTTAATAGAATATTTCTCTACAAAAGAAAAGGAAAATATGTTTATGTTGGTTCTATCCAGTGCTATGATTATTGGCCACAATGAAATCTCCTTGCCCTCTATGTACTTGCAAGGCAAATATGAAATGTTTATATGTGCATTTCTCAAATTAACTATCATGGAAAAGGCCCAGTGTGTAAACCATCTGTCCAAACCACATAAAAGCAGTCTGCTTGTATTCCTTGTAGTAAAAGATTGTACCACATTTTACAAGGGGTTAAATCTCTAACTTTTCTTGAAGACTGGCAGACTATCAGGAGTTTCCTTGGTATTTGACCACTAGACTCACAAATTCAAGTCCATTTTGCACAGCCCTATTAAGCATCTTGTGCTCTGAAGTTTTGGACAAAGTGTGCCTTTAGAAATTATTTGGGGCCAAATAAGACCTAAGAAACGTGATAAGTGAATATTTATGTGCTATGGTCATAGGAGTAAAGGACCTAGAGTTGGAAGGAAACTTGGAGCCTAAACCAAGCCCATCTTTGTAAGAGAAGGAAACTGAAGGCCCGAGAAAGTCAATGATTTGCTCTGTAGCATAGAGATAGTAGGGCGTAATACATGGATCCAGGTTCAGATTCATTTACAATTTCTATTCATCTCCACCACCATGAGGTCATGCTCAATGAAAGAGATGAAAGACACTGTGGGTGAGTAGCTGGAGGGCTGATCTTGAAGTCAGGAAGACCTGGGATCAAGTCCTGTCTCTAACAAATAGTGACCGGGTGATCTTGGGTCTGTCAGTATTTGTCCACTACTCTCTGAGACTGTAAATTGGCCACAGAGAAGCTGCTGATCATCACCACTGGAGGGATGTTTCATGGCAAGAATTCTCCAGACTGACGAAATCACAGATCTGGACCTTCCCCTCCTACATTTTATTTTATTATCTATCTATCTATCTATCTCTCCATCTCTCCATCTATCCCTTCCTCCCTTCATCACTTATTTATTTGCCTATCATCTTCCTTCCTTGCTTTCCTTCTATCTTTTTGTCCTTTTCCTTTTCCTTCTTTTCTTCTTTCTTCCTCCCTCCCTCCCTCCCTTCTTCCTTCCTTCCTAACTGAATCTATATTGCCCAGTCTGGACATGAAGTGGCCACTTGTAGGCCTGATCTCTTTACTGGTGAAGCTTTAATCTGCTCTGTCTCCAACCTGAGCAATCTCACCTCTCCTTAGACAGCCTGTGTCCCTCTGTCCCTCTGTCCCTGGGGACTTACCACATTGGTGTTGGATTAGTGCAGACACCTAATCAGCATTAGTTTTACTGAAGCTCGGAAATCCTAAACTCAAAAAATCCACCAGCCTCAGCTTTCCTGGTAGTAGGGGTCATCGGCATTTGCCGGTATACCTGAGCCTGGTCTTAAATTTTAGCAATAATTATACTCAACTTGATGATGTCTAGATAATAATTCTGCTTCACATTTGTGCTACACTTTCCACAAGGGTTTTCAGATCGCTTTCCCATCTTTTATTTGATTCTCACAATGACCATATAAGCAAAGGAAACATTTTTACCCTAATTTTATAGAACAGGAAACTGAAAGAAGGTTGATGACTTCCCCCAAAGTAAACCAATAAGGGCTGGTGATAGGACTAGAATCTAGATCTTCTGATTCTTGGGCCAGTAATCTTCCCATGATTACCTTGCAATATACTCTCTTAGAAGGTAACTATTCATTGTCCTAACAGCAAAGACTGCATAACCAAAGGATTTTAAAAATACCTTATTTCAATATGTGTCATTTAAAGGCTACATACTCTATGATAATCTTCCTTATTAATAAATGGGTTGTATTTTAAGCTGTCTAAAGAAACATAAGAAATTATTACTCAAAACAAAAGTAGATAGATATTGATATCTATCTATGTATCCATGTACCTATACCGAGTTCCCATCAACATCCTTACCCCTTAGGAAACTATGAAGTGGTAGAATGAAGCTTTTAAAAAAAGATATTCTAAATGTAACTGAAAAGAAAAATAACTGAGCCTTGGGAGATCTTGAAATTCTCACCCATCAGAATAAATTAAACCATGCAGACACACCGGATTCAATTTTACAGTAATGCATTAGGAAGACATTTGAGCCAGCCTCGGAGGCTGGCCAGATTCTATCCCATTGCCTCTTGCAGCTGGCGCCACAGTGAAAAGTGGGGAGGACTCGGGCATGCTCTAAGGATCACCAAAATCTTGTAGTCTCCCCCTCCCTGAAATACCTCACACATCTAAATCCATTTGGCAGACATGTCCTACTTGATATGTGGAATGTTCTCATTAAATTCAAACCTGATATCATTGATTATTAAACAATGAAGACAGTGCTTGTCCATTTGTATATGGCTGTATGAGAGAATTTTCTCCCATGTTTCAGGTGAACCTGGCCCACCTGCTGATACTTCTTCATGCCCCAAAATCCCAGGACTTCCAGGAGTTCCAGGTCCAAGAGGAACAGAAGGGAAGATGGGGCACCCAGGGCAACGAGGTCCTCCAGGCTCACCAGGTAGCACTGATTCAAAGACTGCTCATGATTATACTGTATCAATCAAAGATGGAGAAACAAAGGGTTCAGCTTTGAAATAATCATAGGAAGAGGCAGCTGGGTGGTCCAAGTGGATAGAGGGCTAGACTTGGAGTCAGGAAGACCAAAATTCAAATCCTACTCAAGATGCTTACCAGATCTCTAACCTTAGGAAAATTACTTGATCTCTGTCTATCTCAGTCTCCCCATGTGTAAAATAGGGATCATAACAAGGTCATTGTGGGAGTCAAATGAAATAATGTATGCAAAATACTTTGCAACCTTAAAGGGCTACATGGGGCCATAGATTTAGAGCTAGAAAGGATTGTAAGGGCTGTGGACCCCATCCCTTTGTCTTACAGATGTGGCTGCTTGGTGGTACAGTGGATAGAGCCCTGGGCCTGGAGGAAGAAATGAGGGAAAAGCTAACCTGGACAACCCAGGGCAAACCACTTCACCTCTGCCTGCTTTGGTTTCTTCATCTGTAAAATGGGGAGGGTAATAGCACCTACTTCCCAGAGTCATTGTGAAGCTCAAATGAGATAATATTGTAAAGCACTTAGAATAGTTCCTGGTATACAGTAGGTGCTATATAAATGTTATTGTTACTATTATTGTTATTATTGTTGTTGAATCTTTGAGGTGGGATTTGAATCTAAGTCTTCTTGACTCCAGGTCCATTGTGCCTCCCAGTATAAGCCCAGACTGCAAGTTCAGTGCTTCATCGGTTATTATTAATGTTATTATTATTCCTAGTTAAATGTATTGCCTTGTGGCATTTCTCCTACTCCTCCTTTTTGAACTGTTATTTTAACCTACTGTTGTTATTTAAACTGTCAAATGCTCAAATATTATCTCTGCAGCTAGACATCAAGCTCAAGAGAAAAGACTATTTCTTATACACTATTGTATTGACCAGAGTCCCCAGAACTGTGCTTTACGCATAGTAGGTGCTCAATATATGTCTGCTGTTTTGATTTTGAGAAAAACCAACACTGCACTTTAGACTTGAAAATTCATTTTAGGTAAGTCATTGGGGAGGGTGGAGTAGAAAAAGAGTGAAGGGAAGGAACAAAGAAGGAAATTTAACTCAATTTCATTTAACAAGCATGCATTAAGTGCCTGCAATGGAAAAAGCCCTGTGTCTAGGTACCAGGGGTACAAAAACAGGAAAAGAAATCCGAATACCATGTCCTCAAGGGGTTTACTGAGGAAGTAGAACTTAAGACTGGGTGATTTTCCTTTCTTGTTCTCAATCCTGTCCTAGAATATAAGGACAGAGATGGGAGAATAGGCTGTGCACCAAATGAGATGCTTCAATGTTGAGCAAAGAATACATATATATGTATGTATATGTATTCACACATTTATTTATGTATTTATTTTATATTATCTGAAATTTGTACAATAGCTGCTTCCAGGGTAGTTTCCCCAACTTCATCCTAAAGCTCCATGATTCTTCCAAGAATGTCATCTCCCAAGTGGTCCCGCTTGCCTTAATTTCCTCCAGCCTCACAGACATGGAGGAAACAATGAGGGAGTTTGAGGTGATTAATTCAGAGGTTACTGGCCTCCTCAGACTAATTTTCACAGCACAGCCGCCTCCTAATAATCCACGTGTGAATTACCCAAATGGGCACCAAGGCCATTTCCGCTTCGGCTCCCCCTGAGCACAGCTGTGCCTTTGGCTCCCTCTGGTCCTGAGCCAGCGTCATTGGAAGTGTAACTCAGTTCTATGCCACCTGTTTCTCTCATCTTCCCATCACCCCAAGTGGCTAAGCTGGGATCATCAGGAGATGCCGCTCTCTGTTGGAGCGTCAGCAATATTTGAGAAGCATCCAGTTTCTTCCCATTCATTGGGGCCCTTGGGATATTTTCCTTGCATTTTTGTGCCCCCCCTTCTCCCATCTAAGCTATTTCTGCCATATTGCCCATCCATGGACATAGATAATTGGAAGCTTATTAACTTCCTTTTCCAACACACAGTGCTAGTGATTAAGCCAAAAGTTGTTTTGTTTTTCTTTTCTTGGAATTCTCCTCTCTTTGTAACTTTCTGATTTTGCAGATGCATGGAAAAATCTTTTGTTGTTAGTGTAATCAGCATGATCTTTCTCCTTGATCAGTTCCTGTGTTCAGTATATAATTTATACTTCTCATTTCGTTAAGTGAATTTCTGAGGCTCTTATGTTTTTCTTAGTATATATCATATATGGTGCCTCTAAAGCATAACTGCTTTTTTATATGCTAAAAATACTTAATGCCTTTAAAATATATTCATACTCTGTTTGAATATCACCTTCATTTATAAATATATCCCTTCCTTCTTCCCTACCCAAGGAGCAATGTCTTGTAAAAAATTAGATTAAAAAGAGGGACAAAAAGCAGACAAAATTAACCAACACATCAGCTGAGCATGCGATGTTCCATGCCCATAATTCTGTGCCTCAGCAGAGGAAGGAAGGGATATTTTCCTTTCTTTTCTCTGGGGCCAAGTTTGGTCCTTATAATGATAGTGTTCAATTTCAGTTTTCTTTTTTTGTTCTTAATGCCTTCAAAGTATCTACCATCATGGACTCCTGAGATTTCATGGCAGAGTGGGAGAGGCAATGACTATGGAGTTAAAGGATCTGGATGGAAAACTCACATCTTCCATCTCGGTGTCCTTGGGCAAGTCATGTGGTTTCTTAGTTTCTTCATCTGTAAAATAAGGGAAATGGACCTTCAGAGTCCCTTTGGGCACTAGATCAGTTTTGTGCCTCATCGGTGACAGTCCTCCCATCTTTGCACATTTGTAATGACTGTCCCCCATGCCTCAAATATACCTTCCCACTCCTACCCCGTAGAACCCTAAATTTCCTTTAAAATTGAGCTTTAACTTCCATCTCTCCCCTTGAATCTTTTTCCTCTTTGTCCTATCTGCTAGTCCCCAAAGATCTAATCCGTATTTTGAATATTTGTTTATATATACAAGTTCTCTTCCCAATGGAATGAAAGCTCCTTGAGGGCAGGGACCATATCATTTTTATCTTTGTATCCCCAAGACCTAGTGCACTACTGACACATATAATAATAATAGCTCACATTTACGTAGTACTTATGTGCTGGGCTAAATTTGAATGACTATTTAGAGATCTGTAACAGAAACTTTATTAAAAATACTAGGATTATAAATAATGTAGCACCTACTACATGCCAGGCATTACTTTCTAAGTGCTTTATAATTATTATCTCATTTGATCCTCCCAACAACCCTGGGAGGTGGCTGCTGTTATCCTCATTTTATAGATGAGGAAACTGAGGCATTGGTGGGAAGTGACTCTGACCACACAGCTAACTGTCTGAGACCAGATTTAAT
Organism: Gymnobelideus leadbeateri; assembly: GCA_011680675.1. Classification (NCBI taxonomy): domain Eukaryota; kingdom Metazoa; phylum Chordata; class Mammalia; order Diprotodontia; family Petauridae; genus Gymnobelideus; species Gymnobelideus leadbeateri. The sequence continues at coordinate 758,516 of WOXC01005556.1, read as the reverse complement.
TCAGGTCTTCCAGGTTCTGGGCTCAGTACACTATCCAATGTACCACGCAGCCACCCTTCTGGCTGGCACATATCGACCCTATGATCCTGTGAACAATACCCTACTCCTGACTGTACCTGTGAATTGCCCTTAATTCCTAGGTGGTCAGAGAAGCTGGGATATCTGTTCCTATGGTGAAGGAATTGGACTGCTCTCATTTTGAAAAGAAAGCTGCTTTCGTGTAAGCTCCTGAATCCTGGCAGCTCTCTGTTTGTTTTTGCCTTTTTTCAAGCCAGGCCACTTGACTCTCTCAAAGAAGATAATCACATGTCACGCAGGATGGTTGCTAAATGTTATTTCACTCTATTAAAAAACCCCAACCCATCACAGTTCTCGTCAGTGCAGTGTAAAGAGCCCAGCAGACAACTCAGATGAACAGGGACCTTTTTCCCTGTCTCTAAGGCAACATCCTCAGCCTGACAATTTTCTTTCTGTCTTTCCCTGAAGGGAACAAAGCCCACATTATAACATCTGGTGTGGGAACTTTTCCCCAACTCCATAGATAATGAGCTCTTCAAACAGAAAGCCCACCTGCTGCCTCCGTAATAACACAGGGAAATGGGTCAAGCCCGTTCCCTTCTTGGACTGTTCAGGGCGGAGGCACACGTCCTCAAGGTGCCATGGCTTGGGCAACACAAAAACACTTGGATATGGATAATGCTTGGATAACCAGGGAATCTACCATCCTTTCCCCTCCCACCTACTTCTTTGTCTCAAAGTAAATGGAAATTTTGTATTTTGCGAGTTCAATGAGCATCTTCAGCCCACATGGCCTTACTTGCTGTTCCCATACATCTCCTGATTCTTTGCCTTTACCCCTATGTCTGGAATGCCCTCTTTCCTTCCCTCCACTTTGAAGAATCTCTGGCTTTAAGGTTTAGCTCAAGTGCCAGTTTTACCCTAGTGGTTCTTCCCAGCTGTGAATGTTCCACCTTCCCCTTCCCCAAATTACCTTGCTTTTATTCTGAATATATGTTGTATATACTTATGCTTATATATGTTGTTTCCTCCAGCATAATGTAAACCTCTTGAGGGCAGTGATCCTTGCATCTGCATTGCCAGTAGAAGTAACTTGATATAGTAGACAGAGGTCAGGAAGGCCTGGGTTTGATATCCACCTCTAACACATATTAACTTTGTGATACTAGACAAATTACCTAACCTGTCAATGCTCTGCTCAACTCTATAAAGTCTATAAGTTGCAGAGAATATGATGAACGATATTGGTAGGAGTTTCCCCACCCAGAAGTTCCCTATCCTGTCTCCATCACCTAACTCAGTACCTGGGATGTCATGGGGACTTAGGATATGCTCATTGAATTAAGTTGAATAGAATAGATCTTCATATAATCCAGGTAAGGGAGATTTTTTTTATCATATCTACTGAAAAAGGGGAAATGTTAAGGAAATAAATTTTCTAATTTTATTGAGGGGGGCACATTACAATATACATACAAGGCCTGTTGTTTGTCTTCATTCTTGAAGAAGACCATGACTTCAGGGAAATGACTTGCAAGTGAATTGGATTTAAGTGAGGCAAGCCTGGGTAAAGTCACCAGCCTCACTTTCTCCTCCAGAGCCATCTGGGTCCAGTAGTGAGATATAGATCAGGATGGCTGGAGATGGCCCCACCACATAAGGCACTGTACTGACAAAAGAGGAATTAATATAACCTAGTGGGAGATACTGGACATCCCCAAAACAAGCCCAGAAAAATAACACAACCAATAGGAGGGAATTCCAAAACACTGCAAAGGAAGAGATATATGGCATCTAGCTGATCTCTCTTATACTGTTTTTAGCTATTTTGGATAGTCACTCTTTTTTAGTGCTTCTTTTATTTTTTCCTGTCCATTCCAATGATCCAAAGCAATGGCTCTTTAGTGTTCTCCATAGTAGTGAAATAAAACAAGAGTTGAAAAGCTTTATCTTCTTTCTGTTGTCAGTTATCACTGCCCCAACCACTCCAAACATTGGTCCTGTCCACTTTTTGGATCCTGCTCTTTTCCCCAGGATAGCTCACAAAGACTTCTTGCTCTTAGGTTTTTCCGGGGCCAAGTAGAGCCAAACTGAATAGCAGTTTCAATTTGCCAACATTCTTCCTAAAATGTGACGTCCACAACTCTCACCCTTATAGATAATGGTTTTGCTCTTATCTCATTTCCAAACCATTTTGGCATTATTATACTCCCTACTTACCTCATTCCTGATTTCACTTAAAATGTGTTTCTTTCCTCTAACTGCTTCCACCCAGAGTGTGCTCTCAACCCCTCTTTAAGGCTCATCCCTTGGCCACCTTGATCCATACATCACTCTCCTGCCCCATATAATTTACCTCTGCTCCCTTCTTTCCTAGTTTCTCTTTCCTTATTTGCTGAATAATAACTGACATTTACATAGCTCTTTAGGTTTGCAAAGCCCTTTATATACATTATTCATTCTGCAGAGTTAAATTAAGTGCTCTAGTTATAATTACCCCATTTTGTAAATGAGAACAGTAGAGTTCTACCCTTCAGTTTCAGACCTATATCCTCTTAGCCCCATCTTCAAGTTCTCTCTGAACCTTTGGATTAGCTCATTTTCCCAACTTGGCCCGGCCCATCACACTTCTCTCTTTTTTATTGTGTATGCCTTTTCCCCATTACCTAATTCACCTTCTCATCATTAATTTATCTATGTGCTCCCTGGCATCATCTCCACCACCTGGTCTTTGTCCCATAGCTCCATAACCCACACTTCGCACCATTCCTGGTGTGGAGATTACCACTGATTTTAATTCATTTAACAAACATTTGTTAATTGCCTACCATGTGCAGACATGCTGTTAGGTCCCAGGGAAAGTTCAGAGTTTAGATAAGGTTGGATCTTGTGGAGTTGTATAGTCAGATCATTAGAATACTTGTTTTACATGATGAGTGCAATATAGTAAGTGCTTGAAACATGCCTGCTGATTGATTGATTGCCAAACAAATTTCGGTGTGAGGATTCGAGAGTGGGAGCCTATTATGGAAGATTTAATGGAGGATGTTGAAAGGCAGAGCAACTAGCCTAGATCATGAAATTGTTGCACCTTAGTAGGATTTGCTTTTTGGGAATAGGAAGGAAGGGGTCATGTTCTAACTCTGAAACATGAAGTCAACAGCAGCACCTTGTCTGGGATCATTAGGAAAAGAAAGGTAGTACTTATCACTTCTTCACACATATGAAGACATTCATTGTGTTTGACCCAGTATAGCCCTTTTGAAGGATATAGCCATACCTTTGTCCAGAGCCTTTGATGGAGACTTTGAACCCCTCTGACATAGCTTCTAAGAACCCAAGGAGACCTCCATGCCAAGCTGAGTGATTAGAGCAGAGATGGAGGGGTGGCTTACTTGAATTAATTATTTGAAAACGAAAGAGAGAGATATAGAAGAAACGTGCACGCACACACACACACCCCAACACCAACTTTTTAAACCTCAGGGGAACATTTGCTGAAAGTATTTTTTATCCAAACATGACACTCATGATCCAACATATTTTAAGGAATGGGAAGCTGCATGTTTTTTTGCTTAATTAAGGACCAAAATCAATAAATAACTTAAATGACATAATATTTAAATTCTTCCTGAGGCATGTGAAATATTATTAGTATCTATGAATAACAACAATTTTTTGACATTTTAACCATCCTATTTAAATAATTCCATTCAGCATGAAATAATTAATTGTCTGCTTTGTATAAGGCAACTTTGCCAAATGCTAGGAATACAAAGACAAAAGAAATAGTCCCAGCTTTCAAGCAGCTTAAATGAAAGATATATTCATGCAGTGAGTCAAACACCCAAGCCACCTAAATGCAAGCTTGCCTCTAAAATTCTTAGCTCTATACTTTGGGTCTTTTAAAAAAAACATAGAATTCTATAAATTCTATCTAAAATTATGTAATTTTTGGTTTAATTAACACAGAATGTCCTTGCCTATCAGATGAACTGTACCATAAGGTGATTTTTATTATAAAATAAAAATGGATTTATTTTTTTAAAAAAAGATTTAATGGAGGAAGTGGTATTGGAGTTGGACTAAAGACTGGCTAAATGTCTAGTAGTTGAAGAAGGGACAGAGGAAATGGAAATGGGTTACTGGGTTTTTCTTATTAAAGTTTACATGGGAAAATGTGAGATTTGAGCAGGGTGTGGCCAGGTACCCAGGACCATAGGTTTGTACTTCTGAACTTTATGTAAGACAGTATATAGACTAAACAGTATGAATTGCTATGCAGGACGCAAAGGTGAGCAAGGTGTGGATGGCCAAAGAGGTTTGGATGGTGGTCCTGGGCCTCCAGGACCCCCCGGAGACAAAGGGGTTCCAGGAGAAAAAGGCTGTGCAGGTGCACCAGGTAAGGACCACTTTGACTATGAAAGTTGTAGATATGAGTCATCTGAGCTAGACTATGGACCTCTTATGATGCAAGTAGTTTTCCAGGGTTGGATTTTCTCTAACTTAATAGAAGGGAGCCAGGTTTCATAACAAAACAAGGATGGATCTCCCCAAATTTCACTAGATGCTAAACTATCACGAAACCTTGTCAAAGAATTTCCTGAATCTAGTGTATTGTTTTACAAGCTCTCTTCCAATTAGCAAGCCTGGAGATTGTCTGTCTTGAACCTCAGTCACTCTTTAGTTTAACCACATAATTAAAACCCAATTCATCTGGCATTGTCTGCAGTGATGTTCCCTAAGAAATTCGGCTAAAAGCTATTGGAAGGTGCTGCTGAAGAAGTGACCGTTGCCCAGAACTCTCCATGCCTCTCTCAGTCCCCCTGGCTCCCAGTTTCTGGTGCTTATTAACATCTCAAGTTTTTCTTAAGTATTAAAATATTCCTTGGAGCAAACATAGAACACAGGAGTCTTTTCTGAGTCAGAATGAAAATATATGTAGTGAAAATTGGGGAAAAAAAGCTTTTAAAGTATGAAACATGAGGTATTACTGTGCTTTTTTTTCCCAAACAGGATAATTGTATGATTATGCCGGTAAGCCAACTGTTTTAGCTTTCATATTTTATTCTTATTAATATAGTGCAGCAAAACATAGAAGATAAGAAGGCTAGCATTGGAACAAAGAAAATTTGTGTTAGTGTGGTATAGGGGAAAAATAGGGGCTCAAATCCCACCTTTGATGCCTCCTACCTGAGTGACCTTGGCCAAGTCACTAAACTGCCTTGGGCCTCAGTATCCTCATCTCTCAAATGAGGGACCTGGACAATATGACTCTTGGGTCTCTTCTAGCTCTGGAGCTATGACCATGTATTAGCTGTGTGACCCTAGGAAATCAATCAACTTCTCAGTGTCCCCATGAACTCTCTAAGATCATAAATTACAAAGGAGTTGCCAGTCTGTATCAGAGGAAGGAATATGCTGATGAAATCATGGGTCTAAACCAAAATGTAAATGTGTGTGTGTGTGTGTGTGTGTGTGTGTGTGTGTATGTGTATGTATGAGTGAGTGTGTGTGTATTAGTGAGTGTATGTGGTGTTCTATCATATCAAACCAACACCTTTGGTGGTTTCAATGGGCAAGATGGTACCCGTGAATTCAAAATCAGAAGACCTGGGTTTAAGTCCTGCTTCTGATATTTTCTGACTACATAATTGAGGGCAAGTGCCCTCAATTCTCTAAACCTCATTTTCCCCAAATGTAAAATGGGAAGATAGTGCTGGAACTCTCCAACCCCACAAAATCATTATGAAGAAAGGACTTTGTAAATGGCAATGGACTGTTTAGACATGAGCTTATTTTGTAAGCACAATCTGTGGAGGAAGCAAGAATAATACAAATAAAATATACCCATACCATTTTGGGTATTTGGGATTAGGGACTGGGATTGCTTTTGAGGATAGCTGCTCTAACTCTTGTGTAAGGTCTCCTGAAAGCAAGAAAGACACTGCAATAACCAAAGAATCACCAAATACTCCCTATTCCTGATATTTACTGAATTCCTAGGGCAGCTAAGTAGTGCAGTGGATAAAATGCCAACCTGGTGTTGGAAAACTCATCTTCCTGAGTTCAAATCCGGCCTCAGACACTTACTAACTGTGTGACCCTGGGGAAGTCACTTAACCCTGTTTGCCTCAATTTCCTCATCTGTAACACGAGTTGGAGATGGAAATGGCAAATTGCTCCAGTACCTTGGCCAAGAAAACCCCAAATGGGGTCATGAAGAGGTTACAATTAAACTGAACTTCCACATATAGCAGGAGCTCTTGTAATAATGACAGATTATATATTTACACATCTTCAATGAGCTGGATTGGATATATAATCTTATTATAGGAAAAGGATTTTTTACTGGGATGGTGAACTTAAAAAAAATTTTATAACTGTAAAAAAATTGGCTTTCTTTGCAATCCTATGTGCTTTATTTTATGCTTTTAAAAACATTATTCTGGGGAGGGGCAGTAGAGTTCATCATTCTGCCAAAGCCAAGTTAACAAGCATTTATTAAATACCTTTTTTATGTGCCAAGTATGGCGCCAAGCACTAGGAATACTAAGAAAGGCAAAAAGTTTCTCCCCTCAAGGAACTTACAGTCTAATTGCAATATCTTCTCTAACAACTACAAATAAGATATAGACAGGATAAAGTCAGAGGGAAGGCGTTAGCATCACAGAGGACTGGAAAAGGCTTCTCATAAAAGGTGAGGTTTTATTTGAGACTTGACACTAAAAAGTTAAGGACTGTTTCTGTTTTTGTTCCTCCTTTCTTCTCAAAGAAGATCAATGGCATCACCAGGCGAGGTCTTGACTTGAGGGGAATGGAAGGATCAGGGATCAGCTCTCCCGGTGATTGTGCATTACAATAACACTAATATGTTATATACATAAATGAAATAGCCATTACTTGTTTAAATATACTGGGTTGCCTTTGTCTTTTTTCCTTTATACCACAAGGTCCCTCTGGCCCGACTGGGGATCAAGGACCCAAAGGTTCTGGAACGAGATACCTTAATGGATTCCTACTGGTTCTCCACAGTCAGACAGACAAAGAACCCTCTTGTCCTGAGGGAATGCCCAAGCTGTGGACTGGATATAGTCTGTTGTATCTGGAAGGCCAGGAGAAAGCACATAACCAAGACCTAGGTGAGCAGAGTTTCCATATACACTTCTTTGTTTGAATCTGTGGGTATTGACAGATGGGTGTATTTTCATAAGAATCAAATCAATTAATTTACAAAAATTTACTATAATAAAACTTTTCGTTGCACTTTGATGTTATATTTAATGTTTTCATTTCTTTGGTTTCTTTTTGTACAATTCTTTCTTTCCCTTTTCTTCCCTTAACCTTTTCTTCTTCCCAGAAGAAATGACAAATCCTATTGGCTATCAAGTGCTACTCTGGCATATTTGAAAATAGTAATGTTATGCCTACCTATAAAGTATTTTATTTAAAACAAAATTATTTCATGAGATGATGGGCATTGAGATAGAGTACACAGTGGTGCACACATTGGGGACAATACCTTATGTAGTCACAAAGGAAACACATTTTGAGCCAAATATTTCATATTTCAGAGCCTTGATACGAGGACAAAGCATGATGGTTTCTTGGTATTTGTTAATAGTGTTATGCAAGACAGAACAAGGTTCAAAGCAACAGTTTTTAGTATTCCCAAAACTTGGTCACTTTGGAGAATACCATAGAGAAAGACAAAGAAGGGCATGAAATGATTTCAGCCTGTCTTGTCCCTGGGACTCAACTTGGGTCACCAGCATATTAAATGTGAGTTCAGCTGTACAATTACAGATTTGGACCAAATGACCTCTGGAGTGCCTTCTAGCTCTAAGCATTTAAGGTTAAAACCATGGGGAAAGAAGCAGTGGGCCTTACATCACAACTTAAATTACCTCCAAGAATTACGTCTCAGTCAAGGGCCACTGCTAGGCCAGAAATAATCCCTGGGGGGCTCCTCTTTCCTAAATGTCACTTACTGTGCTGGGAATGTTCACAGAGAGAGAAACATTGGGATATTCTTATTGCTAGGTCTTGCTGGATCCTGCCTCCCAATGTTCAGCACCATGCCGTTTGCCTATTGCAACATTAACCAAGTCTGCCATTATGCCAGAAGGAATGACAAATCCTACTGGCTATCAAGTGCTGCTCCTCTACCCATGATGCCCCTCTCTGAAGATGAGATCCAAGCTTACATCAGCCGGTGTACTGTGTGTGAGGCCCCAGCTCAGGCCATGGCTGTGCACAGTCAAGACCAAGCCATCCCTCCCTGTCCACCCACCTGGAGGAGCCTTTGGATAGGGTATTCATTCCTAATGGTAAGTTACATGGCACCTACATTGCCTGGGGCTTTGTAAAGCTCTCCTTCAGCTCCTTTATCCCATATTTCTCTGAAATATCAGAATTGATAATCAAAAAATATTTATTAAGTTTTTTTTTTTAGGGGGAAAGGTAAGGCAGTTGGGGTTAAGTGACTTGCCCAAGGCCACACAGCTAGTAAGTGTGTCAAGTGTCTGAGGCTGGATTTGAACTCAGGTCCTCCCTGACTCCAGGACCAGTGTTCTATTCACTACACTACATAACTTCCCCAGCAAATATTTATTAAGTGTCTTCTATGTGCCAGGCCCTGTGCTAAGTGGCAAAAGACAGCTCCTGCCCTCAAGGAGCTTACAATCTAATGGGGGATATAACATGCAAGTCAATATATACAAAGAAGCTATATCTGGGAGAAATATGAAAAAAAATTAACAGAGGGAAGGCACTAGAATTAAGAGGGGCTGGAGTTGAATTGGGGTTGGGGGGTGTTGAAGATACAACAGAGCTCAAGGCCTATTGAGATGCACAGCTATATTGCATCTCAAGTTGATTTTTTGTGGCTTGGGTGGGCAGAGCTCACTAATGAGCTTATATTGCCTTTTTTGAAATTGACACTGCTTCTCTAGGGTGAACAACCACTTCTTCCCCAAGGTCTTCTTTTGTTCTCAGCATAAGCTGGTCAGAGAGGAAAATGCCTCATTCTGGCCAGTCCCCATCACCCTGGGTTAGATCAGGATGCTCCTGACATTTGGTTGGGACCCTCCAGTGGTCAGCCTCTGCAGTCCCTCTTTCTGACACCTACTTTTCAGTGATCTTTGTTGTCTGTTTAGCACACAGGGGCTGGGGATCAAGGAGGAGGCCAGTCCCTCACATCACCTGGAAGCTGCCTCGAAGATTTCAGAGCAACGCCTTTCATCGAATGCCAGGGACGGCAGGGGACTTGTCATTTTTTTGCTAATGAATACAGTTTCTGGCTAACCACGGTGCCACCAGACTTGCTGCTCTCCTCGGCTCCTTCGCCAGACACCTTAAAACAAGGACAGGCACAGCGCCAGAAGACCAGCAGATGCCAGGTCTGCATGAAGTATAGCTAAGAGTCGTACAACATCACTCTGCTGATGATTCATACAGAGACTTCCTGGGGGAAGAAGGGAGTTGGGTTAAAAGATTCTAATGGTGCTTTATTACAGGGATTTAATTTTTCAAATGATCCTTGATTTAAACATGGTTATCCTGACAGTACTGTAAGCCCCTTCTCTGTTCAGTACAGATCAAGCAAAAGCTAGGATTTGGCTGGACCTCTCCATTTAGGTAGAACCCAAACATTGTTTGTCATCTTATGAAGGATGGAAAATCTGGCTTTATCGACCATGAATGCTCATTTATAGTGAGGCAAAGACATCACAAATGGCCTGTTTGTGCATTCTCTTAATCAGAAGCGTCTTTCATGGGTTCATAAAATCCCCAGCAATTGAAGCTAGCTGTTCTCATAGCACAGAAGGCCAATGGATAACTTTTATAGGGAAAAAATGTAGCCCAACAGAGCCAGAAAATGAGAGTTCTTTTAAAAAAAATTGTACCAGGTTTTCTTCAAATCCTCATAGAATTTTTCAAGCACTTTAAAAAGGTCATGAAACCATGATCCAAAGACACAAAGAAACCAGACCACCAGTGTTAATAGTTCACATCCAAGGTGAGACGATCATTAGGCAGGGATGGCTCACCGTCACTGTATCCCAGAAACACATCACATTTGCATAAAAACATCAGAGAAACATAAGCCACTACCTTCTCGTTTGCATTTTTCCCTGAGAACAGAAATGCCTACTCTGACAGCCCTTTTGAAAAGTAGCAATTATGAAAAAAAAGCATATTCAATAAGGGATTAAGCCCCTAAGAGCTGTTAATGAATATGAAGATAGAGATTCATGAAAATAGACCCCAATCCACTGAAATTCCAAACAGGTGATTTCCCTGCAAGCAAAGGGGGATGGTCTGTGCTGAAGTGCGGGCATGCCAATGGGGATGCCATGTCAGGGGTAGAAAGTAAGGGTGCTGTATACAGAGCATCTCCTCACCCTTCCTGGGAAATCCCGTCCAGTTCCTTTACATCTTATAATCAATACTTTTCTTTCTATGTAAATGGTGCCTTATGTGGAAAAGTGACAGAGCCATCATTATGGAGAGAAAATTAAGGGTTGGCTTAATTAATCTTAGGTAAGCATATTCACTTAGACCAAGGTCATGCCACTGAAAAGACACAGAAATATTAATAAATGAAAGCCACATTCTGCTATCTGCTATAGGTGTTTATGTATGTATGTTATGTTTATATGTTAAATTCTTCTTTTCCAAAATTTCTAATTCCCAAATGTCATATTTGTATAGTAATACAAAGCAGCACTTTGACATTGGACAGATTAATATTTTCATTAAAAATTCAGAACACATCTATGTCTTAATTTTTAAGTTTAGCCATTTATACCAAAGGATCCATTCTTCATTTCTCTGAAAATCCACCATCATAATACTAAAATCTTAAAGTAATAATGAATTTCCATTTCTAAAAAAATGTCTGTCACAACAACAAAGTGTAGTCTCGAGGCTTTTGAGGAACCCAAAAGAAAGCTCAATCTGAAATCTAGAAGAAAACAACAAATGACTCATGATACTCATGGCAGTGATACTCCCAAAGATTGGGGTTTACATTATTCCAAAGAAAAAAGTACCCACAAAAGAAAGGAGAGAAGTCCACTCTAAAGAACTGAAGAGAAGTATATATGATGAAACTATTTGAAGGAGGAAGATCCCTACGGTTAGATGTGGGGATGGATGGACTTTGATACCCAACATCAAAAATGGAAAGATGGTATATGACATCCTTGTTTTGAGGTCTTTTCTGGTTTACAGAAAAAGCTTAAATTACAAAATAAAATGTTCCAGAACTTATGCTTCCAAGTGCTTAAAAAAACACCAAAAAACAATTAACAAAAACTTTTTTTGTGTTTTAGTGACAGCATGTTTGCCATGACTGGTCAGCTAGACACACATTTAGAGTAGCCAGAATTCAATGTCAATGAAAAGATTTGTAATTAACCTTTTGTTCTCATCCCAATATTTTTCCCCTGTTAAGGAAAAATCACCTGGATATGTTTATAGAATTTAATTTCATAAACCATTTGCCCACTGCCAAATGGCAAGCCTCCTAAAATGTCTTCAGAGAGCTTAAATACAGGCTTTTATGAACCATTTTTGGTTCTTCTAAGTGTGGGGTAAATAGAAATATTGGCATATCACATGTGTAGTCAAACATTTTTCCACTGGCTTTCCAATATTCTATCTATTTCTTCAGATACATAAAAATAAAGTCTTAAATCAGTGGACAATGTGCTCTGTAGAGTGTTTGGAATGGTGTCATTGGAATCATTCAAAACACCATTATCTTAAGGTCTTACCTTAATCTTCAAAATCAGCATCAATACCTTAAACAAAAACTTGTGATTTTCAGCCAGCCTGAAAATAATTCCCCAGGGAAAGGTCATTATGTAATTTTGGATTTCCTTTTGCTAATTCCCTAGATTCTTTACTAATTCTTTTTTCTTTGTGGTTAAACTTTTCAGAATAAGTTTTATTGATATATATATATATATATATATATATATTTTAATTTTACCCTCCTTCCCCCTTCCCCGCCCCCACTGAACCCTCCCTTGTAAAAAGCTTTTTAGCATTCCATTATATTGGATTTCAATTCTCAAAGTCACTCGAGTGGAAAGATGACTGTAATTCCCCGTGGTGAGAGTGTCATGAGGTTCTGCAGAGAACTGAACAAAATCTGAATTGAAATTTGTATTTTGCAACCCTCACTGCCGTTCAAGGCTCAGCACTCTGCATAATGCATTTAAAAACACCAAGGCTGACTGGTGCACACACTTGAAATGCTTGAATTTTCATAGCGCTTAAATATTTAATGATTCATGAGGAAGAATGCAAAATGTGTGCAATAAATTGCATCACTTTCTCTAACTTGTGGCTGTAAAATCAGGAAATCTCTTAACACATAATGTCTGCTCGGTGATAAAACTCAGCAATTGACGGTGAAAGCTGTTGTATTTCCATCTAGCAGCCTGGCTTGTCGTGTATAAAATACTATGATGGTCTCCAAAAACAACTCTGCTCTGTCTGCTCCCATATATTCCTCCCAAGCCAAAATTAGTCATTTACCTTTCACCTAGCTCTTAAAATGGTTAAGAGGCAAGATTTCATCTGTGAGAAGCCAAAGAGCGGGGAAACAGACTCTTTCATGGGAGGAACAGGGGAGACGGAGTCACCTTGTATCTGATGAGAAAAAAAGGTGGGATTTTGAAAGATCTTTGAATGGTTGCCCAGTCTACTTATCACTGAGACAGTTCCTCAGAGGCAGAGGCTGGGTTTCATGATTAGTTCCTCCCATTTCACAGTGTCTTGCTGTTGGCAGAGCATTTTCCTCCCACGAGCCCCCAGAAGCAGGTAGGACTGGAATGCCCAAGGTCACACAGATCAGCGAGCACCAGTCAGGATTTCTTTTGAATTTGTATTCATTGTGGTACCTACCTAGCACAGCTCAGCTGGGCACTTAGTGGGCTTTCAGAATATATTTGTTAGTTCCTGATTCCCCCCACTTCCCGATACCAGCAGTTTTTCATGAGAGTCTCCTGCTTAAAATAGTAATAGCTAAAATTTATATAGAGCTTGTTCTGTACCACGTTTTACCTCACTTGGATCCTCACAATAACCCTGGGAAGTAGGAGCTATTATTATCCCCATTTTATAGATAAAGAGAGGTTAAGTGACTTGACCCAGCTGGTCAGTGAGGCCAGATTCGAACTCAGGTTTCTTGACTCCAGGCCTGGCACTCCATTCACTGAACAAGAACTCTCCATAATGGATTCTCCTACTTCTGTCTAAAGTTTACTCCAATCTAATATAATAGATAACATTTACACAGTGCTTATATGTTCCAGGCACTGTACTAAGCACTTTTGCAATTGTGATCTTCTTTGATCCTCACAAGACTCCTTGAGTTAAATGCCATTATGAATACCAGTTTACAGATGAGGATACTGAGACAGGTTAAGTGACTTGCCCAGGGTCATACAATTAATAAATGTCTGACCTCATATTTGAACTTCATCAGGAGTTCACAACATTGAAACTGTGAATTCTTGTATTATTATTTGATAACTTTTAATATAATTGGTTTTCTTTATATCCCTATTTAATTTGATACATTTTATTATAATACTTATATTTAAAACATCCTGAAAAGGGGATCATAGGCTTCACCTGACTGCATAAGGGGCCCATGACAACAAGAATTAGAGAATCCCTGCTCCAGATGCATTGTGGTATCCTGAATTCCTGCACCATGTGCGACTGCTCTGAATTCCCCATGTAAGTCAGACTCTGGAGAGATCCTTGAACCCAGGCTTACTCTAGCTAGGAGTGTGGGTCCATTCCAAGGCAGGTATACTCTAATCTAGAGCTGCTCTGGCCTGCCATCTTGGGTTCAAGGGTTCATAGAGAAAATATAGTAGCCCCTGGCTGTTTTTTACAGAGCCTCAAAAATCCTATAGCCAACAGGAGCCCCAAACCAAAGCAAATTCAACCTCCCAAAGCTGCCTTGCAATTGCCTGAGACTTCTTTATTTTATTCTTCAAGACTTCTAAAGGTCATAGTACTGCCAAGGTTATCCTCCAGTCAAGCTATCCCCAGAGGGCCCCCATTCTGTGGCTTTGGAATACTGATACCAAAGGTCAAGTACATATCATATTGGCTGTAGGCTGGTACACTAGCAACAACTACAGTTATAGAATTTATCACCATTTCAACTTTCATGCAATTTCTGTTCAGATGCTAGGCATCTCTTATTGATTACACATTTGTAATTCATTGATATTACAATTGAATACCCTAAATGAATTAGAAAAAACTATTGGGAGGGGATACAAACCAGCTACGTTCTTCCATTTGTATTTGGGGTAAGTAGTGGACAAAGGAAAGGTTAAGTTCCTCAGGCCCAAAGTTGTAGTTTCTGTCAATGCTGATGATTTGTGTTGGGTTTTTATGCCTAAATCTGTTCTCCCAATAAATAAGTTGTAACTATAGCAACTTCCACACTGGGTACTTACGTGTGTCACAGATAAACTACCCAACTCCCCAAGTTACTTGCACAATAATACTTCACAGGCATGTTGGGCTGTTTTCAAGACGGAATATGACCTGTTGCATTGGGTAAATCCTTTCCCTACTCCAGGGCCTCAGTTTCCTCAGATATAAAATCATGGACATCCACCAAGGGTATGTCTGGGCTACAGCCCCAAAGCTACAATAAGGATAACTAGGAATCCAGGCTCCCACCAGAGGTGGGTGGGGGTGGCTTTCCCTAGCCCTGGGAGCCCCAGTTACTACAGCTAGCCCCTCTGCTACTCCTATCTCTCTCAGCTTCCACACAGCTCTGAGCTAGGAGGAAAAAGAAGACTTACCTGGACTCTTGTAGCCCCTCAATCCAGGGTCCCTTTACCAACACCTTCTCAGGGCTGTTTGACCTGCTTCAGGGGAGCCTAATTGCTTTTAGGCAAAGGTGAGCTCTCTGCCCTCCTCCTTCTCATCCCCTGGGGGTCCGCCACTTCTGCCTGGGGACTATAGTTGGCTGCAGCCACGTCAGGGAAAAACCCACTAGACCTTGTTCTCTTCATCATTTTTCTGTATCCTGAGTCCCTCTGGCATTCTGGTGAAGCCTCCACACCCCTGCTCAGAAAAAAAGTTCTAAAATGCATAAAATAGGATTACCAAGGAAACCCAGTATTTCAATAGTTATTAAAAACATTTTTAAAAAGTTCATGGATCCGAGATTAAGAAGCCCTAAAGCAGAGATGTGACTCTTCCCGCCATTTTGTTTTCTGTGGTCCAGTCTAGAATTTGTGGTCCGGGGGGCTCTCGATGCTACAAAGAAGAGAGCTGAAGTTTTAAAAGGACACCCCTTAAGGTCACCAGGTCCTAAGCACCACCCTAAGGCCCATCATGCCAATGTACAGGACTTGGGGAATTGGGAAGTTCTTTTTTAGCCTAGAATATAAAACTGAAAGTATTCTCTATCTCAGGGTGAAGAAAACAATTTGATTAAAAAGAGTCTTTTGCAAAGTTTGTATTTTTAAAATAAGATTTTAATTGTTAATTTAAAGGAATTTGAGTTTCTTTAGGTTGTTGTTGAAAATAAGCAAATGACAAATAACAGAGTTTAAGTTTCTTTAACTTGAGTAATAAATAAATGCCCTTTGTGATATATATTCAATACATTTTTGAAATAATACAAATCCTTTAAAACATTATATGAACTTGCCTTCCCCCCCTCCAAAAAAAAAAAGCCAAAACAAACCAAAACCAAAAAAAAACAAAACAAAACACACATGCTAAAAATTATATGAACGTTTCCTAAGTGCACACCCCAATTAAATGTGCGAGGCATGGGCATGTACAAAATGAAACTGCCAAACGCACCTCAGAGAAGGTCGATCAAATACAAGCAGGTGAAAATGAGATTCGGTGGAAGAACACTGGAAACCACGGAGAGCTAATGGTAATAATGTGAAATGCTGCCTGGAGGTGGAGGGCAGGGCAGTGTATGCCAGACTAGGGAAAAGCAGCAAAAGGGTGGCCACTTGTGCAGAGGGACTGAGTGTTAAAACATCACACCCAACAAGCTGCCATACTCAGAACTTGGTACCAATGTGTGAGAAGCTGTAGAGGATGTTAGCTTTAAAAACCTATTATTAGTGAACTTACTGGGTAACTTAAAGCTATCTGTTTAAGGGACAGACAGCATGCTGTGGTGGAGAGAGATGGTCTCAAAGCCAGAAAGAGGCAGGTTCAAGTCCAGCCTTGAACACATGCTAGTTATGTGGCTTTGGGCAAGACCTCTCAGTGCTCTAGGCAAGACTATATATGTTGTTGAGAAGGTACTGGTTTGATTGGTAGAGGGTTTCCTCCTCCAAGGAGTTCCCTACGCCAATGAAATTCTGAGTCCAGTCCCTATGCCCATCTATCCACCACCCATGTGAATGTCTCAGATTTCTTCTAGTCCTTGTGCTCCATGAGAACAGGGATTATGTTTTACCAAAATTTGGTAGTTCCCTATCACCCAACAGTAGTAGGCACAGAGTATTTAATGAATGAACACTATTATTTTTATTTTATTGTTATTTTATCACTCTGTCTCTGATAATTAGGTCTGAGGAATTTGTTAGGTAGCCCTTATAAAGGCAAGAAAAGGCCCAAATATGGAGTTGTTGTAAATATTCCAATATGCCAGCCTGTGTATTTTATCCTCAGCTCCTCACCTTTGGGAGATGAACATTCTGGAAGGCAAGATGGGGAGACCTGGGGGGGGAGATGGGGAGACTAGTAACTTTTACATCTTCTATACATATCCATGATCTCACTGTCATGGTTGTTCCCCTCAATGAATAGCTCAGAATTCAATCTATTGACTCCTCATCCAGTGGGGTAAGTGTCCATGCACCTTCCGGTCAGAACTTCTAAGAGCAGGCAAACATTCCAATCTGCCCAGGCTAGCTCCCCTTTGTGAGTCCTGTTGATAGAGTGTCTGGGTGCTTTGTGCATGGATAGCTGCTGTCATGATTCTTTGACTGCTTCCATGACCTCCAATTCCTCAGAACGTCTTCAGTGCTCTGGGAACTACCAACTCTACTGCAGATCCTCTGTTCTCATAAGGGGGGAAAACTATGAACCCTTCCTTAAGACGTATCCATGCATGTGCATGAATACACACACACACACACACACACACACACACACACCACACACACACACACACACACACACACCGATGAAACCAAGTTGGAAATTGTCTCCCTAAACAACGTGGCAACTTGACCAGGCTGTTGGGTCTTATGCCACCGCTCTCCTGCCCCACAGTATCTGACCATGTTGTTATCAAATGCTGCTGCAGTAGGAAATGCTTTATGCAGACTAAATGCCTAGAAACAAGGATTTGCTACCAGATCTGGGTGCTCTGTTAGGGATCCCTCATTGGTGTTGAATGGAATTACTGAGTTCGGAGTTTTGTGTGATCAGATGCCCATGAAGGTGATGCCACTTGGACTAACTCATCATGTCCGAGGAGGTCTCGTGCCATTGACTAGCAAGCATGGCATCTTCTGAAGATTCAGGAATGCTCTGATGCTCCCTTTTCCCAGGGGCAAAGGCTTCTCTCCACATGTTCCTGCAAATGTGATGTGTGAATTATTCACACAGTGGAGCTGAAGCCAAGAGGACTTGTAATGTCCGATGGGAATGTGTATCCTGATGTGGCATGTGTGCATGCGTGCCTCATGCTCCTTTTGCCCCTTCGCCACATGGTGCTGGAAGAAAAGAGGAAAGAACATACGCCAGGAAAAACCCGGGTTCACTTGTTTTTATTCATGTTTCTGGTGACTGAAAAACTGAGTGCTTTCATTTCTATTTATGGACATTTAATGAACTCTATTGACCACACACCAGAGGACAAAGGGAAGTCTAGAACCCTCCCCACCCTCGAGAAGCTTACAATCTAGATAGGGAGACAAGGCACAGAAACATCAGAAATCAATGCTATAAGGCCATGTGTGACATGGGAAGGATCAAGTGAACAACAGGCTTTTAAAAAAAAAAGCTTGATGTAGGGTTAGGGAAGGGAGAGAGCACTGTGGATGGGAGGTAGGGTCAGGAAAAGCTTAATGCAAGAGGTGAGACTGAGTCAGACTTCAAAGAACAGTTATGATATCAATATATACAGAGGAAAGGGGAGGACAATCTAATTGGAATGAACAGTATAAAAAGAAAGGGGGGAGCAGGAGGAGGCAGAAGAGGAGGAGTAGTGGAGTGTGCTCATGTCCCATTCAAGGGATTGTGAAAAAGATAGGAAGGGGAGTGTGTGTATGCATGAATATAAACATATACACATATATGTGTATATATAAAAATACATACACATATATGTGTATATATAAAAATACATACACATATATAAACACATATATATGTGTATTTATATATGCACACACACGCGTGCACACACACACACACACATTCTCTCTCTCTCAGAGAAAGTCCAGACTTCCTCAGCCAAATACAATCTGGCCCTGACCTATGTTTCCAAATAATGGGGAGTTGCTAAGGTTTTGTGGGCAGCAGAGTGATGTGACAGGAAGTGTTTTCGGATGAAGAACAACGAGGGAGGGGAGGATGGGACTGTGAGAGATTGGCCAAAGATAATTTCAATAGTCCAGGTGTGAGTTATAAGGATTTGACCTGAGTGATAGCCCAGAAAGGAAAGGACAGCTACGAAGGCCATTGCAGCATAGGCAGGCCCTAAATTGACAGTACTGGCTACCCTTTCCTAAAATATTAAAAAAGTTCTCCCTAGAAACCAACAGGGGGAGCAGAAAGGTCAAGCCTTTGACAACCTCTTTGCCTTTCTGTCAGGGTCATGCTATTAACCCTCAAGGCACTTGCTTTGGTGTATGCTGGAAAACAAAAAAGCAAGAAATGCCACTGACTGACACCAGAAACACCTACCTTTGGTCACTGACAACTTAGGCCGGTGCCAGCACCAGCGTGTACTCAAAAGAGAAGAGACACCATTGAAAAAGAAAAAAAAAAAGAATGAAAAAGGCGCACACATCCCTTTGGCATTGGTCGCATGTGGAATACTCAAAGTCATTAAGAACAGGTAACATCACTATAATAAAACTAGCTCTAGAGTCCCAAGGAGAGGAGAAGTAAAGGCTGGTGAGATTAGAGGGGCCCTGATTCAAAATGGATCTACTCAACAATGGGGTGGCAATCAGCTTGATAACTCAAATCCCACCTCCAAATAAAAGACCAAGTCTGTGGGGCTGCCATGTTGGGAAACACAATTATCCAGGTAATCTTCTAAGGCTTCTGTGGTGCCTACATCATAGTGTTGGCCATATACTGTCTCCTAACCCTGAGTTCGGGGGGAAACAAAAGAATATTAAAAATAAATCATATACCTTAGCACTAGAAAGGTCTTTTGGTAACTACACTGATTTTTAAAGGATGGTTTCCTTGAGAGGGTCAAAACAAAGTACACAACAGGGGTCAACATTGCCTTACACTTGCTTTCATTTGGGGAGAGGAGGTGATCTTGGCAATTAGTTAGCCCTTTGCTTCCCCAGTGAGGAATTCCCCTCCAATGCCACATTTGTTATTATCAAAAATTCAGGCCTCGTGTCTTTGTCCATTAGTAATATTATTGTGTTAGTGACCAATATTTTCAACAGAAGGAAATAAGCAATCACTCATCCCCCAATTCTATGGCAGAGTGATTAGACTCCTTCTCTCAGCTGAAAACATCACATGAAGCTAAGGCCCAACATAACTAATATTGTGAGCAAATTCTACTCTTAAGTTTTATATATATATATATATATATATATATATATGTATATACGCATATGTATATATATGTATATATACGTATATGTATATATACATATACGTATATATATATATACACACACACACACACATTTACACACACACACACACAATATGATAAAAGAGCTCAATTGATCATCTATTTACCTGTCAGAGATTAGAAAAATAATAGAAATCTAAACCGAACATTAAGGCTTATGAAGGGCTTTCCAAGCATCATTTTGACCTCACAATAGCCCTGTGAGGTAGGTACTAAAGGTATTGCTATTTTATACAAGAGGAAATGATCTTAGAGAGATTCAGTGAGTTGTCTACGTTCATATGTCTCCTCGATATCATTTGTTCATTTAAGAAATATTTGTTAAAAACTCCCTATGTACCAGGCACTGTGGCACTAAGGATGAAAAGGAAAAGGGAAAAAAAGACAGTCTTTGCCCCTCAAGAGCTTACATCCCACAGCAGGAGCATTCATCCTGCTGAAATGTAAAGGATTCAACCCCTGGTCTCGCTGACCCATCTGCCATGCCTTCCTACCTCTTACCATCATAGCCAGGTGCTCCTGGGCCACATATATCACACTACTGGGCAATTATTTCTTCGGCGTGTCTGGTCTAGCATTTGAGAACCCGTGATTAAAACCAAATTGGGAAAATTCTCTTTGGAGATCCCTGCTTCCAACTTTTACTAAGACCAACTCTAAGAACACATCAGTGTTACTCTGGCTATCTCTGAGGCAGCAGATAGGACGGCATTAGCATGAGGGCAGCCTAAAAATGGTGATGACACATAGCTGACCTGCTGGGGACATCGAGTCAAGACAAATAGATGTGGAGCTTGTTATGGTGCCCGAATAGGGAGTCTTTTAATTTTACAAGAGAACACTTGCTCTAAAAAGGACTCTTCAACTCTCCGTTCCCTGAGGGCATTCGGATAGCTTACACAGATTTATACTTGAGGCAGAGTTGATAGATACAAAATGCTGGTCTCATAATGGTGAAGATGTGTATCTCTGTCCCCAAGTTCTTCCTGAGACCTTTTTGGTGAAATGTGTTGTTTAAACAACAGCAACACACACACAAATAAAGGAGTTAAAATGGGACCATCACACCCATCCAGAGATGCCTGGAAAGAACGGGTGGTCTGTGGTCAAGGCAGCTTCATTTGGTGACCAGAGGCACTAAGTTGGCATGCCAGGACGATGAGAATAGACCCAGACCTCTGGCCACTTCTAAGATCAGATCCACTGTCCAGAGTGAGGAGATGATCTTCCTCAATAGGAGGAAATGAAATTCAGCCTGGAAGGTCACAAACTCTAAGAGCCTTCTACGTCGGCAGTGGGGGCATCCAATAGGAGTGGTGCTCCTTTCCCAGGATGCTGCTGGTATCTGTGTAACCAAGAGGGAGGCCCTTTTCACAAAGCTGCCAGTGGGATTTAGCTTCTCCTGGACTTGAAGAGAGCCAGCTGGGCACGTGACTGAAAACTTGCAAGGTCCGTTGAATGAGTCACTCAAGTTGGGGGAGCGCTTCAAGGATAGTGCTTTGGTGTTCCTCAGAGCAAACCAGAGGTTTCTGGAATGAATCTGTTGGTTGATACTCAGGAAACTGGACTGATGATTCACAAGATGCTGGGTAATTTCAGTGCCGGTCAAATCTGTTGAGTCTCTGTCTTCTCATTTCATCTTGTGGAGGAATACTGAATCCATAGGGTGGGGGACCATTGTTAACACCAACTGCAATTAAAAAAGAAAAGCAGAGAATCAGATGACCCCTAGGCAGTCCTTGGATACTTATCATTCAACGTAAGTGCCTGGGTGCTGAACCCTACTAGTATTCTACTTCAGTGCCATCTTTACATTAACAACAACCACAAAGAATTGGAGCTATATCTGAAATGGAGGCTGGATGACCCAGGAGTCATTAAGGGCAAACCCTTCATTTTACAGAGGAGGAAACTGAGGCCCACAGAGGTTGACAGACTTGCCAGGGTCACACACCGCTAGTCAGTGTCTGATAAAGGATTTGAATTTAGCCCTTCCTGACTCCAAGTGAATACAATCCCAGGGTTTTGGCCATTGCACAGCTAAGCTGTTTCAGATTGATCAGCAAAGGTGGAACAGTCAGATGTCTTAGGCTGTGACTCACCAAATGTCACCTACACAAGGTTGAGTAGTTAAATATTTCACAGCAAAGGTATATGGATGGTGGTGAGGAAGGTGAAGGGAGGGACTTAAAACAGAATTTTAAAAATATTTTTAAAAAGACATCTGTAAGCGTCCTAAGATTCCACTACTCCTAGCATGAAGGTTTGAGCTGTTGATTCACTTATGTTAAGAGGCAGGTGTCAGAGCTTCCAGTGGGCAGAAGAAAATACAGGGCTTTCCCCATATGTATATGGCATATGCCCTTCGGGTGTCTCCTCCCCCCTCCCTCTCTTCCCTCCTCTTAGAGCCCTCCTTTTCCCGTTAGCCCCCAGCTTTCCCAACCTCCCCTGCTGGCTTGGACTCCACCTGCTTGGATCACACAGGCACCCACAGGGGGCCCAGGCCCATATGCTGGGATGCTGTGCTTGTGTATTGATCAGTACATTCAGGCTGGCAAATGAGAAATGCAGGCAGAATGTTTGCAAGAGATCCTGTGGCCTTTTTATTACTAAAATAATTACGGGAAGACTCCTTTGCTTTGGCCAACAGGTAACAACAGGGCATCTGCTGATGCAGGGCAGGTCAGTGTGCCTTGGACCTCCTCCTGGCAGCCCCTCTCACTAGATGCTCATTGTATGTTGTTGTGTGGTATACCAGGCACCACAAGAGGGGCACGGACGGCCCCCTTCCTTTAAGGAGCTAACTGGCTAACCTAATAAAATGACGTCCATCTTCTCCAGGGGTGAGTCATGTGGAGGAAATGCTGCTAGAATCACAAAACCAGGTTCATTTTCCTAATAAATGGAACAGCAAGCCAGGCAACATTCCACTCCTTAGAGAATAGTGTCTGAGCCTTGGCATTCAAGGCCTTCCAGAATCTCAGCAGGAAGAGGTTTCAAAGGCTCTTCAGCTAAATTGGTACCTGAGAGTGGCCACCCAGTCTTTCCCTGAAAGGAAGCCTTCATGGGGGGGAGGGAAGTGGGGGGGAGGGAAAAGGAGGAGCGAGAAGAGGAAGGGGTGGGAGAGATCAGGGTGGAGGGAAGGGAGGGGGTCCACATCTTCCCCCACCAAAGCCCCCACTTCTTTATTTCTATAGAGAACACCACAATCCTATGCATTACCCAGATTTATAACACAAGCAACCCCCGACTTCCCTGGTTCACCTCTTCCACCTGTTGCTTCTCCACCTCGTTTAATCAAACCTCCCTATCCTTCCTCTCTGTCCTGTTCTTCTCACTCACATTGGCACCATCATAGCACAGGCCCTCATCACCTCTCACCTGGACTAGTTTAATCACCTTCTAAATGGTTTCTAGCTTCTATTCTCTCTCCCCCCCCCCCCATCCACATGGCTGGCAGAATAATGTTCCTAAGGCTCAGTCAGGTCTAAGCATGCCTTTGCTCAAAATCCTCTGGGGGCTCCCTACTGCCTCTAGGATATAATCTGAATGCTTAAGCATGGCGTTGAAGGCCTTCTCCACCTTTTTCAGCTTTATCTCATATTACCCCCTTTGAGATGCTCTGCGTTCTATCCATTATTCAAGTTCCTTGAATCCAGCATTCCACCTTGCACTTTGGTATATTTACTCATGACTGGCATGACTTCCCCCTCATCTTCAAACACCACATCCTCCAGGAAGATTTCCCTCTTCTCTGCCATTGTGAATTCTCTCTTATTCCTCAAATTACTTTGGATTTATTTATCTGTGAATATGCTTGGCATCCTCCCCACTCCTCTCCTCCCTCATGGGGAAATATCACTGCCTTGAAGCCACAAACTAGTCTGGTCTTTTGTAGGTCCTTGTATCCTAAGCACAGTATTTTGTAGACAAGAGGAGCTTGATAAATGTTTCTTGAGTGGAACCAAACTGCTTTGGCATCCATGATACTTGAAAAACAAAATTCAGAGGGAGGCCTACAGCTGGTTAGATGCATCCTCTCTACAGAGACCCGGACCTGAGTTCAAATCTTGCCTATGCAACTTACTATCTCTATGACCCTGGTCAAGTCAAATAAGCTTTACAGCTTTCCTCACCTATAAAATGAAGAGGTTGGACAAGATAACTTTTTTAAAAAATTTCAGCCAGGTCTGAAAAATATATTTCATTCCATGCCCTGACTGCACCATCTCTCTGTCAGGAATGGAGTAGCAGACATTATCATTGGTCCTCTGAAATCATGGTTGGCCATTAGATTGATCAGAGTTCTTAAGCCTGGATTGGACAACTTTGAAGGTCCCTCATAAACCTAGATCTATGATCCAAAGAAAGACCTGGATGAGAACTGCATGGGATAAGAGGACATAGATCTTGGATCCATAGATACACTGAAGGAATAAGATTGAAAGTATTCATGGAGGCTCTCTTAAGCTCCGTTTACACACGGGCCTGCAAGAGGTGTGGGGAGGGATACAAGGATGAAGAAGTCCCTACCCCCAGCAGCAAGTTCTATATCACATAGTGGCCCTTCCTCCACACAGGATACTTATCTGTGGCTCAGAAGCTCCAGATACACCTGTGAATGGTATGGTCAACATTCTACATTATTCCTTTTAAGCATTTATTTGTATGATGACGTCCAAATTCTCCTTCTGCTAACTTTTCTAACAGTTGCTTTTAATAATAACAGCTAAATATTTTCAATTGCACTGGTGACTGTGGTTCAACATGTGGCAACCCATTCCAGATGTCCGTGGAACTTGCAACTGGCTGTGAGCAGATTCAGAAGCAAGTTCAACGTGGCAACCTCACTCCAGAGAGTCACAGGGAATGAGTTCATGCAGGCTGAAGTCAACGGCAAGGTCCCAGAGGGGGCCACATTGTACTCTGGCCTTCTCTTCAGCTTACTTTTAAAAGAAAGGGCGTAGAAACAAATATTTCCCTGAAATGGGAAGGACAAAAGGGCAGACCGTGGAGTTACCCAAGGAATTACCTTTCAAGCTCCAGGCTTGGAAGGATGATGGTGTCATGGGAAGCCTGAAGAAGACTATTGCTGGCACTGACATGCCTGATACAGAAGGGGACTGGAAGCTGAATAGACAGAAGTATGAAAGTGAGCCATGTGGCAAGTCAAAGACCAGATCCATCCATCCTATGTACAGTAAGCAGAGATGGGGCTGTTCTTTTTCAGCTGACAAGAAAGGAAGATATAAAATAGACTGGCCATCTTTCTTTCTTTTTTTTTTCCTTTGACCTGTGATTTCATTGGTGTGGGGACTCTTGGTATGGTAACTCCCTCTTTCATATGAGCCTTATAATCTTAAAGAGTGGCCTTTGAAGACAGCCAATGAGAGGATAACGGCTTGTTCCTGGTCACACAGCTAGTATATGTCAGGAAACATTTAAACTCAGGCTATCTTGATTCCAAGACCAGTACTCTATCCATCCTGTCATACTTCCTTTTATCTTTAGTGCCTGAAGGAAAAGAAGAAGGGAGAGAGGAGGGAAGGTAGGAAGAAGAGAAGAAGGAAGGAAGGAAAGAAGGAAGGAAGGAAGGAAGAAAGAAGAAAGAAAGAAAGAAAGAAAGAAAGAAAGAAAGAAAGAAAGAAAGAAAGAAAGAAAGAAAGAAAGAAAGAAAAGGAAGGAAGGAAGAAAAGAAGGAAAAGAAAGAAGGAAAGGAAGGAAGAAGGAAGGAAAGGCAGGAAGAAAAGAAAGAAGGAAGGAAGGAAGAAAGGAAGGAAGGAAGAAAAGAAGGAAAAGAAAGAAAGAAGGAAGGAAGGAAAGGCAGGAAGAAAAGAAAAGGAAGGAAGGAAGTTAAGAAAGAATAAGTCTTTCCCCACATGATTTACCACATCTTACACAGTAGGAGTTCTTCAGGATCTTGCCCAGGATCACAGAGCTAGTGAATGTCTAAGGCAGGACTTAACACAGGATTTCCTGATTCCAAGCTCAGCACCCTATCTGCTTCACCACATACCTGGCTGACTGCTCCAGCCCCTTGCTGCTGTAAATCTATGATCATATGTTGAAGACAGATCTGGGTCCTAGTCTCAGAACTTGTCAGCCTTCTGATAGCCTTGTGACCATGAACAAGTCACGCTGAGGCTCAGTATTCTTACTTGTAAAATGACACTAATAGTGCCCACAATGCTCAGAAGGAACAAATAAGAGAAAAACAAGCAGGGAAGGAACTGATGGGTGTGAGGACTAAATAGAATGCAATGGGATGCAATGGCATCCTATTCCTGAGATCCCAATCTCCCCAGCTGTTAACTGCCTCTTCAGTCTGATTCAGTCCTGTCACTGCTGAGTAATACTTTATCTCATCACACGTAGCGGCTTGTTCTCCATGCAGTTATTTTCTATGCTGGGGATAGTTGATTGAACCCATTAGACCTTAACATCAGGGTTCTCGTGGGTTCCTAGAAAACCTCCTCCAACACTCTGGAGTTCTTCACATGATGTGTGGAGTCTGGATTACTTCATCCTCAGGCGCTGGGCTGGGCTTTCTGCTTCCCTTCTTTTGCTTGGAACATTTTCAGCTGAATTTTGACCTCTGCTGCTTCCTGGGAAATTGCAAATTTGATGTCAGTCAGTCCGTCAACACCTTGTTTATTGGGTGCCTACTTTGTCAGTTAGTCCATCAACACTGTTTCCCGAGTGGCTGTTGGGTACTGGAGAGGGGCAAAGCTGCTGGGAGTCAGCTTGGCCATCTTGCTCCTTAATATCTCCCACTCCTTCACCAACACCCCAGGGTCCAGTCTTCTTCCTCTGTGACATGTAGGGTTCTTTAGATAGTGATACAGAGACAGGGAACTTGCACATGTAAGATTCAGACATCTCACAGGATTCCAGAACCAGACCTTTTAAAATTATCTGATCAACATTTTAATGTGAGAAGCATTTTAATTGAGAAAAAGCAGGAAAGGTGGTTTCACTAGAATAGATCGCATCAAAAGGACAAACAACCTACCTACCACTGATTTGACACAAGGACTGTCCATCAAACATCTGGCTAACAGAACCTCCTTCCCCAACCTCTAACCTCACTAGGTACCAGCAGGAACTTGCTCTATTTGACATGACTGCTGGATGATGTCTATAGAGGGGTGATTGGGATCCCATTTAAAGCAGGCTAAGAATGTGGAATCTACCATGATCCAAAGATTGTCAGCTATGTTATTTTTTTTTAAGATTGATGTTTTTCATTAAAATAGATTCAA
Source organism: Gymnobelideus leadbeateri (assembly GCA_011680675.1). NCBI lineage: Eukaryota > Metazoa > Chordata > Mammalia > Diprotodontia > Petauridae > Gymnobelideus > Gymnobelideus leadbeateri. The sequence goes on along the minus strand of WOXC01005556.1, from coordinate 731,366 downwards.
TCAAAGGTATTTAACAAGAACCTGAAATATCCTTGCTTGAAAATATAAGCATGACAAAACTGTGCATATGGAGAAGAGGCATCTCTCCCCCTGTGCAACACTAGGCAAGCCACTCCCTTCTCTGTAGACCTCAATTTCCTCACCTGTAGAATGAGATGATTAGATGTAACAGCTACTTCTCACATTTTTGAGAGGGCATCTAGGTGGCACAGGAGATAGAACACCAGGCCTGGAATCAGAAAGTTGTTGTTCACCCAGGTCTGACTCTTTGTGACCTCATTTGGGGTTTTCTTGGCAAAAGATACTGAAGTGATTTGCCATTTCTTTCTCCAGCTCATTTTACAGATAAGGAAACTGAGGCAAATAGAGTCAAGTGACTTACCCAAGGTCACACACCTAGTAAGTATCTGAGGCCAGTTTGGAACCCAGGTCTTCTGGAGCCCAGGGGCTTAAGCAACTGGCCAAAAAGCCATCTAGGTAGTAAAGGAGCAGAGGTGGGATTCTGAGCTCAGACTGTTAGATTCTTCTTCCAATTTTTCACCCCATACCCTACACAACACACCAGTTCCTGACAGAGGCCTGACATGTTTCAAGAGTGTTTTACAGGTTTGTGGGAGTTTGAAGCACTAATATCATGAGGCTCCATAATACGCAGCTGTAAAATGCAAGGTCAGGAATGAATCCAGCCTGACTTGGGAGAAGAATGGATCCTGCTTTGAAGGACCTCAGGAACACAAACAGATTAACATGATTTAGCTCAAGCATCCCACCGGAAGTTGAGTAGTAAGATCCACTGACTCACTGCTCCTAGCCCTTTATCAAAGATGCCTTAGATCTCCAGCCTGATGTATAATGCAGTGGCTGACCTTCCTTTTCTCCTTCCAGGGGGCAGCAGCAATTCCATCCTGATAAGAATTGCTAAAAAGAGCAAGCAGGTTTAGAAGGTGACAAGTTTCAATTCCGCTTGCTGCCCCTATCAGCACTGCAAAGGCATTTGATTGGCTAAGAGTCACAGTCCTCATCTATGACCTGACAATAGCTCTGCACTGAACAGTGAAATCATACAAAAATGAGATCAGAGGGCATTACACCTTCCCCTCAAATGAGGTGGCTTAAATGTCAATTTTTTTTTTTTTTTGCCAGATAAGCATCCGAATAAATCACCACCATCCTTAGGGTTTGCTATTGTCAAGTAAGGGCAGTGGATGATTCAAATTCTCTGTCTTTCTTTTTCAAGGCTGTTACTTTGATCAAATTCTATGGATTACAAAGAAAATAAACCTTAAAAAATATCTCCCTGAAAGGAAAAGTGTAAAATCTTTTAATTTACTGACAAAGATAAAAAAAAAAATCAACCTAAGAACTTGGGACCAACCATAATGCTGACTTTTTTGGAAAAAAAGAATAAGAAGGTATTCATTTCTTGAATAGCTTAGAAAGTATGATTTTATATACTTTGTCACCTCATCTCCCACAAAGGGAACCCATAATCATTACGTGCACCAACATTTCATTATAATTTACAAAGGAAGAACCATTTAAAATTCAGGGGTTCTTAATCTTTTTCTGTCATATACCCTTAAAAATAATGTAATAATAATAATTATAGCCAGCATTTACAGAGTTCTTAAGTTGTACAAAGCATTTTAAATTCATTCTAACCTTTTGCGGCAGTGTCTGATGTAGCTTATGGACCCTCTTCTGAGAATAATGTTTTTAAATGAATAAAATAAAGTACATGGGATTGCAAAGGAAACTAAGTATACTGAAATATTGTTACAATAATAATAACAATAACAAAACTGACAGAATCCAGGCTAAGAACTCCTGAAAGAAAATAAGAGAACACATTCAACTCTACCTCCTAAATCTCTAAAATCACCACACTGTTAATATCTTGATTTGGGGGCAAAGAAGTCATCAGAGCCCACACACAGATCAAGGCTTTGTGCACCCATGACCACTGGCTTTTAAGTCAATTACTTCTTTGGGCTCTCTTAAACAGCATGATTAATCAAGACCAATTCAATGATTAAGGTGGCTAGATCAATCATTTTGGAGTCTTTCTCCCCTTTTTGAACTAAACAGTAGCTAAGCCAATGACTATTTCAATAACAGAAAAACACTCTACGGGTGTTATCTCATTTGAGGCTCAGACAATCCTAGGGGGTGAGTGCTATTATTTAGATAACCTGTCCTCTCTGGGCCTCTGTTTCTTAATCTGTAAAATGAGGGGATTATTAACCCCTTTAAGGTTTTTCCTAGCACGATGGGAAGTACTATGACTCCCTAACTCTTCCCATCTATTTTGAGAACTCCAGAAATATTCAGTGCTATTAAGATTAAAGTGAACATTTCTGGTGTAACATATACTTGAGGAGAGAAGTGGGCAACCAGCCCCAATTGTTAAAGCAGGCCAAGGACTAGATACTTTATTCATGTATGGAAACAAGTAAATTTTCAGCAGGAAAAACAATCCCATACTTCTGGGTGCAGATAAATGTAAGGTTCTAGAGTTCCCCTTTGACTGAATCAACTTCCTTGCATCTTTCTAAAAACCCACTGCCATGCAAATTTTAGCAAAGGAGAAGACGTGTATTTGGGAGAAAGCTTTCTGAAATCTGTCAGACAGCTGAGGTCAATCTGTATGGCTAGTGGCACCCTAGCTAAGGAACTGTGTTAATCAGCAATGTTTTGGGGAAGTTCCAATGTTCCCCCGTCCTATAAAAAGAGTGTCTTTGGTCAACAGTCCAAAGTTGCCCTGGCTGAGTCCATCACATCTGGTGTGTCAGTAAGTTGCAAAGGGGTCATGACGAGCTTCCAAAGATTGGGATTTTTACAAATCACATTAAAAAGGTTTATACTTTTCCATTTGGGATTTCTTCTGGCCTAGAAATTTCTCCCAATCAAAAAGTAAACTTGGGATGATCTCAGAAGGAATAAATGGCATGGCCTGGAAGATTAAAGGAAGCATAAGCCAAAAGCTAATTTTATATTAGAAGAAGAAAAAAAAATCGGCATTGAGGAACCCTGGTTTCAAATCACATCTTGGACACTTTGTAGCTGTGTGATGCTGGGCAAGGTGCCTAATCTCTCTGAGCCTCAGTGGTCCCTGTAAACTGGAAGAAATGATACCTATAGTACCTACCATCTAAGGTTGCTGGGAGGATCAGAGTTGATGCGTGTAAAACACATCACTTTGCTGCTACAAATACTTGGACCAATCAACCCCGGTATCAGTAGGAACCCTAGCCCTACATGACTCTTCCACATCATCCCCAAGCATGTAGTATGCCTGTGTATACACACACACACACACACACACACACACACACACACACACACAAAGCCCCTCTTCAGGGCTGTCAGTACTGCAGTACTGCTCCAATAGGCAAAGGTCAAAACTTTCTTAGAGATCTTGAACATCAAATGGGCAATTTCCTTGGGCTTCAATTTCCTCATCTCTAAAATCAGGGTGGTAGTTTACAACAGTGTTGCCAAACTCATAGAAATGAGAGACACTAAACCATATAGAAGGATCCCTACTGGCCACACATTGGCTTAGTTTTAAAGATGTAACAACTACATTTTCTTGCATTTTTATTTATAGTATTAAATATCTCCCAATCATATTTTAACCCAGTTTCAGCCTCACTTGGGAGTGTTTGACTCTTCTGGTATCAATGACCTCTGAGGTCTCTTCTGGTTATATCTATAGTCCTTTCTTAAATCCACATCTTTCCCCTCCTCAGATTTCCCAAGACTACTCTCTTTGCCTGGATCTCTCCTTTGCCCTTCTCACCCTCAACCATCATGTACAAGTCCTATCCTGCAAAAGTAACTGTAAACTCCTTGAGGGCAAAGGACTGACTCTCTCTCTTCCTTCCTTCCCTTCTTTCTTTTCCTTCTTGCTCCCTCACTGTTTCTATCTTTCCTCCCTCTCTCTATATCTGTCTCTGTCTTTTCTTTTTATCCCTAAATGACCTGCACATAGTAGGCACCCAACTGACGACGCACAGTCTGAATTCCAGTGCCTCTCACCATCTGCTTCCAGCAGATGGAGGCAAAGTTGCGCAGAGGATCCTGCTGAAAGAAACTAGGACAAATTCCAGTCAACAAAGCATTCCGCACAGTAAGCAGAATTCGGGTTATTTTGCAGCAGATGGGCCCTACGGAAGCTGCTGCACTGGATATTATGAGGCTGTTTATTGTCTAGCTGGTCTGATACCCAGGGACTATTTGCCAGCATCTAGCAGTTTCTATGTCACATCAGGTTTCCTCTACAGCAGGGTAAAGAGAAAGTTCACTGACATTCATAAATACATAGTTTGCCCCCACCTTCCCCAACAAAACCAAATCAAACCAAATAACTAATCAGAATTCAGAGCTAGACCTAGAACTTATACTTGCTCTTATGTACTCTACCTGGTTATTGGAGGCTTTTTCTAGAATTATCTGTAGGCTCTCCACTATTCCAGATCCCAATTAGGAATCTAAGACTAGACTATCCCCACCCCTGCCACCATAGCACCTTTATTGAATCTTAATTGGCTACTGATTTTAACAAATGATTTATTATTGATTATTATTATTGATTTTTGAAATGATTTTTAAAATCCATACATAGCCTTTGTAAAATATTTCTGTGCATTCTCAAAAGACCCTCTTTATGCCAATTCTTCTCCAAAAATCTTCCCTCCTTGTATCTTTCTCCCAGTTCTCCCAATGATAGGACCTGGGCATGTGATCTTGCTCTTAATTCCATATCAATTCTTCTATGGTGGGGTCCATCAAAGAGGTTTTTGAGAGGCACAGACCAGTTCTTCTCTAGGCCTTGGCCTGTGCTCATTTGCATAGGTAGGGCTCTGGGGGACAGCTGTTAGTGCAATGAATCCTGGAAATCTATCAATGCCTCCAGCATTAACTTGACATTTCCTGCCAGGGGAAGTTTTTTTTCCCTTTTTTTTCTTTTCCCTTAATTACTTGGCTGATAACCTTAAGTGAATTGGCTGCTTCGGTCCTGGTGGGGCCAGGCTCAGGAGCTGCCAACAAGCGGTCTTTGATGTTGCAGCTTCAGCAGGTTCTGGCTGTCTTACTTCCACTGTGCTTAGGGACCTGCAGGAAGACTCTGTTCCTTCTGGCTGGGACCTGGGGCCCATCCAGTAGGGCTACAAGTGGCTTGAACAACATCCCTCCTCCGACAGGTGGTGGTTGGTCTCATTATATTCTCACAAACCACAAAACCTAGAATACTGATCTTGCCATCTAGGCTCTAGTCTTTCTTTCTTTTTTTTTTTGTTTTGTTTTTGTTTTTAAAGCAATTGGGGTTAAGTAACTTGCTCAAGGTTGTCTTTCTTTTCTAGAGGAAGTTTCCCAGAAGCAGTGCTAACTGTATCTGGACATCTCTATTTTGTTTTAACTCTCTTTTGACTGGGCTTCTAGAATAGAGAATACCCAATTTCCAATTGGTAATCATTTCCTGTTATCAATGGATAGACAAGTTGACTTCTCAATGGCTTTTGAAACTGTGGATACAATTTTAGCTCACGTACTTTATTATTAATGACCTACTGTAGGACAATGTATAGAATCAGAGATTTTAGAGCTTTCAGGGGTTCTGAAAGATCATCTACTCCACAGTGTGAATGGTGGGAAGGGGTAGGGGGGCCAAGCACTGTATTCAACAGCTTTGAGGACAGGGAGTGCTAACTATGGACCTGCAATTTCTTGGCTGGCCTTATTTTACAGGAAGAAATTGAGACCTGGGAGGTTAATCAACTGACTGGAAGTCACCTAGTTAGTATATACAGAGAGCCAGTGGACCAGAACCCAGGTCTCTAGACTTCCTATTCAAATACTTGAACAAGAACTAAAGCCTTCCTTCTAGGGAGAACACTATTGGGCTGAGAAAGGCAGCTATGACCCTGGACCATCATGTATCTTCTCTCCAAGGTACCAGCCCTTTCTTCTCATGGAGATATAATGGGAGCTCTGGGCAGTGAGCACCAGATGCTTCTTAACATTCTTGTAGTCAGTAGTATGGAACAGAGATAGGGGCAGGTGCACTGTCAGCCTCATGCTGGGAACTCCTAGTGGAATGCCCCACTGGTGCTGTTCTGTCATGATCTTTTCCTTCCCTTTGGAGGGAGAGATGTCAAGGCAAATGTCCTTCCATTTCTAGCAGCATCCTGGAGAACTCTCTTCACCTTTGTCCTAAGAAACAGACACCTGCTCAGAGAAGAGGGGAATATAGTGCATCTTGTAGTGCCTTCAATGGACTGAGGATTCTTTATTTCCCTCTTGCCCTTCCTGTGCCCAAATACTTTCCCACCCTGCTCAGGGCCAGGAAGTGAGAAAAGTGAGAAAAGAACAGGAATTGCCTCAGAAGGAATCCTGAGAAGGCATAGCCAATGAGTTATAATGGGGTTTCTTCTTTCAGGTCCAGCGTGGACTGGAGAGTCACTGAGGTCCCTTCCAAATCTGAAATTCTGTTGTAGGACTGGAGGGATCACTTAGGGAACAGATAATGATCTTCTCAACCTCTTCTGTTGAGAGAATTTGTTTTCTAAAATAAAGGAAGAATGGCTTGTTCCCAGTTCTAGAGATACTACTATCTGTATATAACTACACAAAACAGCTCTGACCTAAGGAAACACGCCTAACATCCTTGTGCCCTAAGGGAAAACATTCTAGTTCAAAGCCTTCCTTAAGAGCTGAAAGCAGGTGGATCCAGACAGGGACAAAGTGTTCCAGTATAAATCTGTAATCTGCAGTTATAGTACGTCACTGCTGGTTATCAGAGGGTAAGCCAATCAGCAAGGCCTGGGCTAGGGCTATCATCTGAGAACAATGCGTAACACACAATAGCACAATAGTAATGGAAGAAAAGAAGGCTAAACAATGCACTGTTGTGCCAGACTCAGGCACCAGCTGATTGTAAATGGCCCTAGAGGGTGAACTGCCAGTCAGGGAGTTCGAGAATGAAGCTCACCACAGGGGGTTCTATTTCTGTACTTCTAACACTTACCTTGGGGCTCATTGGCCCTGGGTGGGGGTATGACATCGGTGACTTTACCTTTTATTCTCTCACAAGAGATAAGTGAAGTTCCCATATTACCCACCATGTGTGGGCTTCTGGAATCTGTAAACTCAGAAGCTAAAAGGAAGATCTGAGAGGTCCTTGTATTTGTTGAGGAGTGATTTGGAACTTATCCTTCTCTCATCCTTTAATCACTTAGGCCTTGTCTCTGTAGTTGCTACTAAGGGACAAAAGTAAGGTAAGGGAAGAAGGGAAGAGAAAGTCTGTAAAAGAACAGGCTTGGACTAGATGGCCTCTCACATGCCTTCCAGGTTTAGATCCATGAGCTAAGAATCTACAGTTGTAAAATCTTGCTTTCTGTTTGGAAGCAGGGGTGGGAGAGAGGAGAGAGTGAATGCATTCTTGTCATCCCAAATTGAACAATGTAGATATTTCCCACAGAAATATTTTCACACGTGGTGGTCAAGTTCAATAAGGATAACAATCCTTGGGAGTACCTTATGAGTTAAGTGGGTTTCTTTGATTTTTTTCTTTTCGAGGGCTAGTATTTCTGTGGGGAAAAAATCATGCTGAATTTCAAACAAATAACCCAAGAATGCCAGCAGGCATGAAGTAGAGATTGAACTCCCTGATGCTATAGAAAAACAGATGAAATCATGATTCTTCCATAATCACCCAAAGTATTCAACAGACAAACGTTGAAATCTCTGCAACATTACAGGCATACCCTCATGTAAGGGCGTCTCAACCAAAATCTTTTTGCAATAACACTGTCAGTTCATTATAAACAAATCCTACTTTAGACTTCTGAAATCTGGCAGTAACTATTCAGTTACCCACCAATAACACTGTTCTAGAAGAAATGACTGCCCCCCCATGTTTTTTTTTTTGCTAAGTCTAGTCAAAATGGCCCTTCTTGATGTTTCTTAGACATGCAATGCTATCTCTCATCTCAATACAAACTTTAATTTCTATAAAATTAAGTATCAGTTATATGTAAGATAAAAAATTATCTCCCAAAGGAAGAGGCCAGGAGTAATGGTCAATGAGGTTTGGTACAGTGGAAAGAACACTGGACCTGGAGTCAAAAAGACTTACACACATACTAGCTGTGTGACTCTAGGCAAGTCACTCAACTTTTGCCTCAGTTTCCTCAAATGTAAAACATGGATAACAATAGCAACTAGGTGTCAGTGTTGTTGTGAGGATAAAATCATATTTGTAAAGCTCTTTGAAAACCTTACAGCACTATATAAATGTTATTTATTAATTATTACCTCTTGCTGAGGATTAAACGAGTTAGTATTGGTGATGTTCTTTGCAAACCTTAAAGAACTGTGCAAATACAAGCTATAATAAGTATAATTATAGTAATAATAGTAATAGTAACAGCAATGATTATTACTGTTGGTGATAAATTCTGGGGTGAGGTTAGATTACAGAAGAAGTGAAAAAGGAGGAAATATTTTCAAAGCAAAAAAGCAAGGAGGAGAAAAGGTAGATGAGAATAGGGTGGAAGTTATCTCCCGAAGAGAGAAAGAGTGAGGCAGGACAAGGTGGGAGCACTGGGATGGGTTACGTGTGCCAAGTACTTCTTAACTCCGTATCTGATTTCCTCTGTGCTTAAGGATATTCCTCCCCACTTTCAAGGGAGGCGAGATTCCCATTTCACTACTAGTTAATGCATCAAGTCTAGGTGCTGGGTGGTTGTGGTCCTTTGTGCTCAGAGGACCAAAAGGACATCACTCTGTTGGGGTCAAGGTACACTGTCTCCAAATGTGATCAGCTTGAGCTTGGCAGGTTGTACCACAGGTCAGGCACACATAGTCCATATGAGCATTTGGAGGGGAGATGTCTCTAAATCTGTGCTTCTCACATTTCTTTTGAGCTACCGCAATTCTGCCTTGTCCACAGGGCACGGCACCTTCCTCAATGCTGGGTGGCCCTTTGCCAGTGTCACCCATGTCATGCAACTGATTCCAGAGTTCTTTAGAGAGTCCCTGAGAGTGCCCATGTATCACTCCTTCTGACCTCCACGTGAGTGCACCTGTCTTATATGAGTTCTCTATAAAATAGTCTTTTAGGCAATTTGGCATTTGAACAGCATGGCCAGTCCTTCTGAGTTGTTCTCTCTGAGGGAGAATTTGAATGCATGGGGTAGAGCAGTTCAGTTCGAGAAAGGACTTCAGGATCTGGGACCTGACCAGCACCATGCCAGACAATGCTTCTAAGGGATCAAGTCTAGAGAAAGGTGCTCACCTCCCAGCTGGAGTTCATATCCTAAAACATACACTGCCTAACAACACAAAAAAGTGTCATATGTCTAGAAGAGGAAGTGTCTCACTAAATTTTATTTTTCTTTGAACTCACAGTTAAGAATGTGTTAGAGACACACTAAGTAGAATCCTGTTTACCTTGGAGAGCCGACAATTTAGATAATAATGGAGGAGGCATGCACTGCTCACTCAGCTTCTCTGAAAAGATGTGGGTACATACTGGGGGGGTTTGGTAATTAGGATCCTGCATTATTAAAGGTTGGACTTTTAAAGTCCTGTCTAGGTACTCTCATAAGGTAGAGGGAAGAATCACAGAAAGTTAGAGATAAAGGGACCCTAGAGATTATATAATCCATTCTTTCCTCCCCAATTTTACAAACAGAAGCTCAGACAAATAAAGGAAACAGGAGAATTTGTAGAAGATGAAATCCAAGCTATCTATAGTTATGTGGGAAAATGTTCCAAATTACTAATAATGAGAGAAATGCAAATTTCCAGCTCACACCAATAAGATTTACAAAATTGACCAAAAAAAGAAAAATGCCAATAGCTGGAGGGCCTGTGAGAAAATAGATATTAATGCACTGTTGGTGACACGATGAACTAGTCTGGACATTCTGGAAAGCAATTTGGAACTATGCCTGCCCTCTCCTCCAAAAAAAGGTCATTAAACCATGCAAACACAGCACTATCACTACTAGGTCTATTCTACAAAGAGACCAAAGAAAAAGGGAAAAAAATATATTTATACCAGCTCTTTTTGTAATGGCAAAAAGTGGTAAACTGAGGGGTGCCCATCCATTGGGGAATGGCTGAACAAATTATGGTATATGGATTTGATGGACTACTGTTGTGCTGTAAGTAACGATGAAGGGGATGGGATAGTTTTAGGGAAACCTAAGAAGACTTGCATGAACCAATGCAGGGGGAAAGGTGAACAGAACTAGGAGAACAATTCAACGATACTGTAAAAGGGGAAACAATTCTGAAAGACATAAAAACTGGGGTCAATACAATGACCAACCATGATTTCAGAGGATTCATAATGAAGCATGGTACCCCCCACCTCCCAATCAAGAGAGGTGATGGCTCAGAGTGCAGATGGAAAGGGAATATAAAGGTGGACTTAAAATGCTACGTAGGTGCCATTATGAAGTAGAGGTTAGAGTCACAGAAAGAGGAAAGGGGACCTTAGAGATAGTACAATCCATTCCCTCCTCCCCAATTTTACAAATGGAATTTCAAAGAGATAAAGGGAAGAGAGTTTGCAGAGGATGAAATCCACCCTATTCTGCTTCCTTTTTTCCCCTCTTCCTTACTATTTTTTGGACATGGTGAATGCAGGGATTTATTTTGATTGACCATAAATATTTGTTAAAACACTTTCATTTTTCTTTCTTTTTCAATGGGAAGTGGAGGAAGTCAAATTTTCATTAAATGAAACAAAAATAATTTAAAAAAGGAAATTGATTTGTCCGAGGTGATTAAGCAAAGGCAGGACTAGATTCCAGATAGTCTGGAACTCCTAAAATAGCTCTTACCATGCTATCCTCCCCTTCCCCTAACTCAAAACTTTTCAATGGCTCCCTACTACCTTTGGGAAGAAGTCTCTAGGCCTTGTACCTAGATTTCCAGTCTGATTTCACACTGTTCACCTTCATGTTCTCTCCATTCTAATCATAATGTCTTCTCAAATATGACAAGATCTCCTACCTATGTGGCTTTTCACCATGTGACCCCCAGGTCTAAAATGTACTCTTTGCCTCTTGAAATATATAATTTCTCTCCATTGAGGCGCCATTTCCTACATGAGCCCTTTCCTGATTTCCTCAGTCATCGACATTCTCTCTCCCTCTTGAAATTATTCTTTATTGTTTTAAATATATTTTATATTTATCTGTCCACTTTACCATCACTCCCCTTCCCTCATCACTTCTCTTCCACTGAAACTGGCCTTACTACTGTTCCTTCCGCAGGACACTTTATCATGTGTCTTTATACCATTGCATTGTCTTCCCCCTTGCCTGGTGCATTCCCTCCGCACTTACTCCTTTTAGAATTACTGGTATCCTTCAAGACACGGCTTCAGCACTACTTTCTACTCTCCTGACCCCTCCAGATGCTCTTCAAATTGTGTCGACTTATCAATGTTTCCTCCAAAATGTTCTCTTCCAAATAACCATTTCTGCTGAAAGCACCATCCTCTTCTCATGTCCTAGGTTTGCAACCTCACCACTAAGCTTGATTCTTCATTCTCCCTCACCCCATCAGCTGCCACATCTTGCCAGTTCTAGGCCACCATAACTATTCCATTCCTCACTCGAATCTAGTTCCTCTCTATACACACAGCTATGACTTTAGTTCAAGACTTCATTGTTCATCTCCAAGAGCGCAGCACTTCCCTCCTTTAAATCACTGTGTACTGCCAGGGACTTTCCTTAGGTATGGTTCCACCTGTGCCACTCCCTTAACTCGACAAACTTTGGTGGCTCCTTCTTGCCTACTGGACAAAACAGAAACTCACCTAAGTAGCATTTAAAGTCCTTTACATCAGGGTTCCAACCCACCTTTCCAGCCTCACTGGGTATCACTCCTCTTCCTAGATGCTTCAATTCAACCAAACTGGTCTTCTCCTTGTCGTGGACACATAACACTGGCCATCTCCCTACTTGGAACGAAATTCTTCCTCAACTCTACCTACCAGAATGCCCCTCTTCCTTTAAGACACAGTTCAAGCACGGTCTTCTTATGTATCCTTTCTAGAGTCCCTCAACTGCTAGCACGTTCTCTTCCTCATTACCTTGTATTTATTTTTATTTATTATCTTTAAATTTATTTATTTTAATTTATAAGGGCTCACCTGTAAGCTTGACTATAAATTCCTTGTGAGTATAGATTGCTTCATTCTTTGTATTTGTATTCTCAGGCACTCAGTAAGTACTTGTTTATTGATTTTACACATATTCTCTCTCTCTCTCTCTCTCTCTCTCTCTCTCTCTCTCTCTCTCTCTCTCTCTCTCTCTCTCTCCCTCTCTCTCTCTCTCTCCCTCCCTCCCCCCACCATGTTTATGTGTCTGTTGATATGTAGGCACATTATCTACCCTGAGAAAATGTAAGCTCTTGTAGGGCAAGAGGTGAGGGGCAGTTCTGGCCCTAGAATCAGGAAGGACCTAAGTTCAAATCTGGCCTCTAACACTGCATGACCCTGGCCAAGTCCCTTAACCCAGATTGCCTTAAAAAAAAAAAAAGAGGTATTTCATGATTGCCTTTGTATTCACAGTGCCTAGCACAGTGGTAAGAACTTAATACATTTTTTTTTTTTTGCTTTTTGGAGGGCAATTGGGGTTAAGTAACTTGCCCAAGGCCACATGACTAGGTGTTTGTGTGGGTTAAGTGTCTGAGGCTGGATCTGAACTCAGGTCCTTCTGACTCCAGGGCCGGTGCTCTACTCACTGCGCCACCAAGCCGCCCCCTACTTAATACATTTTTGATCAACTATTTAACATATTACATCTTTCTAATAAACTGCATGTTGTGGGAGGGTTATTAATCAATCAGTCAATATATGCCAGATTTTGTGCATGGGATACAAAAAAAGTGAAAACATCCTTGCCCTTAAGGGGCTCACAGTCATATGGGGGAGATGATATGTCCATAACTAGGTATATCTGAGATTTATACCAAGTAGATGGAAGATTCCCAGAGCAGAAGACACCAGGAGCTGGGGTGGGGTAGGAGACTAGGGAAAACCTGGAGAAAGTAGGATCTGACTTAAGAAATGTAAGAAGCCAGAGAAGCAAAGGAAGGAAAAGCATTCTAGATGGGAAGGACTGCCAGGGAAAAGGCACCGAGGTGGGAAATGGGATATTATATATTAGGAACAGCAAGTAGACTGGTGTAGACAGATTGTAGAGTCCAGAGAGAGAAGGGATATAGGAGAAGGATAGCCTGGAGCTGTCTGGAGAAGAGCTTTAAGCAGTGGAGGGGTTATATTTGATGCTGAAGCCAAGAGGCAACTCCTGAAGTCTGTAAGGGCGATATGAGGGCAGGGTCTGGTGTTTTTGTCTCAATGTCCCACCTCCTAGCACAGGTAGGTCCTGGGCTCTGTAGACACTAGATAGATGTTTGTAGATTTGAATTGGATCTGGGTAGCTGTGGGGGAAGATGATCTGCCAACCCTAAAGTGTTTTGTCAATGTGAGTTGTTGTTTTTATTATTCTGAACCTGTCAAGTGCCCTCATTTCCCCGAGTTAGCCTTGAATAAGCAGGTTCACTCTAGTTTACGGCTTTAAAATGCTATGCCCATACCATGTTTCCTATGTAGCCTTGGCTCATTTGATTAATTGCAAGTACAGACTTAGTTTTGTTTTTTTTTTCTGTGATCCTGTAAATGTCTTATTTTAATTCCTCCAGCTCAGGTCTCTCACTCTGCTAGCGCTGGCTCACTGATTGGTTGAAGAGTTCAGTCACTCAGTCAGTCAATTAGCAAGTGTGTATTAAGATTCTGTGCTAGGCACTTGGGATGCAGAAAAAGGCAAAGAGTAGACCGTCTTCTCACAAAGTTTGACCTAATAGGAGAGAGAACATGTAGGCAACTCTGTCCCAAAATGATTAAAGAGAGAAGAAAGTCCAGCCAGCCCTTACTACCTCAAGTGACCAATTCATGCAACCACAGGACTTAAGGCTGAGAGGGACTTTAAAAATCACTTGCTGAACCAGACTGACCACATCATTTTACACAGGAGATAACAGAGGGCGAAGCCAAGTGGCACAGTGGATAGAGTGCCAACCTGGAGGCAGGAAGAGCCGAGTTCAAATCTGGCCTCAGATACTAACTGTGTGATTCTGGCCAAGTCATTTGACCCTGTTTACCTCAGTTTCCTTATCTATAAAATGAGCTGGAGAAGGAAATAGCAGGACACTCCAGTACCTTTGCCAAGAAAACCCCAAATGGGGTCATAGAGAGTTGGACATGACCAAAGAATGACTGAACACAACAGGTACCAAATGGAAGAACTAGGATTTGATCCCAGGTCCCCTGAATACACCACTCCGTTTTGAAATTAAAAGAGAAAAACCTTATTTCTAAAAAATAACCAATCTATGTGCATGCTGAAAAGACAAAATGGTGTAAGGAATTATGGTCAACAAAAGTAAGGAAAAACACCCAGAATCCTGAGTAAGCTGATAAGGCTTTCTTTGATCAACCAAAAAGCATTTCTTAAGTCTCCTAGGAAGTGGGAGACATTGTACACAGTTTGGGGTGGGGGTGGGGAAATCCATAGACCAAAAACAACAAACAAACCCCCAAAATGGAAAAAAAAAACCGAAACAGTTCCTGTCCTGAAGGAGCTTATAGTCTATCAGAGGAGCTGACATTCTAAGGACGTAGCTTACATTCTATGACAGAAAGCTGTGCTTTCTAAGAATTCCAATTGTTGATGAAAACCGTTTCTATCCTAAGGCCTTGGAAGTAAACAAAAATACCCATACTTATGTCTATCTATCCATCTCTGTATCTACACACACACATACACACACATACAGTTTTGTGTATGGGCAGGGACTGGGGGAGAGTGGTCTCCCCCTCCTTTCTCTATTCCACTCATCCCCACCAATCTGAAGTCAAACCTTCTGGGCCACTGATGCTGACCTCTGCCTTGCTCTGACAAAGGCAACTGGCACTACCTATGGGCTCCTTGAAGGCAGGGGCTATCTTTTGCCTAGAGCTTAGCACAGTGCCAGGCATCAAGTTCAGAAATATTTACTGATTGATAGTGAATGACCAGTAAATATCCTATCTGCATTTTGAAATAGGGTTAAGATCTCTTAGAATACAAGGCAGGCTCAGATGGGGCCTGCATATGTACAGGGCAGGGCAGAAGTGGTATTTTTATCTTCTGGTGTTCCCTGCCTATTGTCCTCTTGAACGCACTGGAATGACAGAGTGACACAGCACCTTCCAGCAGTCTACAGTTTCCCTCTTCCACTCTCTAAATCTTCACCCCATGCATGGAACTTGGGAAAAAAAAATCAGGGGCACCATAGGAGGAAACAGTTTGTGTGGAAGGGTCAGTGAATATTTGGGATTCAAATGTGGGGGCTGCCTGCGTATGTCTGTGTGCCTTAATCAGTCAATCAACAATGATTACGCTCTTCCTGTGTACCAAGTATGGCACTAAGCGATGGGTATTTTTGTTGCCCAGTCATTTCAGTCGCTTCCTGAGCCCACTTGGGGTTTTCTTGGCAAAGACACTGGAGTGGTTTGCCATTTCCTTCTCCATCTCATTTTACAGATGAGGAAACTGAGGCAAATAGGGTTAAGTGACTTGTCCAGAGTCACATAACTAGTAAGTGTCTGAGGCTGGATTTGAACTCATGAAAATGAGTTTTTCTGATTCCAAGTTGAGTATTCTATACACTGTACTACTCAGCTAACCCTTACCTATCTCTATCTATCTATCTATCTATCTATCTATCTATCTATCTACCTACCTACCTATGCACATACATATGTATACATACACACAGGTATACAGATACGTCTCTTTCTGTATATCTATGTTTATGCATCTATATCTAGACACAGACATATTTCTAGATAAATCCATATATCCACATTCTCTCTATATATCTACGTCTACATCTAGATATACTGAGATATCTATGTCTATGCCTCTCTCTCCATATATGAATATATGTATATCTATGTGTGTATGTGTTTATGTAGATATATATATTTCTATATCCATATATAGATATATGGAAAGAGAGGATGAGCTTGGAAAAGGGCAGAATCATCAGTTGTCATTTAAATTATAATAACATCAAGAGGCTTATTACTTGGATTAGAAAGGCAGTATATAAAGCCGGAAATACAAAGAAGCCAAGATGTTATTTTTATGCATTAATCCTGGTATAGAAAAAAAATGATGGGGGGGGGTGAATCTTTAGCAAAGGCTGTGAACCAATGACTGTTCTAAAAAGGACACATTTTCATGAGTCATTTGCAGCTTTAAATACCATGTAAAAAAAAAGAAATGAGTAAAAATAAATCACACACACACACACACACACACACACACACACACACAGAAACTGCCTTTCATTTGATGCAGCAATCCCTCCCCTACAAAATTACATTATTCAGCTTCAGGAGGAGAGAAAAAGGAAACTTTTCATGTTTACGATGGTACTATTAGAAGGAAGCCCTATAAATGCAGTTGTTAAATTTCAAAGACAAAACTCCCAACCTCCCAACAAGGGGGTGATTCCCTCTGATAAAGCAAGGCCAGTCAGACCTAAAAGGTTGTTTGCCCCCAGATGATTGATGATGGCGTCTAGGTATCTGACTGATGTCTGGGTCTGATGAACCAAGCCCTGCACACACCATATGGGTTGACCTGCCTCTATCAAAACTTAAGCCTCCTTCCTGTTATTTGCCTCTGATGACATATACTGCAATTCTTCTGCTAAAGACGTTTGATCCTGCTAATTATGCTAGAGTGCCAGGACAGTATTTCAGAGTTCACAAATTGCTCCTGGGCACAGTACAAATTATACATAATGCATTATATTGTAATTGCTGTATTGTGAACTTGGTGTGCCTTTCCAACATAAAAAAATACCGACATTCAAGGAGTTTGATTATAAAAACCATAAGGGATTCTTTCAGATTGTAAACATCTGAAGACATAGCATTCTCATGAATTCCAGCCAGCTATTCTGGACACAGAGAGGGCGGGAAGGCTGAAAATCAAAGCAAAAAATATACTTCATCTTAATGTTTACAAGGGAAGAAAGAAGGTAGTTATTAGTCCAAGACTATGTTAACATGCAAAAAAAGAGGAAAGAATCCAAGTTGGGGGTGTCAAATACCTTTCATGTTATAGAGGGGAGATGGGGGTCAAGAGATTGAGGTTCTTCCATTGCTTGCTCCCAAGCTAACCATATGACTTACAGAAAATTATTCCTTCAGTGTGACCTTGGGCAAGTCACTTAACCCTAATTGCCCTGCCTTCTCCCCTGCAAAAAAGCAAAAAAAGAAAATTATTTCTTCACATTTCTGGGCCTCAGTTTACTTCCATGTAACTAGATGATTTCTCTGTTCCCCTCTGACTCTGATATCCTAGGATTCTATGATTCTCCTAGACAACAAGAAGACGCAGCAGGGCAGTGACCAGAACGACAAACATTGCTTTAGCAAAGACTAAAGAACAGAAAAATAGAGGGCGCTTTTGACCAAAAGCACTGCTCTCACATTCCTCATTTCCAGAAAACAGCAGATGTCATTTTAAAAGACACAAGAAAAAAAGAAAGAGGAAGAAAACCACAAGAAGACAGACCACAAGGTTGCTCTACCTGAATCTTAGGAAAACCTATCTTTGGACTTTTTTTTAATGGTAGAAAAGGATTACAAGGCAAACACTGTTATCAAAGATCACTGGCATGGGCTAAGCACCCACACTGTTCCAGATACTTTACCAAGGAGCGTACCCTACATACAGAAGATACAGTTCCTGCCCTCAAGGATAAACACCAAGAGGCCAGGTGGGTCATCTGCTGCCAACAATACCAAGGTAGAAAAATGAGATATAAGATTCATCCTGGTTTGTTTTCATTCACCTCCCTCACCAGAAAATCAAACAGGGACTATTACAAAATAGCCTTCTGCCTGGAAGGGGACTTCAATAACCTTCATGAACCAGCTTGCCAAACTATAAAGAATGAAATGTCCCTTTCCCTGAGTCCTACTGTGACCCTGAGATCCTGAAAGCAGTAGCAGCTGAGCCCTAACTCTGGAAAGCTTAGGAAGGGGCTATAAGTAGGGTTTGAATGATGGACATTGTGTGCATGTCCTCTGACGGGTGAGTGAAAAGTGTTTTGTCATAAAGAATCATATATTAAGGAAAGTATGGGGAGAGGTTTGATCTGCCTCAGCAGAAACAACCCTCATGGATCTTTTCATGATTCTTCCTCCCTCTTTTAGATAAAATATCTGTAGCTGGAGAGAATTTCCCCTCAGTCTGGCACATAGTGGTGGAAGGCAGGTTTGTAGGCAAAGTTTTATCTTCATGATCTCATAAAGTTGTAGCATGGTATGAGAGAGTGAGAAGGAGATAAATCTGGAGTCAGAGGATTTGGGTTTGGATGGGGCCCTGACATTTATTACTGTGTAACCTTGGGCAAGTGACTTAACCTCTCTAGACTTCAGTTTCCTTGTCTGTAAAATGAGGGGAATGGACCAAATGACCTCACATTCTGCTCTAAATCTATGGCATCATGATCTACATTGACTTATGGAGAAAGCAGAAGAAAATAACTGAGAATCAAGGAGTTCAGCCTTAGAACTTGGGTCTAATTCCAGTGTTCTTTCCACTGCATGAAACAAGATGAAATTTCAGTAATCAATAAAATGTAAAATCAACTTGAATTCAAAAGGTCAAATGCATGAATACAGAATATGGGATACAAAACTGGACAATAGCTCACGTAAAGAAAATTTGAGGGACTGGTTGTAGACTATAAGTTCAATATAATTCAACAAAAAAGGATAACATGATCTCTGGCTGCATTAACAGAATAACAGTGTTTGGAATGACACATACAATATTATAAGCCATTTTGTTGTTGACTGTTTTCAGTCGTGTCTGACTCTCTATGACTCCATTTGGGATTTTCTTGGCAAAGATACTGGAGTGGCTTGCCATTTCCTTTTATGTTTCATTTTACAGATGAGGAAACTGAGGCAAACAGTGTTAGGTGACTTGCCCAGGGTCACACAGCTAGTGGGTGCCTGAGGAGAGAACTGAATTCAGGTCTTTCTGACTCCAGGTCTGGCTCTCTACCCACTGTGCTACCCAGCTGCCTGAGATTGTAGAACACAGTGGTTCTCAAACCTTTTGGCCTCAGGATCTCTTTACAATCTTATAAATTATTAAAGACCCTTTTTTCCAAAGAGTTTTTATGTGGATTATATTTACCATATTAGAAATTAAAATATTGCAGTATTATTATGAAAAGAGTTTTGATTGTGGGGAATCTTAAAAGGGTTAAAAAAGTCTTGGGCACTGTCAGTGGTCCCTGGACCAGGCTTTGAGAACCACTGTTATACAATTCTCACTGGTGTATATATTTTAAGGGAATTCAAACCTGAGCCATGTGAGGATTAGTTAAATCCCAACTCACTATAGATGGCACTATATTCAAATATCAGGAAGCTGAGCAGTGACCCAGTGGCCTAATGGATAAGGCATCAATCTCCAGAACAAGGGATTATGGGTTCACATCCTATCTGGGTGGCAACATTTCTATTATGGGCACTAAGTGGCACAGTGGACAGAGTGCGGGTCTTGGAATCAGGAAAACTCACCTTCCTGAGTTCAAATCTGGCTTCAGACACTCACTAGTTGTGTGGCCATAGGCAAGTCACTTAACCTGCTTGCCTCAGTTTCCTCATCTGTAAAATGAGCTGGAGAAAGAAATGTATCTCTCCAGTATCTCTGTCAAGAAAACCTCAGATGGGGTCACAAAGAATTGGACATGACTAAATAACAACCCAAATGTCCCAATGTTTGAGTCCACCAGCACAGCACATCTTCATGTATGGTGCCTATCCATGTGATCCTTCTTCAAGCCCTCTTCCCCTGAGTCTGCTTGGGGAGTCCACTCAACATGCTAAGGGTCTTTTTCTCATGACCTCAGAAGGACACCACGGGGACCCTCTGTTACTCCCTGATCTAGCCACAGGAACAACCCATCTTTTTCATTCAGAGGCTCCCCAGATGATGTCCTTTTCTCCAATTCTTTAAAGTTCCTCATTTCTTACATGGTAGGTACACACTGCTCACATCCTCCATGTGCCTCATGCACTGACTTTGGGGGTTTACATAATTCCTTAGAGATTCCCATGTTTCTAGACTAACTGTCATCTAATACTACTTTAGGGCTGGTGCTGAAAAGATGAGCCTTTGTTTCCAGGAGAAGTTTGGGGTCATTAAAGGAGCTTTTCCATTTCCTGAAGACAATTCATCCGGCTTTCTTCCTCCTGTTCAAAGAGCACTTTAAGGATTACAATCACTTTACAAACAACCTCCAAAGGATGTAGATAATCTGACTCCTAGTTAACCTAAGAGGAAACCAAGGGTCAGTGAGATGAAATTTCTTTCCTCGGGCTATATAGGTAGCAAAGGTCAGGGCCAGGGTTTGAGTCTAGGCTTCCCATTCAAAATCGAATGCTCTAACTCTACTATTGGAGAAGAGATGATTTAAAGGGGACGTGAAAGTTGGCCTTCAAATAGCAGACCTAAAACCAGCTGGATCAAAGAGATGCCATCCCTGAAATTGTCCTGACATTGAACAGCAGTGAATTCCTAGTCACCAGAAATCTTAGTCAAATTACATGACCAAGGATGCTCTGGGTGGGACTGTTGCTTCAAGTAAAGGAGTGGACTACATGACCTGAGAGGTCCTTTTTCAGCTCTTTGATTGTATGATTGCATGGTCCTAGTACCAGTGAGAATTCATTCCAGTTCTCACAGCATCTGTTGCTTTCTCTCTATTCACGTGGTACCTCCCAGGTTTAAGCCCTCATCTCTTGTCTAGACTGCTTTACTAACCTATACCATGAACTCGGAATGTAGATTGAAGCAAGCTTTTTTCATTTTCTTTATTTTTCTCCCCCAAATGGCTAGTATGGAAATATGCTTTTGCATGACTTCACATACACCATAGGTATCATGTTGCTTTTGCTTTCTCAATGGGTGAAGGAGGAATTGGAGAGAGAGAATTTAGAACTCAAGATTTTTTTTTTTTGCTTTTTTTTTTTTTTGGAGGGCAATTGGGGTTAAGTAACTTGGCCAAGGTCACACGGCAAGGTTTTTGTTTGTGTGTGTTAAGTGTCTGAGGCCGGATCTGAACTCAGGTCCTTTTGACTCCAGGGCCGATGCTCTACTCACTGCGCCACCTAGCCGCCTCACAACTCAAGATTTTTTAAAAAAATGAATGTTAAAACTAAAATAATTTTTATAAAGAGGAATATTTTGTTAACTGTTAAAAATAAAAAAAAATTAAGTTGCCACTGAGCTGTATGGGTAACCTTGCATTGTATGGCAGGGCAAATGGGGTTCAGCTCTTTCTGGGTGATGTAACTTACTTCAAGTCACATGGAAAGCACAGAGCTGGGACTAGAACCCAGGACTCTCTCCATGCTAACTCCACTGACTTTTCTACCACAAGAGTAATAAATTATTTCATCCTACTTTCAAGTGAAAAAAACCCCAAATTCTAAAATTGCTCAGCTGCCCACAGAGAACCGTCAGTCAAGTTGCATACTGCAAATAACACAAGTTGGATAGAAAAGTTCTGTTAATCTTTGAAGCTGGGCCACAAACACTCAAACGTGCACTTGGCAGGTAGCTCACCTTCCATCAAAGAATTACGTGTTTCTCAACTGACTTGTCCTCCCACCTGGTTCAATAGTAACCAAATGGCTCAGCCAACTTCAAACCTAATTTAAGACCAAAGGTTGACAGCAAACAACTCTCAGAACTGCCAGGGACTTTAGGGAGAGCACAGTGCATGGAAGGCTGACAAGACTGGGTCCCAGCTGTTGACTCAAACAGTTACATGCAGTGCTGAGTAAAATTTACAATTGGATGAAAAAGTGCATTCATTAGCTGTCTGCCGAGATTGGGGCGCCAGCACCCAGAGGTAAGCACATGAAAGACCACAAGAAAAGTTGAATTTATTCCACTTTTTAAAGGCTCCCAACTGAAAAGAAAGTACTCACTCCATCTACTACAAAACTACTTTTATAAAGGGAATCTTAGGGTTAATCTCTAACCAGAAGCAGCAGCCATGAATTTAGTTCTTGGATTGAAATTTCCCACCCACCTAACAGACCGTAGGGCCATTCTCACAGATTTGATAAAAGACATCACATTCACTCTGGTATCCAATAAACCAGGCCAAAGGCTCGATGTAAGATCCACAAGAACTATGCACTCATTTCAAAATGGAAAGGTTTAGAGTTTCCAACAGAGCTAAAATCTTTGAAAGTTTTAAGTTTGTTTAATCATGGCCCCAGGGACCTTCGGACTTGGGAAGATGATTTAAAGACTGTATACGTGAATATTTCAAATCCATGTCCACAATCAAATATAACATTATTTTTGGCAACCTTCTTGGGTCTCGTCGGACAGTATCTCCATTTGCCAGTAGGCTGAACCTCAAGGAAGGACCTAGGATTACATGCCTCCCTCAAAAAACATCTCCCTCACCACCCATACAAAGCCTGGGCTTGCTTCTAAATGGTTAGTTAACATAACTTCCATCCTTTTCTATTCACCCTGTCCCAGTGATCTTTGAACTTCTGACTACCAGTGAAAAAGGCCACATTCTCAATCCTCAACTAACCATTTTCCTCATGCTTATCCACCTCCTCTGTCCTTCCCTCCCTCCCTCTCTCTCTCCCATCTCCTCCCTCCATGTCCACGCAGCACCCCTCTCCACCTCTACCTCCATACTCAATGTTATACTCTGGACTTCCTTGGTCTCCTTTCTTCTGTGCCTCTGGAATGCTAGCTCCATTAACTCACTTTCATCCTACACCTCCTTCTTTTGTGCTCAGGTCTTTTGGCCCTCACTGAGACACAGCATCCTCCTGATGACACTGGTTCCCTTGCTACTCTTTTTCAAAACTGGCTCCTCTTTCTTTCATGCCCTGACTCAATGTTCATAATAGTGGAGTTGGAGTACATTTTGTTCCCTATTGCCACTTCCAAACCTTCCTTTGTCCACCTTCACTATGCAATTTCTCCTCCTTTGAGATCTGTGTTATCCCAAATTTATCAACCAATTCAGAGCCTGGGGACTATTATTTATACACCTCCAAGACATTTTCCTTCCCCAATGAGATCAGTGCTTGGTTCTCCTCTCCATCTCCTGGCCTCATACTAGGGGACTTCAATGTATATGCTAAGACCCCCTCAAATACTCCAATGTGGCTGCTCCTCCATGTCACACCTGCTCTCCATGTGTGCTACCCAAGCCACTGCCTTCCTCCTGTTTGTTCCTATTTTATCTCATCAGGTGACCTCCTTAGCTCTCAAGGCTTCCATTATTTTCTATGTACATTATTCCAAGATCTACATGTCTAATAAATATAAAACCTATATTTATGTCTATGTATAATATATAAACATCAACAAAATATCGATATATGTCTATCTAATAAACACCTATATACCTGATAAATGTTTATCGATTAATTGATCTAGCATTCTCTGAGAAGCTACAGTTAGTCACATATCTCCAGTTGTCTCCTGGGTGTCACATTTGGGATGTCCCACAGATATCTCAAACTCAACATATCCAGAACTCATTATCTTTCCTCCCAAACCATTCTCTCTTCCAAACTTCTAAATTACCGTCAAGAGCACCATCACTCTGGACAACAAAGGCTTTCAACTTCGATGTCATACTCAACCCTCCCTCACCCCAATGTGTCCAATTCATTGGCAAATCTTTTTTTTTCACTTTTCACTTAGATACATTGCCTTTACCCCACTCATATAGCCAACAATTCTAGCTCAGGGTTCCATCACTTTAACTACCATAGTAGCAGCCTTCTAACTGGTGTCCCTGGTTCAGGTCTGTCCGCACTCCAACCTATCCTCCACTCAGCAGTCAAGGTGACTTGGTCTAAATGGCTGGTCTCACCACGTCATCCCCCTTCTCTGTGAACTGTGGTGACTCCACAGTACCTTCAAGATCAAATATAAAGTCTCTTATTTGTCATTTAAAGATCTTCATTAATGTTATCTCCCTCCAGAGAGAGAGGACTGAAGAGGACAAATTAAAGTTTGGGGTTTTTTTTTTTTAATTTTGGTTGTGGCTAATGTGGACGTTTGTTTTGCTTGACTATACACATATGAAAAAGATTTTGTTTTTCTTGTTTTCTCAATGGATGGGAGAGGGGGGAGAATTGAGAACTGAAGATAAAATAAAACTTAATTTAAAAAAATACTCTTCATAACCTGGCGCCTTCCTACTTTTCCTGCTTTCTAATCTGTTAATTACTTCCCTCTATGATTCAGCTACATGGGCCTTCTTATAGTTCCTTGAACTCTGCCCCTCCATCTACTACCTCCATGCCTTTGTACTGGCCATCCTCCATTCCTAAGATACTCTGCCCCTTCCCTTCTGTCTCATGGCTTCCCTGGCTCTTTCCAGACCCCATTCAAATCCTAACTTTTACAGGAAGCCTTTCTGGTTCTCCCCAGTTGCTAAAGCCTTTCCCTTTCAGATTATTTTCAGTCACTCTGCATAGATCTTATATTTACACAAGATATATACAATATACAATATGCTGTACACACACATATATTTATATATAAAATAGGAAGAGGTCGCATGTAAATAACTAGTAATTTATATGTTATCTTTAGAATGTGAGTTCCTTGAGGGAAAGGGCTGTTTTCTTTGCCTACACACAGTGAGTATATAGTAGATAGGAGTCAAGGCCTTGAGTCAGGAAGGCCTGAGCTCAAATCTGCCCTCAGACACTTGTTAGCTGTATGACCCTAGGGCAATTAATTTCATCTCTATTTGCCTCAGTTTCCTCAACTATAAAATGGGGACAATACTAGCATCTACCTTGCAGGGTTCTTGTGAGGATCAAATGAGATATTTATAAAAAGCATTTAGCACAATGACTGGCACACAGTAATGCCATATTGATGCTTATTCTTTTCCCTTTTGTCACTGAGGATGGAGTCTACAAAAAAAAATCCAGCACACACACACACACTCTCTCTCTCTCTCTCTCTCTCTCTCTCTCTCTCTCTCTCTCTCCATGTACCCGGACTTCCTCCATATAGCCCACTGACACTAATGGGTCCAGATGAGTTTGGAGGAAAGAGGGGAAGTCACTTAAGGACATTCTGGAGAAATTTTTAATACTGGCTACAAGCCATAGATCACTGGTCTCCAAAAAAATAATTCAGATCACCTATAAACCAATGAAGAAGTACATAGAGGGATTAAATAAAGGATGGTATATGACCAATGAGGAAATTCACAGGAAAAATCGCACAAAGGATATCAGACAGACAGATGTCCAAGAAAAGGATGTGGGCTGATCTTATGGAAAGCCCGAGGGATAGAAGGAGGGGTCTCCCACCTTTGCCTAAGCTTGGAAATTCTGGACTCCTAAGGGGTCCCTGGGAAAATCTGTCTGTAGACATTTTGCGAGGTATAATCTGGGGTATGGGCTAGTTCAGATAGTTCAAAGGGATCAACTCATTCCAATAACACTACAGAGGATTGTGGGTAGGTACAGGGGAAGGGAGGAGTAGGGGAAGAGGAGGAGGAGGTAGCATAGCTGAATTTCCCTGGCCCCTTCTGCTTTGGGGATCAATTTGTCTGTATCTTTTCTACTTTCCTGATGCCTGCCTGTTCCATTATTAGGCAGAATAGTACCTGCCTAGTAGGAGTGAGGTTCCCCTCAACAATTTGTGCTATTTCCTTATTTTCAACTGCCAACAAAATAGGTCCCTGGCTTAATCTCTGCAGAAAACCGAGGGTTCTAAAATAACAACAGCTCAGATTTTATGTAGCATTTTGAGATTTGCAATGTACTTGATCTTCTCACAACAAACCCATGAAGGACAGAATGGAAGTATAATTTTCCTCACTTTATAAGTGAGAGAATGGAGGCTCAGAAAGATTGAGTGAGTGACCTACGAGTGTTCCCAAAGCCATTAAGTATCAGTGCCAGGAAACGTGCATTAAAGGTATGTTTGGAAAGCAAGAAGAATCTTTGTTGTGGATAAAATCAAAATCTTGCTAAAATAAAAGCACAGCCTAGAAATGCCCAAAGTCATCAACACCCAGACTCCTTTAAATGAACAGAATACTCCAGAACATTGGAGCATCCATAACTAAAATGATCCCATATGCTTGAAACGAGATTCTGAAGCCCTATGGAGTAAATATTTTTCTTTAAAATGGACACTTAATTGTGACTTTGGCTGAGACTATGGCTGATCATAAGACAATTCTGAGAACTGCCAAGAACTATATTCCTAATATCTGACTGCTTTTGTAACTCAACCATATTATCAGAGAAAAGGGGCTGGCACAGAAAAGGAAATTTGGCTAGAAGGGACGGTCTTGGAAAACAGAGCTCATGTGTCCTCTTAGATCTACCAAGGGCTTCCTGTGTGGTCTTGGAGAGGTCACTCACAGCCTCCCTGAATTTCAACTCCATCCATGTGATTTTTATCAATGTATTTTCTACCATACCATAGAGTGTCGTGGATAGAAAGTCTGAAAGAATGTCTGCTTTAGAGTTCAGGCTTGAACTCTCACTGGCTGGACTAGGCACTTAACCTTGCTGAATCTTAATGCCTTCACCTATAAAAGAGCCAGCAACACTTGTTTTTACCTATATCTGTGTCATAGGATGCCTGGGAAGAGAAGCCTTTGCAAACTGCAGAGCTACTACAGACCATGCTGAACTGGATTCAGTGAAGACTTATTCTGTACTGGGGGCTGGGGACACAGAGGAGGCAAAAATAAGGTCTCTGCCCTCACACAGCTCCCAGGCCAATAGGGGAGACAACTACCATGAACATACAAGATACAGACAAAATCAGTGGAGGGAAGCCCCGAGCCCTGACTAGCACTCACAGCAAAGACCAATCTACACCATTCACTGAGAGTCTCCCGTCTGCTTTTAGAGCCAACTGATAACCGGCCAGAGAGACAGACTTAGATGTTCAAGGTCTCTGCATCTAGCAAAACCTTCATCTGTAAGAGGACACTCTAGGGAGGCCAAAGTTAAAACGGCTTATTTTAGTCCAAGGAACACCTGGTTCCATAAGAAAACTGCCACAAGCATACAATCCCAGGCATTTTGTCTAAGCAGACAAATCTGGAGAACCTTTGAGACCAGGGGTTCTTAACCTGAGGCCTGGGGACACACACGCACACACACGTATATTTGTGTATGTACAGATATACAAATATGCATATGCACAATGTGTTATACATTGCAATGCAACATATACATATTCCTATGCATATACATACATGTAGTGTATATATTGCATACGTGTAATACATGCTTATATACTCGCACACATCATATACACACATTTATATCTAGATCTAAATACACATATACATGCAATGTAAGATATAACTGTGTATATACACAGTATACTTACTATGCCTCAGTATACACACATATGTGTAAATACACATGTAAATGTAGGCATGCACAACATATACACACTTATTATAGATACCTATGCTGGGGTGTGTACATACATATGTGCATACACGTACACTATATAACAATGCATATGTATAGAAATAAATATACATGCATGCAATGTAATGTATACCTATGGATGTGCAGCAATGTAATATGCATGTGCATACATCTAGACAAACACATGTAAACATGGACTGCATACACATGTAAGTGCATATGCAATACAGGCCAATGTGTACATACACATGTAGTGTAATATGCAACGTATGCATGTGAAATATATGCATATGCAATCAGTTTCCTTTGTAATTCTATACATTTTATTTTGTGCACATTATTCTGCAAAGGGGGCCACAGGCTTCACCAGGCAGTCAAAGGGGTCCATGAACCCAAAAAAGATGGAGATCCCCTGCTTTCTGGGGATTTTTCAATCCCCACCCTGCAGCCACTTTGTGAGTTGCCCTGATGCCCTCAACTGCCAATGACAGGCAGGAGGGAGGCCCCAGCCCTTGCAATCCCTCTGTCATTCAGGGACACACATCCTCACTCCTGAGAGCAAAGGGCCAGGTTAACTACAACCTGGGATGTCATAAAGGAATGAAAGAGAAGCCGCAGCTATAAACTTTTCAGAATGGAAGTTGTCTCTCTTGGAAGTGCTCCCCACACCCAGAGGTTGGGGGCCCCTTCCCCAGCTTTCGGTATTTTCTTTGTGTCTCACTGCAGGATGTGTGTTAAGATGATCTACTGTGTGTTTAAATAGATCATTAAAAAAAAATAACCCACACATGCACAAGGCACAAAATCCTGAAAGACGGAACATTATGAAAAATGAAAATGTACTAAAAATATATTTGAAAAGTGCTTCAAACAGAAAATTACATTTAGGAAATAACATTTTAATGACTTAAGCACAAGTGACTCAGAAACATATGGATTAAATTTCCTTCAAAATACATATGGGTTTAAAAATTGAAGAACCGCTGGGCAAAATAAGTTTGGGTCTATAGACCCCCACCCTATGCTGAAAAATTAGACAGATGTCTGACACAGGCCAGTGGGATTCCTATTTTGATCAGGCTCAATGGCCAGATGTTTCTGTTTGCTGACCAACTAGTCATTACCTTAAAAAAAGTTGGCAGCTATTTTTCTTTCAAGTCATTTTAATGATCTCTCCTAATGAAGGCAGGATGGTCAATGCGTTGATAAATACAGAGGCAACATGGCAAAGTAGACAAAGCGCTGGACCTCAGTCCAGGTGGGACCTACACTCAAATCCCATCTGTGACACTCATGAGGGACAAGGGACAAGTTAACTTCTCTGGGCTCCAATTTTCTCATCTGTCAAATGGAGCAGGGTTTATTATTTGGGCCATAGATGCTTCCACCATAGTGGCCTTCTCTGGATACCAATGCCAGCTCCCCTGCAGACATCTCTGGCATTGCTAGATTCCTCTGGTTTTGGTCTCAATCCTATTCCTCTGCATTGGGGCCTGTGGAAGCCTCACTGTACTTTTAACAAACTGCCCATTCTATATTTATGACCTTCCTTATATTTATTTCTCTACTCCCTCACCATCTTTAAATCCCTTCACAACCCAGCCCCAACTTCCCCATTGCCTTGGTCCATGGCTTATCGCCAAACTGGCCTTGACTTATAAATGACACTCCACAGCACCTGAGTGCCACAAACTCTCACCTGGCTTCCCCCTCTTGGGAATCTCTAGTTTCCTTCTAAAATGCTCAAGAGGTAGGGTAGAAAGAACATGCACTGGAATCATGAAGACACGAATTCAAATCTGGCTCCCCCCCCCCCCCACTTAACTAGGTACATGACCTTGGGTAAATCACTTAACCTCTGTGTATCTCAACTCCTTCACTTATCAAATTAGGACAATAAGAACAATCACTTCAAGGGGTTACTATGAATAACAAGTAATATCAACCTTAAATTACTATACAATTCATCATCGTCATTTTTGTTATCTCTCAGATCATCTAAATTCAGGGAACCATTTAGGATCATCTACAAGATGGTGAAGTCCACTATGGCACAGACCATGCCTTCCTTCAGCTTGATTTCTCCCCAAGGTTTACCTAAATATGTTTATAAAAAAGTGTTGAATTGAAATGGATTCAAAATAGCCCAAGTGTCAAAAAACCTTTGAAAGGTGGTCTTCAGGTATCCAAATAACAGGTTAAGTATAGTTTATACTAAGTAGGAACAGACATTCAGATGATATTGGTAATGTACTTTGTAAATATTCCAATGCTATATAAATGCGCTGTATACACACCAGTTATCATCTTTACTGGAAGGCAAAAAGATCGATTCACTTTTGGGTAGGGAATTATCTATTCTGCCCATCTATATGTAGTCAGAGTGAGAAAGTCTACTACTAACTTAGAATGATCAATTGGCTTTTTCAAATGGGCAGTGTTAATCTAACACATTTCAGCACACTGACTAGAGAAATTAAGTGATTACGATTCTCATACACCTTCCTTTTTCTGGTACCTATACAATAACATCCATGATGGCTTTTTTTCTTCTATGGTTTCATTCAAGAGTAAACACATCTCCACAGTGAAAGAGAACTCTACTGAATACTTTTAAAGTACATGAAAAAGCAAAGCAAATAGCCCCATGTTTCTTAGAATGGGGTCCATTTGATGAAACATGGCCAGCTGCAGAAATGCCTAATAATCAGAGAACTTTTTAGGGTATTTCAAAATCAAATGAAATATGGATATACTGAAAAAAATACTAGTAAATTTTTGTTAAATATGTTTGAATTTGTACTCCTCTAGTCTTACTTAGATGGGTCGAGCTAGGGATTCTGCCTTACTTTTTTGTCCCTAATTTTGAAAATACACAGAAAGAATATTCAAAATAAACTGAATTCTCTCAAAATCAGACCACCAGAAAAGGCATCTGGATCTAGAAAAAAGCAGCTTCAGGAGAGAATATACTCACTAGTATTATGAAAATAATTCAAGGACAAGGTACTTAACATATCGTTTATATTCAGCCAATTACTATAACATTTTCTTCAAAAAAGAATATACTGTAGTTAGTTGGTCCTGCAATATCAGCAGCTGTCAATTATCCATGTTAATGGAGAGAAGCTAACAGCATGAATCTGCCGCTCCTCCTGTCCATCAGCTTCATGATAGTTATAAAATTTGAAATGTATGAATAGATTGAAATAACATTTCTTGTTATAGTGATGAGTGGGTGAGGAGGTACTGTCCTGCCATGATGACCTTCTCCATCCAATGTTGTTTAATGGAAAAATAAAATCAGCAGCTATGAAGCCAGAAGGCTGAAGTCCACTGTTTCTTACCAACTGACCACTGTCAGAGCTCTGCCAGAGCAAGGCACAAAATTGTGCCACTGGAGGCATTACAAATGTATGTTCTCTCTCACCTAGGCTGGGCCCACTCTGCTTTACAGAAAACCTTTTATTCATCTCCTACTGACTCCCTGTTACAAATCTTCTTCTTAAGCCCCAAATTCTACTATAATTATCCTTTCTTCCTCAATCATCAATCTCACCATTTAACAATATCATGGTCACAATATTGAGAGTTCTCATTTCCACCTTCCCTGCCCCCCCAATTGCCTTCAACCTCAAAACCTCCTTAGATCTTCACCAATCCTTTCTTCCATGATCAGAGGCTACGGTTACTCTGCTCCCTATTAAAGCTGTCCCCTCTCCGCAACGTTATTCTCCCTTTTTGACTCTTTTGGAGTTTGTGACATTAGTCATTAAATCAGCTTGATTTTGATCCCCAGAAACATTTCAAGAACACTCACGATCACTTAGAAATGGAAGCAGGGAGCACTGAGAGCTAGTATGGGTTCGTTAAGAACAGATCTTGCCATGCTTAGCCTTATTTCCTGACAGGATTGTTTCATTAGTAAACCAGGGGGATACTTCAGAAAAAGCTTTCCTGGATTTCACCAGGGGGTCTCAAGATATTCTTGGACTGAGGTCACTCACCCCCTCTGCTCCTGGGAATCCCTTTGAATGGAGGTAGGCATGGAGAATGCCTCCCATAACCTTCATTTAAGGAAGGTGCCCAGTGCAGTCATCTCTTTATTCCTCACTGGACTGCAGCCCTTCG
Organism: Gymnobelideus leadbeateri; assembly: GCA_011680675.1. Lineage (NCBI taxonomy): Eukaryota > Metazoa > Chordata > Mammalia > Diprotodontia > Petauridae > Gymnobelideus > Gymnobelideus leadbeateri. The sequence continues at coordinate 699,640 of WOXC01005556.1, read as the reverse complement.
GCCTTCCTAATTCCCCACCTCACCAGGTACCTTCTCTTCCCTCCCCTTTTCAGCTTTCTTTAGTGTGCTATCTTTCCCCATTGGACTATAAGAACCTTAAGAGCCAATACCATAGTATTTTTTTTTTAACATCTGTAGCCCCAGCATTAAGCACAGTGTCTAGCACATGGTAGGAACTTAATAAATACTTATCGACTAAGGAGATCTGGAATATTACATTCAGTTCTGGACACTTTCTGAAGGACATTGCCAAACTGGATGACGTAGAGAGGTCATTGATCAGAATGGAGAGGACTGGATACCAGTTCACATAAGGAGCTGCTGAAGGAATCATGCATGTTTAAGTCAGAATGGGGAGCTCACATTATTTATTGTCTGCACGCATCTGAAAGGTCAAATGGAAGAGTTGATGGGCTTAGGTTTAGTCCAAAAATAACAAAATCTAGAAAATGACTACTACAGTTCCATAAATTGTAGCAGCAAGCACCCCAACATCCCCAGGGTGGGGGCCAACACAGGTTCTTAGATCTGCTTTTCTAAAGGAAAGCAACTCAAAATGGGTTAACAAGCTTACTTTAATCAAACATATATCATTTACCTAGTTCAGGGGAAAAAGGTCAGCACCCTGAACTTCAGAGTTACAGAACTTACAGATCAAACAGACAGGCTTCCAAACTGCCCAACCATTACATCCATACCAAATCACAGTTACCAGAGAGGGAAGCATCAACATCTGGGTTTTCAAAGCCAGGGGTCTCTCAACGGCTGCCCCATCTCATCTCATCTGGTCAAATCACTCAACACTTCTCAAAGTGAGCCCCAAAGCAAAGCCTCCCATCAGGGTTTATATAGCCTTCTCCTGGCTCAGAGAATGTTACAACCTTCTTGACCCAGTGCCCAATCACAAAGTATCAAGGTGTGGGTGTTCCTGAAAAACAAGCCTCCCACCACAGGCTCCAGGTGCACTTTACCTAGGGGCAGGGAAGATCTTTAAATTTGCATTTCCATTACATAAATACATCGCATATATACTAAGTGTGTGTGTGTGTGTGTGTGTGTGTGTGTGTGTGTGTGTGCGTGCGCGCGCACGCGCAAGTAGAGGGGAGTGTGGAATAGTGGACAGAGAGAGAGACTATGTGAGAGGCAGACCCAGGGAGACCCAGATGCAAGTCCTGCCTTTGACAATGGCTCCTGAGGCATGAGGCACCTCTCCAACATTATAAGCTGCAGAGAACATACTAACTCTTACAGTGGTAGGAGGATATCCCTCACTTGGACGTTTCTTCTATCAGTGAAATCAAATCATAGGTCCCGTCCTCCATCCATGTCTAACTATCTCTCATGTATTTATTTCCTATCATTTAGATGAAGATTAGATACATCTCTCATATACTTATCTGCTCTCATTTAACTTATCTACACCCATATACACACATGCGTATGCATAGATACACATATCTGTGCATATGTGTGTATATATGTATATGTGTGTGTGTGTGTGTGTGTGTGTGTGTGTGTGTGTGTGTGTGTGTATGTACGGAGGGAGTTATTTTCTCTCCCAAAGCCCTGCCAACGGTTCCTATGCCTAAAACTTTTCCAGCAAAGGCCAAACAAGCATTTGTTGAAGGGGATGTAGCAAAGATTCCTGTTTTGGATGAGAGAGTGTAATAAATGCACTCTCGGGTCCCTTTCACTTCCAACATTCCATTTTCCTGAATACAGAAAGGAGTCAACGTTAGAGAGGATATTTCAGCTGAAGACTTATGGCATACATGATTGCTGTCTCCAAATGATTGAAGGGTTGTCATGTGGAAGAGGGATTAGCCACGGTTTGCTTGGCCCCAGTGATCACAACTGGCACCGAGGAGTCCTACTGAGGGGTCCTGCTGGGAGGCAGACCCGCTCAATAAAAAGAAAAACTTCCTAACAATTAGAGCGGTCCAAAAGTAGACTGTGCTGCCACTGGCAGGAGTGAGTTCCCAGACACTGGAGGTCTTCAGAGAAAAGCTGAATGTTCACCTGTGGAGAGCATTGTAGATGAGATTGCTGGATTAGATAACCTCTGGGGTCCCTTCCAGCTCAGATCTGCTTTGTATTAACCCATTTCTTTTTCAAACTTGTTTAGGGAAGGACTGAACAAATTATATTTGGGGGGGGGGATTGTCTAATTTCTGCTTTCTGGGATATGAGTCTGGTCATCATCTTAACTTTAAAAATAACTGTGAAAGAATGATCACAACCATGTAAATGGAAAAAAAAAACAGCACCAAAAAAATGGAATGGAGTCTAACTGTAATGAACAAACTTGGCCCTGAAGAAATGAAGAGACAATGCACCTCCCTTCTATTTTAGCAGTGGTGTGGGACTATGGGTGTGAAGCAATGCTTACCCAGCCATTCTCAGTGGATGTGTTGGTTAGCTTTGTTGAAATGATCCCCCCCCCACACACACCCTTCTCCTTTCTTTTATCTTCTTTGTTCTAAGTGATGGCTCACTGGGTAAGAGGAGGAAGGACATACTGGATGTTCTGCAAGTTTTAATACACTTTTAAGCTTTAATAGCTTAATACTGCATTAAGACTTTTGGTATATCTTATACTTATAAATAAAAGTGATAAAAATGGAGCTATCGATAACAATAATTATATCCTTTTTAAAAATAAATAACAAGTAGTATTACAAAACACTGAAGTTTTTGAAAGAGAAAAAAAGTGGCCAAAATAATTTAAATGACCATATTCTTTTTCTTACAGAGTAGATACGGAACTGAAAAAACTGGTTGACTCATAAAATTAGTCAAAGGAAAAGGTACCAGGTTCTTAATAGTTATGATGTTGCTTGAGTCCTAGATCTTTTTATTGGTGAATACTCAAAATAAACGGTAGGTTCTTAAGCCAAGCACAGAACTGAGAGCCTGTGCCATGGCCAGGTGGTCTAACAGCTACTGTGGCACACAATAAGCCATGGTTTGATAGGAAATGTTCTCAGGATGCCCAAGTACTAAGGGAATATTAAAGTATAGCGCAGAATCCCACAAAGCTGACCTGACCCTCAGCACTTGCTCCTTAATAAACTGACTGGGGCACCATGGTTGTCCAGAAGACAATGTTGTCTGGAGACAGAACCACTTAATTGCTCAGGAGGTGATTTGGAACCAGAGTTTCCTATGGGTCCAGGATACTTGTGCCCTCTGGTCCTGCCCAGATGACTGAAGGGTCCTCTTATGACCAGCTTGTGAATTTGTCATGAGGTATGACTTTTCTCTTTCTTCCACACCATCCATAAGTGCTCAACAGATACTTTTTGGATTGATGGGTCACCACAAAGTAAAGAGAGAAGGGACCTATAAAAAGGTGTATGTGTAGTACCTGGCAATCCAGAGGCAGAGGATAAATCCATGGGCTCCTAGTGCACACTGACCTCCCTCTAAAATCATACTGGAGAATTTCCTTTATGTCCTGAAGTCTCCTTGCCACTGTCCTACTCCTTTACCATGTCCATCCTATCAGAAATTTGAACTCTCAACTCTAGCTTCCATCTCTGACTGATGAATCTCGTCTTGGTGGGTACTATGACATTCCCATTTCCTGCAGTTCTCCAGCTCCAGCTTTCCTGCAGCTCTAATATGTGTCACCTTCCTCCATCTGAGGGTAAGCCCCCTGAGGACAGGAACTTATATGCATTTCATTTTACCTTCAGTGCTTAGTGCAGTGTCTGACACATAGTAAGCCCTCTACCCTCTACCTATGACCCACTCATTATTTAGAATTTTATTGTTAAGTCTGTTAAAGTCTGTTTTGTTTGTGCCCTCCGAACTGATGGCTATTCCCCCTGAAAGCTAAATAACAGGGGGCTGAGAGAGAATATATATATATGTCCTTTATTTAATTTTACAGTTGTTTCCTTTCCATCTTAAAATTGAGGGGGAAAGGGGGTGGCTAGGTGGCGCCGTGAGTAGAGCGCTGGACCTGAAGTCAGAAGGACCCAAGTTCGGATCTGGCCTCAGACACTTAACACACACAAACAAAAACCTAGTTCTGTGACCTTGGGCAAGTTACTTAACCCCAATTGCCCTCCAAAAAAAAAAAAAAAAAGCAAAAAAAAATTGAGGGGGGAAAAAAGAAATAGATAAAAAAAGACTTGGTTTCCTGAAGTCAAACATGCCATTTCCTGTATTTTAGAATTGAATAGATGGTTAAAACGACTTCTAATAAACGAAAGCAAGGACAGAAAGAGAAACAGAAATAAAAATTTCTCAACTTATTCTAGGTGTTTTTTCCTCTTTTTTATTTTTTCCTAATGCCCAAATTCTATTTTACAGTAGAAATGCAGACCACTTTGGAAGGTGATTTCTGGCTTCCTTCATATCCCAGCTAAAATTACACCTTCTATGAGAAACTGTTCCTGAAGCCTTCTCGGTGGCACAGTGGAGAGTGCATCAGGTTGGAGACTGGAAGACCTGAGTAAAAAAATCTGGCTTCAACTGCTTAACTAGCTATCTGACCTTGGGCAAGTCACTAAACCATTATCTACCTCAGTTTCCTCATCTGTAAAATCGGGATAATAATAGCACCTACCTCCCAGAGTTGTTGTGAGGATCAAAGGGGTTAATAATTAGAAAGTGCTTAGTATAGCTCCTGGCTTATAGCAGGAGCTTCCTTCCGAATCCCTCCCCTAATGTGAGTGTCTTGCTTATCTCCAATTTATTCTGTATTTTTTAATCTGTATTCTTTGTCTATGCTGTCTCTCCCACTAGATTGTGAACTAGTTAAGAGGAAGGATTTGTCTTTTCCCTTTCTTTGTAAACCTAGCACTTGGTTTAGTTCCTAGCACATAGCTGAATCTTAATAAATGCCTGTTGATTATTAGTTTTATTATTATGGTCTCTCTCTCTCTTTACATATATATATATATATATATATATGTTACTATGGTACATATAAACTTCATTTATAGAACTATATTTATTACATAAAGGATATAATAAATATAGTTATGCCTCTACATTTATTTGCAATATTGCTGTGTCCTAATGCATGGTCCATGAATGTTATATTACCAGACTGAAAGAAACCACAAATGCAATAAATACAGAAAAGCATGGCAAAATGTACACGAGCTAATGCAGAGGGATATAGGCAGAGCCAAGAAAACAAGATGCAAAATGACTACAATGACGTAATTGGAAAAACAACCACAAAATTGTCACTAGTTGTCCCCCGAGCCAATTGCCAAATCTGGCTTCTTGGCTTAAATCCGGCCTTCTATAAGAGGCCTTCCAGGTTCCTGAGGCCACTGCTGCCTTCCCTCCCCCCACCCCGAGATGACTTTCCATCTACTCTGTATATAGATTTTGTGTTCCTAGCTAATTATATGTTGTCTTCCTATTAGAATGGGGGTCTCAGAGGGCAAGGGCTGTTTTTGCCTGGCACATGGCACTTAATAAATGCTTATTGACAGGCGAACCAAATTTGCCTGGTTGAAAGAATTTCATTAATGTATTTTCAGCATGTCATAGGTTTGTGAGATTTGAAGCCTGGAGAGACTTGATAAGATCACATTACTGAGATTGATGTTTATTAGTTTACAACCTGCCAGACCTAAATTTGGTCTAGCAACCAACAGGACACTCAATATAAATACCTGGGGACCATCCCCAGTTGTCCTGATCTACATCTTGCCACTGGACCCAAATGGCTGTGAAGGAGAGAGTGAGGTTGGTGATTTTGCACAGCCCTGTGTCACTTAAATCCAATTCACTTATAAGTCATGACATCACCTTCCTGATGTCAGGGTCCTCTTTGAAAATGAAGGACAAACAACAACAATAAACACCCATCCAATCAGCAGTGGTGATCAGTCCTAACCTCAGTGCCTACAATCACTGACATTTACATTTATAAAGAAAAGACAACAGGGAACATGATGTGTTTCTCTCTATAGAACAGAAGTGGGAATAATTCATCATCAAAATTAGGATGGTCAAAAAACTGGATGGAAAACAATGAATGCAATCAACCAATTTGTTTTCTTGTTTAAGTGAGGTCTAATAACTAGTGTGAATTATTTTGTGGGGGGAAGTGAAATGACAAATTGTTTTGAAATCAAACAGTAAGGCAGGGACAATTTAGAATACAGTCACCTTTGAAATAAAACTTATGTGAAGGAGATCTGCTTGGAACAAAAACTAATTTCAATAAGAAGTATCTTAACCTTGTGGCAGGAAGCCAGCTTTGTCGGTTCTTCAACAGCAATTCCTGCCAATAGTAATACTGAATGACTTTCATTTGGAACGCATCTCTCTCTCCTATGTAAGAGTTCAGGATGCTGTTTCTCCAAGAAAGTTATCCCTCAAGCCTTACTGTGTGTGTGAGTACTGGAAGATTATTCTCTCTGTATGTAATTTTTACAATACTTCAATAATAGAAGACAGAACTTACAAAGAACACACTGCATGCCCCTTCTTTACATACATAAATAAATGAATGGATAAATGAACAAACAAGTAAATGAATGAATAAATAAATGAGTGGATGAAGAGTGTCTTGAACTGAATAGAAACCCAATAAATATTTGTTGAACTGAGTTGCCCAAGGTCCCACAGCCAATTGGAGGCTGAGCTGGAAAGAGACTCCAGGTCCAGGGCTCCTGTTACATTATCAACAATTCAATTCCATGAGGAAATGTGAAGCCTGGATTCTGGATGGATCACCATCAGTGTGAGCCTGGCCAATTCAATTCAAACATTTATTAGGTGCCAACTACGTAATAAGACTACTAATAATAGAAAGAACTTGGTAAATTGTAAAGTATTACATAAATATCTGTGTTTATTACATTATTTCATCTCTACAACTTCTATAATTGAAGAAAATGGGACTCAAAGAGGTTGACTTGTCCAAGGTCACACAGATAGGAAGTATCTAAGGCAGGATTTGAACGTTTTCTTGACTCTCAAGTCTAGTTTTCTAACTACTATACATGCTGATTCAAAGTACAAAGCCCCAGAAATACAAGCATGAAAACAACAATTCCTCTCTCTACCCTCAGAGTGCAAACCAGTAAGGGGAGTGACGTACCCAAATAAGCTTACTGGCTGTTAGAATCAATAACCTGCAGGAAATAAACTACAAAGGAGTGTAAGATTCAAGAGAGGATTGGAGGCTGAGAAGACAAAGGGGAGAGAAATCAGGAAAGGTTTCATTGAGGGAGTGTTGCCTAAGAAAGAAGGGCAGTGTGAGATCACAGGTTACAAGTGGGCTTTATCACAGCATTCATGAAAAGGAAGGAAGAGCATGAGCTAAAGCTGGAGGGGTAGGCTGGGGTCAGACTGTAGAAGGCTCTGAATGCCAGGCAGAGGAGTTTATATTTATACTGTAGATCCTAGAGGGAAACCTTAGGGGTTACCTATAGGTAAAGAACATGGTCTGACCTGTGCATCAGGAAGATACATTCGTTAGCAGTGTGAAGGATGGACTAGAAAAGAACAGAGACTAAAAGCCAATGGAAGTTTCCATAGTTTCAGCACCAATTGATGGTGGCAGATGGGTACCTCAAAGATATCTGGTAGGATACAAATAAAAATTATTTCAACTAATACTTTCCTCCAACTCTACTCACACTGTGTGATCACTTACAGACTTCTAATGCTAATGGAGAGAAGAACCAATCGATCACATTCTGTAAGGGTGAAAAGTATTATGGGCATTTGGGTACTACCATCAATGGGCAGAAAAGTTCTTTGAATCTAAGTAACATTCCCCATCCCCATATTCCCACACTCCCTTGCCTATATTAGGAACCTGATTTATTTTTTGAAAATCAATCCCTACAACTGAAAATGAACCCAGGCACTTTTGAGAATAGTAGAAAGTATAATGGGGTGAAAATCTAGAGTCCTGGGTATAAGTCCTGGCTCTGAAACCGACTGGTTGTTTGACCTTGAGCAAGGTTTCTCACTTTTGTGAGCTCAAAGAAAAGACCTGATGGGAACACTACTAGTATCTTCAAGCATCTGAAGGGCTGTCATGTGCAGGAAGGACTGAACTGGTCCTTTGTGGGCCCCAGTGAGAAGAGTCAGGAGCAAGACAGGGAGGTGCCGAGAGGCCAAAGTAGGACCGACATCAGGAAAGCCTTGGTATGGGATATGATTTCTATTAAAGAATCAGATTCTTGTTCTGGGAAATGGAGGGGTGGGACTAAATATAAAAATTGGCAGCAAATGGCAAGAAATCCAACTAAAGGAATGCTATCCTTATATATGCCATAAGATAAGTTGTTTTCTTTTCAAATCTTTTGAAAGTCAACCAGCTGTGGCCTAAAAGGCCAATACAGGTTAGAACATAAGACTAGACTCAGAAACTATCTGGAGAATAACAATAAAAAACTCAGAATGAATTATAAAGGCACCAAAGGTATTTTTTTTTTTTTTTGCTTTTTGGAAGGGGGGAGGTAGGACAGTTGGGGGTAAGTGACTTGCCCAAGGTCACACGGCTAGTTTTGTGTTAAGTGTCTGAGGCCACATCTGAACTCAGGTCCTCCTGACTCCAGGGCCGGTGCTCTATTCACTACAACACCCAGCCACCCCTACCAAAGATATAAAAAAAAAAGAAAACCCTGTATATTAGAAAGTGGAAGGGAAAAAATTAAGATGCTCCAGAGCTCTAAAAAGGCTAATACATAGGAGGCTACTGTTTGCTTCCCTGCTATATCTTGACCTAGCCAATCATCAGGAAAAGGAAAACTTGAGGGGAAATAAGGCTCTAAAATGGGCTGGTCTGTGACATCTTTGGGAGAAACGTAGAGAGAGGCAGTTGGCCTTCAAAAACTAAAGAAAAATCAGCAAAAATAATTTTGGAGAAAGCACGTAATACATCCTATAAATATTATTAAACATAAATGTCACCAGTAGCCAGATCTGGCATTCAGTAGACCCATTTCATAAACCTCCCCAAGGGTGGACCCTCAGATTACTTTGTGGCTTCATTGCTCTCAGACTCGGGTAAACTATTTAAATTCAGTTTAACATTTATGAATTGACTGTGGAGCCCATGGCACTGCATCAAGGTAAAGGCAAATGCTGCAAATGTAATTAAGCTCTAAGAAAGAGTGTTTGTTAATGTTAACTCAGTGTATTCTGAGCTTAATTTTACCATGATTACTGATCTAAGTGTCCAAATTCCTGCCTTCACACGTTGCCATCTGGATTTTTAAAAGGTTCTCCGCGTGTGTGTGTGTGGCATTTGTCCATTGATTTCCACAGTTTCTGATTTAGCAGAAATAACCCAGACTGTTTGGGTAAACAGGTAAAACACTAGTGTATTATATGGTAAAAAGGGATCCAACTCTGGAATCAATACCCCTCAGGCCAAAACATACACTATGCATTTGTTCACCAATCAATAATCAATCAATCAAACGGTTATGGAGTGAGTGCCAGGCATTGTGCTAAGCTCTGGGGATATAAAAAGAGAGAGAGGGAGAAGCTGTTAGTTATAATCGCCTCCCAGCAGCCAATCATGGTGAAAGCTGGAGTTTAGATGTCATGACAACTAGAAGGGGAAAGAAGGGAAGAAATGCAGGAAATTCCAACTTTCAAGTGGTACCTGTCTGTACATCTCTCATCCATCTGTTTCAAGTGCCACGATTGAATTCTTACTCATGTTAAGTAGCTGTTTCGCTAGCCATGTAATTGTAAACAGCAGAGAATGACATGCTTTTAGGAAATACACATCCTTTAAAAAGGACAGTGCTCATTGAGTCTCATTATTCTTCAAGCTAATTGACAGGGAAGAACCTCCTAATTGCTTATTAGCACTGTAAATGTATCCTGTGAGTTGTGTCAGGGTCTGAGGAGACACACAGTGCAGGCAGCTGCCTACTGCTGTTTCTTTTGGGGCTCACCACATTCTATTTACATAGCTAAATAACAGAGATATGCTGGCTACCATAAATGCATCCAAGATACAGTAGGATTTGGGTACCTCTCTGCATCACCCTCCCACTCCCATATCCCTCATCTTCACCACCCCCATCTCCCGGCTAATAATATGAACCACAGTCCTGATTAAATGCCATTAGCCAGGTCTGCTAGGTTCTCCTAGACTAGTCATTTTATGGAAATTGCTCTTGGTTACATGGTAACCTGCCAAAATGGCAGCAGATGGAAGGAATCCTGGGAGGATCTCTCTCTCACTCCAGTTCACTGATACCCCTTGTTCCTCCCCCCGAGAATTCAAGACTGGATTGAATACAAGCAGAGTGAAACTAGAAAAGGAAATAGGGGCTTTGTACAATGGCTATTAAACCCTGCTTTTGAAATTGTGTAAAGTAATGCCAAACACTGCCAAGACTGGGCTAGGTCTTGACACCAAGAAGTGGGTTCCACGTGTTTGATTTCTACTGCACAAAAGATGCAAATGCCTGCAATTAGTATCAACATACTAGAAAGGGACTAATGAGATCTGATGCATGTTTCAGTACCAAATTAAGGTTCAGAACACACCTCGCTGGGCCTCAGTTAGCAAGCAGTCATGTGCCCCGTGCACTGTCAAAGACTGCTCCCATCCTCACAATGCACCAAAAATAATACTCTAAGTAACAATAAATTATTTGTAGAGGTTTAAAATTGATCATTGTTAAAACATAACAGTATAATGGGTGTGGGGGGGAAGACTGTTGTCCTATGGAGATGCAAATTATTCCAAGTTCCAGTGAAGAAAGCAGGTGCCCACCTTAATGTATATATGTGTGTACACATATGTATAAATACACATACATATATGTATGCACACATTTATATATGTATATATATTTTAATATAGAGGGGCTGTCTATATTTTCTCGTATTTGGGTATATAATGCCAGTTGTATGTAAATAGCTTCATTTTATTCTCTTGTGAGGGCAATTATTGAGTTGTCCATTTAACTGACCTATAAGACAGTAAGAAGATACAGTGGATAAAAGGCTGGACTTGAGTCAGGAAGATATGGGTTTGAATCCTGTCTCAAGACAGTGTGACCGTGGGCAAATCCTTCACTTAACCTCTCAGGCTTCAGTCTTCTCTCTAAAATGTGGATAATAAGGGCCTGCCCCCAAACGATTTTGTAAAGTACTTGGCAAACCTTAAAGTGCCATACAATGCTAGCTATTATTATTAGTTGTATCTGTGTGTAAGGAAGTATGTTATAAAAAGAATACACATCTGAATTGTTTAAGGGTCATGCAATATGTTTTCCTCATTTTTGTCCTCTTCATCTCCACCTTTTGGCTTCTTTCGGCAAGAAGCCCTTCCCATTACCCTTAAATGTTAGTGCCTTCTCTCTGTTGTTCATTTAAAAAACGTAGACATTCACGTGAGTGCTATGCATATGTACACACATGCATGTATATAAGTAAATGTGTATATACAAATCTCTAAATACATATGCATATGTATGCACGTATACATGAATATGTACATATAGACATGGTATATATGAGTTTCTTGAGAGTAAGGGCTCTTGGCCTTGCTTTGTATCCATAGCACTTAGCACAGAGTAGACAATGAAAGCCTGTTAACTCAGTTGATTTCTACACCATGATGTTCCACCAGGATACTTCCTGTTGCCAGACCTTGGCACACCCTTAGGAACCAGAAACACTACACACCCACCCACTCTGCCTGACTTCTGATATTTGGATAGATTCTGGATCTAATCAATGTGGCTATCCTCCCTAAAGAAGAGGCATAATGCAACCCGTTCACAGCCTTTCATCAAGGCTTTGAATTCTAATTCTGCCACGATCTATGCATCCTTGGACAGATTATTTAGCCTTGGCCTCACTTTTCCTACCTGTAAAATAAAGGGATTATACTACATGACCTCTCAGGTCTCTTCCAATTCTATGAGCCTACGAGGTTGCCACAGATCCTCTTTTGGTCTTGCTTTCCTCTTCTGAGAAATAAAGGCCTTGGTTAGAATAAATTATCCTTAGGTTTCCTTCTATGACATTCTAAGATTCAGTTTGAAAGCTGTGACTCTATCTTTCCTCCCTGGTCTCCTGCTCAAAAAAAAAAAGTACACACACATATATATATATGGAGATATATAGACACGTGTGTTTATGTAGGTATATTTATATACACATATCTGTATCTCTCTCCATACATATCGCCAAGAAACACAATAACAATGGCTTTTCTGAGAGATTTAAACTGCATGGAACTTAATGTATCCCATAATGCTGCTTCCCACAAGTACCACAAACTGACCCTAATTCATGTTTTAAAACACCAACGTAACATTATACACAGAAGCGTAAAATGTTACACATGTATGAGGCGGCACTAGCATAGTTTTGACAATTTCACTTTCAGCACACCACGATTTAAAAAGAAAGCTTCATGTCACTTAAAATTTCAACTGTTCATAAAACAAACTTTGATAATTACTGACCTTTAAACATTGTGTTCAGAATATAGGCACACAGAATTTGAAACTTATATAAATTCATAGTAGTTTAGTTTGTATGAAAATTATCTGTTTTTTTCCTCCCAGTCTGGGCCAATCTTTAAGTTCTCTTTAGAAAAAAAAGGGTATCATTTGTCTTAAACAGAGTGCTTGAGTGCACTGTTAATCTTAAAAGTTAATCTTACCAGGGGCGGCTAGTGTCACAGTGAAGAGAGTACGGGCCCTGGAGTCAGGAGGACCTGAGTTCAAATCTAGCCTCAGACACTTAACATTTAACTAGCCATATGACCTTGGGCAAGTCACTTAATCCCAATTGCCTCCCAAAAAGCAAAACGAGCAAATACAAATAAAGTTAATTTTACCAAACACCGTAGAATGTGTCTGTGTGCATTAGTGTATGGGTATGTATCTGTTAGGTATGTATATGCAGCTTCTTAGCCTGGAATTAAAGGCCCTCCAAAAAGAGGCTTCCATCTACCTTTTCAACCTTATTTCACATGGCTTTCCTTCGTGCATTTTACTCTCTAGCCAAACTGGGCTTCTTCCCTTTTCTCTTCATCTCTAAACCCTTTACATTATCCCTTACTGTCTCCTCCTTTGCTATAGTCTCTGATAAGGAAATGGTCCTTTTCTTAGCCAAGGTCAAGCCTTCCCACACCCACCTTTGTCTCTGTCATATATCAGTCCAAAAATCTACATGTATCATACATAACACACATGTATATATAAACAGTACATACACAAAAGCATACTTATTACACATTTGTACCTCTGCACACATCGACACACATAAATGAGACAGCAGAGTAAAGCACTGATTTAGAGGCAGGAGAACTGGATCTGCAATTTGGCAGGTTTAGTCATTTCCTCTTCCTGGACAAAAGTGCATCTTTAAGATGGGACTAAACCGCTAAGATTTCTTCCAGTTCCAAATCTAGGCTCCTATAACACAGAGGCATATCTACATATGAAGGCACATGAATATAATACAAATGCAAAGTACATGTGCATATAAAAATCTGTTTAACAAGTCATAAGTCACATGTGTTTTCAAGTCAAAATAGGGGAGAAGGTATTTTCTAGCATGTCAATTGTTCATTAAGCAGAGTAACAATTCAAGAAATATCCAGCATATATATGAGTTGGTCTGCTTTTGATGTAAGCCTCTGCTAATCTATTTGGCAGAGGCTGCTTTTTTCCACTAAGCAGAAGATTCTCCTGGGGGAAACTATGCACCTTTAAATGAAGAAAACAATTCAACGGTCCCACAGAATTAGTTGGATGTTTTGAGCTTGGACTACACCACTCCTACTAACCGAGCCAGGCCAGACAAGGACATCTGCATTTGGCAGAGACTTCTGAGGGCAGCGTGCTTAACATGAGCCAACTAAGCTCAACACAAGCTTGTAATTGAATAAGATTTGAGTCTACTGGCAACATAAAAACTATTGAGATGCTGGGTTACATAAGTGATGCGATGCATACTGGCCTTGCAGAAAATGACCTTTGTGCTGCAAAAATCCAGACCAACCTGAAAGGTTGCCAAGAGGAAACGAGGACCCATCTCCATGATTCCTAAAAGCCATGCCAACAATCCTGACACTCTCCCAATCACCTCATAGTTAAACTCACCTACTTTCTACTGACCCTATGAGGACCGTTTAGACCAACTCCTCATTCTGAAGAGAAAGATATTAGAGGCCCAGAGAGAGTAACTTAAGTTAACCAGTCAATTAATCCACGATCATTTAGAACATACCTTTCCTAACTCTTAGGTTGCATATCCTTCTACAACACCGCAGCAATCTCAAGCAACACAAACACAGGCCGCCACTCCTAAGTATGCATAATATTCTTAATTCAACTACAAATGCCAATTCCTGTTACAAACTAAATACAAGATAATAGGATATATTAAGTTTATTTTCAATGCACCTTAAAATTTGAAAATCTCTATTTGATAATTCTTGGGAAAATGTTCATTAAAAGAATACATTATCTTAATTAATGAAATTTCTGCAAAAAATTCAAATACTTTGTCTGAAAATTTCCTAGAAAATAGCAGTACCAAAAATTAGTAGAAGTGCTTTGGCAGCTGCTACTGGGGGGAGGAGAAGAAGGAGGGAAAGGAGGAGAGTAAGAAGGTAAAGGAGAGGAGGGGAGTGAGGGAGATGGAAGAAGGACAGGGTGGGAGGGAGGAAAGGTAGAGAGAGAAAAGAAGGAGGAGAGAGAATTGTGGTTCAACAAACTAGTCCTTCTATCAGAATCTAAAATGAATGGGGGGGTGGTGTACAAATGTTGGATTTCAAGAACAGTCTATGCAAATATGATTCTGTGCCCACTGAGCATTCTGAAAAGGGTTGACAACAATCACTAGTTACTCCATGTGTCAAAAAGGATTTCTGGCATTAAACACATCATGCATGTTGGGCTGCCAGGCAGGGGTAGAAAATGGCCTCACTTCCAGCTGGACCTGGGTGGCAGGCTACCCTTGAACCCACAAAAGGCGTGCATTATTCATCACAAGGGACAAGCAAAAACCACAAGCTTGTGTCATAAGCTGGCATCTGCCTTAGGACTTAAAAAAAAGATGGCACTTATCCAGGATCATTCTCTTGGTTATGGGGGCATCAGCTGCCTTTTGGACACACGTTCATAAAAGCTGAGATTGTCAATCAGAAAAGACAAGATTGTTTAAAAAGAGGATTAAATGCTTCATCCACTTGAAATCTAGGGGTGTCAGTGATTCTTATGAAAAACAAAAGACTGTCCTAATAACAATAAGAATGAGAATGAGGAGGAGGAGGAAGATAGCTGACATCTTTAGTTTCAGGTTTACAAAGCACATTTTACATAGTGTCTGGTGTTGACTATCATGAGAACTACCTACTACAATTATCTCTACTTTATAGATGAAAAATCTTGGTTTTAGAAAGGAGAAGTGTTGATCTTTCTAAAGTGAAAGGCATCCTAGCAGGTCTCCATGCCAGGAAGACGTGGGTTTATATTTCCCTTCTCACATATCCCGGCTGTGCCACCCTGGGCCAGTCTCTCAGGGTCCCAGGCAACTCTAAGACGATAACTTGCAGGAAAAATGCCAGTCTACATTGGTAAAGGGAATTTCCCTCCCACTGATGAAATCACAAGTGTAGACCAAAGCAAAGGAAAACAAACACTAACACAAGACTGACCACATCATACCCTAGCTCGAGAAGCCAGAGGATAAAATTATTTCAGTGGTTAAATATAAACTCCTTTGTTTATCATTTAAAAAGCCCTCCGCTCTACCCGCCAATCTGATTCCAGCCTACCTTTCCAAGATTACTACATATTACTTGCCTTCACTCACTGTACAGTCTAGCCAAATTGGCCTACTTGTTGCCTGTCTAAGGCACCCTATCTCCTATCCCTAGTCATTTGCCCAGGCTGCCTGACCCCCTGCCTGAAATGCACTCTTTCCTCATCTCTGCTTCTTAGAAGGCCTTTCATCATCTCTGCAGTTGCTAGTACTATCTTAACTCAACCCTAGCAATTGATCTGCATTTATTTCATAAACGAGACCTTTATAAAGGATACAATAAATGGAAAGGGCCATGCACACCTTAGAGCATCATCTGAATGCTATTATTTTGCTAATTATTATTTTGCATTTAAATATCAGCATACATGTTGTTTCTCCCAAAAGAAGCAATAAGCTTGAGTCCAAAGACTTCTTTCTTGTTATCTAATAACCCTAACACCTGCCACAGAGTAAATGCCTCATTTTTAATATATGTATGTATACATGTATATCTCTGCACACATATACATACATATATACCTATATGTGTATGTATATGTGTGTGTGTATTGAATGTTGAATGAATGAATGGTTTGTCTATATAAGCAGTTAGTATCAGAGATGGGATTTGAATTCAGGTCTTCCTTGCTCCAAGTCTGGAAACTACTCTCTCTTCAGCATGACTTCTATTAGAGGACTGTCATATATGGCATCAGATATAATGCCTACAATGTTAGTCTGGCTCCCAAGAACTCCATGAATTAGACTGAAGGGATTTAAACAAGTACCAAGTATTATGATGGCAAAAGTTAAAGTTATAGACCAATAGTTTGTTTCTTAAATGTATACTATAAGAAAGTTAATTGAAAAATGACCCCATGCTTAGATTGATAAAAGGCTTTCCTGGGGGCTAACCTAGAAAGCTGGTATCCTTACCACTTTTACCTATAAATGGAGTTACTAATTCTGTACACCATCTAAACCAATAAACTTTCATTAAGTACCTTCTATGTGCAGGGTACTACTAGGCATCATGATAAGAATGAGAGAGTCCTTGACCTCAAGGAGCTTATGTTCTGGTAGAAGGAGTATGATATATACATATAGCTACAAAAGAAGTCACAAGCATACAAACATACATACATACATACATACATACATACATACACACACATATAGAGGATGAAGATACCTGGGGAGAAGAGGCACCAAATTTGTTACCAGTTAAAGTAAACCACATTTACCTTCTCCTGCATCAAATCAATCATTCAGCATGTATTAAGTGGCTATTATTGGCCATTCAATGACTTTCCACAACTCTGCCTCACTTAAATCGAATTCACATGCAAGTCAAGATATCACCCCATGATTTCATTGGTTCTCTTTGAGAACGAAGGATGAACAACAATGACCAAAGTATCTGCTCTGTGTCAGGCACTGTGCTTGGAAGTGTAGAACAAAGACAAAAATGAAATAGAGTTCAGGCCGTGCCTGGCACACTCTGTGTTTAATAAATACTCACTGACTATTGGGGTATACCTTTTATTGTCAGTCTAGCATACCCTATCTACTTGTACTTCCTCTAACATGTTTTTCTCTCCTAGTCAAACTCTTTTCTGCTAGTGAACACTTTTATTTGGTCTTGTTTAAATTAACATTTTTTTTTCAAGTAACCAAAAACCTACCTTCTTTCCCACTACCAGCCCCTCCCTTGCACTGGGAAAATAAAAACAAAAGTTTTGCAACAATATTCACAGTCAAACAAAACAAATTTCCATAGTGGTAATTTCCAAAAAAAAATGTGTCTCATTCTGTGGTCAGTCTCTCACCTCTCTGCTATTAGCATCCTTCATTAGTGGCCTCCTGGAATTGTGGTTGGGTCACTGAGTTGATAATCCTTAAGTCTTTCATTAGAAGGCTGTTCTTACTGTATGGATTGTTCTCTTGGTTAGCTCATTTCACTCTCCAGCTATATCACTTACAATTCTTCCAAAGTTTCGATGCAATTGTCCTTTTTCATTATTTCTTGCAGCGCGTAAAATACTAGAACTTTTTCAACCAGTTCCCAACTAATGAAGATCTATTTAGCTTCGCATGCTTTGCAAAGGAGCATTTAAAATATTTCTGCACAGATATTTCATTTTCCTTGTTCCTTGATCTTTGGGGAGTATAGGCTTAGTAGAGGCATCTCCCGGTCAATAACATATGCTTTCCTATTGAACACTGGGATAGTATGGAAACTGATGTCTCCATGTTTAAAGGCTATTCTCAACAAATGGCTAGCATTTGTTGGGCTGTCTTGGTCAGTGGGAGGGATAGGGGTTGAGATCAGTAGTAAGTGATTTTAATGCTTGGCTCCGATGGTGCTTCATGGCTCCACTTCCAATAGTTCCCTTTCAGCTTGTGGTGGCACTGAAAAAGATAAGTCAAGCTGCCCATGTGGGCTGGGGCTGAGTATGTTATAGAATCAGGAGGCAACTTGTCTAGAGAGGCCTCTCCACTCAGTTCTTGAGTGTGATAAGTAGCTGACTCATTAGCAGCAAACAGCACCCTAGCACAGTGCCTTGTATATGGAAAGTCTGTATAAATGCTTTTAATTTAATTGATCAGTCTTAGACTCTATGCTATTTTATTACCCATGGTTTCTTAAGGAAATCTTTAACTAACAGGTTTTTATAATTTAAGAAATGGCATAACTTATAAATACAAAAGGGATTTTGATACACATCCCTTTTCTTTTCTCATGCCTCCATCCCTCTCCCCCTGCCTTCCCCCAGCCCATCCTAAAGAACAGCAAACAGTGTGTATATCCCTGGCAGAGAAGTTATAACTTAGTCTACTGAGGATACTAAATAGTATAGGCTGCAGGTAAACAGAGAGGAGTAAGCTGCAGGGTCGGGGCAAAACCAGTGGGTATGGTGAACTTAAAGGTCGACTGGTAAAACCGAAAAACAAAATTTCCTCTAAGCAAATGTAAGACCTGCAAATATTTAGTGCTTAATGAAAATGGGACATTGTTTTAAAAAAGTAATGATCTCTCCTATTTCTCCTCTTCCCTTTCTCTCGGTCTCAATCATCTGCACCTGAAAAAATGTTATCTCCTTTAAAGATTTTTTTTTCTTTAAATATTTTTACTATTTCACAGAGAATGCAAAGAACACAGAGCTTAAAGCCAAGAGACACCAACTAGAACTCTGGACCACCTACTTGGTGATGCTGCATGACCTTGGACAAGTGCCTCAGCCTGAGACTCTGTTACCTCTTTTATAGGATAAAGCTAATGAAACTTGTGTCAGGATTATGGTAAGGATCAAAGGAGATTTTGTAATTATAAAGGGTTATATTGATGTCAGTCATCATCTTCACCCAATGTCATCTTTTCATGAAAATGCAGTTCATTTTACAGATGAAGAAACTAGCCCAAAATGTGTAAAGTGACTTGATTGTAAAATTTCCAGCTACTCTGGAGATTTCAGGGATTATACTTCATTATCTGGTAAACTAATCTCTTGATCTGATTAAATATTTTGACAAAAGGGGGGGGAAAGTAAAGAAAGAGGAGGGAATGGACATTTACATAGCACCTACTGAGTCAGATGCTGCTGAATGCTTTATAAATATTATCTCATTTGATCCTGAACAATCCTGTGAGGCAGGATTATCATCCCCATTTTACAGAAATGGAAACCGAGACACACAGGGATTAAGTGATTTGCCCAGGATCACACAGTATTAAGTGCCTGAGGTTGGATTTGAATTAAGTTCTTCCTGACTCCAGACCTGGTGTTCTATCCACTGTGCCACCCAGCAGGAGGGATAAACATTTTGTCAAAAATCATGTCCCATGGATCAGGATTACTCCCACTAGACCTTAAAAATGTGTCTACTCAGCAACGTTTAGCTCCTTAACCTGCTAAGCATCATTCATTTCCTCTGGAATGAATTAGAATCTCACTTACTCACTTTGTTCACATAAAGGATCTGAAAACAAATCTGTTCATCATTTAATAAAAACAATATGCAAGGATTATAAAAATCAATTCCAAGATGACCATTGGTGATAATAGAGAATTTTAGAAATATCAATCAACAAGGAAAGACCTGATTTTTTTGTGGGGGGGTGGGGAGAAGGGGTAGTGTTTCTTTGCAGGGAGAGAGAAATGGGAACTGGATCTACGATTTCCTCACTCATTATGAAATCCAGAGTATTCCAAGTGTGAAAACTCCTTCTGTCTCTGCAGAACACCTCACCTATGACTTGTAGCCTTTGGAGAGTTACAGAAATCGATCTGCCTAAGGGCGCGTAGCTAATATGTCAAAGGTAGTACTTAAATCCAAGACCAGCCACTTTCCAGCTTAAACATTATTCATTTCTTCTTCTTCAAAGCTAAGAATAATGGATGTGGAGTCAGAGAAGCCGAGTTTGAATCCTGGTTCTAACTCTAATTACCCATGTGACTTTGGGCAAGTCACTTCACACATTTGGGCTAATTTCTTCATCTGTAAAATGAGGTTGTTTGGTCCAGATGACCTCTATTAACCATAATATTATGAACTCTTCCCTTGGAACTTGGTTTCAAGTTGTCTAGTCTTCCCTGTCACTTTGTTCTGCACATGTCCCATCTACGCTTTCAACACTCTCCTTAAAATACGGCATCCAGAAAAGAAATACTACAATCAGATGTGACCTGATCATAATCTACTACCTCCCTTGTTGGGGACATTATGACTCTATTCATGAAGATGAAGCCTATGACTGGTAGTCATATCACACTGCTGATTTATACTGAGGTTATAGTCAACTAAAAATCCCTGAATGACATTTATATTGTACTTTAAGGTTTATAAAGCACTCCATGTATGTGAATGATATACTGCTTGGTCTTCCCAACAGTTTTGTGAAGTATTGCAAGCTTTATAACCCCTCATTTTACAGATGGGGTAACTGAGGCTCGGAGAGGTCAAGGGTCTTGTCCAGTGCCACACAAGAATATTAGAGGCAAGATTGACTGTAGATGTCTCATCACCCCAAGTCCAGAACATTTCCCACTAGACCATGTTGTCTTATCTAACCAGCTACTGTTAAATTGAGTGTTCTCCAAATGTGTTTTACTGCTGATTTTTATTTATTTTTTTACAACACATTTAAAAAAAGAAATTGGGGCGGCTAGGTGGCGCAGTGAGTAGAGTGTTGGCCCTGGAGTCAGAAGGACCTGAGTTCGGATCCAACCTCAGACACTTAATGCACACACAAACAAAAACCTAGCCGTGTGACTTTGGGCAAGTTACTTAACCCCAATTGCCCTCCAAAAAAAAAAAAGCAAAAAAAAAAAATAAAAATAAAAAAAGAAATTTTAGGACTTTACATTCATCCCTAATAAAAGTTTACCTCTCCCAAGTAATACCTCCAGTAGCTGCGAAAACCCCAGCATTTGGGATAAAGCTACCGTTTCTCGTAGCAGAGTCCTACTGTGGCAAAAGGCTCAAAAATCAAGTCACTGAGTGGCAACATGAGCAAGCAAAGGAAGCAAAGCAAACAGAGCAATGCAACTTTACACTCCTATTTTGGGGACAAAAAGGATCAAAGCATGGAACAGGAGGAAGACAGAAAAATCAGAACTCCTGCACCAAAAGCTTCCAAGAAAAATATGAACTGGTTACAGGCTATAGAGGAGCTTAAAAAGTTTACCTCACTGGTTTTTGCTGAAGATGGAAACTCCTATCAATAACTTTGATCCAATAAATAAGAGTTCTTTCTCAACTTTATGTTATCTTCAAATTTAATAATACATTTTCCTTACATTATTGAAAAAAATATGATGATGATCATAGGCCTCAGAAGAAAATCCTGTGACATATCACTATAGAACCCTCTCTTCAAGGAATGTATGATCAATCAACAAGCAATTAATATGTTAAGTATTTAACATGGATTAGGCATCAGGCTGAGCTCTGTGGATACAAGAAAAAAGTAGTTGCCTTCAAGAAGTTTATGCTTTAATGGGAGTGTAAATAAGTAAATAAAAAAATAAATGTATGGGTGTATGTGTACATATGTCTGTGTGTATGCATATATTTATATATTTTTATATATTTATAATATATTTATATAGTGTGTGTGTGTGTGTGTGTGTGTGTGTGTGTGTGTGTGTGTGTGTGTGTGTGCGCGCGCATCCAGGAAGTAGGAAGCAATTTTAGAGGGGATGGCATTAGCATCTGGGAAGGACCAGGACAGGCCCTCTGGAGATGCTACTTGAACCGATTCTTAAAGGAAGGTTAAGATTTTCTGATTTTGAAGTATAGAAGAAGACCTGAGACACTTAACACTTACTGGCTGTATGACCTTGGACAGGTCACTTAACCCCAACTGCTCTGCCTTCCCTCTCCAAAAAGAAAAAAAAAAAAAGACTGCCTAGAGGGAGATAGAATGGCTACATAATTCTGGATGCAATTTGGAGCCATGAGGATTTACTGGAGGTGGGGGTGGGGGGACAGAGTAGGACCCACACTTTACAAGAATCCCTTTGGCAGCTCTGTAGATGATGAATTAGAGTGAGGAGAAACTGGACTCACGGAGCCAAATCAGAAAGCTATTGTCATAGTGCAGGCAAGAAGTGATTGATGACAGCCTGAATTAGGCCTGGGTGAGTGGAGAGGAGGAGATGTAGGTTAGAGATGTTGTGTTGTGAAGGTAGAAATGAAGAGAGATGGCAATCGTTTGGATGTGTGTGATGAGCGAGAGTGTGGCGTTGAGGATGATGCTGAAGTTACAAGCTTGGGCTTTGGTGCCCTTGACAATACCAGGGAGGTTTGGGAGAAGGTTGTGTTGCTACAAATACACCTAAATTGGAATCACTTGGCTCATATTTCTTTATCTTGTTCTCGGAGTTATCCTAAGAAACCCTGTCAACTGCTTAGCTTATGAAATTATCTAAATCTATCTTTTATATAATTATCTATATCTATCTACTTTTAAAATAATTATCTATTATCTATCTATTCATCTCTCTACCTTTTACATAATTATCTACCCATATACCTACCTTTTATATAATTATCTATCATCTATCTTTTATATAATTATTTATATCTATTTACCTATCCATCTACCTACCTTTTATATAATTCTATCTATCTATCTACTGTCTGTCCCTTCCATCCATCTGTCCATTCATTCATCTGTCTGTCTCTTCCATCTGTCTCTTCATCTATCTATCTATCTATCTATCTATCTATCTATCTATCAAAAAAAAAAAAGGAAATGACACTTGTTTATAATGACATGCTTTTTTGTGAAACTAAACTGATGGTTAAGGATAAGCTAGAGATATACAACCAGGGTAGGAAGAGGACTTGGGGAAAACAAAAATCCATGAAGAATCATTAAAAATGAGAATATTTAGCCAGGAGAAAAGGTCACTTTATGGAAGTGACACCATCTTTAAATAGCTAAGTAAGTCTGTCTGACATTAGAGTCAACCAACAAGCAACTACTACATTTCTAGTACATACCAAGAAAAAAGGAAACAGTCCTTGCCTTCCAGGAGTTGTTCTCACCTGTGGTTATGTGTCTCTCTCTCCATATTTTCTACACATTTTTAAAAATACCAACATCAGAGAGTTCCTTAGGTGGCCACATCAATTCAGTGGCTGGACCACCCCTACCAAAAGCACCTAACTGTTTATCTAAGCAGCCTACACTAAATCCTATTCCAATGCTTCACTGGAGTTGCAAAGTAACTTTGGGTTCTCAAAGGCTATGCCAGGCAGTTCTGAGGCGTTAAAAGCAATAAGGAGGAAATCAGCAACAAAGTCCTAATAAGGCTAGTCAAGAAGAGAGGAATCAGAGTGATAAGCAACCTACTTTACAGCAATGTGCTTCACTCTGAGCCCACTGCATGCCCTTAAGAGTTTTTTCAGAAGTTTCTTGACTTTATTGTTGTCAAAGTAATTGAGCTGAGTGGGCCTATAAAGAGAACAATGTTAACAATACATCCATACATAGTCTAGCACTTTATTAGATTAGGTTGGTGGAAATATGGCATCACACCACATTCCCTGTAATCACATTCTGCACACATTTCTTCACCTACATATGCTTTTTACAAACTATTTTAAGTTTGCTTTTCTGCAAAACAGTCCTTGTGCAGACATTACCTCACCATGTGATCCATACTCGAAAACAAGCAAGGCCACGAGATTCTTACCTCGGTCACGGAGGCTGTTTCTGAGAGC
This sequence comes from Gymnobelideus leadbeateri, assembly GCA_011680675.1. Taxonomy (NCBI): domain Eukaryota; kingdom Metazoa; phylum Chordata; class Mammalia; order Diprotodontia; family Petauridae; genus Gymnobelideus; species Gymnobelideus leadbeateri. The sequence continues at coordinate 675,673 of WOXC01005556.1, read as the reverse complement.
TCTTTCCAGCTGCTCCTCTTCGGTAAGCCCTGCCGTATAGATGTCATAGTTCCTTGGGACTTCTTGGTAAGGCTGCCTTTCGAATAAGTCCTCTTGATATCCACTATAGCCTTTAGGAGTCCAAATAAACAAATAAAAAAAAATTCACTAATGCCAAGTACACTGAGCTTTACATGTATTACTTTATCTGAGCATCACAACGACCATGTGAAGTGAGAACTATGCTTATGTTTAAACCCATTTTATAGAAAAGGAAACCGAAGCTCAAAGAAGACTGAAATGCCCACAATCATGAAGTTTTTTTTTAAGAGTCAGAAGAGGGGTTTGGACCCAGTTTCACTATAGTATTAAGCATAGAAAGAACAAAATATCAGAAACCTTTGCTGATCTTAGGTGTGATATACTATTCCACCTTACCAGTAAAGCAATTTCCTGATTTAATATATCCTAATAGTCTTAAAAACTTAGGAATACGTAACTGAATGCATTTACCATGTTTTTCTTCCTATTTATTACAGGCTAAACAGGAGGAAATTTATTTAAATTGGATTTGGAAAGATGGGAGAGGAAGACATTGGTGTAGAACACTGGGACGATTGGAAGGATTTTAATACAGGGCTGCATAGAGCCAGAGGAATGGACTAAATGATACTTGGTGAGGCTTGGTGACTGACCCCATGATTCTACAGAAGAAGGATCTGTGACCTGACTCATAGGCTCTCTATGGTGAACAAGATGGAGAAGAAGCACAGAAGACAATGATATTTATAACTGTCAATTTCCTTAGAAGTATAATCAATTCTATATTTTCACAAAGGAGGACAAAGCAGAGAAGAGAAAAGTCAGCTATTCAATTCCACTTTGAGAAACCCATTGGTCCAGTAACAAATTTACCTGTTGGATAAAGACCAGTTCTAAAATCTTTTTTATATAAACTTTTTCAAAAGAATGCCTATTTTATTCTACCACATAATGGATTCCAAGAAATAGAGAGGAGCAGAAAGAGCACTCTAAGCATGACATAGGGGCAAAGAAAGTGAAGACACGATATCATATATAGGGCACAGAATTCAGACTGTCTGGATGGAGTGGATGAAAGGACAACTAATGTCGTGCTCTGTATTTTATTAAAGAATTGTCTATTTATACACATGCACCTGTGTCAAGGGCAGTATCACGCTAGCCCTGCTTAAGTCATCCCAATTCAGATAAATAAGGATAAATAGCAGTTAACATTTACATTGAGCTTTGCTGTTTCCAAAGCACTTTGCCTAAAGTATTATCTTCTCCTCACCAGAACCACATGAAATAGACACTTGTTATCCTCCATCAAAAATTTTTAAAAGTCCCCATTCTACAGATGAGAAAATTGAGACTGAGAAGGCAAATGACCCGTCATACAGCTAAGCGGATATATGCCAGATCTGCCTCACGCCAGGTTCATAGCTCCATCCACTAGGTAACACGCTCATGCTGCCTTCCTTAAAAAAGATATTGTTATTACAGGCAATATTCTAGCAGCCTAACTAAATTATGTAATAAACCTGTTTTCTTCTTCTTCCTTTTGCTTTTTGGAGGGGGAAGGTAGAGCAATTGGGGTTAAGTGATTTGTCCAAGGTCACACTAGGCTAATTTTTTGTGTTAAATGTCTGAGGCTGGATTTGAGCTCAGGTCCTCCTGACTCGAGGGCCGGTGCTCTACTCATTGTGCCACCTAGCCACCCCAAACTGTCTTTTTTCTTTTTTTTCTTTTTCTTATTAAACAAATGCTTTATTAACTTCTGTTTTACATCATTCATTTCCGTCAGATTTTGAGTTACAATCCCCCCCCCCCATTTTTTCCCTACCCACCATCACAGAATAGCAGTCCCACAAGATATCCCTTCCTCCAATCTGCTCTCTCCCATATCTTCTCCCATACACCCTTCGACTTTTCCATTAGAGCAAGGTGAATCTCTGTGCCCCAATGCCTGCATATCTTATCTCCCAACTACAAGCAAAAGAGTATTAATAATAGTATACATATATATATATATATATATATATGTATATATTTGAAACATTTAATTTTAAGACCTCGAATTTCAGATCCATTCCCTTCCTCCCTTGTCACCCATTCCCTCTGGAAAGACAAGTAATTCAGTATATGCTGTACATGTCTAGCTATGCAAAACGTTACCATAGTAGATATATTGTACAAGGCTGCTTATAATTCCCTCCCACCCATCCCACCTCCCACCTGATCCATTCCCTACTTGATCCTATCCCTCTTCTATAGTGGGTACTTCCAACCTCCCCTCCCCCCAAGGATGCCCTCCCATCCATCATCCCTCCTCTCATCTGCCTTCCCCCTATTCTGCTGCAGGGTGAGATATCCCATTTAGTATGTATGTCATTCTCTCCCTGAACCAAATTCAATGAGAATGTGGTTTTGCCTTTTTGCCTTCCTATTCTTCCCCTCCCCTGCAGCCACTTCCCCTTGCTTCTTCTACATGAGATAGTTTACCCTACCCTGTCTCTCCCCATCTCCTCTTGCCACTTGCCTCTCTCATCTCATAATTTTACCCCTTAAGTATCATCCCTTCCGAACAAATTCAACCTGTGCCCTCTATTCATATATAACTGTAAACATATATACACCCATTCACATATGTATTCAAATGACCATATGCCCTTCTTCCATTATTTTCATACTGAGAGGGGTTTCATCAGTCACAGTTATTGTTTTTCCATGTAGGAATGTAAATAGGTCAACTTTGATAAGTTCCTTTTGATTTCTTTTCCCTGATTATCTTCTCAGGCATCTCTTGCTTCTTGTGTCTGGATGTCAAATTTTCTATTCAACTCTGGTTTTTTCCTCAAGAATGCTTGAAAATGGGGCAGCTAGGTGGTGCAGTGAGTAAGAGCACCGGCCTCGGAGCTAGGATGACCCGGGATCGAAACCGGCCTCAGAAAATGAGCACCCACACATAAATAATGACTAGCTGTGTAACCTTGAGCAAGTTACTTAACCCCAATTGCTTTATTTAAAAAAAAAAATGCTTGAAAGTCCTCTATTCCACTGAATGACCATATTTTCCCCTGAAACAAAATACTCAGTTTTGATGGGTAGGTGACCCTTGGGTTCAGTCCCAGCCCTTTTGCCCTCTGGAATATCATATTCCATGCCCTTCAATCCCTCAGTGTAGAAGCTGCCAGGTCCTGGGCTATTCTGATTGTGTTTCCACAATATTGAAATTGTTTCTTCCTGGCTGCTTGTAGTATTTTCTCCTTGATCTGGGGATTCTGGAACCTGGCTATAATATTCCTGGGAGTTTTCTTTTTGGGATCTTTTTCAGGAGGTGATCTGTGGATTCTTTCAACCTCTATTTTGCCCTCTGGATCTAAAACATCAGGGCAATTTTCCTTGAGAATTTCCTGAAGGGTGATTTCTAGGTTCTTTCTTTGATCATGGCTTTCAGATAGTCCAATAATTTTTAAATTGTCTCTCCTGGATCTATTTTCCAGGTCAGTGGTTTTTCCCATGAGATATTTCGCATTGTCTTCTATTCTTTCATTTGTTTGGATCTGCTTAACAGCATCTTGATTTCTCATAAAGTCATTAGCTTCCATTTGCTCCAGTCTAACTCTGAAGGAATGAATCTCCTCAGTGAGCTTTTGAGATTCTTTTTCCATCTGGCAAATTCGGCTTTTTAAGGCATTCTTCTTCTCATTGCCCTTTTGGGCCTCCTTTGCCATTTGAGTTAGTCTATTTTTTAAGGTGTTGCTTTCCTCAGTCAGGCTGTTGACCCTCATTTCATACTTTTCCTGCATTCCTCTCATTTCTCTTCCCAATTTTTCCTCCACTTCTCTTATTTGATTTTTAAAGTCCTTCTTAAGGTCCTCTATGACCTGCAACCCGCTCATATTTTCCTTTGGGGCTTTTGGAGCAGGACTTCTGACCTCACAGTCCTCCTCCCATTCTATGCTTCAATCCTCTTTGCCCCCAAAATAGGAGTCTAATGTTGCATTTTTCTGTTTAATTTGTTTCCTTTGCCTTGGCATGTTGGCACTTAATTACTTGACTTTGGGGCTTGTTGCCACACTATGGCTTTTTGCCGCCAGATAGGGGAGCTTTTATCCCAAATGTGTCGGGGGACAACTTCCGTTTCTGGCAAGCTGGATATCCACCCCACAACCTCCTCCCCAGACCACAATCCAGATCCAGGGAGGTTAAAGCAAGAGCGATTACCCCCCAAGACTGATTGCTGGATCTCCATACAGTTCGCAGGCCAGGAGCTGGAGCTGCCACTGAAAACTACAAAATGGCATGTCTCCTCAGCGGCTTCTAGCCCCCAGGGGAGGAAGCTGACACGTTCCCCAAATACTAGTCCCAAAGTCCATAGGGCATTAACCTCTCACTTTGTCTTAGGCATGCCTGTGTTGATACTTCTGGAATCACCACAGCAGCTGTTCTGGGGTCCCTCCAGCCGGCTGCTGGCCTGGCCGCCCTGGGGCTAAAACCGCTGCTCAGGTGGACGGGGGGCTCGGCTCCCCGCACTGCACTGGTCCTTCCTGCAGGGCTGTCCTCAGTGGGAGGTTAGCTTCTCTGTGTCGTTCTGTGGGTGCTGGGGCTCTGAAAATTGTTCAGAGTCCCCTTTTACATAGTTTGGAGGTAATCTGGGAGAAGAGTGCCTTGGATGTGCTGTTTCTAATCCACCATCTTGCCTCCACCCCCCCCCCCCAAACCTGTCTTTTTTCAAAAAGATTCTACAATGTCATTTTACTTTGTTTTGTTAATTAATTGGAAAGAACAGTAGTTTCCCGGAGTAAGAAGGCTCAGGTTCAAAACCCACCTCTAACAATGGCTACCTATGTTACATCACTGAATCAACTGGAGCTTCAGTTTTCTTTCATGAGAAACCAGAGGGCTGGGATAGCTGGCCTCTGGCGTTCTTTCCAGCACTACCCCTGCAATACTGTGATCCTAATTTGGCCATACTCTCTCCACTTGTCCAAAGTAGGGAGGTCTTACTCCATTCTAAGCAGCTGAATTCCTTTTTCTTCCTCAAATTCAAAGTCTTATCTACTACTGTTTAAGAAGATGAAGTGAACTCCATCTTCTAAGTCGTCACAATAGCCTGGGGATGTAGAAGGATCTGGATATAATTTTTAAAAACTGCAATCCTCCACAAATCAACCTTCAGGCATAGGAAACACGGGCTTCTTCTACTATAATGGGAAACACCAATGGGAAAAATTTATTACAGCCAAAGATAAGTCAATGGAATAATCAATGGCCCACTGTGAACCCCTGCTGCATTTCAATATCTACCTTTACCTATAAATGTCTATTTATCTGTATATGTCTTACTGCATTTACTAGTGAGATCTTAACCCAAGTCCTATTTGCATTCATTATAGTGCCTAGCCCTGGGACGACTTATACACAATGGACATTTAACAAATGGTTGGTGAATAAAGTGATGGATCTTTTCTCAAAAGACCAAATATCAATTTTTCACGTGTCACTCTAAAATTACAGACCCTTCCATGGGGATAAGTACTTAAAACACAATTAACGCAACTCAGAACAGAGAGCAATACCCAAGTTAGCCCTAAAAAAATGAGCAAAATTACCAACGGGAATCTGAATTTACTGAAGAAGTCTAATCATTCCCTGGGCAGGAAGAGATGAAGCCTCCTTCCCTAATGGCCCTCTAACCACTGGGGTGTGGCAGAAAGGGCCTTTTATGTGGAGTTAGGGCACTTCCTAGCTGTGTGTTTAAGGGGAGGCCACTGAAACTCTCTGAATCTGAGTTTCCAAACAGTTATTATGAGGATCCAATTGAGACAATTTGTTTGGATTGCTTTGTAAACCTTAAAGCTCCATGTTAATGGCAGCTATCATTATCACTTAGGTGCAGGTAGGTGGTGAAGTGGATGGAGTGCCAGGCCTGGAGTCAGGAAGACCCAAGTTCAAATTTGACCTCAGACGCATACTAGATGGGTAAGTCACTTAACCCATTCACCGCGGTTTTCTCATCTGTAAAATGAGCCAGAGAAGGACATGGCAAACTGTTCAGTATCTCTGCCAAGAAAACTCCAAATGGGTCATGAAGGGTAAGACACAACTGAAATAACTAAACAACAATATTATCATTAATTTTATAAATAGAAAAAGCCTACTGGACAGCTACAAGTCTCACTTATGACCAGTTTTGCACTCTTACAAAAAGTCATTCTCCCACAAAAGTTCTTTCCTGGTGTGTTTTGGGAATTTTTGTGTCATTTGGGCAGGGAGCTCTTTTTTGGGCATGGGGGAGGTATTTTTTGTTGTTTAATATTCAGTTAAATGAAAATCTAAAATGCCTGAATACCTCTGATTACTCCATCCTGTATCTTTATAATCTATCTGTCATATACATTTACAGTGATTTGAGGGAACATTTTCTTGATTTAGAAAATGCCTTTTTCCTCATGTTATTTCTCATTCAAACATCCCAGCCAATGCCTTACTGAAATACAGTCTACAAGACTGAACATCTGAATACTACAAAACCTAATTTTGGTACTTGTCAGACAAAGGAAGGAAGGGGAGGGCTGGAAGAAACTTGCAGTGTGTAAGTCAAAGCCTTGTGTGATTAAAGGTATTATATCTGAGTCATCAATAACCCTGAGAATCTCAATGACATATGCAACAAAAAGAATGGGTCTTTGGGTACCAGGAACATACTCTACTGGTTCTGCTGGTCCAATTAGCTTTCCTTTTATAGCTCTATAATTTATATTCCTGGAAAACTCTAACATTCAAACACTTAAGAGAATTACATTTAAATTATATTTAAAAACCAAACTGAGTTGAACATTCTTTCATAGCTATACACTTTGGCACCGTGTTAAAAGAAATTCTGGTTATCATTATTCCATTAGCTTTCCATCTGTTCCTTATAGACATACCAGATTTTCATGGCAAAGGAGATCAAGAAACAAGACCAAGATTGGAAAAATTGGTCACAGATTTTTTTTTTTTTAACATTCATGAGGTTCATTGGTTTATAAAGCCTTTCTTAGCTGGGCATGGCCATACTGACAATAAGGCCATATTCACAAGAGATCCACTCTTAAATGTTCCTTGGTTGGTTGCTGACATGAACCCTCAGCTTTAGAGGATACTGCTTTTTTGCAAAGCTAAAATTCTTTCCTGTAATCATTGAACGTTAGAGCTGGAAGGGCCTCTGGCAATGATTTGGTCCAAATTCCTCATATTAAGGATGGGGACCATGAAGATCAGAGAGGTTAAGTGATTTTTCCCATGGCCACCCAGTATCTATATCCAAACTATATGGAAAAAATGCAGATCTGGTGCTTTTCCTATGGGGTAAAGAAGGGGCAGCAAAAATGTTCCAAAGAGGGGAAATGGGGCCCTTTATTTAGCCCTGTTAATGGTGTATCCTAAGCATCTTCCATGGGAGGGAGTTATGAAGCAGGTTCCCTCTTTATAGAGAAGAGGGGTGAGTCACAGGATAAGCAAATAAATAAAATACACCAAATTTACAGTTAAATTAGCCTTTGGAAGCCATGATATGCCTTAAGAATCCAGATTGAAAGGAAAAAAAAAACAGGGGCGGCTAGGTGGCGCAGAGAATAGAGCGCCGGCCCTGGAATCAGAAGGACCTGAGTTCGGAGCCGGCCTCCGACACCTACAAACAAAAACCTAGCCTTGTAACCTTGGGCAAGTTACTTAACCCCAATTGCCCTAAAGGGGCGGCTAGGTGGCGCAGTGAGTAAGAGCGCCGGCCTCGGAGTTTGGATGACCGAGATCAGATCCGGCCTCAGAAAATGAGCACCCACGCATAAATAATGACTAGCCGTGTAACCTTGAGCAAGTTACTTAACCCCAATTGCTTTAAAAAAAAAAAAAAAAAGAAAGGAAAAAAAACATGGACCACAGGTTCACGGATCACAGAGGTCATCTAGTCTCATCCCCCCTGCCCCCCCCATCATTTTACAGAAGAGGAAACTGAGGCCAAAAGTCAGATTGTAGTAAGCACTGAGGTGGGAATCTGAATTCAGTCCTTTAACTGAAGAGCCAGGGCTCTTTTGATTGTATTACAAATCAAATAACCCAAGTTCTAGGGTTTTGTTTTTTGTCATCCAGTCGTTTCAGTGGTATCTGACTCCTCATGACCCCATTTGTGATTTTTTTGGCAAAGATATTGGAGAGGTTTGCCACTTCCTTCTCCAGCTCATTTTACAGATGAAGAAACTGAGGCAAACAGGGTTAAGTGACTTGCCCAGGGTCACACCGCTACTAATATCTAAGGTCAGTTTGAACTCAGGTTTCCCTGATAGCAGGCTCTACACACTGTGCCAACCAGCTGCCCCTCTTCTAGGTTCATACAGCATATTGTTAGGAAAGATTTAAAACAAGACTAATTAATGCCCTTTAGGATTGTGTAGTCTAAAAATGGACAATAGAAGGGAAAAACGACCTATCATATATAGGCATTAAAAAGTACTCTATGTGATTCTAGAGGACCAAGAGCTATCCTTGTACTCAACAGGAATAGAGTCAAGAAATGGATTCAATTGAGATCAATCAATCAATAAAAATTTATTAAGCACCTATTACATACCAGGCACTGTGTTAAGCACTAGTAATACAAAAGGAGGCAAAAAACAATCCTCATGCTCAAGCTCACAATTTAATGGATTGTGATCAGATATTTATTGTCTACTATATGACAAGCAGCATGGTCTAGCAGGTAGAGAGGGTGGCTCTGGCATCAGGAAAGACCTGAGTTCCAGGCCTGTCTCTGACACACAGTACAGTAAGCCTGTATGGAAGTTCCTCCCAGGGAGCTCTCCAAGGTAGCACATTATAGCTAAGCTGTGGATTTGTATTGGTAGGGGGAGTCTCTACACTAAAGAGTTCTCCCCATCAAGAAACTCACAAGTACTGACTTCAAAAGCAATATAATGCAGATGAACCCATTCTCCATGCATCTAACCTGAGGTCCCAAATTTTCCCAGAAGAAAATTAATTTTCCCCAGGTGGAATCAGGTCTAGATCAGGGGTAGGGAACCTGTGGTCTCAAGGGTTTGTTCTGTGAAGTTTGGATTCAGTCAAACTGCCAGACTTGAGAACCTAGAGGGCCACATGTGGCCTTGAAGCCACAGGTTCTCTACCCCTGGTCTAGATAAAACCCTACATGCCTTCCAACTCCGGAACAAAATGATTCCATGAGAAGACAAAGTAGGCCAGCTGAAGTAGGCCAAAGGAGACCTTTTCTGTCATTGCTTCCAAGGCTATTACTTAAGCTTTTCACAAATGATGGTAGTTCTCTGGATCCAAACCAGCTTACGAAAGACCAATGTATAAAAGTCCCTATGTCCTACTAACTACCATCCTACAAAGCATTCTGCAAATAATATAACTAACAATAGTAAGTAGCACTGATATAGTGCTTTTAGACTTACAAAACATTCTGGACATATCTCATTTTATCTTAACAACCCTGGGAGGTTCGTCATTGTTGTTCAGTCCTATCAGTCATGTCTGACTCTTTGTGATCACATTTGGGGTTTTCTTGGCAAAGGTAATGGAGGGGTTGGACATTTCCTTCTCCAGCTCATTTGACAGATGAGGAAACAATCAGACAGAAGTTCTGTGACTTGTCCAGAGTCACCCAATTAATAAGTGTCTGAGGTGAGATTCCTGTGAAGCCTAATGCCCTCAGAGTAGTCTTGTGGTCCCCGGATCTTGTTGTTTGTCATTTGTTCTCAAAAAGGACCAATGACATCAGTAGGGTGATGTCTTACTTTGCAAGTGAATTGGAGTTAGGTGAGGCAGAATTGCGCAGTCATCGGCTTCATACTCTCTCCTCCAGGTTCATCTGAGCCCAGTTGGCAAGATATAAATCAGGACAACTGGAGATGACCCCAGATGCAGTGGGAGACCTTTGCCTTTTTAAGGTAATGTCTTTCCTAGGTCAGTTTGTCTGAGGCAACACCCACTCAGTGATTGAAGACTAGGTAAGAAATGAGGCAAAAGATGGCGCAGTTTGCCTACTGAGGAAAAAAAAATCAAACTGGGAGGGGAAGACTTCTAGGATCTTCAGACAAAACAGAACCAACTGCTATTTACACTCACTCTGAGCAATCAAAACCCAAACAATGACCAAGTGAGACTTGGGCTGGGATCTATTGTTGGACAATCAGTGAGAGTCAGAGGGATTTGGATTTGAAGCATGAATAAGAAACCTCCTTTTAATCCCAATGGGCTTTATCAAGGCTTGGTTTTCTAGGCTGGTATTTCAAGAAATCATAAATGAAACTTACTGGGGCAAAAAAATTACATTGTCCCATTTTTTAAAATTACAGAATAAATAACTGTAGGGAAGAGAAAAAAGTTCTAACCCATAAATCCTAAGATATCTTGCTATGTTTCAGCTATCAAAATTTATTCCTTTGGACAGAGCACCCACAGGTAAGGATATGATTCCCTGTGTGGACAGAGTGAGAGGGAAGAAAGAAGGGAGAGACATAAGGAAAAAAGGGAGGAGGGAGGAAAAGAGGGAGGGGGGGAGGGAAGGAGGGAGGGAAGGAAGGAAGGAAGGAAGGAAGGAAGGAAGGAAGGAAGGAAGGAAGGAAGGAAGGAAGGAAGGAAGGAAGGAAGGAAGATTGCTCAGCTGTCCCCAGTGGAGAAACTACTACTCACAGATTGTTGTGTGTCCTTCATTTACAAAAAGTACCAATGACGTCAGGGGGGTGATATCTTGACTTGCAAATGAACTGAGTTTAAGTGAGGAAAAGCTGTGCAAAGTCATCTTCCTTGATCTAGATAAGTCCAACCATCCAAGCCCATAGCAGTTATGATAAGAAGAGTTGAATTGTGTCTATGTTCCATGAGCTTCGAGTAACAGTAGTTATCCCTAAGCTCTATAAGTATGGTAAATTCTAGGAAGGACACTTTCTGCCACACATTAGATGTTGCCAGTTTGGTCCATGGTACGTAGCCAGATGGTCATTAACTTTCAATGTGTCATCGAGACCCAGCTCTGCTGCAGACATTTCGGAGCCAAAGTAAGCTACAATTATGGTGAATCTGGGTCAATCTGACCTGCCCTCGTTGAGGTTTATTATGAAGAGACCAATGGGGATTTTACTAGAAATGCAGCCATACCCAGATTGTGGCAGAAACTGCTCCTGGACTAGCCTAGACCACCCATCCTGAGGCCTCTGGGAAAAACTGGTTTAAATCAAATGTTTGGGACAGGCCTACTATGTGTTCTTCATTATGCTAGATGCTACACAGGATACCAAAACAGACATGGAATCCAGATGCCCAAAGCAGTTTAAAATCCAGTTTGTGAGGAAAAAAAAAAGAGAAACACCTGAAACATTCAGGAAACAACAGATGAGTGTGTGGTTGACTGCTTCATGTTTTAAGCCATAGAGGAGTTCAGTGGTGCCACAAATAAATGGGATCAAGAAAGCCTTGATGGAGAAGTAACTTGACCTATGTCTTCAAGGATAATGAAGATAAATGACAGGGCAGAGTCTCTGCCTCCAGTCCCTTCTCTCTCCAATCCACATCCCCCAAATGGCTGCCATACTGATATTCCTAAAATGCAGGTCTATCCATGTCACCCCTACTCCATGAGCTCCAGTGGCTTCCCTATTGTCTCTACAATAAAATCCCGACTCCTCTGTTTAGAGTTTCTCCCCTTGAAATTCCAGCCAAATTGGCCTATTGGCTCTTCCAAGAATTTGACATTCCACTCATTTCTCAGCCCCATGCCTCTGCTCTGTTCCCCATGCCAGGAATGTCCTCTCTTGATTCTCACCTCTTCTTCACAGAATTCCTCATTTCTTTCAAAACCCAAGGGATACCTCCTACAGGCCATCTCCCTTCCTCTTTAGGTTCTAGTGCCCTTTCCCTCCCCCCACTGGAAATTATTTTGTCTAAATTTGGTAGTCACTTGCGTCAGTTAATTTGTTTCCCTCCAACAAAATGGGGGTGCGATGAGGGCAAGGATTATTATTTATGTTTTGTTTTCTTTGTCTTGTCTCCCCAGGGCCCAGCACAGAACCTGTCACAAACATGGAGCTAATAATTTTCTTAAATGAAAGAATAAAACTAAGACAAACAGATTAGGCAACAAATATAGCAGGTGCTATAGATAAGAAAGAGACTAGCTTAAACAAGGCAAAAGATTCAAGCTTTAGAGGAGTGAGAGAAAATCAGGACAAATAGGATAAGTCCAAAGGGTGAAAAATCTGGAAAAACTGGTAGGGACATTTGCATTTGATAGAGGAGGCAAGAGGAACAGATTTCTGAGCTCACAGGGTTTTAAGGACCCAATCCAACACCCCTCATTTTACAGCTATGGAAACTGATAGCCAGAGAGTCAATAACTTGTCCAGAGGTCACAAAGATAAAACGGCAAAGTTGGGACCCAGAACCCAGGACTTCTGACTCTCACCACACACAGAAACTGAGTCCAAATGAAAATGTTTAAGAAAGATTCGTGTGGCAGGTGTACTCAGAAGTGAGAAGAGGGAAAGACTCACAGATAAATTATTGAGTTGGAATTGAAAGACAAGTCAGCAGGGAGGCAAGAGGAATAAGGAGAAGACCAGGCTGTGGCCTTGGTTATTTCTGATAGAAATAATCCTGGGACAAGCTGCTATTCTGCTGTTAAACAATAGGACCTGGATGTGTGATTTCCTTGACACAGAGAACTCTCAAGTGAAGACACTCCCTGTACCAAGGCCAGTTGGCATTTTTCCCAAAACTTCTTATCTCAGAGAGTTTGCCTAGAGCACTGAGAGGTTCAGTGACTTGCCCAGGGTCACACAATCAATATATATCATAGGCAGGACTTCCTGGCTCTGAGGCTGGCTCTCCATCTGCCATGCCATTGAGATTTATAAATGTATTTGTAATATCCTCCCAATTGGTCTCCCTGCTTTCCTCCTGCAAACCCATTCTCCACTCAGCTCTCAAATATTCCTAAAATGCAGAATCGCAGAATCTGACATCTGGAAGGGACCTTGGCAGTCATCTCTCTGGTCCAAGCCATATGAGAAAGGTACCTCCACCATAACACTGACACGTGGTCATTGGCTTCTGCCTAAAGATAAACAAAGACGGGGAAGTCATGATCTCCCAAGGCAGTCATTTCCACTCTGAGGATTGCTCTGCTTGTGAGGAAGCTTTTGCTGATGTCCAGATGACAGTGGCCTCTGGGCCACCCACTGCTACTGGCTCTTTCCACCAGGGCCAAACAAAACAATTCTAGTTCCTTCCTTTTCCACACAAAGTCTTCCCCTTCAAATACTTGAAGATGGCAATCATGCCTTCCTCTGCCCCTGGAAAAGTCTCTGAGGATAAAAGTGCCCATATTAGCTCTAATTTTCCTCCTGAAATACAGTCCTGAATTTCCAATTGCCTGCTGGGCATGGGGGTGTCAAACTCATCCCCTCTAAAATGGAACTCATTGTCCCATTGAAACTGGTCCCTCCTGCAAATTTCTCTATTTCTACTGAGGGCCACCTTCCCCCCAGTGATCCAGATCTGAAGTTGCATCATTTTTGGTTTTTAGAGGCAGCACGGAAAAGTAGCCATGGTGCTGGGCTCCAAGCAAGCAAGACCTCAGTCACTTACTGGTTCTATGTGACCACAGGCCCTTGATTTCTCTGTATCTCAGTTTCTCAATCTGTAAAATGAAGGGAGGACAGATTGGGGGAAGGGCGTAATCAGAATGTCCGCCATCTTGGGGTGTGTGGAGGGGAGAGATGGAAGAAATATCTGGGACTCAAAATCTTGTGGAAGGGGATGCTGAAAACTAAAAATCAATAATTAATTTTAAAAATTCTTGGATAAAATGAAGGGGGAAGAAGTGAATGTTTAGACTCTAAGGTCTTCCAGATCTGATTTCTGTAATCTTCTGATCTTCTCCCGTCCTCCCGCCCCTGTACATACTGGCTGCCAAGACCCATCACATCCAGCTCCATTACAGCTCTTTTCTCCATCCATACCATGACCAGACTTGTCGGCAGCTTTACCTCCTAACTGAACTATTGCATTAGCTTCTATATTGATCTCCTGGTATCTCTCATCTCCAATCCATTCTTTATCTAGCTTCCCAAGTAATATCCCTAAGGCACCATATCTGACTGTGTCAATCCTCTGATTCAAAACAAAACAAAACAAAACAAAACAAAAGCTTCCATAACTCAGTATGGCTACTAATATTAAAATGAAAACTCAATAAAAGTCTTCCAATTAATCAATTAACCAATATTGATTAAGGGCCTGTAACATGCCAGGGACTGTGTTAAGTGCTCCAAAATCTGCCTAGATGATCCCTAAGGTTCCTTATAGCTGTGGATCTAGGATCCCTACAGTACTTCATTTCATATCACTACCTTTCCCATATATTGTATTACGGACAAATGTGGCCAGTAGGTGCTCCCCCAAATCCAACATGTCACCTCTGGCTTCCATGCATTCACTGAAGCCACCATCCCCTACACCTGCAACGCACATGCTCTTCTCTCTTTATCTTCCTTCAAAAGCTTAACTCAAGAGCATCCTCCAGGGGACATCTTCCCTGATTCTCCAGGCTGGGAGCATTCTCTCATCCCTCAGATACTTCTATAGCGCTCTGCCCCTTCATTCCCCATGCTGTATTTTATTTTTGTGCATGACATTCTTCCCAGTAGAAGATTAAAGGTAGGGTCTATACAATTTTTACCTTTGGAGTCCCCAGTGCCTTACATAGTTCCTTACACATAATAGATGCTTAATAAAATGTTTCTTGAATTGAATATGGGACATAGCCACAGAAAAGGTTTGGGTTTGAAAGGGAATTTTTGAAATCAAGGACATTTTGACTATCATGTTAGTGAAGGATTAGTGTACTATGCTAAGGGAGGTTAGGACTGCTACATATTTTCAAGGATGATTCTCCCTATCTACACCCTGGGTCATCTCATCCATTCCCATGCCCTTGATTATAACCCTCACATTGATGAATCCCAGATTTATCTTTCCATTCCTGACCTCTGCCCCCATGGCTCTCTCTCCTGCATCTTTTGCTATCTTGCAAAAAGAGTTTGGAGGCTATATTATTATTTCTCAAAGTTATAATGGTGAGAACCAATCTCATTTTTCTCTCTTCCAATTACCAATTGGGATATCTTGTGAACTGATTACTTAAAGAATTATTCTTATTCTGCTAGGTTAAGTTAACGGTGCCTAGTTACCAGAGGTAATGAAAACACAGGCATGCAAACCTGCTGTCACCCTGACTGTCACAACCAGAAATAAGCTGTGAACACACTCACTGTTTCTGATTTAACACTGACAGAACAGTGTTATTAAAAAAAAAAGCTTTTGTTACTGTCAGTTTTATAAGACATTCTGCCCCAACCACTGCCAAAAAATGCCCTGTGCTCTCGGTTTAATAAATAACAAGGATTAATATATATAAAAAGCTAAGCCACTACCAATAGCTATAGCAAGTCAGCCACTGGATCGTCTTTTAACATCATACAGTGTGAACGTGGCTGGTGGTCACGCACTAGTCTTATTGTAGGAACTGAAACAACCCTATCAGCAGGGCTTTAAAATCGATAAAAAATTCAATAGGCAAGCTAGACAATTACCACAGTTCATGGGTTACCAGAGCTGGAAGGAGACTCAATGGCAATCTCCTCTACACCATTTGACCCGGAGACCCCTTTACCACATACCCAGCAAGTGGTTGTCCACTCACTGCTTTAAGATCTCCGGGAAGGGAAAATGGTCTACCTTCCAAGACAGCCTGGGACAGCGCTCATTGGGCATGCTTTTATATATTCCTCTACTTTGTTCCTCCTGATCAGCAGACATATTTTTATTTGGTTATGATGACTAAGTTAATCATGCAAAAGAACAATTAAAATTATAATCATTCTATCTATAATGCCATCGTTTGGAGAATGGGTAAACAAATTATGGTCCATGAGTGGAATAGAATACCACCGTGCCATTGGAAATGACATAAGAGGCAGCTTCAGCAAAATCTGGAAAGACGCATTATATAAACTGAGGCAGAGTGAACAGGCCCAGAAGAAAAGTTATGCTATTTGTAAAGATAAACAACTTTGAAAGAGTTAAGAACTTGATTCCAGAGGACTAATGATAAATCATACCAACTTCCTCCTGCCAGAGAGGTGATCAATTCAAGATACAGAATGAGACCTATGTTTTTAGATATGGCCAGTGCAGAAACTGGCTATGCTCAAATATGGATATTTTATTTTATTTGAGGATGGTACAGATTGTGACTTGACTATTTAAAGAATATTATTTTCTCAATTCTGCCAGGTTAATTTAATGGTGCCTAGTTACCAGAGAAGCAATCTATCACCCTGAAGGAGGGGGAAGACCTGGATGGAGAGGAAATGAAAATAAATGCTTATTAAATGAAAGCAAAAAAAAAAAAACAAATTAAAAAAGCTTCTTTGTCATTTCTACCCATTGCTTCTCCTTCTGCCACCTGGGGCGCCAAGCAGAATACATCCTATTTCATCTTTTTTTTTTTTTTAAAGTGGCTGCCTTTCAAAAATACTTGAAGACAGTTACAATGTCTTCTCTTCTTCAGGCTAAATATTCTCAACTTTCAAAACACGAGAAACCATGCTTCCCTACCAACCATGCTATATACATCCCACCCACACCGCTCTCTTTTTCACCTAGTCCTCACTAACTATACCTGGAATAAATCAATTCCCATTACTCTGCAGTCCATTAGGTAAAAACATCATGTTATTTGCCCAAGATTGTGTTTCTCTGTTATGTATTGGTCCTGTGTCACCAATTAAATTATAAATGTCTTGAGGATATGGGTCATCTTTGTACGTTTTTTCTTTTTCTACAGTGGGATAAGTGTAACTAATAGATTTTTTTTTAAAAAAAGCTTTAATACTTTATGATCAAATTAAGAAAAGGCAGCAGATTCAGATCTTCAGGTCAAAATACAGGTTCATTATAAAGAGTGGGTCCTTTAGACCCACTCTTTAAAATAAATCCACAACTCTATACTGTGAACTCAATAGCTGTTATAAATAGGCATGCATGCAAAGGACATATAGTACTTTCCAAGCCTGCTGTTTCCCTAGCACATCATCTGGCAATGCTCCAGTTACCCCAGTGCTCCCTGGGGTAGCTGGAATGTGGTACACACAGCCCTTGACCTAGGCATTTGAACCAAGCACTCTGCCCCACCTATTTACTGGAAAATAGCGAGAAGACACAATGCATTCTGTTTATCCCATCTAATATCACTTTATTTCAGAGGCGCTCTCTCAGTTTGGTAATGATATTTAGAAAATGTGCTAGGGTAGTCTTGTTTAATTGAAGACAGTCCCCAACAGTAATAAGAGCTAAATGGAAAGGCCTCTGGGCTAGGAGTGAGTGATCCCATGCTCTAGCTTGAACTTTACCATGCCTGTGGCTTTCTCTGGACACATTTTTTCATACCTAAGACATCACCACTCCTGTTACCAACTCCCCTTCCTAATCCACCCCCTCTTTAATAACCTTATTTTTAGCTTCCCTTTAGGGACAAATGAAATGCTCTATCACATGTCTGAAAGAGCTTGTGTCCCTCACTAGAATAGAGTATTTTTTTTATCATCATCACCATCATTATTTTAAAAATAGTCAATCAGAGCAGCCATTTTTTGCGTCAACCCATCAAAGATCTGATTTTACTGGTGTGAGCATTCATTCCTCCAACATTGATGGGAAGAGCTCTAGAACAACAGAACTGCTAGGCATCTTCAAGGATTGTTGGGGCCAAAGAAAAGCCACATCCTATTGGCCAAGCTGGTGATAAGTACCTCTGCATGTAGGCAGGGGGTCTCTCAGCTCATGGGCACACAGTCCATCAACGGGATGGTATATTCACAGCCTCCCTAGCTTAATAAGATCAGCCAGAACTTGAACCTCCCTGGCAGAGCCTTTGAAAAGCCAGTGTCACCTCCATACCACAAAGAGACATCCTAGTAGTACAACTGTAAAGGAGGAAACTTTATTTTGTTTCTCAATAAATTGAATAACCAGTAATAATAATACATTAATAAACCAGAACCTTCAGAATAATTAATAAAATATTAAACTGATACATTAATAAATGGAATAAGCAATAATAAGCATTGTGGTATAGTGAACAGACCACTGGATTTGGAGTCAGTAAGATTTGGGTAAAAGTCTAAGCCCTGGCTAAGTGACCAAGGTCAAGTCACTTAACCTTTACTAATCTCCTTGGGTGGAGAAGGTTCCCACATGGGTGAAATCATATAAAAGAAATTTTTAAAAAACATCGTTGAAGCCATTTTCATAAAGAACTTACCTGTATCATTGAAGTAATATTGCTGTCTTGGGTACTGGGTGTTGAAGGAAAATATACCTAAATCAAGAAAAATAAAAAGAGATGAGATATTTTTATACTTTATAAATTATACTCACACTTAAAATATAAAGAAAACCAGAAAGTTCAAAAAGGGATAAAACAAATCAGGGCGGTTTTGTTATTGCCTCGTTCAATTTAATCTATGCTTTTCAAAATAAAAACCCATAGCCAGTGACTGAAGTTCCTGGATACATATATACATGAGCCTACTTTGTTCTTCCTCGTATGTCAAAATATTTGTGTTTGGTAATGATGGCTCGGTTCATAATAAAAAAGCACAATTCAAAATTAGAATCATTTTGCTGATACTTGGGTTAAACTGTGAAAATTTTTTAATGTTTTCAACTTGTCTAGGAAAGAAAGGAAGGTTTATTTCCTCCCTTAAACAATTCATTCCTTGCAGAATTGGCATGGCTACATTGTCTATAGTTGATAACAGGTTAAATGAATAAGTCCTTATCCATAATGTCTAGGCGGCTGGTTGCATAGTGTGGTGAAAACCTCAGTGGCTGTGTAGTGGAAAAACCTGGGTTCATCTCTGACCTTTAATATTTGCTAAGTGACCTTGGTCAAGTCATTTAACTCTTAACCTGCTGGGGCTCAAAACTCAAAAATGAAAGGGTTATTTGTACTTGACGGTTTCTTAGCTGCTTCCAGTCTCCAGACTTATTACACTATGGATTCACAGACTGCATTACTTAAAAATACTCAGTACAAATTCACTGTGTTTCTGAAGATGGAACAAATGCATTTAAAAAAAAACCAAAAAACACTTATCAGGGGAGGCTAGGTGGCACAGTGAATAGAGCATTGGCCCTGGAGTCAGAAGGACCTGAGTTCAAATATGGCCTCAGACACTTAACACAAAAACTAGCTGTGTGACCTTGGGCAAGTCACTTAACCCTTACTGCCCTACCTTTCCCCCTCCAAACAGCAATAAATTAAAATAAATAAAATTAAAATAAAATAAAAACATCAGTTAAACTCTATTCATGATGTCCACAAAATGAGAAAGATTGACAGAAGACAGAATATTCACTGGTGAAAATTTCCGTTCTCATTCTCAACAATAATGCTAACATCCATACCATGTGCCACATAGGCACTGTGCCCAGCACTTTATAGCTTTTCATTTGATCATCACAACAACCCTGGGAAGGAGAGACTATCACTGTCTTCATTTTATAAATGAGAAAACTGAAGCAAACAGGAGTTAAGTGACTGACCCAGAGTCACTTAGTAAGCATCTGAGGGTGGATTTGAACTTGGGTCTTCCTGACTCTATGCTCAGTGTTCCACCCACTGCATGATCTAGGTGCCCTCTATTCATCCTCCGGAAAGCTGGAACTTTTTTTTAGGGTGGGGGAGACACATGGAGAAATCTTGAAATGATTATGGCTGTTGGGATGTTAATTTGGCATCAGCTGCAAAAGAAACAAAAGATGTAGGAAAAACGAGGGCTCTGATCTTGCTCTGCTCATTCCTGCTGATGAAGGTGACCACTGGCTGGACTTCTGAAACAAGCCATATGTGTTTAACTAGAACTGTAACAGCGGAGATGAGACCCTGCTGCAGATAGAACCTGTCACCCAATGATGCCACGTGAACTTCTTCCTCACAAGTCCCAAGTCCCACATTCTTGCTTCCAGTGAAAGGCAAGACAGAACCAAGCAGAGGGATATAAGGTCATCCCCAGCAAGACCAATGACACCCTTAAAGAGAAGAGATGGTGACCACAATGGACCTCTTGGACCTCCTGGACATTCCTGATAAAGACCCTGTGTGGTGTCCTCTCTCAGAATCATAGGATTTTTCCTAACAGCCTCTTCTCATGAACTACAGCCTCTTTCTCCAACTAGACAGCTTTTCCCTGACCTTTCATTTGAGGAAGCATCCAGGCCAGTCTAGTAACCACAACAGCTAGCATTCCTATATTACTTTAAGGCTTGCAAAGTGCTTTGGTTTTTTTTTTTTAAAGCATTTATTAAGCACCTAGCATAGTGCAATTTTTTAAAAAAGCATTAGTTAAGCACTTAGCATTATGCAATTAAAAAACATTTATTAAGCACCTAGCATAGCACAATTTTTAAAAGCATTTATGAAGCACCTAGAATAGTGCAGATTTTTTAAAAAGCATTTAGTAAGTGTCTCTGTGTTTTACTAGCTAGATGGCACTGGGCAGCTTGGTGGTACAATGAATAGAGGGTGGGGCCTGGAGTCAGGGAAGACTCATCTTCCCCATTTCAAATCTGACCTCAGACACTTACTAGCTGTGTGACCCTGGGCAAGTCACTCCACCCTGTTTGCCTCAGTTTCCTCATCTGGAAAATGAGCTGGAGAAGGAAATGGCAAATTACTGCAGTATCTTGGCCAAGAAAGCTCCAAATGGGATTACAAAGTCTGAAAAAAAATGACTAAACAACAACAAAAAGTTCTTTCCATGTTCACTCACTTCATCTTCTCTTGGAACTCATTTAGACTACTTCTCCACCTACCCCCAGGGGGGACCTTCCCCAATACTTTTCAGCTCCCTTTTATGGATTATGTCTTCCCCAATTAGAATGTAAATCCCTTGAGCATACAGATGGTCTTTATTGCAGCTCATGCTAGTTTTCCCTGGGCACACAGTAAGTTCCTCTATCTTGGGGCTGGAAATACCCTTAGGGATCATCTATTGCAGGGGTGGGGAACCTGCAGCCTCAAGGCCACCATGTGGCCCTCTAAGTCTTCAAGTGCTGTCCTTTATATGAATCGGAGCTTCACAGAACAAATTAAGTTTGGATTTAGTCAAAGGGCTGCACTTGAGGGCCTAGGGGGCCACATGTGGCCTAAAGGCCCCAGGTTCCCCATCCTGATCTATTTCAATCCCCTCATTCTACAAAAAATGAATGCTACAAGAGAAAGTGCATTGGCTTTGGCAAAAGAGGGGAGTTCAAATTCCACTCCTGACAGTAATAGGTGACCCTGAACAAGTCATTTAATCAATCTTTCCAGATTTCAGGTTTCCTTATCTATAAGATGAGAGGGCCAGGCCAGGAAAAATGAGGCCTAGATATGTGAATTATCCATACTTATGGCCATATTAAATAGCAGAGCTGTGATTCAAACCTAGCTCTTCTGACAGCTGGTCCAAAGTGTCTGCAGACCCATCAACTAAAGAGAAACTAATTTTTGATTCTACCAGTAACACCTAACTTTTTTTTTTTTTGCTAATCTCTGGGTCCCAGCTTTACTACTTAATGCCTGTATTGACCCCTCCATGCCCCAGATTCTTTTTTTTTTTTTGCTTTTTTTTGGAGAGCAATTGGGGTTAAGTAACTTGCCCAAGGTCACATGGCTAGGTTTTTGTTTGTGTGTGAATTAAGTGTCTGAGGCTGGATACAAACTCAGGTCCTTCTGACTCTAGGGCTGACGCTCTACTCACTGCGCCACCTAGCCGCCCCGCCCCAGATTCTTAATGTGTAAAAAGCAGTTGGATAAGATAGTTTCTATGATTCCTCTTATCTTTTAAACTTAGAATTTGAGGATGAAGACATAAATTGAACTTTGGAGAAAATTTTAAAACTTCTAAGAAAAAATCTAAACATTAAAAATCTTTTAAAAGTCTTGAGTATTTGAAAAGAAAAACTTACCTAGATTCATCATCCCTGCACATAAATCCCTTAGCCATAAAAACCCACATTAAAACAAAGCATATGCTACTGGGAACCAGATCTCTTTTGCAGTCAAAGTACTGAGCTTTCAGAAAATAAAACTTGTTAAGAGATTTCCATAACCACATTTCCTCTCCAAGAAAATAATGATGGACAACTCTTTCATTTAACAACATTTACATGACCTTCCCCAAATATGCTTCATTTTGTTTGTTTTAAATATGCTTCTTTCAATACTGTAACAAGCAAATATTTGATCCCTGAATGTATCATGGTAGGCTGCAAGGTCTCTGAGCAAAAGGAAATCAATCCAAAAACAAAACAAAACAAAACAATGAATGGTTGGAAAACTTTCTGATATTATGAATACTTTCTGTAAATGATCATAAACAAAACCTGTGAGCACTAGTTATTTATGGATCAAGGAAAGGTAAAATACTCTAAAAAAGATGAAATGTAAGACCTTTGATATTTCCTTTTAGTTATCTTTTTCATGTAATAGTTTATTTAAGTGTTGTAAATGCAATTAATATGAGTTTGAGGGGCGGAGTAGGAACAGGACTTCCACCAGGCTCTGGCTTCCACCTCCCCCAATTCATGTAAAAGGGGACTCTGAAAAAACTTTGGAGCTACAGAACCCACAAAATGATGCAGAGAAGCTAACCTCCCACTGAGGACAGCACAGCGGCAGGAATCGGCTCCATGTGAGCAGGAGTAGGCCTGACCAACCACCAACTGGAGGGACTTTAGATCACCAGCAGCTATTAGCGGTTTCCAAAATTATCAACACATTGGTGCCAAGGACAAAGTGAGAGGTCAGTGCAGTGTAGACTTTGGGATCTAGTAGTTTGAGAGTACAGTTGGCCTTTATCCACTCGAGGGAAAAGCTGCTGAGGTGCTGCCACCTTGTAGCCTCCACATGGCAGCTTCAGCTCCTGGCCTGCAGAGTATAGGGAGACCAAGTGACCAGTCAAGGGGTAATCACTCTTGCTTTAACTTGCTTGGATCTGGATTGTAGTCTAGTGTGGAGGTTCTGGGGTGTGTGACCAGCTTGTCAGAGCATGTGGAGGCTTCAGAGAGGACACACTTCAGCAGCTGAGAAAGTTCCCCTGTCTGGTGGCAGAATCCTACTGTGGCAAAAAGCCCAGGGGACAAGTGACTGAGTGGCACCATGACCAGGAAAAGGAAGCAAAGCAAACAGAAGAATCCAACACTAGATTCCTATTTTGGCGACAAAAAAGGATCAAAGCATGGAACAGGAGGAAGACAGTGAAGTCAGAACTCCTGTACCAAAAGCTTCTGAGAAAAATATGAGCTGATTACAGGCTATAGAGGGCCTTAAGAAGCAAATAAGAGAAGTGGGGGGAAAATTGGAAAGAGAACTGAGAACAATGCAAAAAAAATTATAAAATGAGAGTCAACAGCCTGACTGAGGAAAATTACACCTTAAAAAATAGACTAGGGGGGCGGAGCCAAGATGGCGGAGTAGAAACAGCTAGTCCAAGCCTCTCTGCCCCCAGATTCTCCACAAACTATGTAAAAAAGGACTCTGAAAAACTTCTGGAGCCCCAGCACTCACAGAACGACACAGAGAAGCTAACCTCCCGCTGAGGACAGCCCAGCACCCTGCAGGAAGGACCAGCGCAGTGGTCTGGGAGCCGGCAGCGCGCAGAGCGCAGGAGCCGAGCCGAGCCCAGGTCCACGTGAGCCGAGGTTTTAGCCCCAGGGCGGCAGGGCCAGCAGCCGGCTGGAGGAACCCCAGAACACCAGGAACTGTGGAGACACCAGAATTATCAACATAGACTTGCCTAGGACAAAGTAAGAGGTTAGTGTCCTATGGACTTTGGGACCTGTATTTGGGGAATGCGTCAGCTCCCTCCCCTGGGGGCTAGAAGCCGCTGAGGAGACAGGCCATTGTGTAGTTTTCATAGGCATTTCCGGCTCCCAGCCTACAAATCGTGGGGAGATCCAGCGATCAGTCTTGGGGGGTAATCGCTCTTACTTTAACCTCCCTGGATCTGGATTGCGATCTAGGGTGGAAGTTGTGGGTGGGTTTACAGCTTGCCAGAAACGGAAGTTGCCCCCCACACGTTCGGGACGAAAATTCCTCTAGCTGGCCTTAAAGCCATAGTGTGGCAACAAGCCCAAAAGTCAAGCAATTAAGTGGCAACATGCCAAGGCAAAGGGAACAGAAAAATGCAACCCTAGACTCCTATTTTGGGGGCATAGAGCGGGAAAAGGACTGTGAGGTCAGAAGTCCTGCTCCAAAAGCCCCAGGGGAAAACATGAGTGGGTTGCAGGCCATAGAGGACCTTAAGAAGGACTTTAAAAATCAAATAAGAGAAGTGGAGGAAAAATTGGAAAGAGAAATGAGAAGGATGCAGGAAAAGTATGAAATGAGGGTCAACAGCCTGACTGAGAAAACAACACCTTAAAAAATAGACTAACTCAAATGGCAAAGGAGGCCCAAAAGGGCAATGAGGAGAAGAATGCCTTAAAAGTCGAATTTGCCAGATGGAAAAAGAATCTCAAAAGTTCACTGAGGAGATTCATTCCTTCAGAGTTAGACTGGAGCAAATGGAAGCTAGTGACTTTTTGAGAAATCAAGATGCTGTTAAGCATATCCAAACAAATGAAAGATTAGAAGGCAATGTGAAATATCTCATGGGAAAAACCACTGACCTGGAAAATAGATCCAGGAGAGACAATTTAAAAATTATTGGACTACCTGAAAGCCATGATCAAAGAAAGAACCTAGAAATCACCCTTCAAGAAATTCTCAAGGAAAATTGCCCTGATGTTTTAGATCCAGAGGGCAAAATAGAGGTTGAAAGAATCCACAGATCACCTCCTGAAAAAGATCCCAAAAGAAAACTCCCAGGAATATTATAGCCAGGTTCCAGAATCCCCAGATCAAGGAGAAAATACTACAAGCAGCCAGGAAGAAACAATTTCAATATTGTGGAAACACAATCAGAATAGCCCAGGACCTGGCAGCTTCTACACTGAGGGATCGAAGGGCATGGAATATGATATTCCAGAGGGCAAAAGAGCTGGGAATGAACCCAAGGGTCACCTACCCATCAAAACTGAGTATTTTGTTTCAGGGGAAAATATGGTCATTCAGTGGAATAGAGGACTTTCAAGCATTCTTGAGGAAAAAACCAGAATTGAATAGAAAATTTGACATCCAGACACAAGAAGGAAGAGATGCCTGAGAAGGTAATCAGGGAAAAGAAATCAAAAGGAACTTATCAAAGTTGAACTATTTACATTCCTATATGGAAAAGCAATATCTGTGACTGATGATATCTTTCTCACTATGAAAATAATGGAAGAAGGGGTGTGGTCATACGAATACATATGTGAATGTGTGTGTATATGGTTACAGTTATATATGGATAGAGGGCATAGGTTGATTTTGTTGAGAAGGGAGAGTACTCAAGGGATGAAATTATGAGGTGAGAGAGGAAAGTGGCAAGAGGAGATGGGGAGAGACATGGTAGGGTAAACTATCTCATGTAGGGAAGTGGGTGCAAAGGAGGGGGAGAATAAGGAAGGCTAAAAAGGCAAAACCACATTCACATTGAATTTGGTTCAGGGAGAAAATGACATACATACTAAATGGGATATCTCAACCTGCAGCAGGATAGGGGGAAGGGGGATGAGAGGAGGGATGATGGATGGGAGGGCATCCTTGGGGTGAGGGGAGGTTGGAAGTACCCACTATAGAAGAGGGACAGGATCATGTAGGGAATGGACCAGGTGGGGGGTGGGATGAGTGGGAGGGAATTATAAGCAGCCTTGTACAATATATCTACCATGATAATGTTTTGCATAGCTAGACATGTACAACATATACTGAATTACTTATCTCCCAAGAGGGAATGGGTGACAAGGGAGGAAGGAAATGGATCTGAAATTCGAGGTCGTAACATTAAATGTTTCAAATATATATAAATACTATTATTAATACTCTTTTGCCTATAATTGGGAGATAAAATGTGCAGGCATTGGGACACAAAGATTCATCTTCCTCTAATGGAAAAGTCGATGGGGGTATGGGAGAAGGTATGGGAGAGAGCAGATTGGAGGAAGCGATATCTTGTGGGACTGCTATTCTGGGAGGTTGGGTAGGGGAATAATGGGGGGAAAATGATTGTAACTCAAAATCTGGCGGAAATGAATGATGTAAAACAGAAGTTAATAAAGTATTTGTTTTTAAAAAAAAATAGACTAACTCAAATGGCAAAAGAGGCTCAAAAAGGCAATGAGGATCAAAAAGGCAACTTAAAAAGTTGAATTTCTCAGATAGAAAAAGAATCTCAAAAGCTCACTGAGGAGAATCATTACTTCAGAATTGGACTGGAGCAAATGGAAGCTAGTGACTTTATGAGAAATCAAGATGCTGTTCAACAGATCCAAACAAATGAAAAAAATAGAAGGCAATGTGAAATATCTCACTGGGAAAACCACTGACCTGGAAAACAGATCCAGGAGAGATAATCTAAAAATTATTGGACTACCTGAAAGCCATGATCAAAGAAAGAATCTAGAAATCATCCTCCAAGAAATTCTCAAGGAAAACTGCCCTGATATTTTAGAACCAGAGGGCAAAATAGAGGTTGAAAGAATCCACCAAACACCTCCTGAAAAAGATCCAAAAAAGAAAACTCCCAGGAATATTATAGCCAGGTTCTGGAATTCCCAGATCAAGAAGAGAATATTACAAGCATCCAGGAAGAAACAATTTGAATACTGTGGAAACACAATCAGGATAACACAGGATCTGGCAGCTTCTACACTAAGGGATCAAAGGGCTTGGAATATGATATTCCAGAGATCAAAGGAGCTGGGATTAAAACCAAGAATCACCTACCCAGCAAAACTGAGTATCATGTTTAAGATGAAAATATGGTCATTCAGTGGAATAGAGGACTTTCAAGCATTCTTGATGAAAAAACCAGAGTTGAATAGAAAATTTGACATTCAGATACAAGAAGCAAGAGAAGCATGAGAAGGTAAACAGGGAAAAGAAATCATAACTATGAAAGTTGAATTATTTACATTCCTACATAGAAAAATGATAACTGTAACTGATAAAACTTTTCTCAGTATGAAAATAATTGAAGGGAATAGAAATATATGTGTGTGTGTGTGTTTGTATATATATATATATATATATACAAACACACATATACATATATATACACATATATACATATATATATACACATATACATATATATGTCGATATAGGAGGGTATATGGGCATATGAATACATATGTGAATGTGTGTATATATGTTTACAGGTATTCATAGATAGAGGGCACAGGACCAATTTAATAGGAAGGGATGATACTTAAAAGATGAAATTAAAAGGTGAGAGAGGAATAAAATGAGAGGAGCTGGGGAGAGACAGAATGGGATAAACTAACTCATATAGAAGAGGCAAGGGCAAATGGTTACAATGGAGGGGAAGAACAGGAAGGCAAAAGGGAATGGGTCATTAAATTTGGCTCAAGGATGAAATGACATACACACTAAATAGGATATCTCATCATATAGGAGAGTAGGGGGGAAAGGGATGAGAGGGGGGGATGATGGAATGGAGGACAGGCTGAGGGGTAGGGAAGTTGGAAGCACCCACTTTTGAAAAGAGACAGGATCAAAGTAAAGAATAGAACACGTGGGAGGTAGGATAGGAGGGAGGGAAATATAGTAAGTCTTTTACAATATATCTACTACGGCAATGTTTTGCATAGCTACACCTGTACAACCTATACTGAATTGCTTATCTTCCCAGTAAGGGTGGGTGACAAGGGAAGAAGGGAATGAATCCGGAATTCAAAGTTTTAAAATCAAATGTTTAAATATATACATACTATAATTAATACTATTTTACATGTAATTGGGAAATAAGATATACTGGAGCACTAGGCACTGGGGCATAGAGATCCACCATGTCCTGCTAGAAAAGTCAAAGGGGGCATGGGAGAAGAAAGGGGAGCGAGCAGATTGGAGGAGGGGATATCCTGTGGGACCGCTATTCTGGGGTGGTGGGAAGGGGGAAAATGGGGAGAAAAATTGTAACTCAAAATCTAGCAGAAATGAATGATGCAAACCAGAAGTTAATAAAGCATTTGAAAAAAAAAAAGTTCTGTTTGACAGCTGAAAAAAATGCAATTAATATGTATTCTAAATGGAAAGGGGAGAAAGAAATTTCATATTTTCCAAAATGGGAGGGGGATTCATTGAAAATAAAAACAATAATAATTATAGGTAAAAATTACTTCCAGTTTTGTTTTGTTTTTTTTCTTACCCTGAGTAAATCTCTATCATACGGGTATCCTAAATATCAGGTAGTTGGATTTCTATTCCATTTCAGGACAGAACTGCACATGGGCAATTTGTATAATTTTAAAGAAAGGCAGTGTGGTTTAGGGGCTAGATCTTTGGTCTTACAGTTGGAAGACCTAGATGTGAATTCTCCCTTTGAACCATACCAGCTGCTATAGAGCACTGGTCCTGGGGTGAGCAAGACCTAAGTTTAAATCTGACCTCTGGCACTTTCTAACTGGTCATTTAACCTCTGTTTGCCAGTTTCCTCAATTATACAATGGAGATAATTACGGCACCTACCTCCCAGGATTGCCACAAAGATCAAATAAGATACCATTTATAATGTGCATAGATAGCAATGTGCTCAGCACATAGTAGGCCCTTAATAAAATCTGGGTTTTCTGCACAGCATATAGTAGGCACTTAATAAATATTAGGTTTTTCCCTTCCTTTCATCCTTATGTAATTCTTTAAGATAATTAGGTTGGAGTAAAGGTGCTGGCCTGAAGTGACAGAGGGAGGAATTTCCTCATTCAGGAGTGTCTTATACCAATGAAATCCCAAATCTAGTAGCCATCCTTAGAACAGCCCATAATATGGGATATTTTAAAGAACCTCAGCACATGCCATTTTCCAGAACATCTCAGAGGCTCCCAGGGTAGCTCTAAGGTTGAGAATTTACATTTTCATCTCTCTACCTGGAAAGGATGAGACTTGAAACTTGAATTTGCAGCTTTGCATCTTCCACGGGGCTTAAGGAATATTAAAAGACAGCAGCTATTTTTATTTTTGTGTTTGCAGGGTCTGGGCTGGGATAGATTTATTTTTAGCTGGTAGGGAAACCCTGCCACGATAAGAAATGAGGGTCTGCCTGTGCCCCCTTTAAAATGAAGATGGGCTTTCAGTGTCCTGCCCTGCCAAAGATGTTTGCTCGGTACCTGCACAGGCTTCCATGATCCTCTTCAGAGGCCCCAGAGTATACATCAGTCCAACGATAATACCAGCCAGATGCCCAGCAAAGGAAGCGCTAGGAGGAAGGGAAACCTTTTGTGAGTGTTTGCACTGCTGCTGATTAGATACATTCTGTCCTCTCATTATTCCGAGGCACGTCAATTATTCCCAGTTTGCAGCCTTTGTTCCCTAGGACGCCTTTTGTGCTGGGCAGTCCAAAGAACAACATTTCCCACCTTTCTGTTTTTCTTTTAATGCTAGATGAATCACAACATGCTGAAATGGAAACACCCAGACCAAGCTGGGGGAGGGGGACAAGGGAGGCAGGAATGCAGAGGGCAGAGGAGCTGGCTGGGTTACAAGGATTGATGTAGATCCTTCGGCAGAGATAAAAAAGGAGAAGTCTGCTCCAGTCAATCACCGGGCTTTCATCCTGATCCAGTATGCCTTTTCCCTGTAATCACATGAAGTCAGTTTGCTCTGCTCAGGGCTGAATGCTGTATCAGCCCACCAATGGGAGGAATGGGTTATCTATTTGTTTTCAAAGCACTGATGACTGCTACATGTGTGCGCATCGGGGAGTTCTGAAAGCAGGTCATGGAGAGTGAATAAAGAAGAATGTGACTGCCTCCCCTACTCCCAAACTGAAACCAGTCTGGATCTGGGTCTGCGGTACAATTTAAAGCTGAAAATGATACTGAAACTTGGGTGGTTTGATAAGGCATTTCAGTTTCCTCCAAAGCCAAGCCCTTCTTCTAACATATGCTAGCTGTGGGCCCCTAGGCAAGTCACAGCCCCTCAGTATGGTGTAGGTTGCTCTCAAAGACACTGTTTTGTAGACATTTTAAACTTGTCTAAAACTGAACTGATTATCTTTCCACCCAAACTCTTCCCTCTTCCTAACTTCCCAATGGTACCCACCATCTTCCTTTGTAACATTTATCAAATATGCCATTTCACAATAATTTTTCAAAATCTTCCTTCTTTCTTTCCTCCCTCCTCTCCTTCCTTCTTTCCTTCTCCAGGATAGAAGTATAAACAGGTTTGCCCCTCTTAAGCATCCTGGTTGTCCTCCATTCCCAGATACTTACCATATTAAGTCAAATTTAGTATAGATACCTGATCAGTATAACCCACTGCAGCTCAGGTTCCCAGAGCTCAAGGGGTTTGAATTTATTTTCAAATAAAATTTACTTTCAAATAAGCCTCTATCAATGGTTCCCCAACCTTCTCTATTCTCAAAAATACCCAAACAGTAGCTCTGGGATGAATGGAATAACTTCAACAGTTTGGCTGGTCATAGCAACCATGGTAGCATTTGGCCAACTCTTCACAGAAGCCATTTCTTCCATCACCCAAGCCTCCAATAGTTTTTTAAGTGTTCAGTCCAGTCACCCAACCACAACATCCCATCCATGGTTTTCTCCATACTTCAAATATGTTTGGGAAGGAAAGGGAACATAAATGTGGTGGCCAAATATAGTGAGAAAAGGACAAATATCTTTGAAGAGTTTTCACAGAATCAACTGCCAAGTGTCCTGTGCTGTTCTCTGCTTATTTCATGAGCATTTCTGTAAAATGCAACTGTCTACTATTCCACAGTATTTCCATCATGACAAAATCAGTAAAATATCATCATCATTAGTGATAAATACAAACATCCTATTTCCTTCACTGTGTTCTGGATTCCTCAACCATCATGACATTTCCTAACTGAGCACCTCTATGGTTGA
Organism: Gymnobelideus leadbeateri; assembly: GCA_011680675.1. Classification (NCBI taxonomy): domain Eukaryota; kingdom Metazoa; phylum Chordata; class Mammalia; order Diprotodontia; family Petauridae; genus Gymnobelideus; species Gymnobelideus leadbeateri. The sequence goes on along the minus strand of WOXC01005556.1, from coordinate 644,542 downwards.
GCATCTCCAGAGCTTAGTAAGTACTTGTTGAACTAAAAAAAAAAAAAAAAATCAGGGCATTCGCCAACAGCCAAAAAAAAAGGGATGGAAGAACCCTTTTCTGACCCTCTGCTATACACTGTACACCAGTGACATTTGTGATCAAATCAACTTTGTTTAAAAGGCAGAAAAAAGAATGTTGAAAAGTTGAGAAAAGTTCCCAAGCCCTGATCACATCAATCAATCATTCTGCTGCCTCCCACGTTACTACAGGTAACTAGTTCTCATACTTGTTTTGCAGCATATGAACTTATAAAACATGAAAGAATGGGCATAGAGGAATGCTGTCAGAATCCGTAAACAGGCAAGAGGGTGATGGAGAGGCAGGAACTTCTGATATCTCTCAATCACTAAATCCAGCAACATCGCTGTTGGCTACCACCTCCTCTTGGATGTTCACTATTCCCTAGATTTTCAAGGAAGAGAACTGCTTCTATTGGCTCTCTTCCGACCTGGCTAGTCACTCCTTCTTGGATTCCATTCCTCACCAAACATGCTCCTCCCTCTCCCAGTGGGCATGACCCCAATGCTTCCTCTTTTTTTTTCTCTCAACATTCTCTCCGTCATCTCATCAGTTCTCGGGGACTGAATGATCACCTTTATAATGATGTTCCTTAGATCCATATATTTAGCCCTAAAACATGGAAACTCTCCTGAATTCCAGTCCACTATCACAAATTGTCAACTGTACATTTCAAACCATATACCCCAAGGACATCAATTCCCAGGTGCATAAAAGAATTATTTCTGTTAAGGTTATCACCATTCTTCTAATCCCTCATGTTCACAAGCTCTAAGCTACACCCAACTCTTTACTCTTCTTCATTGCATGGATCCAATCAGCTGCCACAGCTCATTGTTTCTACTTCCAAGCTCCTCTTTGCTCCCCACAGCCACCATCCTCGATACCTTTGTTGAGGCCCTCGTCATCTCTTAGTGATGATTAGTCTCCCTGTCCCAAGTCTCCCCTCTCTTTAATCCAGCCTCCAAACAGCTGCCAGAGAGAGATTCTTATATCAAAGCCCGGCTCTGTCTCTTGTCTGCTCAAAGAAAACTCCAGTGGCTCCGTAGTGCCTTTAAAAGATGAAAGGTGGATGCTCGGAACACTTCCCAATCTGGCTTCAGCTTACATCTTCAGGCTTATAACATGCAACTCCCTCTTATCTACCCTTTATCCCAGCCAACTTGTTGCTCAAACACAATATTCCATCTATGTGCACAGCCTGTCTTCTTAGACTTCTTATATACTTATATGCCCTTATGCTTTCTCTTCCCCTCTGCCTACTGGAATCCCAGATTCCCTTCAAAGCACAGCTCAAGTGCTACCCAAATTCCACTGAACTCTACCCCCAAGCCACAGTGCACCACTCCCTTCAATTACCCTGTATTGACTCTGTACCTATATATACCTAGATGTTTCTCTAAATAGAATGAAAGGTCCTGGTGTACAAGGACTATTTTTTTTTGTATTGCCACTTAATAAATATTAGTTGACTGATTAGTAGAAACCAGGGATGGACGGAGGGAGAAGTGATAAAAAGAGGGAAAAACAAAATGAAAATATTTGGAGAAACTAAATCAGATATCAGAATGATTTAATGTAAGGAAAACATCACACATCACTTGGTCAAAGACAATTTACCTGGAAATAGTTTGAAACCCTGTTATCACAATGCTAAGTAGAGGGAAGAGATGAGGAAAAGGGGGTCAGAGTACAGAAACCTTAATTTCCTAGGCTCTGTACCCAAAAGGGGAAGATAATTCAAGGATGTTGGGTAAAGTATCAAAGGAGGGAGAATAGCACTAACAGGGTAAATCAAGAATCACAGGAAGACCTAGGGCCTGAGTAGAGACAGAAGTTTGTACCTGTGAACCAAACCAGAGAGGACTTTGTTTTGTTGGTATTCCACAGCAGCCAAAGAAATAGGGAAAAAGGGAGGGAAGGAGAAAGTCAAAGAAATGGGGCATGCTTTGAAGATCAAGGGAGCAGGCTCATAAACTTGGAATGAGAGTAAAAGCATATGTACAACACACATTGTTCAGTTCAGGAGAATAAAGAGTAATGGTTTGGAGTTTGAAGATGGGGTTTAAAACCCTGGCCTTGCCCAGTTATTTTCTGTGTGACCTTGGGCAAGTCACTTAATCATAGGAAGCCTCAAGGTTTCCTTATCTTTGAAGTAAAACTACTTGGCCTCTGAATTCTTTTGAAGCTTAAGATCTATGATCCTGTAACCTTGGATGTAGCTTAAAACCCAATGTTTCTTTCTACACAGCAAGTGAAGACAGTTAGGGCATCCTAATTAGCTCACTAAATTTGTAGCAGCAGAAAAACTGCTCCAGGCAGAGAATAACCACAGAGAATATCGCAGCTGAATTTGGGTGGCCCCAATTGGACGGCAGAAGGCTTACATTTGGGACGGATTGAAGTCCCATTTGGTGACAAAGACATTCGAGGTAGACAATAGGGCTCAGTAATATCTTAGCACTTTGAGGGTTTTCTGAAGGTTGGTGCTAGGCAGAACCAAACGGGGTTACAGAATTGTAAATTCAGAGTGGGAAGGGACCTTAGGGGTCATCTAATCCAACCCCCTTATTTTACAGATGAGAAAAGTGAAGTCCCAAGAGGTCAAGGGACTCATCTAAGGACTCAAGCCCAAATATTCTCTCTCTCTCTCTCTTTTTTGTTTGAATAAGTTTTATTTATTTATTTTTCTCTCACCCCAAACACAGAACTTTCTACTGAACCATAATATAATCCTCATCAATCAATTTACAATAAAAACAACAAAAACATTTTAGACATTTTCAGTAGATTGTGAGCTCCTTGTGGGCAAGGACTATTTTGCCTCTTTTTGTATCCCTAATGTTTAGCATAGTGGCTGGCACACAGTAGGCTCTTAATATTGTTGTTTGTCCATTTCTGAAAAGGACCAATGACATCACAGGGTGATATCTTGTCTTGTGTGAGAATTGGATTTAAGTGAGGCAAAGTTGCACAAAGTCGTCAGTCTGGCTCACTCTTCTAGAGTCAGTGAAGTTCACTGACAGGACAAAAGTCAGGACAACTGACAATGTCCTGGGCTGCAGGATGACCTTGGTGTCTCTGGTGTCTGACCAAGCTCTGGATACCCCACAGTGCCTGCTTCAGCCAATCTCAAGGCCATTGGAACCAACAGTTCTCATCCACCCATTCCACTAGGGGAAGTCTTCACATGCTTGGGGTAGACATCCCTCTAACTCATCCATGGGTTTGAGGCCTCTCAGTTCCCCTCTACCTGGCTAAGCCTGTCTGCTGAGAGAGTTTTACTGAGGCATGGCTGCTGCACATGCTCTTGGAGCCAGAGGTGAGGTAGGTGAAGGTAGACACCAAAGGGGGATGAGCAGCCCTGAGGAGGGCTCAGCAAACCCTCACACCAGAGGTGCTAGTCCTCCCTGAAAACCTCATATACACCTGGTTCTTAATAAGTGTTTATGGATTTGACTAATGGATTCCAGAATACACAAAGTCAACAAATGTGTGGTGTAGTAGAAAGAGCAGATCTGGGGTCATCAGACCTGCGTTTGGATCCAGCCTTGTTTTACTCCAGCACCTATAACAACTTTACACATGCAACTTTACTTCTCTGCTCCTTAGTTTCAGCATATGTAAAATGAAGGGGTCATACTAGCTGATCTTTAAAAACTATCCTGTGGGGCGGCTAGGTGGCACAGTGAATAGAGCACGGGCCCTGGAGTCAGGAGGACCTGAGTTCAAATCTGGCCTCAGAGACTTAACACACAAAACTAGCCATGTGACCTTGGGCAAGTCACTTAACCCCAACTGTCCTCCAAAAAGAAAAAAAAAAATATATATATATATATATATATCCTGGTGCTAAGTCCTACAAACCCTCTGAAATGTGAAAAAGAATAAGCTCCCACCCACAGGCTTTCCCATAGTATCTGGAATAGTACAGGAAGGATCACTGAATTTATTTTCACCAGATGTGGAATGTAATGATAGGAATTATACCTATAAGGAACAGCTTGATCAATAGGGAAGGAGCTTAATTTGGAGAGAAATGAGACAATCACAAGTTTTCAGAATCGGGAGAAAGGGGGGTAGAGAATCTAGAAGCTTGGCTAATCAATATTTGTTCCCATTATCTAGTCAAGTCTTCACAGCTGACAAAATAAGTAAATAAATAAACTCCCAGATACATAAATACAAATGTAGGAAGAAAGACAGTTAAAAGTACAATCAGTTCTTCAAATATATGACTAAATTACAAAGCATTTGTTAAGTACTTACTACATACTTCCCACAGGATACCTAATGGTTCAGTGAAGAGACTTGCTCCTTTTGTTAAATACATTGACTGGCATAAACCACTTAGGGAAAGAGCTATGGGGATCCCACACTTAGTACATCACTTCTTAAGGGGAACAGCATGAAACCCAGTATACTTTGGCCCTCAGCTTTTCCAGAGGAATTTAACAAATTGTTTCTTTAAGCTGGATGAAACCCCAATACTATTTTCAGAGAAGGAAAGAGAGAGGGAGGAATTGTTATGAATTAGCGGATGCGGGGAATCAACCAGGATTGGTGTTTATTTTTATAGTGTCAAGCACTGAACTTGAATTCAATAATAGAGTAAAAAAAAAACACAACATGCATAACTGATGTACTATCTAACTGCCCTTCATAGAAAATTATTAACATCATATCAATGTGAAAAAGTAGAGAAATATTTCCCTTTTCATAAGCAAGCCAAGTACTTCATCTTGAACCTCACTTAGAAATCAAAGTTTAATACAATTCAACAAAATTAATTTCTTAACTCTCTAAATAACTTTTTAGAAGCTGAAGTCATATGCTGTGCTAATAGAATGCAAGGAGCTATCTATGTTGGAGAAACCAAGCCAATGAAAGAGAATCTTGGGTTATCTTCAAAAAATAATGACTTTATGCATAAGGGTTCCAACAATTTAAAAAGTCTTACTGTCTGAACTATCAGCTTAAAAGGGCTACAAATAAAAATACAAAAGAAGACTGAGGAATATGATAGCCATCAAAATTGAATATCTGAGGGGAGGCAGGGCTGGGGGGAAGAAGAAAAGTAGACTGATTGATCCTAGCGGTGAGAAGGAAATAGCACTCCACTGTGGAGAGACGCACCTTTTTCTTCACACCACCGGTAGTCATTTAGCAAATTAACTCCTTTAATTCACAGAAAGGTACCTAATGTCCTGTGAGAGGTAATGTACTTTCCAAGGGCAAGAAAATTACTTTTTCCTTCCTCACAAAATCAGGCCAAATATCTGGACACTGCATCATTCTTGTGTACTATAGAGGGATACAGGCACAGGAACTCACCCAATGAGTTTAAGCACTACTGGGTATTTAAAAACTGGGCGCAGGCTGGTAGCTAAGTGCTTGGCTGGATAATCAGATACTGGGCTGTTCCCAAATAAGGGTACTCATTCCTTATCAGGAAGAGGTCATGTTGTGGGGTTACAGGGTACCAATAGCAATTTTTGGGGGAAAAAAAAAAGACTGATTTTAAGAAATGACTGACATTTAAGAAATCCCTATCAGAACTGTTCTCATGCTCTGCTGATTTGTGAATACAAGTGGAACAGTTTGGTTGTATTTCTGCAGCTATAGGTATAATTAGAAACTTAGTAAGTAGAAACTCATGGGCAGGAACCTCAAATAAATACACAGTGTCATGGCATCCCTCTAGTAATAATGCATTCTCTCTCTCTCTACTCTGCCCAGGCCATATAAATCAACTAGGGAGTAGACCTATGACCCTGGGCAAGTCACTTATTTGCCTCAGTTTCCTCATCTGTTAAATAAGTTAGAGAAGTAAATGGCAAACCACTCCAGCACCTTTGTCAAGAAAACCCCAAACTCCAAATTATGAGTTGGACAGGATGAGAACAGCATTCATGGGGCAGGAAGCTACTTGTATAGGGAGATTTGGAGAGATCCTCTCTCTAAGGTGAAGCACTTGGTCTGCTTATGAAAAAAAAAAGGAATATTTATCTTGTACCTTTTTTTACACTGAAGTGATTTTAATAATTTTTGAAGGGTAATTACAAAGTACATCAGATGTGTGGCTTTTTACTCTATTACTGAATTCATGTTCAGTTCTTTATGGTATAAAAATAAACACCAATCCTGGTTGATTCTCCATATCCTCCAATTCATAACAATCCCTCCCTCTCACTCACAAGGTCCTTGGTTAGGATCAATAACTTAGCTATGACTTTCTATTCCTTCCCTTGCTTCAAACAAATTTGAAAAAACATTGAAATAAGGGGATTAGCAGGTGAATGATTTTAAAAACTATATATGACTGTAGTTATGTTTCTTTGTATTCTAGAAAAGCATTATAAAAATTCAGACTGCATAAAAACTCCAAATAAATACTATTTTGGCATCAAAAATTACTATATTAGGGAGGGATATTGATCAGATTTAAGTGGGTTCCCCCCCTTTCATAGCCTTATTAAACCAAATCCCTGCATCTAGCTGAAGAAAATAAAGAATTCAAATCAGATCATTCTCTAAAATTATTAATTTGGAACTTTATTTCCTGAAATAGTTAAAGTATATCATTTTCTATAGAAAGTAAAAAAATCAATCAAAAATCCAACCTATATTATCTGTGGTAATAGAATAAATCAATAACAGCTAGGAAAAGAGTAGAAAGGAGGAAAATAGAATGGAAATAAGATTTTCTACATACAGTATTTGGGTGTGTTTCTCATATGTGTAGGACCAGGGCTAGGAAAAATTATGCAGGTATCAGGATGTGCCATAGGTGGCCCCTCTCACTTTCCCTTTCAGTGTCTATCTGTCCTTTTGTTTCCTCTAATCCTCCTTACACTTCTCCCATCACACTCTCAGTACCTGGATGCCCTTGCTCCCCAGGGTCAACCATCCAGGCTTGACCTGTTCCCTACATCTATTTCTCCACAGTTTCCCATTAAAGACTGCTCTCAGATGCCATTAGAAAGAATTTGACTCAGCTGTCCCATTAAAATGTAATGATTCCACTGATGTCCTACTCCAGTGCTTCATAAATGGACAGAGGTGACCTTGACACTCTATTCCAAAGCACCACAAAGGCTGGCCAGGCTTTCAGTACAGGTCCAGTGATGTAGGTCAGCTGTCAAGTATTTCTGAGTTTCTTTTGAGGGGGAAGTTTATGCCATGCAAAACATAGCCATTCATGAAAGGCACGTAAGAAGGTAACCAATAAAACTGCCATCATTTATCAATGACTTGGATAACAAATTTGATGTCACAATTATCCCAATTTGTAGACTGGTACAAAGATGGTGGGATATCAGACTGAGAGGAAGAGAATCAGGAACTAAAAAGATCTCAAGAGGCCAGTAGCATGCTGGGTCAAATCTAATGGGAGGAAATTTAATTAGGATAAATATAAAGTCTTACACAGTTTTTAAAAAATCAACTTCACAAAAACAAAATAAGGGAGGTATGGACAGACATCAACTTATCTAAAAATGATTCCCAAGTTAAGTGCGCTACAGGTTCATGACCAAGAAATAGAGAACATGATAAAATGCAATATAGAGAATTTTGATTATATTAAATTAAAAAGCTTTTGCACAAACAAAACCAATGCAACCAATATTAGGAGAGCAGAAAGCTGGAAAATAATCTTTACAGTAAATGTCTCTGAGAAAGGCTGTGTTTCTCAAATATATAGAGAATTAAGTCAAATTTATGAGAATATAAGCCATTCCCCAATAGATAAATGCTTTAAGGATATGAGCAGGCAGTTCTCAGATGAAGAAATCAAAGCTATCTACAGGCATGTGAAGAAGTGCTATAAATCATTTTCAATTAGAGAAATGCATGTAAAAACAACTCTGAGGTACCACCTCACACCAATTAGATTGGTTAACATGACAAAAAAAGGAAAACGATAAATGTTGGCAAGGATGTGGGAAAGTTAGGACACTAATGCACTGCTGGTGGAGTTGTGAAATGATTCGACAATTCTGGAGAACAACTGGGAACAATGCTCGAATTGCAACCAAACTGTGTATACCCTTTCATCTAGCTATACCACTACTAGGTGAGATCACAAAAAAAGGGGAAAAGACTTACATATGTAAAAATATTTATAGCAGTCTCTTTCATGGTGGCAAAATATGGGAAACTGAGAGGATCTCCACTTGTTGGGGAACATTTCCAGGAAAACATTGTATACAGTATCAGCAACATTGTGTAATGGTCAAATATGAATGATTCAGTTCTTCTCAGCAATACAATGTTCTAAGACAATTCCAAAGAACTCAAGATAGAAAATGTTATCCACATACAGATAAAGAACTGATGAACTTTGAATACAGATGAAAGTATAGTTTCTTCACTTATTCTTTTTCATTTTTTCTTTTGATCTGTTTCTTCTTTAACAACTGTGATTAATATGGAAATATGTTTCACATGTTAGTGAACACACAACCTGTATCAAATTGCCTACCATTTTAGGAAAAGGGTAGGGAAGGGAGGAAGAAGAATTTGGATTTCAAAATCCTGTAAAAATAAATGCTAAAAATTGTCTTGATAGCTAACTGAGAAAAAATAAAATACTATTAAAAAGATTTCTGAAGTTTTAACTGACTGCAAAAATCAATATGACTCATGAGTGTGATATGGCAAGAAACCACATTGAGACAAACTATCCAGAACTACAGAGGCAAAAATCCTGCTGAATTCTGCCCTAATTAAATCAAATCTGGGTACCACATTTTAGGAAAGGCATAGTGAGTAGCCATCTAATCTAACTCACTTCCCCTCCACCCCCAAATCCCTATGAACATATACAAAAAGTGGTCACCCATACAAAAAATGGTAAGAAGACTTATTTGTACAAAAATATTCATAGCAGCTCTTTTTGTGGTGGCTAAGAATTGGATATCAAAGAGATGCCCATCAATTGGGGAATAGCTAAACAAGCTGTGGTATGCGACTGTAATGGAATATTATTGTGCTATAAGAAATAACAAGCAGGATGATTTCAGAAAAACCCAGAAAGACTTTCATGAACTCATGTATAGTGAAGTGAACAGAACCAGGAGAATACTGTACATTGTTAACGGCTTAGCTATTATCAGCAATGCAATGATCCAAGACAATCCCAAAAAACTAATGATGATGCATACTATCCACCACCAGCAAAAGAACTAATATTGTCTGAATACAGACAGAAGCAGCTATTTTTCACTTTCTTTCATTTTTTTCTATTATTCAAGTCTTCTTGTACAAAATGACTAATATGGGGGCTGCTAGGTGGTGCAGTGAATGAAGCACCAGCCCTAGAATCAGGAGGACCTGAGTTCAAATCCAGCTTCAGATACTTAATTAAAAAAAAAAAAAAAACACTAGCCGTGTGACCTTGGACAGATCACTTAACCCCAATTGCCCTACCTTTCCCCCTCCAAAAAGTGGGAAAAAAGAAAGAAAGAAAGAAAGAATTTCCTATTAAAAAAAACCAAAAGAAACAAAATGACTAATAAGTAGATGTTTTAGATAATTGCACATGTATAACCTACATGTGACTGCTTACTGTCTCAGGGAGGGAGGAGGCAACGTAGTGAGGGAGGAACAGAATCTGGAAGTCAAAACTTTAAAAATGTTAAAAAAAAATTGGGGAAAAAAGTTGTCATTCAAAGATGCCAGAACCCACTCCCTCCCTAAGGCATCTTGTTCTACTTCTGAACATCTTTAATGATTAAGGAAACCAGACATCAAGCCTAAATTTGCTTCTTTGAAACTTTCATGTAATAGTCCTAGTTTTGCCCTCTGGTGCCAAAGAGAACAAGACTAATTTTTCTTTCACTAGATAGTCCTTCAAATTCTTGGGGGCAGCTATAATATTCCCTCTGAGTCTTTTCTTCTTTGAACCAATTATGCCCCGTTTCTTCCAATATCTTTGTATGGCATGGGCTCAAGGTCCTTTATTATCCCAGATAACCTTTCCTGGAATCCTTCTAGTGTGTCAATGCCCTACCTAAATGTGGGGTCCAGAAACGACAACAATACTCCTTATGTGGTTTCACTAGGGCACAGTTTCTTTCATTTTCACTTCAAACCCTTCTCCTACTTTGTCTTTCCATTAAAACCTGGCTTCTGGATTCCCCAGGAATGGTTTATGGTTTCTTATAAAGTGGAATGGTGGAGAGGCATCCCTCAAAGCTCTTTCACAGATCTCCTCCTTTAGAACTCTTAACACCCTGAGCAACCTTTACTTTGGAAAGGTCCAATATGTACAAAAATATTTATAGCAGCTCTTTCTGTGGTGGGAAAGTACTGGAAACTGAGGGGTACCTATCCATCAGGGAATATCTGAGCAAATTATGGCATGCAAAAGTTATAGAATGTTACTGTGCCATGAAAAACACTGAAGGGATGGTTTCAGGGAAGGAAAACCTGTACAAAATGATACAGACTGAAGTGAACATGAGCCAGAGAACAATTTATACAGTAATAACTACATAATAATATATTAATATAATAAAATAAGTATTTATAATGAAAATATAAATTAAAAAATGAAAAACTCTGAAAGACTTATGAACTTTGATTAACCACAGTTTCAGAGGACCAATGAAACAGAATTCTGTTCATCTCCTGAAAGAAAAGTGACAGACTAATAAGCAGAATGAGATATGTATATTTGGGCATAGTCAATGTGGGAATTTGTTTTGTTTATTCATATTTTTATGTAGATTTTATTTCCTCCTCACCCCCACCCCGGCATGGGTGAAAGGTGGGAGAGAAAAAAATAAATGGGTGTTCATTGAAAAAAAAATTTCATTTTAAAAACTATAGCAGAAATACAAATAGTTTAAGTCACCAAAACTTCTCCCTGCTTTCCATGAGCTTCAGTTCTGTCTTTCAAACTGCTTGTGGGGATTTCCAACTCACCCCCTAAGTACACGGTTGACACCTTTCCTCCCTTTTATCGGCTACACATTTTGTTTTGCCAGTTTATTTTGTTTTTATTTACCTTTCTGGATCTTCTCCTTGAAATTTCCTCAAATTCCTTCTTTTTCCTCATTCAAATTAAGCCCTTTTTCATCTGATGAATTGTTCTCCTTCAATCTTTCCTCAAATTCCCCCAAGTTTCTCCACCTGAGATTCAATTTCCTTTTTCATGTGAAGTTCAAGACCTTCTCCAGCCTCTACACTGCTATAAAACCTTCTCCTTTAGAAATAAAACTTAAGTTACTTGCACCTCTAGTCCTCATCCAGAAGCCCTCCACTCACTGCCCTGTCCCACTATATCTGCAGCCTTTTCTGTTGCTACAAAGATGTGAATTTAGAGTTGGTGTCAGGAAAAACATCATGTCAGCTAGAACCCTCAATTCTCTACTTTGTTATACCAATGGTTTTATGCATTTTAGACTTGTCTCTCCAATCACAGAAAAACTTTTCAGAGGAAGGGAAGAAGTCTTTTCTTTCTACTTTTTTTCATCTCTTTGAATCTAATGAATATTTACAAACTTAACCTAAATGTTTCCTATCAATCATCTCAGAACCCAGGAACACTTGAGGTGGGAGGGACAAATGAAGGGTCTTGAAACAGTTTGAGAGGTTGACATAAAGGTCTTGAAAGGCTGACATAAGAACTGACTGAAAGAAATGGGTACATTTCTAGTCTGTAGAAGATCTGAATGGTGGGGTATACCAGACTATTGTTGCTTAAGAGTCATCACTTGAAAGGGGGATTCTTCTTGACCTAGAGGATAGAACTAGGACCAATGGCTAGAGGTTGGATAGAGGCAGATTTAAACTGAAGATGAAGAAAATGGATGGCTAACCATTTGTCAACAATATCTATATCACAGAAGGGGTTACAGCTGAATGATCTCTAGAATGTCCTCCATTCTGTGAATGGCCTTTTAAAATAAGATAGAAAATAGCTCAATGTATCTCCTCTCCTTACCCCAATACCCTCAATCCAAACAAATATGAGTCCCCAGTGGTAGGCAAGTGGGCCAAGAGGAATATTTTGAAGTAAAGGGTTTTCCTCATTAGCCCTCAAATTATATCCCTCAGTCTATCAATTATTCTACCAATGCGCAAAAGGCCTGATTAGGCCTTGAGCAATATGAACATCTAGTAGGAGGAAGTCTGAGATAAGGAGATATTAATGGGATGAATATCTACAGGGAGTTGAATAAAATTTACAAATCTATTAAGAAAATGATGAGCCACCAATTCCTCCCAACTTTCTTTTGTACTCTTATCTAACTGTGGATTGACCACAGTTATCAAAACTGAACCCAAACAAAACTACCAAACCAACATGTTCTTCCATCCCCCTACCAAGGATTAATATTCACTATTACTAGGGGGTTATAAGCAAAGTTGAGCCATGCAGTTATGTAAAGTGCTCTCTCATTAGTGACATCCTTAAAAATCAGAAACCAGAGATGTGAATGAGAGCTTTGACAAGCTACAAAGGTCCCCCCCTCAGTTAAAAGGCTAATTCTTTCAGCAGTTTGAAGAGGCTGGCCCTCTTGAGCTCAGCTCCCAGAGTGGAAATGTATTACCAAGAGACAATCTCATTGCATATGCAGGATAAATGACCTCATTAAGAATGAAGCCCGTACTATACAAAGTAAGAGAAGGGGACAAGGTAAAAGGCCTAGGCAGTTAACTGGAAGTGGTTTATTGTGCTTTTCATAACTCATTCCTATCAAAGTCATCAGCAGAAGAATGCTAATCATTCAGTCCAGCTCAGACAAGACCCAAAAGGGCCTTTTCAGTTAGATAAAAAGGGCTGCAGTTTCAGGATCCTAGGCAAAAGCTAGAAACAACAGCAACTCCAAGACAGCTGGTCCTGGCTATGGACTAAAGTAATGAGACATACCAGGACTGACAGTTTAGAGAATGCTGACCACAGCAGTACTAGAAGAAACTGGGAATGGGTCCACAATCTCTGGAGGCAGCAAGTTCCAGTGAACAGAAAGCTGCTACCTTGGGAGTTGGAGAGTTTGGGTCAAAATCCCCAGCCATGCTGTTTAACAGAGATGTGACTTTGAGAAGATCTCTTGGTTCCTCTTGGTCTCACCTTCATTCTCAGTAAAATGCAGCATGCATCACCTACCTTGTAAGGGGGATATGAAGGAAACGCTTGAAAAGCCTCGAGAGTCCTAGAGAAATTGGAGTTACTGTCATGATGAGGTTATTTCTAGAGAGTCAGCCTGGCATGGTGGGTAGAGAGGCACTGGAGGGAGATAAAGAACTGGAACCAGAATTGAGTAGGGGAAGAATATGGCTTGGATTACCTTTGGAAAGTTGCTTACTGCTTGGAATAATCTCCCTTCTCCCTGAAACAAAGATGTAGCTTGTGAACATCAATTCTTCCTTCTAGTAATAAGGTATGGCTGCAAGTCACAGAATGAACACTATAATCTCCATAAATTTTAAGGAATTAAAATTGCCTGCCACTCAAAGGACAATGGGGAAGTGACTGGTATGTGTAAACAGGCTAGAACATATTACTAATGAAGAATTATAAAGGGGAAAGGATATAAAGGGTATCTTCAGAGATGCAAGACCAGCTGGAGAATCGGAACTTGGGAAGAAGAAAAGATGATCACTAGACAGTCTCTGTGCTTCCAAGCAAAGCTATGAGATGTAGAGAAAGGTGCCCAGAACATAGGTGGAACCGGATGGGCAGACATGAACAAGAATCCCAGAAGATAAGTGGGCATGGATGAGATGGCATCTCTCCCATTGGAGAGAACACATACATTGATCCCCTAAGGTAGGGCATGTAACAGAGGCTGGCCTCCTTAAGTTTATACTAAGTCTCAAAAAAGTTAGCAAAAGCAAGATCAGGACCCAAAACATGGCTGTTACTAGAAGCAGAAAAAAGTCAAAGAGGTTCTGGGGTATCTGCAGATTTCTACTTCATATGGCAGAAGCAGCTGTCCACAAACTGCCTTGGCCCTTCTGTGCTATGGCCTGACCTGAAGAAAATTACCTGAGCTGGTTTAAGATTACATGCCCTTGGACATGCCAGTGGGCACAATCAAACATGTTTGGCTTGGGTTAGAAAAATTTGCAGCCTATACAATTATTCTAACGTAACACTCCTGAGGAAAGTCTCAATCACTCACACTGAACATAGCTCTTCCATTTCTCTGTAGTTCCTGGTATTAAACCTTCCCTTCCCCCAAACAAAATGAAAGCGATAGGTAAATAAAACGACATCAAAAATGAATAACAAAGTCAACCATTTAATTTTGAAACAGATGTTACAGATTCAGTGGAATTCTTTAGGGGGAAAACAGCCTTTCTGGTATGACTCACCAGGGATTCCACATCCCTGCGGTACACTTCTGAGTATTTAATCACTTACTTAATGACTTATCAGGGACATAAATGCGATCATCGGGCATCTAAACACGCTCTTCCTTTAAAACTAGGGGATGCCATTAACAGCTACGGGAGAACAAAGGCACTAAGTACAATCTGGCCATCCTCACAGCAATTCTAAGGACAGAGTCCAGAGGAAATCAGCAATATCCTCACCTGATAGGCTCTGGTCCAGGACAACTGTACTGCACATGGCGAGGGGGGCGGGGGGCGATTTGAAAGACCCAGTGATGGCTTCCACATTGCACTGCGGTGTAAGAAATGCAGCCCTGCATGTGAAAACTATTGGGCCATCTGCTATTACTAGAGACAACAAACATTTTTAGATGCCACATGAATGACTATTTTTTACATCACTTCTAGAAAGTTAATATGAAATGAAAGAGAAGTTGGATCGAGTCTGGCACAACATGACCATGTGCTACTGTTATGGGGTGAAAATATTCAGCGGAGGGAAAAACTTTCACAAGCAGGGAGATTGCTGGAAATTCTTGGGCCCCTAGTAGGTATCTTACAAAAGGGCTTTTACTTCTACTTCAAACAAAGCCGGATGAAAAATTAATGTATTGACCTCCCAGGTCATGTATTTACATTATGCTGAGGGAATATAAGAAAGAAATGCCTAAAATCAATAGTTATGTCTCTAAAAGGCAGGAAATACATCATGCCATCAAGCCAGAGGCATTTTAGGGCAGATAACTCTCTTTTTGTTCTTTTAAATCATAGCTCCTTCACAGAATTCCGCCCCTTCCCCCTATTATTCCAGGCATCATGGTGGGTATAAATGGACTTGGAGCCAGGAAAGATCTTGATAATACCGGTAATACAACAATAATGTTAATAATGATGGTAGCTAACACTTCCAAAGCACCTAGTCTATGCCAAGTACTGCACTAAGCTTTCTACAATTATTATCTCATTTTATCCTCACAATAACCCTGAGAGGTAGGTACTATTACTAATGAGGAGACTGAGGCAAACAGAAGTTAAATAACTTGCCCAGGGTCACACAGTAAGAATCCAAGCCCAGATTTGAACTCTGATCTTCCTGACTCCAGGCCCAGCATTCCCATCCACTGAGCCACCAACTGCCACCTACCAGTTGTGTCACACTAGGCAAAGATCTGGATTCTAATCATGTCTATGATAACTACTAGCTGCATGACTGTGAGCAAGTTACTTCATTCTCTCTGGGTCTTTCTCCATTTGTAAAAGGAAGGGCTTGGAGAAGAACATCTTCCAAGGTATGTTGGGCCTCTAACATTTTATAATAATTCTACAAGGCTGAAAGCCTTGGGCATGCAGTTTTGTGAGTGCTATTTATGGGGAAGCAGTATGATGATGGAAAGGATTTTGCATTTAGAGTCAGAGTCAGGAGTTCAAATCCTAGTTCTTGACTAATTTTTTTTTTTAAAACCTTATTTATTGATTGATTGATTGATTGATTGATTGATTGCCTTTTGGAGGGCAATTGGGGTTAAGTCACTTGCCCAAGGTCACACGGCTAGGTTTTTGTTTGTGTGGGTTAAGTGTCTGAGGCCGGATCCAAACTCAGGTCCTTCTGACTCCAGGGCCGGTGCTCTACTCACTGTGCCACCTAGCCGCCCCCTAGCTCTTGACTATTAATGCTAAGACCCTGGGTGTTGTGAGACATTAGCTGATCATGGTGGGAGAATAAGTAGTGACCAGTTCCTTGCTGTTTCACCTATTATACATACTTTTGTCTGATCACCCTCAGTGTTGATAGCTGAATCACTGTTTTTAAGGGGAATACAGTAAGTTGCTGAAAAGAGGGAGAAATGGACAAAAACTGTGCAGGGATTCAGGCTAGTAGCTGAATCAATCTCTCCAGTGCTATAAAATGGATGGTGAGTGGACAGCATGACCTCCAAGACTCCTTTCTTGCTCTAAATCTGTGATTTTGCATTTTTAAGATGAAAATGTAACATTAAACAACAAAAGTCGGGATGAATTACAACCCAAGCCCTTGAAACCACCATCAACACAGTCCTGTTGGCACATGTTTAGAAGAAATGGCTGCAGCCTGTCCATTGTTCTATGATGAGCTGATGAAATGAGCAGCTATTAGCAAAATGGTTTTAAGTGCACCCCAAAGAGATCAAAGAAAGAAGGAAAGAATCCATATGTATGAAAAATATTTATAGCCTCTCTTTTTGAAGTGGCAAAGACCAGAAACTAAAGAGTGCCTATCTACTAGGGAATAACCAAACAAACCACAGTATATGAACGTAATGGAATACAACTGTTCCATAAGAAATGATGAAAAAGGCTGTTTCAGAGAAACTTGGCAGGACTTGTGCGAATTGATGTAGAGTGAAGTAAGCAGGAATGAGGATGATTTATACAATGAAAAACAGCGTAAAGACGACTTTGAAATTCCTCACAACTCTGATCATTTCAGTAACTAACCACAATTCCAGAAGACCAATGATGAAGCATGTTATGTATTTCCTAATGGAACAGTGACAGACTGCTGAGAACACAAAATGAAACATCAATTTCCAGACATGGCTATTGTGAGAATTTGCTTTGCTTCACCGTGTGTGTGTGTGTGTGTGTGTGTGTGTGTGTATGCTTATTTTTTCTTTTTTAAACAAGAGTTTCATGTGTCTTTTTTTTTTCCAGTTTGGAAAATGTGGGAAGGAAGAAGAGGTCATATAAGGATAAGAAAACTGAAAAAATGAAAAAAGAAGAGGGTCATTGAAACCTTTTTTTAAAAAAATAAAGAAAAACATCAGAACTAATCACAGACAAGGACAGTTTTGAAAGTTACATGCTGAAATTATTTTATACTTAAAAAGAAAAGCAAGCCACATAGAACAGACTCAAAGTTTCATGGACAATCTTCTTTTCTCTTTTACTATAGAAATGCTTGCTTTATTAGGTGTTTTCAAAGTTAAGGATTAAAAAAAAATCAAATGGAGAAAAAATGACTTGAATGCCATATAAAGGCTATATCTGGAAATACGTGTAGGCACTAAGCATGGGCTCTATGGGGACTCTGGATGCAGGAAAGGTATCAAATGCATTTAGTGTAACTAGCCACAAGCCTGAATCCCTGAACTAGTTTTGCCCAATTTTCCCCCCTTTTCAATGACTTCCTATATTGCTTTCAAAGACTGATTCAGCAACAAATGCCACAATCAGACAAAAGTGTGTATGATAGATAACACAGCAATGGACGAGTCAATACCCATCTGCCTGCTAGAATCAGCTGGGGACTCACAATTGCAAACAGCCCATCCTTTTACCCCAACAAAATCATGACTGGAAACAAGGTTGTAAAATGAGTCATCAAAAATTGGATTAATCTTATCCAAAGGAACAATATTATAACAGCATTATGGGAATGGAGGGAAAGAGAAGACCCATTTGTATAATAGCAACTACTACCTGCCAGAAACTTTTGCTAAGCACTTTACAAATATTATCTCATTTGAGACTCATGACATCCCTGGAAGGTAGGTAGGTGCTGTTCTTATCCTCATTTTAACAACTGAGGAAACTGATACAAACAGATTGGGTGACTTGCTCAGGATCACATAGCTAGTTAAGAGTCTGAAGCTGCATTTGAACTCGGGTATTCCTAACTTTGTATATTATAGCAGCCACTACTGAGTGATAAGCTCAGATATGTCCAAACAACGTCAGAGACATCACAGAGGTCACGTATTTAGAATTAGAAGGGACTGATGAGGAAAGGCCCTTCCCTTCTCCAGGACTCAGTTTCTTGATCTGTAAAATTAGGGGAGGAGAAATGAACCTTAAGGGCAGGGATTATTTTGCTTCTCTAGTCCACAGAAAGAGTTTAATAAATGCTTACTGATTGATTGACTAATGTCTGAAAGGTCTGTTTGGTCATCTTCCCACCTTCCAAAAAAACACCCTATTTTAATTGACTTTATTCTTTTTTGGATTTTTTTGTCTTCTCTTCTCTCCCAATCCAATCCCTTATTCCATTACAAAAACCTTGGAAGAGTAAACTAACAAGAATGGCATGCAGAAACTATGAAATCCACATCAAAAGTGAACTTCTAGCCATCATGGGAAAAAAAAAGTGAAGATCTTTGAAGACATTATCTCAGAAAGCTAAGCAGAACATTAAGGAAGTTAGTCTCATCAGCAGATCATGAGGTTTACCTAACCCCAGACGGGACGAGAGGCCCGAGAAGATCATCCAAGGCACAATAGCCCTGGTGTCTTCTAAAGCAATCGGCGTGTAACTGATGTAAAGTCCATTAAACAGCATATAATCAGTGCACCCCAGACGCTCCACAGCAATGATATGCGGGGCGCACAGAGAGACACTGGAGTGGAATTTTGTGAATTTTAAATGAACGTTTATAGTTTCTCTGGGCAGATCCATAAAACTGCTGCAGCAAGGCTTTAAAGTTAATATGCCAAAACAGGTGTTCCCATGCTTTCCACGTCCTACTACAATACTATAATCTGTGTAGATGTGACTGTAACCATTTCCCATATCTCTACGGAAAGGATCTTGTTTCCTTGGGATTTAGGCCCTGAGCGTGTGAACCAAGTTTTGCCAAGAAGGAAACTACACTTGATCTTGTAAACCCTGTGGTGCCCTAATTGATAATCTGGGTAAGTCCCTGAATATGAGTGGTGTTATTGTTTAATGCTATACTGCCATCAGGAAAAGCTGAGAAAACTCCAAGGATGTTTATATAATCCTTCACAAAAGACAGATTGTTTTATATGGGGCATATTCCAGCGATAAGCAAATCACCTAATACTTAAATCCTTAAACGGATCTGTGATCCCGATTATGACGTGACCTCACAATCCATTCATGCCTGCCCACCCCGTTGCACCTGTTATCCATGTCCTCCCATAAATTCACCACAGGAGAGCTAACTGAACACAGGAGGTCTTCCTTGATTTCTTCTGACATTGATATAGTATCAGAGTACAGTATCTGGGCCGTCTATCCATCATCTCTTCTCCCATGTTTTCTTCCTAACATACAATTCCTTGATAACATCTTTTATACCTGTTTTTTCTCTTAATAATTAAATTCATTGTTAAATTTTAATTTAATTGAAAATATTTAATTTTTAACATAATGAAGTATTTAACTAAGTAAAACTGTATTAAAGACAAAAATTCAATTCAATTCAAAATTATATTTAAATACCATATGTACTAGACATTGCAGACAACTAGCCAGAAAAAAACTAAACCATCCTAATATTTCTTTGGCCTTGGAAATTTATTTTTTTACTGGATG
The DNA here is from genome assembly GCA_011680675.1 of Gymnobelideus leadbeateri. NCBI lineage: Eukaryota > Metazoa > Chordata > Mammalia > Diprotodontia > Petauridae > Gymnobelideus > Gymnobelideus leadbeateri. The sequence continues at coordinate 624,815 of WOXC01005556.1, read as the reverse complement.
GAAAGGCAAATTCGAGCCAGATTACAGAAGGGCTTTAAATGTCGAGTTGAGTAGCTCATATACAATCCTAGAGATGATGGGAGCTACTGAACATTTTTGAGCTTTCACCCCACATCTGGCAAATCAGCAAAGTTTATAAAAGGCAGGAATAGTTGATATTGGATAGGCTGGAGAAACACAGACACCCTAAAACATTGTAAGTGAAGCTGTGAATCAGATGAACCATCCAGAAAAACAATTAGGAATAGTGCAAGAAAAGTAACTAACTTGTTTTGACCATACTCCTTGACCAAGAAAATATATGAATGGGCATATACCCCAGGAGGTCAGAGATAGAAAAAAAAAAAAGGTCCCGTGTATAGCAAAATATTCATAGCAGCATCTTTTGTGGGAGCAAAAATCAGAAACAAAGTTGGTGCCAATCAATTGGGATATGGCTATACAAATTGTGATATATAAGTGTGTATGTGTAAGTGTGTGTATACATATATAGCATAAGAAATGCATAAGAAATGATGAGCTGAGGAATTCAGAAAAACATGGGAAGACTTGTAAACACTGAAGCAGAACAGAGTGACCAGAACAAGGAAAATCACATACACGATGACAATAATATCACAATGAAGCCAAAGGCTGTATCAAGGCAATGACCAATCTTGGTCCCAGAGAACAGGCAAGGACATCTTCCTCCCTCTTTTGTTTTGGAAGTAGAGGACCAGAGATATGTTGAACATGGCTCCAGTGACAGTTTGGTCTAAATATTTTTGTTATAAGAAAGTCTCCCTGGGTTGGCCAAGGTGCCGGTGGTGGGGAGGATATCCAAAAATGATTGATATTTTAAAAAAAGACATGAATAAAACTTTTTTTTAATTTAAAAAGGAATGATGAGGTTCTGAACATGTATGGTCACAGTATTAAGGAAGATGAGGGAACTGTCACAAGACGTGCTATGTTAGGTAGAGTCTACAGAACTTGGAATAGCATGGGATTGGGAAGAATTAAAGATGACTCGATGACAGAGGACCATGGAACCATAAGTGAAATGAGTAAGATGAAAAGAAGGGTGTGAGGGGACAGATGAATTCAGTTTGGGACATGCTGTGTTTAACTTGTTGGCAGAAAGTACATGTGATAACTGATGACACGGGAGTTGGAGAATTCAAAGGAAAGAAGGTAAAGCAATTAAAAAAAAAAGAATTATTAGACCAAAGCTTTGGGTGATGCTCATTTTGGCATGGCAAAAGACAGCAAGAATAGGTTGGAGAGGCAATTCCAGCTCCAGAAGACTGACAGCAAATCATGTTTCCTACCTCTTGGCAAAGTGATGGGGGACTAAAACTACAAAATGAGGCAAACATTTTCAGACACAGACAAAATGAGCATTTGGTGTGTGACTATAAAAGAGAAAGAGAGCTTTTGGGGCCTGGGGTTGGGAGAGGAAAAGGTAGGCAGCAACAGTCATACTAAAAAAAAAAAGGGGGGTGGGGGGAAGAACAGCAGTGAATCATTAAAAAAATAAGAGGGAAGAAAGAAAGTCCCAAAGGGGACATGGAAAAGCAAAGCAATGATGCAAATATCAAGCGAAATTTGAAATATTAGGAAAAAAGGTATATATGTGTGTATGTATGGTATAACTGATTTCATATATACTATAGTCCTCAATCCTCTTTTTTGTTGTTTTTGTATTCAGAAATGTTTGTTATTTATCAAGTCCATTTTTTAAAAAGGAAAATTAAAAATAAGGTCAAATTGATTTTAAAATTTTAAGATTAATTAAAATTTAGATTTAGAAAATTTAAAACAAAAAGGTGAAGAAAAGAAAAAGAAAATAGTATCCCTGAATCCAAGGGCAGAGAGAGTATTAGAAGGAGGGGGTGGGTCTACAGCACGTAATGTTACCAAAAAGGTCAGGGGGGATGAGGCCCGAGAGAAGGCCATTCATTGGATTTGGCACCTGAGCTCACTAGAGACCTTGGGGAGAGCAGTTTCGGGGTTGGGGGCAGGGGGAGATGAATGCCAGACTGCAAAGGATTCAGGATTGAGTGATAGTGTCATTTGCACTATGTACACTTAGCTATTTCATATAAACGCCTTTTCAAGTCAACACACCATTTTTCATGTGCAGAGTCCTGTCAGAGAGGAGGGGTGGAAGAAAGGAGAGCAATTACATACGATTCATAGGCAAGTTTACTCCCAATCCTCCAGATTTCTCACCTCTGATTAGTCTGAATGCTCCTTCAGAGCAGGGTAGGTGTTTTTAATGCTTTGGTATCTCTCTGTACAGAATTGCATCACACAATAAACAAGCTTGTCATCTGTCCAGTTTGGAGGGTCAAACTTCTAAGAAGCCAAAAGATTTTGGGCAGCCATTCTCCATACCTCCCTGCAAAGATGCCTGACCCCTTTTGCTCTCCCCCTACTTTTAGATTCAGTGGCATCCATAAGGTTGGTGGATGATGATGGGGCAATGAATGTTATAAGAGAGCTCAAGCTGCCAGCCCTGGTGACATAACGAGTCAGTAGCATTACTTTAGACCAATGCTGGAGAGCAGGCTTGCTGCTAGTAACTTATTCCACAAAGAAAACACACTTCTCTATTTAAATTACCCCGAGCTAATCTAAGGGGAGCACAGGTCAGACAGGTTTCCATCAATACAATGCTGGTCATAACTAAAAAGAAGGAACAGATGTTACCCCACTTCCAATTCAGAACATTTCTTGCATTTTCAGTACAAAAGAGCATTCCTAGTTTATAAAGGCATTTTTCTCCCCATTGCACATAGTACTGAATTATTTATCACTCATCTGAAATACACACACACACACACACACACACACACACACACACACACACACACATACACACACACACACACCTGACAGTTTTTAAAATACTGTTTATCAACAGCATCTTCAGGATCTATAAAAATATATGCAGTGAAAGCAGATTCTATACTCATATACAGTCTTTCATTAGCAAGTCATAGAGTATATTTACCAACTAATATTTCACAAAATCCCAGTGGCACAGGGGGATTGACTGTCCTGCCTGGGGTCAGGAAGACCTGAGATCGAATCTGGTCTCAGAAACTTACTAACTGTGTGACTCTGGGCAAGTCACTTAACCCTGTTCGCCTCAGTTTCCTCATCTGTAAAGTGAGAAGGAAATAGCAAACTACTCTAGTATCTTTGCCAAGAAAACCCCAAATGGAGTCATGGACTCAAATATGATTGAAATAACTCAAAAAACAACAGATAGTAAGAAATGTGACTCTCATGCCCAAAGATATTCAATTATTTGGTCTATATCACTCAATGAGTTCTTTCCCTAAGTATAAACATTTCCCAGTGTATTAGGAACTTTCCCATAAGAACCTTAAAGACTGGTTTGTATTGGAAGCCTTTCTTCAAATTCTAATAACTGGCACAATCTTTTTTAACCAGTAACTATTACAGTGATGGAGGTTTGCTTTGGCAAAAGCAAAACGAACACAAACTTATTCTGACATTTTAGATGCCTTACCAAGTGAACAATTTAACTATGTGCTTTCATTTAAAAAAAAATGCTATGGAAAATACCTTCTGAATCATAAAATCTTAATTGTGTTCCTTTTCCTTTAAGAGAAAAATAGATGTCAATAAAAGGGGCTACTGAATTCTTAAAATAAAAAAGTGATCATTTTCAGAAAATACTTAAGAGCCTATTTTAATCTCCTATAAAGTTTATTAGTCACAGGGGGTATATTTATATTCTTGGTATCACCAACTACCATTGACAACAAACCCATTATGAACTTTTTAGCTTGTGATGAGAGAGGAGGAGAAATCCGAATTTCAAATCAGTTTTTAAAAACAAGGAAGGAAATAGAATATTTTATTGAATTCTGTATGAGAAATAATATCTCCCTGGTAAGTCAAGTAGTGTTAATTTACTGTTTCAAATGAGCTTGTTCAAAAAGTCATGGCTATCATTTATATCTTTCAAGATGACAATAGCTCTATAAAAACACAAAAGACTTAGTTTTTCTTAAAAATGAAAAAAAAAAGTGCTATTTATTTGACCTTGAAGTCACAGATTGCCTTGGAAAGTAAAACTCCAGCCTCCTGAATTCAGAAGGGAATATAAGGGCCATCTAAAAAGAGATAAATTGGAGCTTTATTGTTTTCTTTCTCAGAGAGCTAATGGGAAACCACCTTCTAATGGTAGTACCATTCACACTGTGGCTGGTTCTCAGCTGCTTACCATAGAATAATTGATGAACTAATGATGAGACTCCACAGTACAGACGGTCCTAATTCTACATAATCTGAACCAAAGCCAAATTAAAATAGAAAACAGCTCAGACTCTCGTGATTTCTAAACCAAAATCACTTAATATTTCAAAAGAGGAGGCAAAAAAAGGGCAAATATAAAAAGGCCAACTATAAAATATTCTTTTCTACATTGAAATGTAAAAGATTCAGTAAACATGAGAAAAATCCCTAGGGATCCGATTTTTCATCTTATTAGGCAAAAGAGAATATTTAATTGTATAACACGTGTTTACAACAGTTTCTCCCAGAGACACTTCCAAGGAGGCCAAAGTGCAAAGTCCTAAATACTCTGAAGGGAAATAACTGAACTTCACCAGCTTCATTATCGTTTTTTAATGAAAAAAATATTAGTAAGGGGGGGGAAGGCAAGTCAAAATAATTGCTACATTTAGCTCTTGGTTTTATGATTAAAAAAGAATCCTATTCCTCACAAAACACATTGGCTCTCCATTTTAATTAGCCACACTTATTGGCATCGTTTCCAAGCAAGGACAAATGATTTTTAAGTCAATTTAATCTCCTTAAAATAACCTATAGCCATCATTATCTGCCATATCCACACCTGTCACCACAACCCTATTATTGATCATTAACAATGCTCTCTTCGTTAAAGCAAAGATTAGGTAGGTGTTATCATGTACACACCCACAATTACATCACAGCATGATAGCCAATTAGTTGAAGCCTGGGTAGCAAACCCTGGTTTCAAGTCAGCACTGTGGTCCACTGGAAAAAAAAAAAAAAACAGCTGCTTCCCGATTTCTGCAGAGGGCTTACCTCCTTTACTGGAACACAAGTCATTAGGTAAAACATGCCTTAAATAGAGGGCTGTCTAGTTAACATGCTATGAAAGTCCTCCATTTTTTTTTTTTTGGTCCTCGTACCCAGAAGTGAAAATTTCTTAAGCTTAATTCAACCTCTATGAATGACATATGTATTTCCAAATAGAGCCACAGCAGGTCTGTCCAATTACATGAGGCAATATGTCCTCTTGTTACTAAATTAAAACTTACTTAGAAATCGCGCTAGGTAGCTAATTGAACACTTCTTCTGCAAGCATGTGAATGCAAGGGTGGAAGAAGTTAATGATCACACAAATATTCACCCAGTGATGATTTAAAGCATCATTAAAACACATCCACACATGTACCTGTATTCATGGCACCCCATGTATGCAGTCTCTTGAGTAGGAACTTTGGTGGTGCTGTCATTTCATCAATGTGGGTGCTACCACCAGGATATATCACGACTGATCAGTCAATCAACAAGCTCTGGCATAGTGAGGTCAGAGCTGACCTCAGAGGCACCTGGGATACATACCAGCTGTGTGATTCTGGGTAAATCATTTAAAGCCCTGAGAACTGAACTTAGCGCTCTAGGCACTTACTAAGTCTGTAAGTCACTGAGAAGGTGCTGTTCTGCACTGCAGAGGGAGTTTCTCATCTGAGAGTTTTGCTCTATCAGTGAAATGACAGGCATAGTCCCTAACTCTGTGTGGTAGGCATTGTGGATATAAAGACAAAAGATGGGGGGAAGGGAGGGAGAAAGGGAGGGAGGAAAGGAGAGAGATAAAAAAGAAAAAGGACGGAAGAAGGAAGGAAGGAAAGGAGGGAGGAGGGCAAAAGGAAAGAAGGGAAGGAAAGGGAGGAGGGGACAAAGGAAACAATCTCTATGGTACATTATAAAGTTCACTGGATCTGGAGTCAGCAAAACTGGGGTTGAGACCCACCTCTGACACCTGAAATCTGTGGAACCTTGGATAACTTACTTCTTTCTCTGGCCCTTAGTTTCTCTATCTATAAAATGAAGGGGTTGAGCTTGACTTCTTATCTACAGATTTCTGTTCAAGGACAGAGTAATCCTGCTCACTCTTAGTTCTGGCCATTAGCAAGCTCTAGAGAAAGTGACAAAGTATTTGATTAGAATGCTAGTTACCAAGATCACAAGTGAATAGTGCTGGTGGGCTCTGCCCTCCTGGGTCCACAACAACAATCTGGTTTGCCTGATTTCCTGCTCTACAGACAGTCACCAATATACTCAATGACGGAAGCAATGCATTTTAAAAGCTAATCCATTCATTCAGCAAATACTTTTTCAGGCAGGCCAAAGTTCAATTGCTCATTACAAATCAGCGACATCCCAATTATGGTGCTGCCAAGCGGTCCACAGTCTCAGAAGTGATCAATCATAATAATGTGGGAGGTGGCAATAATGTAGGAGAAAGAGCACTGGACCCATAGATGCTATTCCCAGATTCCAATCCAGGTTCTACCATTAGATAGATGTGGCCTCAGGCAAGCCACCTATTGTATTAACAAGCACCCTAGAATACCCAGGATGGCTGCTAGCACAGGTTCTTAGATCTACTTTGCTAGGAAAGATAGCTGTTTAAGGGGTCAACAATCTTTCTTAATTATATTCACTAGTTCAGAGGAAAAGTCAGCACCCTGAACGTCAGAGAAATAAAGACCAACAGACAGGGCTCTGACTGCCTGAATTGAAGCAATATTGCCATACATTTTACATACATCCCTGGATCGAGAGAGACTTTACATCTGAGCAGTCAAGGAGCTCTGAACATACGGCCAATCATTATCTTGGCCAGTGAGTCACAAGATCCTTCTTGTAAGCAAGCCCCCAAAGCAAAATACCAACTCAGAGTACATATACACTTCTCAGAGTCAGAAGGCATCAAAACCCTTGTGACTTAGTGCCTAATTAGAAATTAGCAAAACATGTGAAAGCCTTCCTACAAGCAAGTCTTCCCTAAGCAAGCTTCTCTCCACCACAGGCTCTACCTGAGGCCTAATAATGGGCGAGAAGATCTTATATCCTATTAACATTACACCTATACACTCTGGGCTTTAGTTTTTTCATCTGTACAATAGGGATGAAAATATTCAAATTTCCCAACTCAAAGGATTGTTTAAAGGAAAGTATTAAGTGTTATAGGAGAGGAGACTTTGCTCAACAATCTTTTAATGGTCATTAGGGGCATAAAAAAGAGAGATACATGGTCACCAAAGGTATTCACCACCATCATGAAGAAAGTAGAACATGGAGACCAGATGGAAGACTTGTAAATGAGGAGGTCTTTCAGAGGCCTGTTTGTGGGGATGCTGCATAAGTGTTATTTTTTCTGTGAACACTGAGTGTTTATATGATGCTGGTATGTGATACTGTGGTAAGGGTACTGGGCAAGGAGTCAGGAAGTCTGAGTTCTATCAACAAGTTAGCTGTGTTATTTTGAGAAAGCCACAACCTCTCTGAGTATTAGCTTCCTCATCTTCCAGATAGAGCTCGTGGCAGGAGCCACACTGACAAGGGTCCTTGACATGTGAGCTGGGCTGGTTTTTCCCCTGACAGGCAGGGAAGTCATACCTGAGCCTTGACTGTTTTGAGCCACTGCTGAAGTTTTTGGGTTGCTTGGGGAATAAAAAGCCTAGTCCACCAGGAGTCTGTGTAATGATGCCAAGGAAGTGAGTTAGCACATGCCTTCTCATCAGATACATTTTCATATGGGGATGAGAAGCGCTGCCTCTTGCTACCATCAAGGAAACAATTTTTGTTAAAACATCAGATGGTGTACGAGTGTCTCATTTTGTTCGAATTCTGTGCTGTGGTCTAAACCACTAGACTTGGCCTGAGTCAGGTCTAGTCCAGAACAGGGGTAGTAATACCTACCTGATATGGCTAACAGGGCAGTTCTAAGCATCCAGTAAGATAATTCAGCTACCCCCAACCCAGTAACCAACCTGGTCAATTGTGAAATGGCAGCTCCTATGACATTCCTGCCTTCAAACTTATAAATATGTTCAGAAGGTAGGGGGAGGGAGAATGAAGCTGTCCAGAAGCTGCCACCTCAGCACCCCTCACCTCGCCAAGCTCAGCCCCTTAGCAATCCTCTTCCTCCTCAGGAGCCACAGGATTTAAAGTTAAAAGAAACCTGAGAGCTACAAAACCCTCAATTTGGAGTTGAGAAAACTGAGGGACTCTCCCAAAGTCCTGAGTCTTCTGATTCCAGATTCTGTGTTCTTGCTGCTACACCAGGGGTTCCTAACCTTTTGTGTGTGTTATGGACCCCTCAGCAGTCTGCTGAAGCCTTGCCAAGCCTTCTCAGGATGATGTTTTTAAAAGCATAAAACATGTAGAATTACAAAGGTCCAAGATTATTTTGAAATACCTGGGTTTTGTTTTTTTTTTTTTTAAAACAACACAAATTCATGAATCCCCAGATTATGAATCCCTGCCCTACACACACTCTGCTGGACTTTCCTGGCACTCATTTGTAATATATGCTATTTCTCCCTAGTAGAATGTCCAATTCTTGGGATCAGTGTTTTACTTTGTTTTGTCTTTTGTACACCCGATCCCAAGCATATAGTAGGTGCTTTATCTCACAGTGATCATAATTTTTTGGGAAAATGAAAAGCATTTCCTCCCTCTATAAAGCTGGTGAATCTTCTCATGAGGTAATGTACAGTGCTTTCATTCCATTAAGTATAATGAGCCTTATTTAAAGAGTATCTCTATAAAATATGACTAAAGAGGGCAGAACACAAATTAATGAGAGGACATACGCCTGCCAAGATAACCTGTCTAATGGCTTTCATATACCTTAGCAGGGCTAATGGTTCAGCATTTGAAGTGGCAGTTGGTGTATTTGGTAAGGCCAGTGGTACAGAATACAGCCTGACCCTAATCCAGCATTCCGCTAATATATTTACATCAGAAGGCTATCCTTTGCTTCCAAAGGCCAAGCTACAGATTCTCCTGACAAAAGCAGGCTCTAATCTAAATAAATACAGAGAAGATCTAGGGAAAATTTTGATTGGTTATCAGAATAAAAATCATAAAACAAAGAAGAAAAAGTTTTCACTCTCATGTTCCCAACTGGACTGGGCTGTTGTCCTTTACTCCCAACTCTTTGCCCTAGCCCATTGTTTTCCTGATACCTCATCTGTATAAATACATATGCAGATGTCTGGATATGCAGAATTTTTCTTTCAAAGCCCCTATTCTTGAACATCTAAAGCACTGTTCTTGCAAACCTGAAGGAAGAAATCATTTCCCTGTTCAGTATGTCAAAGTCTTTCCCCATACGGTGGGCATACCACTTAAAACAAGGCGACTCCTTTTTAATGGTAAGAAAGAAGTAGGGCAGAATTCCTCAGAAACAATGCTAAAGGACCTAGCTGTTCAATGGATTCATGACATGATCTCAAAGTTCAAGTGCCAAGAAAGCTAATTTACATATGAATATTAGCTGGATACTGTCATCTCTAAGTGTCTCTAGAGAAAGCCCCTGTTTTCCATCCCAGCTAGATCAAACCCATCAGAGGCCCTTTGGTGTGACAAGGTGAGAAAGAACTATTCAAATGATAAAAGGTCAGACATTACTGGACTTTTTTTAAAGGGAAAACTTTGATGATTCTGTGATGCTCTCTTAGCTAAACTGCCACTGGAGAACAATATGTTTCAAATGATGGCTGTCCAAGACCAGGAATCAGCACTAAAGGGAGACTGCAGGCTGGAAAACTACACAATCTCACAGCCTGCCAGGCCTGCAAAGAAAGAATGCTCTCAAATAAAGGTAAACACACTCTTATTAAATGTATACAAATCCCCCCGCCTCCCCCAATCAAGAAGAAATGTTGAGAGGCAATAAGATATGGGGGAAAGAAAACTGGATTTGAAGTCAGATGACCCTGTGTTCAAATCCTGGCTCATCAGGGTAAGTCAGGTTGGACTAGACGGCTTCCAGGGCCCCTTCCTGCTCTCTATGAGCTCACATGATCCCTTTTCCCATGATCCTTTCTTTAATCTCTAATTTTTTCTCCTTTATCCCATGGTCTCCTCTCTTTCCCAAGCAATGTTATGTAGGACACTGCTCACAACAAAAATGAATCTACTTACATAGTAGTGGTGCACCATCTCAAAATACTCTGCATAATCATATATGTTATCTCCTCCAATAAAACGTTATGTATTTTGAGGGCACAGACTGTTGCACCTTTGTCTTTTTATTCCTAACAAAATGGCTGGTACCTAACAAGATCATAATTAATAACGATGATGACAATATTTATATAGCACTTTATATAAATACTATCCCATCTAGTTCACTTGACAGTTCTTTAAGATAGGTGTTAAAATTATCATGCCCATTTTACAGATGAGGAAACTAAGATGAAAAGGGGTTGTGTCTTGCCCAGGGTCACTCAGCTAGTAAGCATCTGAAACTGAATCTGGGCTCAGATCTTCCTGATTCTATCCACCGCACCACCTTGCAGCCCCCCCCCCCCCAAATGCTTGATGGTTAACTGATTAATAGTACAGTTATAAGTACTGATGGCTAAGATGGAATCATCTCACATAGCTCCCCTTTTCATTCAAGAGTGAGAACCCAATAGAACAAAACAAACAAGAACAAAGGAGGGATCACAATATTATGCCAATAGGAGACCTAGATTCTATCCCTGGTTCTGCCACTAGTGGTGGGACCTTTCCTGACCAACTTTATCTCTAGGAGTTTCAGTTTCTTTATTTGTAAAGCAAGAAGCTGAACTGGACAAGTTCTAAGGTCCCGTCCAGCTCAAACATCCTGTGAATCTTCTCATCATTAGCGGTAAGCACGTTAATACTCTCCACCAATTAAATAGGAGTTAACCCTATTTCTCCTGAAGCATTTCACAGCCCACACTGAGTTCCTCCATTTTGACTCTCCAAAAAGAAAAAGTTAACACTTACTTTGGGGACAGCAAATGGATCATCACCAGTTCCACCCAACAGGCATACTTGTTGGGTATGTACATGCCCATGACATTAGTGCGTCCTCCAGGGTTGTAATTGTTGCTAAGAACCTTCAAAGCAAATAAAACTCCTAAAAAGGAAGGAAAAGCACAAACACACATTATTTAAGAAATGAGAAACAAACTATACACGGACGCCATCAACAATTGTATAAGCAAATCCAATTCAAACAAAAGGTCTAACCTATTCCCCACAACTTACTGTGAGGAACGATTCTGTATGTCCCCTAAACTTGTCAAGCTAGCTTTTTGGAGGAAGACAATGATTCAATGAAATTATTCCTTAAGCTAATTTAATTCAGAAGTTAATGTGTTACCAATGGGCTCTTAAGTGCATGCTACCTTCCTGACTTCAAGGAGAAGTGGGTAATAAAGGGTGGCTAGGTGGCACAGCGAATAGAGCACTAGCCCTGGAGTCAGGAGAACTTGAGTTCAAATCTGGCCTCAGATATTTAACACAAAAACCAGCCATGTGACCTTGGGCAAGTCACTTAAATCCAATTGCCCTACTTTCTCCCCTCCAAAAAGGAAAAAAAAAAGTGGGTAACAAGATGGTATAGTAGATACAACAATGGGCCTGGAATTAGGTAGGCCTCGATTCAAATCCTAGCTCAGACCCTTATGACCTACATGACTCTGGGCAAGTCATTTATCCTCTGTTACTTCAGTTTCCTTATCTGCAGAAAGAGGATAATAGTATTTGAAGACCAAATGAGATATTCAGGATAAAATAGAGTTGGATAAAGATGAATTCATTCTCATGAAGCATTTTTCCCTCCTTCAAATCTATATCCAAAATCTTAAAATATGCAACTTAAATCATGCTAACAATTTTAGCACAAAAAAATCTGTATTTTTTTTTAAAGGGAGAAGCTAAGAAATGAGAGTTGGTCAAAGGGATGCTCAACAATTTGGAAAAAGTCCTCATCGCAAGCAATTCAAATGACTTCTATGAATGCCATTGGCATAAATGCGAAGGGTCATCTAGGTACCATGTGCCAGAGAAGGGATGTGAACCCAGGTCTTCCTCACTTTATCAATACCACTGGCATAAAATAACATTCCTACATTTCAGCACCATTTGGTCATTCCCAAAGCAGACTTCTAGGATTCTAGCCTGTCACTGAGCATCAAACTATTTTCTATGGCCTAAGATCTACATAACAGTGGGAGCCACAGGAGAAAGAACTAAAGAAAAACAGCTGTGTTCCTCCTAGCATTAATTCAGATTCATCACTGCTGATGGTGTTCTGCCTTGCTCCTAGAAGTGAAGCATGTTAACTCTGGTAGGGACTTTAAGGACCATCTAGTTCTATCTTACTTTATAATTGGGGAAACTGAGGCAAGTGGCTTGGACAGGAATCTTACACAGTCAAGTGACAGAAATGGATAGCGACCCCAAATCTCCTGACCCAAATCAGGTTTTGTCTACCATACTAAACTTCTTTCCCTTGCCTAGGATGCTGGTCACTCATGACTCTATCCTTGAATCAGAGAATGTCAAAGTTAGAAGGTATCTCAAAGACCATCTTTTTCCACTTATACACCATCTCTCTCTCTCTCTCTCTCTCTCTCTCTCTCTCTCTCTCTCTCTCTCTCTCTCTCTCTCTCTCTCTCTCTCTCCCCCTCCTTCCCTCTCTCCATCTCTCTCTCCCCCAAAGTTCTCCACTGAAATACACCTAAGAAGTGATCCCCTAGCTTCTGCCTAAGTTCCTCCTGAGTATGGGGGGTGGAGGGGAGGAAAGAAATGCACTTAGATTTTTCAATGCCTCTCTTGGGCCACTCTTTAAGCAAACATCCCACCCATGCTGCATTTCACTTCTACCTTTCTGGCCTTCTCCTCTGGTTAGCTCCTCTTCTACCCCAGACACCTAGTCCCTTGAAGACAAGCTATTTTCAATCTATTGCCCCTAAGGCCCAGTCACTAGCCCTTGTCTTTTTCCAGCTAGAGTGCCCCTCCCTGATCACCTCTATACTTTATCTCTATCCATAACTATTTCTAATTAATCTCTCCTTTGGAATATAAGCCCTTTAGAGCAGGATTTACTTATCTTTTTTATCTTTGAATCTTCAATATTAAAGCACAGTACTTGATACAGAATAGGTACTTAATAGAAATTTTTCATTCATTCATTCCATTCCCAGGCAGTCCATTCCACTTTTGGATACCTCTAACTGTTGGGATATTTTCCCTGACATCAAATTTGCCTCTTTGTACTTTCTACTCACTATTTCTGGTTCTGCCTTCTGGGCATAAGCAGATCAAATAGAATTCCCTCTTCTCCAAGTCAGCCTTTCAAATACTTGAATCCAGCTACTTTTATTAGCCTAACTGTACCCAGTTCCTTCAAGCAATCCTCATATGGGTGAGACTTGAGGATTTCCACCATTTATGGTTACCCTCCTTGGAAAGTTCTCTCTACCTTCCCAACGCCCTTCATAGAGAGGAGTGAATTGGCCATTACCTATGGAGAACGTACACCTAGTGAATGGATACAATCCGCTGCCCCTCCCTGAGGATCTTTATAAATGATGTTCCAAAGGTTATCCTGCCTTACCTGAGAAGCCGATAGCACAGTGTACTTTGAAGACAGGTTGGTCCAGAAGTTCTGCAACAGTATATTCCAATGCCAGGTATACCACCCCAGTGAGCAAGGAGAAAACGGCTATGATATAGGCAAACCAAATACTTCCCAGTCTTCTTTCCAGTGTTAGTCCTTTCCACAGCATGGACACCATGTTGAAATATAAATGCCAGTCATCTGCGTGGTGGAAAGGAGAAAGCAGCAGGCGCTGCCAATCTTTTTTCTCATAACATGATTCCACACTTAGGCAAAGCCAGTAGGAAGATTTCATGGGGCTGAGGAAAAGCCAGACATTAAGGGCTATACAGGCCAACGTGACAGGGGGGATATTGGTGATCCCAACCTGCATGATTTGAAAAAAAAGTAAAAGCAAGCCCTGTTGAATTCCTCTTGACCTCCGCTGCATGGTGCTTAAAAGTTCAGGATTCCAACCCAATGGAAGCAAAATATGATGTGATTTTCAAAATCCAAAAGGAGTCTACCAGCAGTTATAGCTGAAATAAAAATGAAATAGAAGTCAAAATAACGTATAATAATCAAATATGCATTTCTATCTTGGTCTTACCTTCTGATGGCACACCCTTTCCAATTCACAGAATCAGAGTTCTACAACCATCCCTTCATTTTTCAGACAAGGAAGACTGAGGTCAGAAAGATGATCTACAAAAGTGATCGAAGGTCATATAGTCCATCACTAGTAGAGTCCTGGATCTCAATCTAGGCTCTTCTCCCAAGATGACGCATGTAAAGGGTCTTTTGGGGAAAACTATAAATGTCCTCTGGACTATTAGGTTTTCCCTAAAATGGAAATAGAATATAATATCCTAATAAGATATGAAAACTGGAACAGTGTCAGACCACAGCAGGAACCAGGTCTGTGTATGGGAAATATATTTTCTGCAAGTTCCCCCTTCAAGGAAAGCCCTTGGTTAGAAACCAGGTACAGAAAAATAACCATACCTTTGTGATATGCAAACAGGAGTACAAAGTGAGTACTCAAGGATTGGAGAGAGCCATTCCTGAAATGTCAAAATTCCTTAACAGTAGAGGCCTGATGGATTCTCAAGAGATCATAGATTTGGAGTAAGAAGGCACCTTTGGAGGACACCCGGCCCTCCTGTTACAGAAACAGAAACAGGAATCTGATAACATTACTCCTAGGTCTCCTTTCAGAGATACTGAACAAAGAGGTCACTTGCCCAAGGCCACAAAGTATCAGAGGCAAGGTCCTCCAAGTGCAAAGTCTCCTTGTATAAATGTCTTTTCTTATGACTTTTTTTTTGGAGGAAGGGAGAAGGGAGGATCTGGAAGATGAGATTTAGTGACAAAATTGTAGCCCCAGAAGTCACTCAGCTCCTAGACCTCAGGCTGCAATGTTATCATGTAAAGAACCACAGCTTCTCCATACCTGACCCTCTATTTATGCTCCCCATTATATACAGAAATGTTTATTTTTGTGTGTCCTCCTTTAAAAAAAAATGAAGTATAAGTTGTTTCAAATCCTGGCAAGGAATTGAAATCCCCTTGATGTACTATCACATGACTAAAGAAAGGCCTGCTTCATACAGTTTTCAAAATTGGGGAGAAAGGCAGGCTGCAATGGTCAAAATTACTGGCTGTTTTTGACTACAACATGGGTTCATAATGCAGCTAAATGCCATGCTGCATTGCAATATGTAAATTCAAAGTTAAGCAGTCTTGTAGAAATGAAAAAGCATCATGATGTCATCTTTCTAAGTGTCACTCATTTTGTGGGGCACATTATAAGCCGCTTCCAAAACAAACAAACAAACAAACAAACCAAACCCTGCAACTTTTGAAAAGCTGAAATAACTCAAGAATGGTCACAGGTAATCATGCTATTTTAAATGATTAAGCTCAAATTCAATTTCTTCAAGTTTAATTGTCTTGGACTTTTAAAGTTACTATTCTTTCATGACTGGTAAATACATAGTAGACTTGAAGAGAAAATCCACTTGAGAAGCTAAGACTAATAGAAGCAAAGACGGGACAGTTTTAAGAGCGGAAATATGAAAACACACAGTTTAAATAGGCCAAATCCAGAAAACATAACCCACTATATTCATCACTGGGATTCACAAGTGCTATTTTCGAAGAAGTGGAAAGGCTTTTTGCTCTGTACAAATGTATTAGCGTGTAACCTAGTAGACTCAAATATACTGAAAGTGTAAATGGTGACGAGGTTGCCAAGACATTTTTCCCAGAGAAGATTAGCTGCTTTTCATAAGAAAAGGCAAACTCTGGTGTCTGTGGTCAGAGTCGGCTTGCATTACAGAAATAAGCAATTGAGGATTGTTAACTGTAAAAAGTCTCATTCAACATAATAAACATTGGTACTACCTGAAAAGACTGCTAAGGTCAAAGCAATGCTTGAGGAATCATATATAAAAAAGATTCAAGCAATTCTACTTATAGATTAATTAATACATATTAATTAATACAGTGGGAACAATACAGATTGATATACAATGGGAAGGAGAATTACCCATTTCACTGAAGGCCTTTATTATCAATTGGCTGAGAAACCAAACTTCCTCTTCTGTTTTGCAAGCTGATGAAGCAACAATGTAATCCAAGATGTTCATTTGATTATATATGTAAAAAAATTTTTTTGAAACTCATATTAGGGAAAATCTGTTGCTTTTCAACCTGTTGCTGATAATGGCATGAGAAAATTTCAACAGAAGAGGAAGACTGTATTTCTTTTTAAATGAAAATGATAAGGACCATTAGTTGGCACAGCAGGTGAAGTACTCAATCTGGCAGCCAAGAAGACCTGAGTTTGAATTCTGTCCCATTTAGCTATAAGATAAATTATTAAACCATTATCAGTCACAAGAGTTTCCTTATCTGTAATGGAGATAATAGCAGTACTTCCCACCCCACATCCCTTGCTTTAAGGATTAAAAAACAAAACAAAACACAACAAAGTGACTTATAAACCTCATTATCATTACACAGTGTGGAAGAATTCTATTGGACTCTCTGCTGAAAGCATAATCAATGTCAGGGGGAAAAAAAGCATAGGTCCTTAAGACATGGTTACATTTTGTACATTTTGGGCACCAAAACTTTTACCATCATTTGTATCAAGAAACATAAGTAGAGAGCTACAAAGTATTTTAATTACAAGAGTAAATAATTTCATTTTTAAAATGTCCATTAGAATGGAGGCTTTCTGCAAAATTATACAATGCAGATAGGGTCACTTCTATAGTATTTCAAAACCCTCTGTTGATAACACTTCTTCAATAACAGTGGTGTGGGAATATGTTTTGCTTGGCTATGTAAATCTGTTACAAGGGCTTTTGCCTCCCAGTATTTAACCACATTTTAGGAAACTCGTGTACAATACCCCTCCATTTGGGGGTATTTGGCATTAGATTCTGAGAAAGAATTGGGACCAGCAAGGTCAGGTGAAAGGATGTAGAAAGAAGCCTCTTTGAGAAAAAGTAAGATTCTCTTGGGTAAATTTCAAGCCTCTGACATTAAGAACCTGGATAAACTCTCAATTAGAATAGTTTAACAAAAGAAGTAACATTTATATAGCACTTTAAGGTTTTTCAAAGCATTTTTAAAAGTTCACTAGATTCTCACAACAACTCTGGGAGGTCAGGGTTATTGCTATCATCTCCATTTCACAAAGGAGGAAAACTGAGGCAGACAGAGGTTAAGTGACCTGCCTGAGGTCACCTAGAGCTAGTAAGTATATAAATCTAGCTTTATACTCAAGGAATTGCCAGCTCCAGGTCTCTCTACTCACTGTCCCGCTTAGTTTAGAAAAAATTAACTTAGAAGTAGGAAAAAAGCAGCTTGTTACATGCTTAAATTTTAGTTAACACCTAGTCCCTGACAATGAGAAAAGATTTAGATGTAGAGTTTTTTTATATTATCTCGGTGAAAGAATTAAAATAAGATAATCAGTGATTTGAAAACACATGAAATTAGGGAAAGAAGGCAGTACTCTGTGCCTTGATATCATATTTCTTTATATCTTGCTTCAACTTACTAGTTGGTGCAGCATGTATATAAAAATAAGTAATTAGGGTTTAACCAACTTTTACATGGTCATTTTGATCACTATTATTTTCAAAAAACATATAAAAATATAAATGTCCTTGCTGGGAACAAGGAAAAAGCTGGCAGCATTCATGATCCATTGCTGTTTACCTTGTGTCAAAAGAACTGATGGGAATTCCACTAATGTATTAGGTGAAGCCCCTGTGAAGGATTTACAGAAGAACAGGGCCAACAATCTCACAAGAGATGAGATGTAATGGATGGGATGGGATGCAATCTGCACTGCTGAAGGGACACCTACACTGAGGAGATTATAGATCCTTCAAAGTATTTTTATAGACAAAAAATCACTTAAAAAGAAGTTTTAATCCACTATAGAAAATTAATTCCATCTAGATACTCTGAGAGACCCCCTAGAATGCTTCAACTCAAAACTATTACTCAAATGGTGAAAGGAAGAGAAATGGTCAGACAGCAGTGTGTGCGTGCGTGTGTGTGTGTGTGTGTGTGTGTGTGTGTGTGTGAAACTTGGGTTTTAGTTCAATACTCTTCAATGGGGGATCTGAACAACAATAACTACAACAAAAGCCAACTTGATTTTTGTTGTTGTTGAGTCATTTAGTCGGGTCCTACTCTTTGTGACCCCATTTGGGGTTTTCTTGGCAAAGTACTGGAGGGGTTTTCCATTTTCTTCTCTAGATGGGGATGAGGAAACTGAGGCAAACAGGGTTAAGTGACTTGCCCAGGGTCACACACCTAGGAAGTGTCTGAAGACAGATTTGAACTTCAGGCTCACCTTTCCTTACTCACTCTACTGTACCACCTCGCTGTTGATCTTAGACTGTACTAATATTAATAAGGCATTTGGAACAAGAGAGGTACAAGATAGAAATAAAGAGATAATCTATTTTAGGGGAGGTCATACCTTGACTATGAGTGGCAGCAGCTGCTCTGACCTTAAGTCAAAGGAAATGGATCTACAGTCAAAGATGTCAAGGAAACATCTGTTGAGTCCTTGGGATAAAATAAAAATGGGGAGAACAGCAAAACACAGCACTAAAAACAATGAATTCCAGATCCACAGGGTATTTGGAAATAAATGATGAGTGAGAGCAAGGAGTGCCTGGAAGGAATTATTTAATGCTTTATACTTCTGGCTCTTTAGCATTATTTTACAGTCTTGAGATTGCAAGGCCAAAACAGGGAGGGCAGTGGCACAAATGAAAAGAGGAGCCACATTTGAAGTCAGAGGAGCTGGTTTCAAATCCAGCCTGCTACTTATTATTTACACAACTTTGGGCAAATCACTTAATCAACATTTATTAAATGCCTGCTGTATGCCAAGTACTGTGATAAGTTTTGGAGATACAAAAAGAGGCAAAAACCCTCAAGGAGCTCACCTTCTCTGGACTCTCATCCCCTCATTGGTAAAAGTGATCTCTAAGCTTCATTCTAGCTCTCTATCTTTAATCCTGGGAAAGATTTTACTGTGGTCTCACCTATTAAGTGAGATGCTGACACACTGGAAGGAGGATCTTAGCTGGTGAGGGGCTCTCACAGCATTTTCTGGGAGGACTTGGGTATATACAAGCTGGAAGAGAGAAAATTTGGGCAGGGTCCCTTAGTTGTGTTCAAACACTTAAGGGATTTAGGAAGGAGAATCAGACATATCCTATTCAATCCCACAAGGCAAAACTAGAACAAATGGGTAGAAACAACTGGGGGGCTTGTTCAGTCCAATTCAACAAGCATTCATCGAGTACCTGAAAACAAAATAATGCCTAATTTCAAGACGCTTACATAGGGGTGGGGGGGTAGTGGAGCATACAATACATTATACAGATCAAGGAGACTAAATCAGGGAATAATCCCTTCCAGTCCCTTCTTGCTGGCACTCACTATCTATGTCCAAATGGAATTCATTATTGTGTGCTGTGTTTTGCTGGTCTATTGTACTTTTATCCTGAGGACTCAGCAGATGCTTCCTTTGGCATTTTTGGCTATAGATCCATTTCCTCTGACTTCAGGTCAGAGCATCTGCTGGCACCCATATTCAAGGTATGACCAGTAAAAACCAGATCGTCTTTACCCTCTTGCCTTTCTTTTTCTGAAGGCTACAGTGCTGCCAGAGACCAGGTTAGCTATTATTGTTGCTGCAACTGCTGTCACTGGCCAAACCACAGGGCTGAAGAAGCATACTGAACTAAAACTGGATTTTTTTTTCTCATGTAAATTGCTATTTGGTATTTCTCCCCCATTTTACATCTGAGAAGTTGTTTTGAATTGATGTGAATATGTGGAGAGGGTCAGACTGTTTTTTTAGGTGCTTTCCAGTTCTAACTCCTATAAAATAGGGTAATTGGAGAGAGAGAGAGAGAACTGGGGTGGAGGTGAAAGGCAAGAATCTGCAATGACTTCACTGAAAGAAAGATTCTGACAGGTAGAGATAAGGAAGCAATGTCTTCCAATCACAGAGTAGAGTTTGTGCAAACAGAGGAGAAAGACAGAATGTTGGCAAATGGCTGGTGTCCATGTTGACTGCAACAAAGAGTATCTTAAGTGGAATTATGTGCAGAAAGGCTAGGAAGGTCTACTGGAGGCAGACTCAACAAAAATGGGTTTTCTACCCATAAGTTAGGCAGTGGTTGAGCAGACCGCAAAGCTCTAAATTCCAGGGTGACTGCAAACTGACAAACAAATCTTCCTGACAATAAGAGAACTCTACAGGTGGATGAGACATTGAGAAGTAGTAGGGTTTGTAGCACAGGGGTTGGATTCTTCACTTGGCAGGATACCATAAAAGGGATTCATGCATTGGGAAGTGAGCTGAACTTCATGACACCCGGGGTCCCTTCCAATAAGAACAAAGCTAATTAAGCCCCTGTTCCATCAGGCCCTGTACCCAAAACCAAAAAGAAGGCCTAGATAAATGCACCCAGAGGTTAGCTAGTTACCCAGGGTGGGGTAATGCTACAGATGACCAAAAAGAATCCAAGAGCCAGAATCTAGCGTAAGCAGCTCTCAGACTGAGCTGCTGCCTGCCCAGAAAATGCCAGTGGTGATAGATCTGGACCAGGAAAGGAATTCAGATCTTCCATTTCACACAAACCATAGAGAGTTCTTAGGAGAATAAGACAAAGTCAACATACAGTAAGAAATACTGTAGAGGAGAACCCTAGAAAGGAGAATGAAGAAGGAAGGGGAGAGAAGTTGCAGATATGTTCACTAGTACAAATTAGAAAGTTAGAGAAATGTTACCAAAGGTTGAAGACCATGAGACAATATTGTGTTTGGGATTAAAAGGAGTTCGTTTACTAGAATCAGGTCAAAAGATCACAATTTAGTGTCTGGTATAAAGTGGATGTTTAGTTGTTGTTCAATGTTCAACTCTTTGTGACCCCATTTGGGGTTTTCTTGGCAGAGATACTGAAGTGGTTTGCCATTTTCCTCTCCAGTTCATTTTACAGATAAGGAAACAAAGGCAAAAAGGATTAAGTGACCTGCCCAGGGTCATGCAGCTAAGAAGTATCTGAGGCCACATTTGAACTCAAGTAGAGAAGTCTTCCTGACTCCAGGCTAGGTGCTCTATCCATGGTGCCTCCTAGTTGGATGTTTACCCTACTTGACTGATTGACTGATTGACTAAGAGCTGGAGGGGTCTTCAAAAGTCATGTAGTCCAATCCCCTGATTTTACAGACAAGGGTAAGGATAGTCTCCTTTGTATCAAAGTGCCTTGAGCAAAATAGGCAATTAATAATTAAATTAAGTCACAGTCAAAGGGTGAGGTGGGGGTGATTTTAATTCCTGCTATGCTACTAATCTAGATAGCTACAGGTGGGAAAACACAATTTCTGAGGCCTTCAATTTCTCTGACTATAAAATGAAAGGGCTGGGCTAACGTTTTTTCAGACTTTGAGTAATGGTAAAAATCCTTCTACTTTAACACAAAACTTCAACAGATTCTTTCCTATAAAACCCTTTAAAAAAAAAAGGTAACGTTTACTACTGTTGTCAGAAAATATCAGGCTGCCTTAAGAAGAAGAAAAATACTCCTATAGAAAGGTTTGAAAGAGAAAGACAGTAGGATCAAATATGTTGCTTATATGAAGCAGGACAAAAGTAAACAGCCTTTCAGATTCTTTAGCCAACATAGCCCGTTGCTATTTGCACAGAGCTGAGGGGTGCTGGGGTAATGTTTAGTTACCACAGTGTCTCTCAATCTTTTTTCCATTTTGACAAAGTTGATCCCGGAAGAGAATCATCTCAGCCACGGGGTCAAAGAAAGTAAAGCTGTTTTTTGCATTGTGAGTTAGGTGATAGTTGAATCTCAGACTATAGGGTGGCCGGAAGAGTACAAGGCAATTAAAAAATATTCAGAAAATCCGTTTAGCAGAAGGGTTCTAAGAAGAGTTCATGGGATGGATCTGATTTTAAATCTAAGCTTCTACCTTCTAGCATGGTCATTGCCTGGAAACTTTATTAAAAAATAAAAATAAGAAGCATTATGGCTACTGGCTGAGAATCCTGCCTAAGAGAGAAGAGAGCTATTACTGGGTAAGAACACTGGCTAAGGAAAGGTGAAGGCTTCTCTGGCAGGGAGAGGCTTGCTAATCACACCATATCTCCAGCAACAATTAGGGGCCTGTGTTGCAGGTGGTCCAGAAGCAGCCAAACAATACTTCAGAGACAGTAGATGGAAAGGCTTATCAATGGCTACAATGCCCAGTGGACGGTGAAGATGACCAAGAGATCTAGTGAAAGCATTCCTAACGAAGGTTGTAGCAGGGTATTAGGTAATAGCTGAACATAGTCATCTGGAGCAAAAAGCAGCTTTCCTAGTGGGAAACAGTAGAGTAGAGGAAGGGGTGAGGTCCTAGGATATGAAATGGCAGCAGAGACAAGCAGGAAACGTATTTGGGATGAAAAAAAAAGGCTTGACTCCACACTTGATTTTTACTTGGTTTGGAGGGGATTCAAAAAAGTCAAACTAACAAGCATTTATTAAACTTGTACCTAGTGTTAGGGACTGGGGATTCAAGGAGAAGCAAAAACAATTCCTGCTCCCAAGGATCTCAGAGTCTAGGGAAATAATATGAAATATGCAAAATATATAAAAACAAGGTACATAGATGACAAATCGGGCATAGTCTCAGATAGAAGGCACTGAAGCACTTTTTGCGAGGCATCACTTGAATAATGAGATTAAGGAGGCCTGAGAAAACTTCTAGAAAAAGTCCAGGAGGCAGAGAGGAAGGCATAGTGTATTCCAGGCTTGGGGGACAGCCAGTGAAAGTGATAGAAGTCAGGAGGTGGATTGTATTGTGCAAGGAGGTAATCACCACTGTTTTGTGGAGGATGGGGAAAGGGATAAAGTATTAGAAGTCTGAAAAGGAAGGAAGGGGCCAGGTTATGAAGAGTTTTAAATGTAAAGTAGAAGATTTCATATTGGATCATGGAGACAATAAGGAGACACTGGAATCAATTTTGGACATACTTGCTTTTTAGGAAGATCAATCTTAGCATCCTGAGCACAGGATGAACTGGAGAGGACTTAGTAAGGGCTTTTGCAACAGTCCATGCATGAAGTGATAAGGGCCTATGCTTGAGTATAATTCCACAGAGGAGGGAAGTAAGACTTCTAATGAAATGGATGATTCCAAGCATTCCTGATTTAAAAAAGAAAAAGAGAAGCCTGGAGCTTTGTAGAAAGTTTGAAATACAAAGATGGAAAAAAAGGGAAAGCAAATACTAGTAAGCAATCAACTAAAAAGGCTTTTAAAAATAAAGTGGTTGAATGCCAGTGGAGAGGGATGAAAGGATCCCCTAAGAACCATGATATCAGCAAGGGTCACTGAGGGAGTCAAATATGATGGAGGGCTTGGGAGAGATTTTTGTTATGTTTTGATGATCTTAAAAAAAAAGAGGAAAGGGAGGGTCAGGGTTGGGACACAAAAAGAAGAAAAAGGGAGCAAGGGAAGGGGGGGTTATCTCACATAATAAATGGGGACAAGTAGCAACAAATACACATGAGGACAGAGTAGAGGAGAAATCATTACTTGAAACTCACTTTTATCTAAACTGGTCAAATAAAGAGAGAATATAAATGATTCTAAACAAATGAGGAATGGGGAAGTGGGAATCACTATACTAATATTAATAATTAATTATAATAATAATAGTATTGATATAGTACTTTAAGTTTTGCCAAGCATTTTACATGTATTATTCCCTCATTTAAACCCCAAAACAATCCTGGGGGGAAGTAGGTGATACTGAATTTCATTTTAAACTGATGCTAATGGTACAGTGGATAAGAGTGCCAGCTCTGGAGTCAAAAGGACCTGAGTTCAAATCCAGCCTCAGACACTTCCTAGCTGTGTGACTCTGGACAAGTCACTTAAGTCTGACTGCCTCCAAGGAAAAAAAAAATGAGCTGATGCCAAGTGAAGTGAGAAGAATCAGAACAAGGTATACTATAACAAATATTGTAAAGGCAAAAAATTCTGAAAGATTTCAGAACTCTGAACAGTGTGATGACCACCCACAATTCCAGAGGACTAACATAGAGCACACAGAGAAAAAGACATGATGGAGATAGGCACTTTCTGGATATTGCCAATTTGGAAATGTATTTTGACTATGGGTATTTGTTGTGAGAGGTTTTTTGTTTGTTTGTTTGTTTGTTTGTTTTTTTGCTTTTTCTTTTTTATTTTTTTTTAAACAAATACTTTATTAACTTCTGTTTTACATCATTCATTTCCGCCAGATTTTGAGTTACAATCATTTTCCCCCCATTATTCCCCTACCCAACCTCCCAGAATAGCAGTCCCACAAGATATCTCTTCCTCCAATCTGCTCTCTCCCATACCTTCTCCCATACCCCCTTCGATTTTTCCATTAGAGGAAGGTGAATCTTTGTGTCCCAATGCCTGCACATCTTATCTCCAATTATAAGCAAAAGTATTAATAATAGTATTTATATATATTTGAAACATTTAATGTTAAGACCTCTTTCAGATCCATTTCCTTCCTCCCTTGTCACCCATTCCCTCTGGGGAGATAAGTAATTCAGTATATGTTGTACATGTCTAGCTACGCAAAACATTATCATAGTAGATATATTGTACAAGGCTGCTTATAATTCCCTCCCACTCATCCCACCCCCCACCTGGTCCATTCCCTACATGATCCTGTCCCTCTTCTATAGTGGGTACTTCCAACCTCCCCTCACCCCAAGGATGCCCTCCCATCCATCATCCCTCCTCTCATCCCCCTTCCCCCTATCCTGCTGCAGGTTGAGATATCCCATTTAGTATGTATGTCATTTTCTCCCTGAACCAAATTCAATGTGAATGTGGTTTTGCCTTTTTAGCCTTCCTTATTCTCCCCCTCCTTTGCACCCACTTCCCTACATGAGATAGTTTACCCTACCATGTCTCTCCCCATCTCCTCTTGCCACTTTCCTCTCTCACCTCATAATTTCATCCCTTGAGTACTCTCCCTTCCCAACAAATTCAACCTATGCCCTCTATCCATATATAGCTGTAACCATATACACACACATTCACATATGTATTCATATGACCACACACCCTTCTTCCATTATTTTCATAGTGAGAAAGATTTCATCAGTCACAGTTATTGTTTTTCCATATAGGAATGTAAATAGTTAAACTTTGATAAGTTCCTTTTGATTTCTTTTCCCTGATTACCTTCTCAGGCATCTCTTACTTCTTGCGTCTGGATGTCAAATTTTCTATTCAACTCTGGTTTTTTCCTCAAGAATGCTTGAAAGTCCTCTATTCCACTGAATGACCATATTTTCCCCTGAAACAAAATACTCAGTTTTGATGGGTAGGTGACCCTTGGGTTCATTCCCAGTTCTTTTGCCCTCTGGAATATCATATTCCATGCCCTTCGATCCTCAGTGTAGAAGCTGCCAGGTCCTGGGCTATTCTGATTGTGTTTCCACAATATTGAAATTGTTTCTTCCTGGCTGCTTGTAGTATTTTCTCCTTGATCTGGGGATTCTGGAACCTGGCTATAATATTTCTGGGAGTTTTCTTTTTGGGATCTTTTTCGGGAGGTGATTGGTGGATTCTTTCAACCTCTATTTTGCCCTCTGTATCTAAAACATCAGGGCAATTTTCCTTGAGAATTTCTTGAAGGGTGATTTCTAGGTTCTTTCTTTGATCATGGCTTTCAGGTAGTCCAATAATTTTAAAATTATCTCTCCTGGATCTATTTTTCAGGTCAGTGGTTTTTCCCATGAGATATTTCACATTGCCTTCTAATCTTTTGTTTGTTTGGATCTGCTTAACAGCATCTTGATTTCTCATAAAGTCATTAGCTTCCATTTGCTCCAGTCTAACTCTGAAGGAATGAATCTCCTCAGTGAACTTTTGAGATTCTTTTTTCCATCTGGCAAATTCGACTTTTTAAGGCATTCTCCTCATTGCCCTTTTGGGCCTCCTTTGCCATTTGAGTCAGTCTATTTTTTAAGGTGTTGTTTTCCTCAGTCAGGCTGTTGACCCTCATTTCATACTTTTCCTGCATCCTTCTCATTTCTCTTTCTAATTTTTCCTCCACTTCTCTTATTTGATTTTTAAAAGTCCTTCTTAAGGTCCTCTATGGCCTGCAACCCACTCATGTTTTCCCCTGGGGCTTTTGGAGCAGGACTTCTGACCTCACAGTCCTTTTCCCGCTCTATGCCCCAAAATAGGAGTCTAGGGTTGCATTTTTCTGTTTCCTTTGCCTTGGCATGTTGCCACTTAATTACTTGACTTTTGGGCTTGTTGCCACACTATGGCTTTAAGGCCAGATAGAGGAATTTTCGTCCCGAACGTGTGGGGGGCAACTTCTGTTTCTGGCAAGCTGTAAACCCACCCACAACTTCCACCCTAGATCACAATCCAGATCTAGGGAGGATAAAGCAAGAGCGATTACCCTCCAAGACTGATTGCTGGATCTCCCCACGTTTTGTAGGCTGGGAGCCAGAAATGCCTATGAAAACTACAAAATTGCGTGTCTCCTCAGGGGCTTCTAGCCCCCAGGGGAGGGAGCTGACGCATTCCCCAAATACAGGTCCCAAAGTCCATAGGACACTAACCTCTTACTTTGTCCTAGGCAAGTCTATGTTGATAATTCTGGAATCTCCACAGTTCCTGGTGTTCTGGGGTTCCTCCAGCTGGCTGCTGGCCCTGCCGCCCTGGGGCTAAAACCTAGGCTCATGTGGACCTGGGCTGGGCTCAGCTCCTGCGCTCTGCGCGCTGCTGGCTCCCAGACCGCTGCGCTGGTCCTTCCTGCAGGTGCTGGGCTGTCCTCAGCGGGAGGTTAGCTTCTCTGTGTCGTTCTGTGGGTGCTGGGGCTCCAGAAGTTTTTCAGAGTCCTTTTTTACATAGTTTGTGGAGAATCTGGGGGCAGAGAGGCTTGGAGGAGCTGTTTCTACTCCGCCATCTTGGCTCTGCCCCCTGTTTGTTTGTTTGTTTTTTTATTGGTGGGTAAAAAGTGAAAGGGAAGGTGAGAAAAAAGGGTAAAGACTTGTTAACTAAAAAAAAATAAATGCAATTTTTTAAAAAGATAAAGTCAAATACCACTATAGATTTGAACATGGGGGAAAAAAGCCTATGCTCTCACTGGGAACATCCCTACATTGCCAACTGTGGCTTAGCTCCTGGAGAATCAGAGGTCTGAGACCAGAAAAGGCCCTTTGAAATCATCTAGTCCATTTTACAGATGAGAAGACAGAGGCCTCATCCTAGAAAGAGAATACAAGAAGGTCAAATACTGTCAAAAAGTGTTAAGAACAAGAACCCAAATCTAGTATGTCTTCCCACTACACAAAGCCTCTCACAAGAGTCACTGAGGGAGTCAAATTGTTTACTGCTAGTCAGACTTTTGATCTCTCTCCATTTTATCTCTGAGAATTTTCAAGTTTTTCCTCTCTTGATGAGCTCATAATTTCATTTAATTTACTGCCTCTTTTTAATAAGTAGAAAACAAATGAGATCCAGGTTTCATGGTGTTATCTTCATGTTCCAGTACAGGAGCTGGCACAAAGCAGGGGCTACTTGTTGACTGACGGATGACATTTCTCCAACCAAAGCTCTCTGCCCACTTTCCATTTCTCTTTTTTACTGCTCTATCCTGGCTAAACCTTCAACTGGAGGCATCGGCAACCCACCCACCAGCTGGGTGTTTAATGAGTATAATTCCACAAAGGAGGAAAATAAGACTTTTTAAAAAATTTTTCTTTTTAAAGCAATTGGGGTTAAGTAACTAGCTCAAGGTTACACGGCTAATCATTATTTATGTGTGGGTGCTCATTTTCTGAGGCCGGATTCGATCTCGGGTCATCCCAACTCCAAGGCCGGCGCTCTTATTCACTGCACCATCTAGCCGCCCCGAAAATAAGACTTTTAATAAAATAGAGGACTCCCAAGCATTCCTAATTTCAAAAAAAAGAGAAGCCTGGAGCTTTGTAGAAAGTTTTTAAATACAAAGATGGGGAATAAAAGAGAAAGCAAATACTAGTAAGCAATCAACTGGAAAGGCTTTTAAAAATAAAGTGGTTGAATGCCAATGGAAAGGGATGAAAGGATCCCCTAAGAACCATGATCTCAGCAAGTTTCATTGAGGGCATCAAATGAGATGGAGGAAACTCATTACCTGTCACAATTACAAATCTTTATTTCTAAGTTTTCTGGCCTCTTACTGCATCTTTCATGTTTTAAAAAAATCTTAGAATGCCTTAAAATTTACAGAATGTTTTTCTTACAACAATCTTGTCCTAGACTGTTCCTCTACCTTCTGACATCTGTCCTCATTCAATCCTCCTTCCTCCTTCTGCTTCTTCTTCTTCCTTCTCTCTCCCTCTCTCTCCCACTTCAATCTTTCCTTCATACAAATAATGGAAGAAAGTTTCTCAAATATGGCATGAAGTTCATAGTCTAATTCTGTACCTCTCAACTAACTCAATGCTAAGGGCCCAGGAAGGACATGACTTGGGAGGTAGTTGTTTTCTGCATAATCAAATATGGATTAACACAGCTCCATCCCTACTAAAAACCAGGCCCTCATCACAACCAAGGGACTGTGCTGGCTGTTTGGGGGTAAGCCAGTGAGTCTGGAATCAGGGGATGGAGCAAAGGTACCTGGCCCACATGATGGTTTGCATGAGGTTACAACCTCAGCCTCTTTAGTGTAGGACTCTAACCCACTGGGCTAACCAGCCACAGTCCTGCTGTGTACATAGGAAGGCACTCAGTAAATGTTTGTTGAATGTGAAATTAATATTCTGTCTGAACTGTCAAGTTCATGAAAATCCTCAGAGAACACTGCTGTGTGGAAAAACGACAGTAGAACAGTCAATCAGAGGCTGATAGGCAGAATAATCCCTTCTGGGCTAGGACTACGAAAGTAATGACTGATCAAACTATATCAGTGCTTTGGGAAATAATGTGATGTTCATTTCACTCCCAGGCTCCCCTGTCTCTGCACCCTGCCTCCCAAGCAGGATGCAAAGGGCTGCTGGTTTTTTAATGGATATCTATGTTAATATATAAAATAATAACAGCTGGGATATATATAATGTTTATGGCTTACAAGGCAATATCATTTAACCCTGTGGCAATTCTGTGAGGTACATAATTTAGATGTTATTATCCCCATTTGCAGACCAGAAAAATGAGTCTCAGAGAGGCTAAATGGCCAGAAAGCTTCAATGCATGCAATCTCCCTACTTAAGGGCTCTTCAAAGCTCCTTCTTCCCTTGTTCATGCTCATTCCCTCTTAAAATCGCTTTGTTACTTGAGATTTTCTTAATATTCATTTATCTGGGCACATAATATGCTCCTTAATCTTTTTAACACCTCCTTAACTCTTCCCCCAGTAACACATAGCTTGGCACACTTTGTTGAGCTATCTTTCAGTTATGTCCATCTCTTTGTGACCCCGTTTGAGATGTTTTTGACAAAGATACTGGAGTAGTTTACCATTTCCTTCTCTGGCTCATTTTACAGATGGGGAAACTGAGGCAAACAGGGTTAAGTAACTTGCCTAGGATCACATAGCTATTAAGTGTCTGAGGCCAGATTTGAACTCAGGAAGATGAGTCTTCCCGATTCCAAGCCCGGCGTTCTATCCACAGCACTTAGCTGCCCCACTTACCACACTATGGGTAGTAAATAAATGTTGGAATTACGAAATGAATACCCAATGTGACTGGCTGAAGACATAAAAAGTATAAAAAAGCTATGTTTCTCCCACCTTTAAATATTTTGCTTGTAATTTCAAAATGCTTCCCAGTAAGCAATACTTGGTTTTTAGGCAGGATGTAGGCATCATTTTCTCACATCCAAAATCTAAGTCCTTCAGGAAGGTTCTAGAACATGAGGTGCCTACCACAGAAACAAACCTCAGTGCCCTTTGTGAATCTATGAATGGGTTTTATTGCTAAAGCCTCCCAGCAAAGCATCATTTTTTGGTTATGCTTGCTGGCCAGCATTGTGTCAGGAAGAAATGGAGAGCTTCTAGGAATACTGATCAGAAAATGAGCCATATTTACTTTAATGAGAAATTAAAAATTAAACGGGAATGTAATAAAACCTAAGTGGCTAGAACCAACATGAGAAAGGAAGTTTATAACTTGGAAACTGGATGGGTCTCAGGGGAGAAAGCTAAAGTAGCAAGGGAAAGAGGAATGAATGGGAGTGATTTTCAGCTCCTTCTAAGTGAGCAGAACAAATATTTCAATATTATCATTTAACAAGAGAGTGAAAATATCTCAATTTTTCACATTTCAGACATCCAGTAAGAATGAAAGCTCATTGGGCGGCTAAGTGGCGCAGTGAGTAGAGTACAGGCCCTGGAGTCAGGAGGACCTGAGTTCAAATCCAGCCTCAGACACTGAACACAAAAACTAGCCATGAGACCTTGGGCAAGTCACTTAACCCCAATTGCCCTCCAAAAAAAAGGCAAAAAAAAAAAAAGAATGAAAGCTCATCGACTTATAAGACCTTAGAAAAGGAGAACACCATGGCATAGGGGATAGGGGGCCATCTTAGAACCACTAAGACGTGGGTTCAAGGGCTACTTCATAGCCTGTGTGACCACAGGCAACTCATTTAACCTTTCAGGTCCTCCAAGTATCTCTCTCTCTCTTTCTTTCACACACACACACACACACACACACACACACACACACACACACACACACACAGAGTCTAAAGTACTTTGACAACAAAATTCCTTCTGTTCCCCCTCATAAATCTAAAAATCGAGCATTTATATGAGTGTCTGCTGTGTGTTTGGTGTTTGAGATATAAAGACAAACAGAATCATCCCTCACAAATGTTAAATTCTTTCAGAGGAAACATGTAAACATATAAATAAATAATAAACAAAATCAATACTGGAGTCAGGAGGACCTGAGCTCAAAACCGGTCTCAGACACTTAACACTTACTAGCTGTGTGACCTTGGGCAAGTCACTTAACCCCAATTCCCCACTTCAAAAAAAATAGAAACCATATATATTTAATGGGGGGGGGGGAGGCGGAGGGGAAGAGAGAATCATATTAGAGTGGAATCTAATTAAAATGGAACAGATAACTTCATTCAATACCTTTTTTATACGTTAGAGGTTGTAGCAGAGAGAGGGCAAACATCACAAATAGTAAAGCTGGGGCAGCTAGGTGGCACAGTGGATAGATAGAACACTGGCCCTGGGGTCAGGAAGACCTGAATTCAAATTCAGCCTCAGATACTCCCTAGACATGTGACCCTGGATAAGTCACTTCACCCTGTTTGCCTCAGTTCCTCATCTATAAAATGAGCCGGAGAAGGAAATGGCAAAAAGTGCTCTGGTATTTTTGCCAAGAAGTGGAGTCACAAATGGAGTCACAAAGATTTGGACGCGACTAAAAATGATGGAACGACAATTATATGTTGTATTATATATTATAATATAAAGAGCATAAATATTTTGCCCTCTCCCCAAACTTATCCAAATTCTGTGCTTTTCACTATATCCCTATGCCTTCTAGGCTTGGTTTTTTCAAATGAGTAAACAAGAAACAAAACCACTCACTGTGAGATTCTCTTAAATTCTGTTCCTTATTAAGGAGATGGGAAGAGTTTATGCCCCTATCTTTGAGACATAGCTAATTCACGGGGGCATTTTTTATTATTTCACTTTAGTCCCATTCTTAAGTGTTTGGTCATTTCCATTTCAAACGGCACCTTGACAATATAAAAAATACCCATAGGAGAGGAAAAAAAAAACCACCTTCTTGGTTCAAATGAATGATCAAGCATTTGTTGAGACCCTACTATGTGCCCACACTGTACTATTCAGTAGGTACAAAGGTGAAAGAAGATACATAGTCCTTGGAGGACTTGACCCTGTCAGCACCAAAACTACTTCCCAGAGGGTTCCACTATCCTCATTTATCAATAACTAGCTCCAGTCATGGTTCACATTACTCCTCCCTCCCAGCTTCCCATTCTGCTCCACCATCTTGTACAGCTTGTCTGGCCACTATGGCCCTTTTCTAGTTCTGAAACCATAATCACATCAACATTGCCATTACAGTTTGAAAGGGTATGTCAATCTATCCCCCTATGGGTCCACTCACCATCCCTGCAATTTTCTAAACCAAAATCGGGAATACCCCTCTGGGCTAGCACTTCCTGGTATTTTTCTGTTAGAACATAAGCTCCTTTAAGGTAGGGTTAACTTTGCTTTTGTATATGTACCCGCAGAGCTTAGCACAGTACTTGGCCCATTTTTTAAGTGCTAAGCAAATGTTTCCTTCATTCATTCAACAATCACTGATTCATTCATTCCCTGTCCTCCCAAAACTTAAAACTGAAATGGAGCTATCACAGGATGACTGAATCACAGAACAACTCTTTGGGAGTTGGCCCATCCACCCATCCCTTAGCTGAACTTTTACAGCTTAGCGAGTGACCTTGTCTCATCTCCCCAATTAGATTACAGCACCACCCCACCCCAAGCATCCCCCCACTATTTAACCTAGCTAGCTGAGATAAGAGTAGGCACTCATATATTAGTTGATTTACTGATTAAAATGTATTTTTTGCAAAAGAGTTCAACTTCTAAAAAAGGTCCATGAAATATATACTTTAAGCAAATCATGAGATCCATAAGGACCTGGGGGCAAGCTTGCAGAGGAAACAAGCAGAACATGTCCTCATCATTCACTTAAATGCATTTCAGAAGAGAGAAAATTTGTAAAATTATTAACTATTTATACCTTTTGTGGGGAAAAAGGGACAATACAAGTAGCACTGGCGATCACTTCCCCCGAGACTTCCAAATGCACTGTACAAACACTCTGCTCTTTCCAATCCAAGCCTCCCTCCTCATTCAGCCCCATTTTGGGCACCCTAGGATAAAGTAATGAGGGATGACCACAGCTTTAAGGGGCTTCTAGTCAAACCCCCTCTTGTTGCAGATGAAGAAGCTAGGGCCCAGAGTAGCAAAGCAATTTACCCAAAATCACACAGGTAGAACATGGCAGGATCTGAATCAGGATTCTCTTGACTGCAAATCCATTACTGTTCACACAGTATCATGCTAAAGTCATTTAATAATAGTAGTAACAGCTAACATTTACACTGTCCTTAAGAAGTACCAGGCACTTTACAATTAAAATCTCATCTGATCCTCATAAAACCCTATGATGTAGGGGCTATTATCCCCATTTTCAGAAGAGGAAACTGAGGCAGACAGAAGTTAAATGACTTGCCCAGGGTCACATACACAGCTAGTGTCTAAGGCTGGGTTTTTCAGGTCTTCTAGACTCCAGGAATCTGGGTGGTACAGTGGATAGAGTGCAGAGCCTAAAGTCAGAAAGACTCATTTTCCCAAGTTCAAATCTGGTCTCAGACACTATAGCTGTATGACCTTGGGCAAGTCACTTAATCCTGTTTGCCTCAGTTTCCCCACCTGTAAAGTAAGCAGTATTTTTGCCAAGAAAACCCAAATGGGGTCACAGAGAGTCAGACATGACCTAAAACAACTGAATTTCTTGACTCCAGGCCCTAAGCTCTGCTCCTATGGCACCTGGAGTCCTTGTTTGCCATGTTCAGGTGAGACAAAATGACCTTCCTGACATTTCAAATTATTTCTCTTTACATAGATATCCTACATAGTTACTGAAGATGGATAGCTTGCTCAGCACCACCTGGTGGGGAAAGCATTGGTACTGCTCAGAAAGACAAGAAGAGTTCGAGTCCTGCATTGGGTATTTGTGTAACTTTATTAAGCCTCTCTGGGCCTGAATTTCCTCCTCTGTAAAATGAAGGGGAGGGCTGATTAGTTCTACATGCTATGATACTGTGATCAATGAGGGCTACATTGGTACTCTCATGATATTAGAAGAAAGCATCAGGTGTTCTGGAGTATGGCAAAAAGAACACAGGATCTGGAGTCAGAAAAACCCAATTTCAAATCTCATCTGCGTTACCTTTGCCTAGACTAACTTTCATCTTTCTGGGCCACAGTCTCTTCCTCTATAAAAGGGGTGGGGGGGAGGGCAGTGGACTAGATAGACTCTAAGAGCTAACCAATAGTATTATTTATTCAGTAATTTGGAAGAGAATGCCCTAGGATGAGAAGACCCAGTCACCAAACCCATTGAGACGCTTTCGAAGTGGAGCTCCATCATTACCCTAACATAAAGTAACAATAGTGATACATGCAGAGCATTTTAATTTCTATAGTCACTCAAATAAATCAGCATTTTTTCAGCTCCTAATTGCCAGGTACAGTGCTAGCATACACTGGGAACACATATACAGAACAGGAAAGAAAAGAAAGTCCCTACTCTCAAGGAACTTGAAATGTTTTACGTCCTCCCTCATCCAATCTTCGTGATAATCTTGTGATGTAAATCCTACAGGAATTATTCATTCCCATTGAACAGACGAAGGGAGACACCTGAGTGACTTATCAAGGGTCACAGATGTAGACATTTCAGTTCAGGTTTCTCCTGACTCCTAGACTCTGCTCTTGGGATGGGTGGGCACACACATACAAGGAATACTGGTGGGCTTTAATGACTTGAAAATGCCCTTACTCACACACAAACTATAATGTTTGTCTCTCTCTCCTTCCTCCCTCTCTCTTTCTCCCTCTCTCTCTCTCCTTCCTCCCTCTCTCTCCTTCCCCCCCTCTCTCCTCCCCCCTCTCTCTCTCTCCTTCCCCCCTCTCTCTCTCTCTCTCCTTCTTCCCTCTCTCTCTCTCCTTCCTCCCTCTCTCTCTCTCTCCTTCCTCCCTCTCTCTCTCTCTCCTTCCTCCCTCTCTCTCTCCTTCCTCCCTCTCTCTCTCTCCTTCCTCCCTCCCTCTCTCTCTCCTTCCTCCCTCTCTCCTTCCTCCCTCTCTCCTTCTCCTCTCTCTCTCTCTCTCTCTCTCTCTCTCTCCTTTTCTCTCTCTCTCTCCTTCCTCCCTCTCTCTCTCTCTCCTTCTCTCCTCTCTCTCTCTCCTTCCTCCCTCTCTCTCCTCTCTCCCTTCCTCCCCCTTCTCCTTCCCCCTCTCCTTCCTCCCTCTCTCTCCCTCTCCTTCCCCTCTCTCTCTCTCCTTCCCCTCTCTCTCTCTCTCCTTCCCTCCCCTCTCTCCTTCCCCTGCCCTCTCTCCCCCCCCACTTTATTATTAGAGAGACCTCAAGCTAGTTTCTTTCTTCTTAACTCAGAGGAGGCTGATGAATCTCTGCAAATCTCTCCCAAACAATAATCACGAGAAAGAGCCTTACATGTCACATGGTTTTTTCCATCCCAAACTACACTGAGCCTGAGTTGAGAGAAGCCTTAAACAGACTTTGCCCTTTCCACAGAACAACTTTTTCTAGAGTATTTTTATTTTTCCAAGAGCATTCTTCCCTCCTTAGGGCCCCTAAAAGAACCCTGCATAGAAAATGTGAAATTTTTTTCTTAGGAGAAAACAGTATATAATAAAGGATGTGTGAGCTCAGTGAAAAATGAATGAGTTTTTAAACTAAATTCTCACAAAGAAAATTGCCTCACCATTTCAAAATTATGTTTAAGGGCTTTGTGGGGCTTGTAGGTACTACACAGGCTATGTAAAAAATGAGAAAATATAGAGACAGAGCTATGGGAATGTGTCCTATTATTACTACTATAAAAAATTATGCATTTAAAATAATATTATATTTAATGCATTCAATGTAACAGCATATAACGTGACTATATACCACCACAATACACCCAATTTACCAGAAGGCCTAATATACCCAAGCAGGTTATTAGGCGGAGAGTCCTGGGGGTACAATATGGAATTGCCTTCTTGTTTCCATTAGCAGAAGCATGATAATTCTGCGATGACATGAAAAACGGTCTCCTGGCTCCCTACACCACTGTGACCTGACGAGCTACATTAAAAGTTAAAACCCAGGGAAATCGGGGCAGGGTTTGTTGTTTTATTTGCTTGTTACTAAAAGCAAAAAATATATGGAAAAGTAGAAATCAGCTAAATGCAAACAGATTTCATGAATAAGAAATGAAGATTGGGATACCAGAGTGTCAGAGGTTAAGGGGCCACGGGATTTCTATGAATACTGTAAAGCTTTCAGTAATTACATTTCAGAGATTGAGGCAGCCCGTTAATTGAGGTACCTCCAACTTTGGCTATGGTCCAAAAGAAATCAGGAGTGCTGTTTTCTGCCTGGAAGGCCTCCCATCTGCCCCACTGAGCCTTTCATTAATCCAAAGATCCCCTAGTCATCATTAACACCACCCCTCTAAAAAAAAAATTCTTTTTGTTTAAATAAATCAAATGCTGGGTCTATGGGTGACTCCAATATTAGACCACCTCCATAAGGCAAGATGGACAGATTCTTACCTGGCTATCATGCAGAGAATTGCTGAAAATACCAGGCTCCCTACTCCCTATACCCTCCTCTCTCCTCTTTTCTCCAAATAAAGAAGTCAGACTATACCATGGACTACTGAGGAAGGCTTAACTGGCCTTTGACATGGTATATTGTAGAATATTCAGAAAAAAAAGAGTTAACAGATGCAGTCCCTAATCTCTGGAAGCTGTCATCCAAGACAGACAACAGTGACATGAGAGATAAAGGACGTATGGAAACATGAGCAATGAAACACAATCATTAAGTCAAAAAATGACGTTAACATCATTTGAGACCTACGTGCAAAATGGCCAATCGTAAACAACAGGGCAGAAGTCAGTGAGGCTGCAGGAAGAACAAGCAATCTGGAGACACAGGGCCCATTTCAAGTCCCAATGTTGCTGATGATTAGTTCTATGACTCTGGACAGCTCACTGTCTATATAACAGACCTCTGTCTTCCTCATACATAAGAGAGAGTTGAGCTAGACAATTTTTAAAGGATCTTCTACCACTGAACCTATAATCGCATGAGTCATAAGAATTTTCGGTTTATATGGGGAGAGAGACAGACAGATGTGTCAATACCAGCTCTCAATGAGTTAAGAAAGGCTACATAGAAAAGGTGTGATTTCCTGCTGCCATCTACTTCCTTGGTTTAGGCCCTCAGGACCTCACAGGTGGATTCATATGACTGCCAATGGCTCCAGTTTCTCCCTGCTATAATCTACACTATAGACTAGTGTTTCAGTTTTGCTCAAATGTTTTTTTTTTTTTCATATAATTTCTCTGCTTTGGATCCCAAGACATTTACCTTCCTGAACCTCCTTCTTCATCTATAAAATGAGACTGGCTTACCTGAAGTATCTTCTTGCTTTAACATTCTAGGATTTTATACTATAGCACCCAATTGTGCTAACGTTAAAGATTCTTCTCATAGTATTCATGGCTAGCTATCATACAATCACACAATCTAAGAACAAGAAGAAAACCTCCCAGGATGCCTCTTCCAATCAGTACCCAAAGAAGAATCTCCACATTCTAAGCTTTAGCAATGATGCTTTTCCCGTGAGACATATTTTTAAATTCAATCTCTCTTATCTATCCTACTTCTGTCTTCTCGGTGCCTTTCTAAAAACCTAAGTTGGTTGATGCATTCCTTGTGCATTAATATTGCCTCTTTTAGGGGTGGCTAGGTGGTGCAGTGAATAGAGCACTGGCCCTGGAGTCAGGACGATCTGAGTTCAAATCTGGCCTCAGACACTTAACACAAAAACTAACTGTGTGACCTTAGGCAAGTCACTTAACCCAAATTACCCTCCCCCCCCCAAAATATTGCTTCTTTAGACCCCCCCATATGTATTTGTTGGAATTCAATCTTGGCGCCTTCAGGATTTCTTGAGTTTCTCATCCCACTTGGGCTTATGCTGCCTGTGGAAGTTTAGACAATATCATCCTACCATATTCTTCCTTTGAACTCTCTGAAATAAGTTTGCGCAAAAACTAATGTGCATGTCAGACTATGTACGTCTGGTTTTCTTCTCCTCGATGACAAACTCTAGTAGTAAGTGGTCTTTTCCCCCTGAAGGTACCCATTTTCACTCCAGTAAATTGTTCCTCTTGATTAGGATGAGATGTAGACAAGACATTTTCCTTATTTCCTTTCCTTCCTGAAGGATGGAATTACCATTAAGGCAAGTCAATTAGTTACCTCTATTTTGGGCTAAAAGAGAGTTCCTGCAAATGACGCAGTTTCCCATCGCTGTGTCAGGCTGTTTCCCACATTCCTCATCTTTCCACGTATCCTTCTTTCTGTCCAAGTGGTCCACAATAAAATAACAATTTTGTTTCTGTTTTTACTTCTTAATCTCTACCCAAATAATATCCACTATACTTCCCATGTAGCCAAGTAACTTTTCTCGTTCCCAACTTTCCGAACAGAACTATCTCCTTCAGTGAGGTCAATCTTTTGAAGCTTCCCCCACTGCCCATGGTCATTCTCTTCCTCCTGGTCTTTCCTTTTGTTCTCTACTCTCCAATCCCACCCCAGGCAATAGAATGACCCCCCATCCCCTCCTCTCTGAATATTGAAATCCTAGGGTTTCACAGAATCTAGTACACTATTGAACACAAAACAAGTGCCAAAGAAATACTTGTTGAATTTTTGGGACAGTGACTCAGACTAGGGCAGGTAAGGACAGCAAATTTTAGCTTATACTCAGATTTTAAACTTAAAAAAAAAAATGAAGACTAAGAGGTCAGCATGATACGATGGGGAAAAAAATCCCACTAGATTTGAATCAGAGAGACTGGGTTTCAATCATGGCTTTGCTAGAAGGAAGGAAGGAAGGTAGGAAGCAAGGAAAGAAGGATGGTAGGAAGGAAGTAAAGTGCGTTAAACACAATCTTTCAAAGAGTTAAGAAAGGCTACATAGAAAAGGTGCAATTTTCTGCTGCCAAGAAACTGAAGGAAGCAAGCATTTATTAAGCACTACTATATGTCAAACTCTGTGTTAAGTGTTTTACAAATACTATTTCATTTGATCCTTACAACAACCTCAGGAGATATGTACTATTATTGTCTACATTTTACATCTGGGGAAACTGAGGCAGATAGCAGACTTGCCCAGGGTCTCACTGCTAGTAAGTGTCTGAGGCAAGATTCGGACTAGGTCAGACACTTAACACAAAAACTAGCTGTGTGACCTTGGGCAAGTCACTTAACCCCAAGTGCCCTACCTTGCCCCCTCAAAAAAAAAAAAAAGATTCGGGCTAGGGTTCTCCCAACTCCAAGTCCAGCCCTCTATCCAATGTACTGTCTATCTACCTAAATCTATGTTTCCACAAGATGGTGACTTTGGGAGAGGGGAAAAAAGGCTCCTAGAGCAGAGGTCATCTGATTCAATCTTGTCATTTAGAGATGAACAAATCAAGGTTCAGGGAGGTTAAGTTGACTTACAAGGTCATACAGAAGGTAACTATCTGAACCTAGGTTATCTGTCTCTAGGGCCGGTGATTTTTTCCCCCACCATACCATGATGAGGCAGCATTAGAAAGTTGAAGAATGGTTAGGATTTCATACTAGAAGGGCTAGGTATATCAACTGATAAACATTTTTTAATTGCTATAATTTCTTCTACCTGTGCAAATGTACTGCAAAGAAAACAAGCAGATATGATAATTTAAAATAAAAAATTTTCATTCTACTGTCAAAAAAGGCTCCTAATACAAACAAAACTGACATACCCAAGATTCGAAGAGGAGAAATCTGGGAAATGATTTTTATAGGCAGCGTCTCTGATAAAAGATCTCATCTCTAAAATATATAGAGAACTGAGTCAAATTTACAAGAATACAAGTCATTCTCCAATTGATAAATGGTCAAAGGATATGAACAGGTCGTTTTAAGATGAAGAAATTAAAGCTATCTACAGTCATATGAAAAAATGCTCTCACTACTGATTAGAGAGACACAAATAAAAACAACCGAGGTACCTATCAGATTGGCTGACGTGACAAAACAAGAAAACAGTAAGTGTTGGAGAAGCTGTGGGGAAACTAGAACACCAATGCATTGCTGGTGGAGTTATAAACTGATCCAACCATTCTAGAGAGGAATTTGGAACCATGGCCAAAGGCTGTAAAACTGTGCATACCCTGTCCAGTAATGCCACTACTAGGCCTCCATTCCAAAGAAATCATAAAGGTGGGAAAAGGAGCCACATGTACAAAAATACTTATAAGCTCTTTTGTGGGGGCAATTGAGGGGATGCCCTTCAATTGGGGAATGACTGAACAAGGTGTGGTAAATGAGTGTAATGGAACATTATTGTTCCAAAAGAAATGATCAACTGGCAGATTTCATAAAAACCTGTAAGGACTTGCATGAACTGATGCTGAATGGATTGAATAGAACCAGGAGACATTGTACACAGTAATAGCACCACTGTGCTATGACTGACCTTGAGAGACTTCGCTCTTCTCAGAAATGTAATAAAATCTAAGTCAATTCCAAAAGATTCATGACAGAAAATGCTATCCATATCCTTAGAAAGAACTGTAAAGGGGCAGCTAGGTGATATAGGAACACCAGTCCTGGAGTCAGGAGGACCTGAGTTCAAATCCAGCCTCAGACACTTAACACAAAACTGGCTGTGTGACCTTGGGCAAGTCACTTAATCCCAACTGCCCCTCCAAAAAAGCAAAAAAAAAAAAAAAAATGCAGATCCAATGCAGATCAAAGCATACTGTTTTCTCCTTTTGCTCTGATTCTTCTTTCACAACATAGAAATATGCTTAATATGATTGTACATATATAGCCTATATCAGATTGTACGCCATCTTGGGGAGGTGGGAAAAAATTGAAACTGAAAATCTTATAAAAGTGAATGTTGAAAATGAAAAATAAATCAATAATAAAAAGGCTCCTAAAAAACAGAATTCTTATAAAATAGCTTCAGCATGGAAGATTGGTGACCTAACCAATAAAATTAAGAGTTGGAACAATACACATGATAAAGAAATGTCAAATATTTTAACAGAAGTAAAAAAACACACACATTTATTTTGTACATTTAAAAATTAATAAGGGAAAATTAACTTGGCACTATTGTAGGTGAGGGGGGACAAGGAAAAAGTATGTATGTGTTAGCACATAAATTAAGTAGGAAGATGATTCCATGTGATTAAATTATCTGAACAATGGAAACTCATGCCTAAGGTAACAAGCAGAATCAGCCAAATAAATTGTCAGTTTAAGATTTGATAATCATTTCTTAGGACAGTACAGCTTGTACCATAGTTCAGAGGAAAAGGAAAGGTGCCTTAAACCTTGGGGAAGTTTTTATATAAAATTAGCATAGTGTATATAGTTTGGTATAGTGGAAAGAGCACAGGGACTAATAGAAAGGCCTGGCTGAATCCTAGCTCCCCCAGTTACAAGCAGTATGGCCACAGGCAAGTTGCTTAACCCTTTCAAGTGGCTTACCTTCTCCAAGCCTCAGTTTACCTACCTCAAGAGTTAAAGTGAAAGTACCCACTATAGAAGAGGGACAGGATCAAGTGGGGAATGGACCAGGTTGGGGGGTGGGATGAGTGGGGGGGAATTATAAGCAGCCTTGTACAATATATCTACTATGATAATGTTTTGCATAGCTAGACATGTACAACATATACTGAATTACTTATCTCCCAGAGGGAATGGGTGACAAGGGAGGGAGGAAATGGATCTGAAATTCGAGGTCTTAACATTAAATGTTTCAAATATATATAAATACTATTATTAATACCCTTTTGCTTGTAATTGGGAGATAAGATGTGCAGGCATTGGGACACAAAGATTCACCTTCCTCTAATGGAAAAGTCGAAGGGGGTATGGGAGAAGATATGAAAGAGAGCAGATCGAAGGAAGCAATATCTTGCGGGACTGCTATTCTGGGAGGGTGGGTAGGGGAAAACAGGGGGGAAAAATAATTGTAACTCAAAATCTGGTAGAAATGAATGATGTAAAAGAGAAGTTAATAAAGCATTTGTTTAAAAAAAAAGAGTTAAAGTGAGCATCAAAAGCAATGTTTGCAAAATGTTTTGAGATCCAAGTTACTGTGGTTTATTAACACTGGTAAAATAGGGATAACTCTGGCACTACCCACACCTCATAGGATTACTGTTGGGAAGCACTTTGTAAACCCAAAAGCTCAAAACAGTAGTTATCTCCAATATTACAACATTCACCAATTGGAGAGACAATATGATATAATAAAAAGAACACAAGACCAAAAGTCAGACTTGTACTCCAAGGAATCTAAAATATGACTATTCCCATCACAATATCCACTTTTATCCCACAAATCTGCCCCAAATGCTGGCCCCTTCAGACTGCATGGATTCCAATGCATCAGTGAAGATGGGCTAGTCATGCACCCATTCTGCACACCTGATTAACACGTCTTTTTTTTCCTTATCATAAATCTCTTAGAGGGCGGCTAAGTTGCACAGTGAATAGAGCACTGGCCCTGGATTCAGGAGGACCTGAATTCAAATCCGGCCTCAGACAGTTAACACAAAACAACTAGACATGTGACCTTGGGCAAGTCAACCCCAACTGCCCTCCAAAAAAATTTTTTTTTAAATAAATCTCTTTGATAACATTCTTTTTTTTTTTTTTTGGAGGGCAACTGGGGTTAAGTAACTTGCCCAAGGTCACACGGCTAGGTTTTTGTTTGTGTGTGCGTTAAGTGTCTGAGGCCGAACCGAACTCAGGTCCTTCTGACTCCAGGGCCGACACTCTACTCACTGCGCCATCTAGCCGCCCCGATAACATTCTTTATACCCCTCATCCTTCATGCTTTTTTAAAATTTTATTTTGTTAATTTATGGAATAAAATAAACATTTCTATAACATAGTATAATAAAAAGAGGATTCCACGTGAAACTGCAAATCTATTATGTACAACTTGCTATTCTTTTTAAATATACAAAGTTATCATGTAAATTTCATTTTTCCTCTTTCTTCTTTCCTCCTCTCCCCCACCCTGTCCTAGAGAAGGTCACCATTTGACACAAATGTGTGTGTATGCAAAATTATTCTATACACACTTC
This sequence comes from Gymnobelideus leadbeateri, assembly GCA_011680675.1. Lineage (NCBI taxonomy): Eukaryota > Metazoa > Chordata > Mammalia > Diprotodontia > Petauridae > Gymnobelideus > Gymnobelideus leadbeateri. The sequence continues at coordinate 581,574 of WOXC01005556.1, read as the reverse complement.
CATTTATCAGCTTCTCTGGATGCAGACACTGTATTTCTTCCTATGTTCTTCATAGTTAATTTAGGTATTTTTAATAGTCAAATAACTTATTTACTCAAAGTCATTCTTAAAACAGTATTGCTGTTACTGTATACAATGCTCTCTTGGTTCTGCTCATTTCACTCTTCATTATTTCATGTAAGTCTTTCCATGTTCTTCTAAGATCATTGAGTTCACCATTTCTTATAGCACAGTAGGATTCTATCACAATCATGTATCACAACTTGTTCAGCCATTCCTATTTCATGCTTTTAAAAAATGCACATTTTAATTCCAAGAAATTCCACTTACTATGTCAGCAAACAATCATTTATTTTGGGATAAGTCATGCCCCATTTGTTAAGGGAAGACTTAAGCCTCCAGGGAACAAAAAGACAATCTTAGAACAAAGGAGCATGATTTCCATACCTTCCTGAGAATATACAAAGGTCTAGTGTTCTGTTTTCCTGCATCTTAGATATGCTGCAAGCAATTGATAAACATTTTTTCCCCATTTATTTTCATTCATTCATCCTGAAAGAGAAGTAGATCCTTAAAAATATACTCTTTCCCATACATATGCCCTGGGTCATCCAAAGGGGCTCAAAGTTTAAAGTCCTAAACATTCACTGCTAAATTGTTGCTGAGTAATCTGTATTTTTTAAATGATTACCACTTCAAAATTATTTTATTTCACTTTCTTAGTAAAACAATTTATTGTTCTTGCTGTTTAAATTTTGTCACTAAGGCAGTAACTGAGAATTTTTACCTCTTCATGCCCACCCTTAGGAAAAATAATAATAGTAAGAGTTCTGATTGATATAACACTTTTAAAGCTCTTCACAATGGTCCTGAGGTGGGGAGAAAATGTATATTACCCCTAATGTGAAGGTACGAAAATTGCGGTAACATGACCAAGGTCATATTGTTCATGTCAGAGCTGGAACTGAATGCAGGAGTCTTGGGTCTTCACACACACACACACACACACACACACACACACACACACACACACCCTCTCTCTCTCTCTCTCTCTCTCTCTCTCCCTCCTTCTCAAACACAAGGCAATCTCTCAAATTTATTGGGCAACACCTCAGTAGGCACTTATTATATGTGTTCTATGTATCATCCTTAATCAAACTCCCCCCATACATTCCAACAAATTCTACTTTCTATATGTCAAATATGGCATACTCATTATTACATCTGAGCCTTCATCCATCTATCTGAAATGTCTTCCTCTCCAGGGTGGGGAATGTGTGGCCTTGAGGCCATATGGAGCCATCTAGGTCCTTGGGTGCAGCCTTTTGATGGAGTCCAGGTTTTACAGAACAAATCCTTTTATTAAGGGGATTTCTTCTTTGAAGTTTGGATTCGAAGGGCTGTACTTGAGGACCTAGAGGGTCACACGTGGCCTCAAGGCTGCAGGCTCCCCATCCCTGACTAGCCAAACCTATCCTTCAAGGATCAACTCAAGTGTGACCACTTCCATGAATTTTTTACTATTTATTCTAACCCTTCCTCTCCTCTGAGTGGATCCCCTAGATTCCATATAATACTCAAGTTTCAGAGTCTTTGTGAGATTTCAGAGGGCATCCATTCAAAGTAGTTTTTATTGGATAGCCTGGCATTTATCATGAACTGTCTTAGACTGTTGGCCACTGTAGCTTATCGGAGAAAACCCAAGCCTGTTAGCTAAGTGAGCGTTTGGGATTCTCCCCTTTGATTCACATGACTCCCCTCCTTCCAGCCAAACTGCCTCCATGCACTCATGAAAGCCATCCCCCATGTTTGGAATACATGCCTTCCTCATCTCAGCCTCATAGAATCTTCCCTCAGCTTCCAGGCCAGGTACTTTGCCTGTTCCATGAAATCTTCCTTGTTCTCTTTGCTCCTATGAACTCCTCCCTTCTCAAATGATCTCTTTAGCACTTTGTTTGGACCTCCATTGTGCTGAACACGTTCTGCCTTACAGCACACTCAACAGAGACAATGTGGCCAAGTAAGAGGACCAAGCTCAAAGTTAGGAAGATTTGGGGACAAGTCTGCCCCCAGACACGTCCTGGCTTTGAGCCTGGGCAAGCTCAGTGCTCTAGCCAATTACCTACAATGGTAAGTTTCAGGGAAGATGGTGGCCCAAACTGATCTAGTTTTTTGATTTGGGAGTTCCCTAGATTAGTAAAATCACAGATATAATCGCTATTTCATCATACATGCCATACCTAGTCAACAATAAACTCCTTGAGGTCAAGGACAATATCACTTTTCATCTTTGGGTCCTTGAAAACCTAGGTATGATATATGATACTGAGTAGGTTCTGAAAACTTTGCTAAATTAAATTATTCTGAGTGTTCTACTTCCCTAGATAATTCTTTCACAACCTCTTATTAAATGGATACAAACTGATATGACCTCTGTCCTGGTGGAGTTCACCAGTATATCACGGAGAAGAGAACACATATAAATTCACAATATTATACAAAATATATATAATGGGCCAATGAGGATCCTCCCCTGGAATCATGCTCTGAGGACCCACCTAGTGAGCCTGCTTTTTAAAGGTGTGATAACCTGCAGTGGAGGGGCCTGGCTGTCCACTTGAGGCAGCTAGGTGGCTCACTGGATAAAGTGCCAGGCCTGGAGTTGAAAGACACGAGTTCAAACCCAGCCCGAGATATTTACTACATGTGTGACCCTAGGCAAGTCACTTAACCTGTTTGCCTTATTCTACCAGAGAAGGAAACGGCAAATCACTCCAGTATCTTTGGCAGGAAAACCCTGTTTGGGGAGCCTGCTTCTAGAAAATCAGAATGGAAGGCTCCATCCTCCACCCTTGAGCACACATAGATAGTCTGTGACTGCTTCCTGTCGGCTTACTGTGTGATGAAAATCTTTCTGGGTGGTCGCTGAGCCAGGACTACAGGTGCATGCAAAAGGCATTAACTGAACAAACTGAGTTCTCTTTTTCCTCACAGTGATTAAGGCCAAAACTGTTGTACACATTCGAATGAGGAAACAGGAGGTGCTAGTGATATATACTTCCCACATGGGACAACATGGGGCCTGTGGACTCATAGCCCTATTGCTTCTGTCCCTGGAGGGTCTATTCTTTCCTGTTAAGTGAAAGACTTGGCTGAGGTGGATGGATCAGGCCACGATGTTAGGAACTTCTGAAGGTCAGAAGAAAGTTCCTATAGCTAGAGTTCCTAGACATGTGCATGCCAGAGTTTTCAGGTAGTGCAGTCAGGCGGCCAGTAGAACTCCCCTCCGGAGTGAACTATGGGGTCAGCTCAGCACTGGGTCAGTCTAGCTAAGCAGCAAGCCAGGGAGCAGCTCCATCCATTAGGATGCCTTGTATACAAGTGCCTTGGTGGCAAATGCTTTGCAGAAACTTGTTTTCAATGTGAACCTTCTTTCCCTAGACACTAAAGTATTAAAAGGGATGAAAAAGTCCCTGGTAGGAAGGAAGAGATTCTTTGTAACTTCTCTTTAATATCCCTTTGTAAAAACTAATTGACATCAACTGCTTTTCAATGGTATCAAGGAGATGTCAAATCATACCTGAGACTAGTATTGGAGAGAACACACTAGAAAGGGGGTGGAGAGGAAGTGGAAGCCAACAACCAAAGTGCCTCCCTGCCCTTAAAAACCCTGATGGAGAGGCCGAGGTATCCACCTTCTGGAGACCCAAACTAGGATAAGGACCCCATGAGTTTATATTATTACATATGATAAATAACTGTAGAGCTGGCCAGTATAGACTATGCAACAGAGGAAGGAAGAATTATTTCTGATTGAAGGAATGATAGAAGACATTCTGCAGGGGAGACACTCTGAGCTGAGTCTGAAGGGCTATGAAGGATTTCAAAGAGCAGAGAGAAGAGTGAGAAGCAGTCAGTGAGAATGTTCACAGAACCACAGATTTAAAGGAAAAAAAACACCTTCTAGGACATCTAGTCCACCTTTCCCCCCCACCTATATTTTACATTTCAGGTAACTGAGACCCAGATGAGGTGGATGCCCAGTCATCCAAGTTATACCACTAGAATGCACCAAGTTGAGCAAGCCTTGAGATAGGATTCAAACCCAGGTTCCTTGACTACAACTCAGTAATCTTTCCATGTATCACATAAGGTAAGGATGGGGATGGTCTAAACCTGTCCAAAGGACAATAAGTAGCTCAGTCTGACTGGAGTCCAGACACCGAAAGAAGTTGGGAAGGTCGGAGACATCAGGTGAAGGAGGGTCTTGAAAGGTAGGGTAAGGAGGTTACACTCTATTTTCCCAAGCAACAAGAAGCTTGCAAAGGGTTTAAGCACAAGTGACATAATCAGGTCTATGCAAAATGAAGAGTAATCTTCAATGATGGATAGAGGAACAATGAGACTAGGGATGGGAAATATCCATTTGGAGGCTGTTGTAAGCAACTGACAATGAGGGGAGAGGGACAGAAGCAGTGAGAATAGAAAGAAGACATGTTTGAGAAATTAGAAAGCTCCTTCCGGGGTCAGGGTAATGTTTCTGAAATGTTTCCTTTGTGACACCAAATTTTTAAAACTTACAATGCTTGCCACCTCAAAATCATTTCCTAAGAACTTCTAACCAGGCTTCTTCTTCATTTCACGAAAGTTAAATTATTCCAAGTGTTAATTTTATCTCCCTAGAAAATTAATTAATTCTCATAAGCATGCATTAAGCAGATGTTGGGAGAGGTGAGGATTCAGATATGACCTCTGCCCAAAGCTCATTACTGTACTTATACCATCTCTTCCCTCATCTCTCTACCTGGAATACCTTCCCTTTTTCCGATTCAAATCTTAGCCAACCTTCAAGGCCCAGTTCAGATTCCTCCTCCATGGTCCCAGACCAACATAACCCCCATTGCTCTCTCCTCCTATATCACTTACCATTCGTATCCCAACACCAAATTATTCACCAAATCAATCACCAAATTATTCACAGCTGAGGCATCTTATGGCCTTCCTATCAATTGTGTGGTCATGGGAACAGAAAGGCCCATTTCGCTGTCAGTTATCTCAAAAAAAAAAAAAAAAAGGAGAGGGAGCAGAAAAGGGCTTTTGAAACCCAGCTGCTTAAGTTTCCAGGCCTTCAGGGAAAGGCTCAACAGTCCAGGAACTGGGAGTGGGTTACACCAACAAAATTCTTTAGAGAAAGTTATTTAATTGAAGCAAGGTCTTTAACCATAACTTACTACAGAAGTGGACATGGTCTTCCTTTCCCTCAGCCTACCAAAGAATTTTTTCTGTTCAGACTTTTCAAATGCTCTTCATTGGGTGAGTAAAAAAAATAAATAAATAAACCAAAACAAAATTCCTGGAATGCTAGGGCAGCCTTTGTTGCTTTCATAGGGGAACCCAACGTATTTCCCTTATGGAACTCTCTAAAACGTTCCATTTATTTTGAGTAGGTGACAAAAAATGCATCCATGTGGCAGGCTCTGTTTAAGACAAATGTTCACTTCAAGTCCAGTTTTAAAATTTGTACATTTTGGAGGCTGCGGCATGCTTGGGAAATCAATGGATGAAAAACAGAATAAGTTTGTCATTGTCTTCACTCTCACTAGTCTTTTAACAGATACTGTAGAGGCTGAGAGAAGAATGTTCGAGGTTGTTGAAAGAATTTTGTGTTTAAAATGAATAGCATTTCAGAGCAACAGCCCAGCACTGCCTATCATTTTTCTCCTGTTGGTGTTTCTTACGAGGCCAAATGTGAAAAAAAAAATCTGTGTCAATACATTTTAGAGGATCAACTATCATTCCTGGCTTTTGACAAAGTAAGAAAGGTGTCCTATAAATGGAATACTTTTTTTATTCCTGTTTTTAAAAGAAAAGACCATCTCCATTCCTTTGCACAGGTGGTCTCAACATTAACCTTTTACCCTGTCTTAAAGCCCCCTAAGCATCCTTCAAAGCACAGTTCAAATGTCTTCTCCTATACAGGGTCTTTCCCAGTTCTCCATTTGTTAACTGATATTATGCAGGATAACTTCATATTTCCTCATCTGTTTGAGTGTTATATTTTCTCCTACCACCACTGCACTCCAGCAGAACATAATTATGCTTCCTGAGGAAAGAAGCTGTTTGCTTTTTGTCTGTGTACTCCCATCACCTAGCTAGTAATACCTTACACACAGTAAGCACTTGCTGAGTTGAAAATCTAGGAAGGAAATGACCAAGATTTTCCCAAAACTCCCCACTAATTTTCAATACCTCCAAAACCTGACTTTGTACTGCTCAAGCTCCAAGGATATTTTGGAAGAGATGCCTATAATTCCATCTGAAATGGAGCTACCTGACCATGCCTTAAACCCAAATCATTCTGGCTTTCATTTACTGGCCAAAAACAGACCCAGTCCAAGTCTCACTTGGCCACTGTTTGGGTTTTGAGGGCTCAGAGTAAGTATAAATAGCAATTATTTCTGTTCTAGCTGGAAATCCTGAAGGTCTTCCCCTTCCACTTTTTTTTTTTCTTTGCTTTTTGGAGGGCAATTGGGGTTAAGTAACTTGCCCAAGGTCACACAGCTAGGTTTTTGTCTGTGTATGCATTAAGTGTCAGAGGCCGGATCCGAACTCAGGTCCTTCTGACTCCAGGGCCGACGCTCTACTCACTGAGCCACCTAGCCACCCCCAGCCCCTTCCACTTTTTAAGTAGGCAAACTAGGCCATCTTTTGCTTCATTTCTTACCTAGCCCTAAATCACTGAATGGGTGTTGCCTCAGACAAAGTAAGTTCTGGGAAAAGACTAGCTTAAAAAAGCCAAGTTCTCCCACTGCATCTGGAGTAATTTCCATTTGCCCTGATGACTTTTCCACAGTTCTGCCTCCCTTATCCAATTCACTTTCAAGATGTCACCCTCCTGATGTCAATTGATCCTATTTGAGGATGAAGAGCAAACAACAAAACAAGAACAAAAATAATTCAGCCATCTCTTATCTCAGGATGGAGTCTATGGGTGACGCTGCATTTCTCACTGATATGGACAGTAGCTCAGTTCTCTAGAGCAGGGATCATCAAACTATACCTGAAGGTGAAATCCTAACAACAGTCCACTTTTTAAAATTTAGTATTTTATTTTTCCCCAGTTACATGTAAAAACAATTTTTAACATGTGTTTTTAAAACTTTGAGTTTCAAATTCTCTCCCTTCCTCCCTCCCCTCTCATTGAGAAAGCAGGCAATTCCATATAGGTTATGCATGCGTAGTCAGGCAAAACATATCCATAATAGTCTTGTGGTGAAAGAAAATGTTTTAAAAATCAAGAAAAATAAAGTTTTTTAAAAGTCTGCTTCAATTTGTATTCAGGCACCATCAGTTCTTTCTCTTGGGATGGATGGCATTTTTCATCCCAAGTCCTTCAGAGTTGTTATGAATCATTGTATTGCTGAGAACAGCTAAGTTATTCACAGCTGATCATCTTACAATATTGCTGTTACTTTATACAGAGTACATTTCACTTTGCATCAGCCCATGCAAGGCTTTCCAGGTCTTTCTGAGAGCATCCTGCTTACCATTTCTTAAAGTACAATAGTATGCCATCATAATTATATGCCACAACTTGCTCAGCCATTCCCCAAATGATGGGCATCCTCTCAATGTCTAATTCTTTACCTCCAGAAAAGAGTGACTATAAATGTTTTTGTACACATAGGTCCTTTTCCCCCCTTTTATTTTTTTAAATTTCTTTTGGGATATAGACCTAGTAGTGGTATTGCTAGGTATGCATGGTTTTATATCCCTTTGGGCATAGTTCCAAATTACTCTATAGAATGCCAATGGCATGTGTATGTATGTATGTGTGTGTGTGTATACACGTGCATGTGTGCTGCCATAAAGCTGAGTGATTTTTACAGTTTAAAATACAATAAAACTTTATTTTAAAATGCAAAAAAAAATTCAGTTTTCACAAATAACAAAAATAGGTGGTATTACTAAGTCCCAACCTGTAATTTTCCAACCCCTACTCTAGGAGTTTATAGTCTATGGCAATTTATAATTTAAGGCACAGAGCTATTAGTTAAAGACATTTTTTATTTGGACTTGACTGCACAAGGAACTCTCAGTGAAGAGACTCCCCCTACCAAAGGAAGGCAGCAAGGGTTTGCAAGAAATATTCAGAGTGAAGACAAACACATTTCTACATTGGCTATGCCTAAAAAATAGGTGTTATTCTCCAGCCTGGGTCGATCACCTCTGTTTTGTCAGTGGTTTAGTCAAGCGTTTGTCAGCCCCTCCTACAAACACTCATATAAGTCCCATCAGCACAGATACTCTCTTCATAGGTGAAAATGGCAAATGAAAAAAAAAAATTAGCACTCTTCTATCCCACACAAGAGATGTCACTCTAAACTAAAGAAACACATCCTTCTCTCACAAAGCCTTCTCAAACAGAATAAATGGAACAGTCTCCTGGTATCCCGGCTCATTTTCTGAACCAAAGCCCACGAGCACACTCACCTTTCTTTGGAGGGAGCTTCCAGGGCCACTTGGGTCACTAAGGGCAAACACAGAGTACTGCTGGGAGCGTTTTTCTGGTCTTCAATAAAAGTTTCTGGTTCCTATACTTCTACACTTGGGTCACTGGTGCCTATATGCATTGTACAAGCCCTATCAGGAAAAAAAAAATATTTCTAGCCCTTATCTTAAGGGTCTGAGGTCCACGTGGGAAGCGCATAAGCCAAGAGATACGAGTCCTGGTTTCAGATTATGGCTCAATCATTAAAAAAAAAAAAAGTTAAGCAACCTTAAGGCATGACTTCTCTGCACCTCTGTTTCCTTTTCTTTCAAATGACCTCATTTCACAGGGGTGTGTGTGTGTGGTGAACTTTGGCCATGTGAGAACCATAACACACAAAGTACCATTAGCATTAATTTAATGGACTGGCATACTGTTTCAGAGATCCCGTGTAATCCCTTGGGAAGATATTATTGAATCCTGGATACAAAGCAAACTTAAGCTAGGATTTTGTTACTGTTGTTGTTGTTTAACTATTACTCTTTAAGTACCAGTCAAATGTTTCCTGGACTCTCTCCATACTACATAGCAGGTGAAGGTTCAATATGATTACTCTGTCCTTCTGGGAGGGGTTCAAGTCTTCTCTATCTTGCTTCCAAACTCCCAGAAACTTTCTTGTGTAGCCTCTCCACCCTTTACTCCCATTACTCACCCCATGTTCAGTTTTCCTATCACAGGGGGCACAGAACACTTTATCTGTGACTCAGGGGTGTGTATGCTCAGTGTGGGTCACCAGTACAATGTGTCAGCCAAAAAGGCTCATTGGGTCTTGGGTTGCATTAAAAGAGGGAGATGACTGCTAACAGTGGATTCTCCCAGAACTAGGGCAGAAAAGGACCTCCAGGGCCATGTAGTCCAGCCAATTCTTTTTACAGAAAAGTGAGGTCCAGGTATTGAAGTGACTTGACCAGTCACACAGGTGGCAAGAGTCAGCAAGACCTATGGACTACAAATCCAGTAACCTCTTCTTTGTCATCAGACCACGTCTAAGTCTTGTCCCAGATCTTGGTTTAAGATAATAAAAAAGATTGATAAGCAAGAAAGGGTCCAGGATAAGGACAACCATGGTAGTGAAGGGCATTGGGTCTATATTACAAGGGAATCTACAGAAGCAAATGGGGATGTTTAGCCTTAAGGCAAAGGTGGGGTTGAGGGAATGGGAGCAGAAAGCTGTCTTCAAGCAGCAGAGGGGTTATCATGGAGGAGGGATTAGAATTGTTCAATTTCAGACCAGAAGATAGAGTCTGGAGCTAAAACTGGGTAAAAGTTATGAAGGATCAGATTTTGACTTGATGTCAGGAAAAACTTCCTGTCCTCAGGTGGTAGTGGATTCTTCCTTCTTAGAGGTCTTCAAACAGAGGCTGGAGGGGCTCTAGAAGGGTATGTTATCGATAGGATTCCTTTCACCAGTGACTGAAGCATGCTACCCACCTCCTGATAGAAAAGTGATGGACTCAGGGTCTAGAATGGAACATATTTTTGGACCTGGCCAAAAAGGGAATTTGTTTTGTATTAACTATGAATATTTGTTACAAGGGCTTTGTTTTGTTTTGTTTTCTGGGTGAGAGGGGAGGGGGGGGAAGAAATATATTTTTGCTAATCAAAAAAATTAAATTATAAATTAAAAAAAAAACCTCAAAATAGAATATCCCAAATCTTCACTTTCCTCCTATTAATAAAAATCACTCTCCCTTAATCCAGACTCTGGCCATCTCTAGAGATAAACTGCAGGTCCTGGGTTCACTTCCAGGCTCTGCTACTTATTATCTGTGGGTCCTGGAACAAAGAACTTGGTCTACCTGGATCCTGGTATCCTCAATAAACTGGAGTAAGAGATTAGTAATGGCCCTTCTACTTCCCAGTCTACAGTCCTATGATCCCAGTTACCCAGATTCCTAATATTGGAGTTATGCTATTCTTTTCCCTTTGTCTCTCTCCCTTTATCCAATCAGTCACTAAGTCAGGTCAGCTTTCCTACATGACATCTCTTGCATCTTTGTCCTCTCTATACAAGCCTTTATCACCTCTCACTTGGACCAGTGTCATCACCTCTTAATTGATCTTCCTGCTTCTAGCCTCTCCTGGATGTGAGACCATGCCACTCATGCCTTTGCTTAAAAAAAAAAAAAAAAAAAAAAAAAAGGAAACCTTCATTGGCTCCCTTGGATAATCTCTAGGGCTCTTCATCCTGGTATTTAAGGCCATCCCCAATTCAGCTCCCACCTACCATATTTATTTCACATTAATACTTTATGAATACCATATGCTTGAGCCAAACTGGCTTCACACTTGCTCTCCAAATTTAATATTTCGTGTGCCATTTCCATCATTGGCACAAGCAGCCTCAAATGATTGGAAGGTATTCTCCTTTCACCTCTATCTCTCCTGTTCAACTTTCCTCGACTCCCCCCAACATTCACACTTTCTCCCTCTCTTCCCCACTCTCTCTCCTTTTCCCTCCCTCTCCCCTCTCTCTGTTTCTGTCTCTCTCTCTCTCTCTCTCTCTCTCTCTCTCTCTCTCTCTCTCTCTCCTCACTTAAATTACATTGCATATACTTACCTCAGTACAAAGGACGATAAAATCTCAAGAGCTGAGAAGGCACAAGGAAAGTGCCTACCTCATGGAAAACTCTCCAGCAGGAGGCCCCTCTCTAACAATTCTGACATACAACCTCTATTTGGAGACCTCCAGAAAGACTAGGTTTATTTAGTTACTAGACTGTAACCTCCTTGAGAACAGGGACTCTTGTTTCTGAATCCTCAGCATCTGTCACAGAGCCCTGAACATAACAGGCACTCCAAAAATATTTGCTAAATTAAACTGATCACACCACAAGCTCCTCTCTCATTGACTGACATTCTACAGGCCAACCTTCAAGGTCATCTCTAAAGGCCACTTGATTTTTTCACTTCTTCAACCAATCTCCTCCCCTCTTTCCAGTCTCAAAGGTAAGCATTTTAATCCTTGCTTCAGTGGTCTTCATTAGGCCTCTCTGACATGCCCCACTTAAAAGATCTCCTTCTCATTCCACTCCTTCCAAAGAAAATTACTCAATCTACTTCTGGATTTATCCCAAGTCATACTGTATACTTGACAGCATCCTTACCCAGCTCAGGTCATGGAGAGTATTCCCTTTCATTGTTAAGACAGCTCCCTTGAAAATATCACCTGGACCAATAAGAGATACCATGAATTTTCCTCCTAAGTGACCTAAATGTGGAAACCTTTTCTTGTGATATCGCCCTCTTCAACTTAGGCAAACATGTTATTTTTGTTGCTGGTGGTCTGTTTTTGAAGCAGACCAACCACACTATGGGTGATGTGCAAACATGTGAAAACATACTATGCCTTAGGCATCTTCTTGCCATGCCCCCCACGTGACTGCACCCTCTCAGCTTATGCCCTGAATGACTTAAATCTGAGTTCCAGAGCTGGGATCCAGAGATCCTTATTGGTGAGTACCTCCCAGGACCCCACTATTCTAGTCAGCCTTGGCTATGCTTTACTTTACATCCCAGCCAACTTCTCCCCAGTACTTACTCCTTCCCCCTCTCTATATTCAAGAACAATCAAATCAAAACTGGCATTGCTTCTAGAAAGGTTGAATCCACCTACATTCCAATGGCTCCAACTCAGCATCCCTATGACTTTTTGGAAAAAAATACTCTCCTCCTCCCTATTAAAGTTATATAGCATGCATATTTACGTATATATATATATATATATACACACACACATATATATACACATATATATATATACATATATATACACACACACATATATATACACATATACACACACACACATATATATACATATACACACACACATATATACACATACACACACACACACATATATACACACACACACACACACACACACACACACACACACACACACATCTCATCACATATATAATGACTGTAATAGGCACCCCCTCTTCCAATTAGAACATAAGCTGCTTGAGAGCAAGACCAGTCTTAAATGTGCGTGTACACCCTTAGTGCTTAGCAAAGGGCTTGGCACAAGTAAAAACTTAGTAAATTCTTTTTCATTCATTAATTCATTTATTCATTCATTCACTGCCCATTTGTTTATAAGCCCTAAATATGCTAGCATTGTCATGTCCAGTTTAAATTGGTTGAGAGAACATTTTTTTTCTTTTATCTTGTCTTAGAGTTTATTCTGTGAAAGAAATGAGTGAAAAATTCCATTTCTTAATCATCAATTTCAAAGGAAAAATGAGGCAAGAATAAAAAAAAAAAAAGAGAAGGTCAGATCAGGTGCCCTATGAACTATACAAACAATGAACAAGCTACATTTACATTCACTGTACATGTATCATTTGAATATAGCCCAGAAGGTCAGATAACTGTCAGTTACAATAAGCTTTGAGACTTCTGGTCAATTATCTGGCTAATAAGAAAAGACAAGGCTGTGACATCATTAAAGCAGCAATTAATATACACAGAACAGCTTCTTGTTCATCAAACATCTTAAATAACATTTAATTTTTTTCCCACTTGGAAAGCAAAAAAAAAAAAAAAAAAAAAGCCATCCACTTCAGCTTTATTACCTGCCAGGCTACTCCAAGATCAAAAGATAAAAGACTTCCCAAAGTAGACACCATAGCAACTCAGTATCTATTTACAGCAAACAAAAAAAGCAAGAGATGAAAACAAAAAACCTTTCAGGGTCTAGAATCTGGGCTGAATACATACATTACAGTATAGGACATGCTATCAAGGCTATCAATATTAACTCATTACTTAAGTAATTTGTAAATGTAGACTATTTGAGTAACATTTCACAATTTGTTCTATTGCAAATGTTGCTTTGATAAGGGAGCTAATGACCAATCAAATTAAATAACAGGCTGTACTACCCCATAGTCAAGTATTGGAGGAGAATCATACTCTTTCAGTCCACTTGAAAATGAATGAAAATAAGGATCAGTATTTAAGTTTTAAAAATAATTTTTAAAAATGTCTGCAACATAATAACTAATCACCATTTCCCCAAGTCCCATATATAAATATTAAATGAATAAGTTAGCAGTGGTGGGATTAAAATGATTTTTTTTAAAAAATGGACACATATGAAGGCTGCTTAGCAGGATGGGGGGATTGTTTTATTAAACTACACACACACACACACACACACACACACACACACACACACACACACACCCATTTTTCACACTGAAGCTTTTTGTCAGGATTATATGGAAGTTCTCTGGGAGTTTAATGAGACTCCATTTTGAAAACCAGTGGTGTCAGTTTTCCAAAATTCCATATGCCCTCCTCTATTTTTTAAAGTGATGTATGCTTAACAGAAATTATTACAATCACCCTTATACATGAAAAATAATGACTGAAAAATGTAACTACTGGAGTTTGTAGATAATCTCAAATTTTGTTCCACAGCCAGGTGAATTAGTGCCAAGTCCAATTTTTGTCCATCACCATTGATGATTTCTTCTATCAATTGAGAGCTGGCTCCACTGCTCATAGGACACAGGTTTTAGTAATGAGTGCTCATTAAAGTTTTCGGAGTGACAGTCCTCAAGGCTCTCAATCCTTAACACTGAAGCCACATAAGGAGCAATGAGGGCAACATTCTTGGATCATGGGCTTCATGCTGATTTAAGAAATTCAACACTCGGGTCTGTTCTGCATCCAACTTCCTTATATCCCTTCTCCAAAGTCAATAAAAACATACAACTCCACCATTCACATTATTCCTTGGACGAGAATTCTTAGGGCATTATTAAAGCATGTGACATTCCTCCCAGTGGCTATGGTTAATATCCCCACTACGACCAGCCTAGATTGGGTGGGGAATGCGGGGAAAAAGAAATATGCCCTGGATAAATTGGAAAGTTAGTCAAGTGAAAAGGGCAGAGAGGGAAGGGAAAGAGAAAAATTGCCTCTGTCTATCCACCAAGCCAGATCTCCAAGAGTAACCAGTGTAGGAGGAAGAACAACAGCAGAGATGCTCAAAACTGACAAGAGACAATAGATCCAAGGGGGAAGATGTGACCTCAAAGGGCTACACATACAATGCACAAAATCTAGACAACAATAAAGACCCAAGGAGGTAAATTCGACTTCATGGGAGAGGAGACTCTTGCCTAGAATTCAGCTCTGAATGGCTCTGATTTACTCAAAAGAAACATAATAGGCAAAGGGTAGTGGAAGGGTATGCTCAAGTAAGAAGTAGCAGTGGATACAGTGTCTTGGGCTATTTTTTGTGGAAAGACAGAAGTGTGGGCTAGATGGAAACAGAACGAGATGAAATCGACAAAGCACCCAGGCTAAAAGAGTAGTCCGGAATTGTTCTGTTTCAACCTGTAATAGACCTGAAGTTTCCATATTTGGCCACATACAGTTCATTGCTTTTGTCAATGATTTAAAGGCAAAAGTTGGCATGCTTATACAATCTGAAAATGACATAAGGCTGGGAGAGACTCTTCACACAGCCAAGATCCCAAAAGCTCTTGCTGGGCTGGAATCTTAGAGAAAAAAAAATTAAATGCAACAGCCTTAAGGAGCAGCTAGGTGACACAGGGGATAGGGTGGCCAGCCTGACGTCAGGAAGACTCACCTTCCCAAGTTCAAATCCTCAGACTGGCTTTGTGCCCCTGAACAAGTCACTTCACAGTTTGCCTCCATTTCCTAATCTATCAAATGAGCTGAAGAAGGAAATGGCAAAATCACTCCTGAATCTTTGCCAAGAAAACCCTAAACAGAGGCACGAAGAGTTGGACATGACTGAACAAAAATAGGCTTAAATATAGTCTTACACTTGCATCCAAAAGAAACCCACTTCATAGATACAAGTTGGGGGAAACCTGGTGAGACATACCAGTCTGAAGGTCTGGAGTTGTTAGAGGACTGCACTGCTCTCTCAAGCCCCAGACACTTTACTAGTGTGACCCTAAGCAAGTCACCTTAACCTGTTTGCCTCAGTTTCCTCATCTGTAATACGGGGGATAAAAGCACCTTCCTTCTCGGGTTATTCTAAAGATCAAATGATATTATAATTGTAAAGCAGTCTTCACAGTGCCTGGCACATAGCTAAATGAATTTGTGTTGAATAGAATTGAAGTTCAACATGAGACAACAGTGTGATGAGGCTAGTAGTGGTACCGTGGCTAGAGGGCTAACTCTGAAGTCATAAAGACAGAGTTCAATTTCTACTTTAGACATTTACTCACTTTGTGATCTTAGACAAGTCCTTTAACCTCTGCCTACCTCAATTTCCCCATCTATGAAATGGGGATAACAACAGCCTTTACCACCCAGAGCTGTTATTAGGATCAGATGAAGTAATGTTTGCTTACAGTGCTACATAAATACTATTATTGCAATTACTGTTTTGTTGTTACCATTATTATTGGGTAGATTCTCCTTCCTCTCCTCCCACACACACAAAAAAAATGTAACTTAATGTTGGGCTGCACTGAGAGGTTTCCAAGTATAAGATTATGTTCCTGCTGTGGACAGGGAACCTGTTATAACTGAGAGAAGAATGTTGGGTCTTTAGACAGGAAGACCCAGGTCCAAGCATAACCTTGAACACATACTGGCTATGTGACCCTAGACACATCTCTCAGTGACCCCAAGAGAACTCTCTAAGACTATAAATTACAGAAGAGCTGCTAATCTGTGCTGCTAGGTGACGTTTCCTTACCAGGAGTTTCCTAAATCCACAAAATAACATATCAAAGATAAACAAAGAACCCTGGTCAGGTCAGACCTAGAAAACCGTATTCCATTCTGGGCCGACTATACCTTTGATCTCATCACAGATACAGATTCTGTCTTGTCTAGGTTTTTGTGGCATTAATCTCTTCTGCATTTCCTCCTACATCCCTGGGCAAGTTACTTAACACTAGTTAACACTCAACAAGTCCCTATCCCTATGCTGCCATTCAATGTGCACATGGTGTCTTCCCTAAAGGAATGTAGGGTCCTTGAGATCAGGGACTGTTTCCTTTTTGTGGCCTTTGTATTATTCACAGTGGGTCATATGGTGATCAAGAGCTTAATAAATGCTTATTGACTGATTTTTTCCAGAGTAGGGCAATAAAAATTGTCAAGGGCCTGGTCCATATCAACAGGAAATTCTAGGGAAAGAACTAGGAATATTTAGCCTGAAAAAGAGAAGCTTGAAGGTCTGGGGATAAGGGTTACATAGCTCAAATATTTTAAGTAATGCCATATGAAGGAGAGATTAAGATTTACTCAGTTTGGCTCTAAAGGAAAAAAAATAGGAAAGAAAGAGGAAGAATTGCAAAAAGGCAAATTTGGGTTTGGTTTCCAGAAAAAACTTCCTAACAATGATGGCTCTCCCAAAATGAATGGGCTAGTTTGGGACATAGTAACCCTGCCTTTCATAGGAGGCCTTCAAACAAAGAAAGCCACCCACCTGTCAGTGGGAAGTCCCCAGGCTAATGGCTCACAGATCTTTCAACAGATCCTATGGACTCACAGACCATTACCATCTTTACTGATCTCCTTCTCTACCTTATCAATATCCATACACACCTGATCCATTGCTTTCCACACATGCACCCTCCAACCCTCTAAATTACTCATGTGTAGCGGCAAGCACCCCAATATCCCCAGGGTAGCTGCCAACACAGGTTCTTAGATCTGCTTTTGTAAAGGAAAGCAACTCAAAATGGGTTAACAAGCTTACTTTAATCAAACAAACACACATTACCTAGTTCAGGGGAAAAAGGTCAGCACCCCAAACCTCAGAGTTACAGAACTTACAGATCAAACAGACAGGCTTCCAAACTGTCCTACCATTATATCAATACCAAATCACAGTTACCAAAGAGGAAAGCATCAACATCTGGGTTTTCAAAGCCGGGGGGCTCTCAACAACGGCTTCCCAGAGTCTCATCTGGTCAAATCACACAACACTTCTCAAAGTGAGCCCCAAAGCAAAGCCTCTCCTCAGGGTTTATATAGCCTTCTCTTGGCTCAGAGAATGTAACAGCCTTCTTGACCCACTGCCCAATCACAAAGTATCAAGGTGTGGGCTTTCCTGAAAAACAAGCCTCCCACCACAGGCTCCAGGTGCACTTAAGCTAGGGGCAGGGAAGATCTTTAAATCTGCATTTCCATTACATTCGGCCCCAAGATCTTTCTTGCCCATAGCATACACAATTTACATTTGAATTAGCACTAAACATCTCTTAGGTCATATTTTCCAGGTACATAAGAAAATCACAATATAATCTCAAAATACAATAGTCCAAGTCTTCCACTCATGGGGCAAATGTTAACTCAGTCACTAATAGTCACTCTTAAGTTAACTCAATCAGTTACATCAGTTTTCAAAGTACAAGTCTTCCACTCATGGGGCAAAGTCTTGATTAATTCAATTAGTCTCTTATCTGTAACAATATCTCAAAGTACAATCAGTAACTTATTCAGTAAAGTCTTACTAAGTATGCCCATAGCATAGACAATTTACATTTCAATTAGCACTAACCATCTCTTAAGTCACATTTTCAAGGTACATCTAAAGTTACCAAAGTGGCCACTGGGCCTTAAAGACAAAATACAAAGCATTATCACATCAATTCACAAAATACAAAGCATTATCACATAAAGTTCTCTTGGGAGGAGGGGGGTGTCCTTCCCATAACAATGCTCCAGCCCCTGCTTTCAAGTCCAGAGAGGGGGCTGGGCAACAAAACCAAAGTGTGGTCCTTGGGGTCCATGGCACTTCACCCCACCCACCAGTCACAAGTCCATCCTCCCCCTGGGTCCCAAACTGTGGGATGCAGCAAGGAAACACATTCAGTGCCCCTGCTTTGCCACACAGTCCTTATCTTGTCCTGTGACTGAACTCCAAACTCCTGGGTTCCTTCTCCTCCAGCAGAAGGCAGCAGCTCCAGGCTTCTCCACAGGTCTCCATGCAGGCAGTTCACCATTCCTGCTCTCAGCTCAGTGAAGTCAGCATGCAGGCCGTTCTTCTCTCCTGCTCCAGGGCTCCACAGAATCACAGCTACCACAACTGGGAAACAAACAATTATCCCAGCCCCCATACTTTCCTTTTACTCAGCAGATCCCATCCTCGTCGCCATTTTGTAGCGGCAAGCACCCCAATATCCCCAGGGTAGCTGCCAATATAGGTTCTTAGATCTGCTTTTTAAAAGGAAAGCAACTCAAAATGGGTTAACAAGCTTACTTTAATCAAACAAACATACATTACCTAGTTCAGGGGAAAAAGGTCAGCACCCCGAACTTCAGAGTTACAGAACTTACAGATCAAACAGACAGGCTTCCAAACTGTCCTACCATTATATCAATACCAAATCACAGTTACCAAAGAGGAAAGCATCAACATCTGGGTTTTCAAAGCCGGGGGGCTCTCAACAACGGCTTCCCAGAGTCTCACCTGGTCAAGTCACACAACACTTCTCAAAGTGAGCCCCAAAGCAAAGCCTCTCCTCAGGGCTTATATAGCCTTCTCTTGGCTCAGAGAATGTAACAACCTCCTTGACCCACTGCCCAATCACAAAGTATCAAGGTTGGGCTTCCCTGAAAAACAAGCCTCCCACCACAGGCTCCAGGTGCACTTAAGCTAGGGGCAGGGAAGATCTTTAAATTTGCATTTCCATTACATCATGTAAATACCCAAGTGTCTAAAGAGTGTTCTGTTGGAAGACATCATTGATAGTTCTTTAAGAATCATTGGGTCAGTTTTATAAATAATCCCCAAGGGATCACATGATCCAGTGTCCTAGTTTCTTTACAGCCTCATCAACTCTAGGTTTTCCACAAAAGCAAGAAAAAAAAAATGGCTGAGCCTCCAAGGTATCTCAAATTTCTAGAGCAGGCATACTTCACTGATAGAAAAGTGTTCATATCATAACAATAACACCCATCACTTACACGGCACTTTTGGGTTTGTAAAGTACTTTCCATGTTATATCATTTAGTCCTCATCATCACCCTGTGAGATAAGTGATATCATTATCCCTACTGACAGGTAAAAGCTGGAACTAGAAAGTCCCATCAATGCCCTATGTCTCATCCAGGTTCATGGAGCCAAAAAACTAGAAAGCCAGGGCTTATCAGTCAACCTGAGAGGCCCCAATCAAGACTAGGGAGAAGGAAAGCATCATTTCCTAAAAAAGATTTAATACCACCAGCATACACTATCATATTTCTCTAATGACGAGCCCAGAATTGAGAGACACAGAGAGACAGAGACAGAGACCAGAGAGAGCAACAGAGACCAGAGAGAGCGCGCCCAGAGACAGCACGCAAGAGAGACAGCCGTGAGAGAGAGAGACAGCGTGCGAGAGAGACAGCGCGCGAGACAGAGCGAGAGACAGACAGAGACAGACAGAGAGACAGAGACAGACAGACAGATAGACAGAGACAGACAGACAGACAGAGAAATACAGAAACCAAACTATTAATTCTATCATGGTACATTTACCATTGACACAGCTAGGTAGCTCTGTAGATAAGAGTGTTGGGCCTGGAGTTAGGAAGATCTGAGTCAAACGCAGCCTCAGACACTAGCTATGCAACCCTGGGCAAGTCACTCTGTTTGCCTTAATGCAATGGAGAAAGAAATGGCAAACCACTCCAGCATATTTGCCAAGAAAACCCCATAGACAAGTACTGGCATGCCATGGTCCACGGGGTCACTATGAGAGAACACAGTATGACTGTGAACTATGACTGACTGAAAAACAAACTTACCTCTAGCAGCGAAGGAAAAGAATCATATATATGGTCCAAACCCCAGTGCTTTCTCTCAAGATGAAAAGAGCTGATGTTGACTATCAAGCTTCATTAAAGATAATGATCTTTATCACAGTGGTTTGATTAATCAATAGCCACAAGATAAAGCTTTGACATTCTGGGATCCTCCCCCAGAAAATATTTCAGAAAAGGCCTTGGTAAACTGTACCACAAATAAAGCCAGGTCTCCAAGTAAGAAAATTAAAGCTGTTCTCTCCTGGTAAGTCTTCATACAAAGCAAGATAGGGATGGGCAGTGTTTTTTCATCATGGCAAATGTGAGAAAACTACTGAGTCACTAGGGCAAACAGGGATGTCTCTTAAATTTCAAGTTTGGATTATCTGCCAAATCATGATGATGAGGTTTCAAGTGGTTGCCTGAGACAGTGGAAGGGATGGGGGGGAAAGGGGAGAAGCCCCATGATGCAAGTCTAACCAGCACAGATCTTCAGAAGGTGATGTCATAAAGCTTATTGTGAGTCACTCCTGATTGCTGATATTTCTATGTACTTGTAATTCTTTAGATCAGACATCCTTAATCTAGGATCTTTGAACTTTTTTTTATAAATATATTTTGGTAACTATAATTCAGTGTGTGAGGGATAATTTGCAGTGAAGTTTCCCCATTCTGAAAAATCAAATCTAGAATGGCTTCAGCATCCACTAGGCCTAAGTTTAGAAGTCACCTGAGCTTACAGGAATCTGGGACTTAGAGCAATGGAGACCATCCCCAGTGCCACCTCAGCACAAGATATGGCAAATAAGGACAGCAGTGCTTTCTCAAATGTACATTCAGTGGTCTGATTCCTTGTTCTGGTACTTGAGGTAGATTGCTATGCTTAGATTGTACACCTAACTTCCAGCCAATGGAAGAAAAGGATCAGGAGGGTGGGTGGGAGAGAATTCCCCATTAGGGCTTTATAACTTTGCCATTTCCTTTTGTAAATTGCTTCACCATCTGTCAGGAGGGTGGCCCTTTCTCGAGATTGTAATAAACCATTCTTTTCTGCTTCCTACCTGAGAAACCTCCAAGTATTATTTGGTTAAGGGTTTCTTTTGCACACCGTTTTTGGTGTGCACACAAGTGTAATTGGTTTCCTTTGTAATTTTTGCATTTTAAAACAGTCTTCTGAGAAGTCTTCTACAGGTAAGCCCAGACCACCAAAGTGCTCCATGATACAATAGAGGAGAACCCTTAGAGTGGACAATGTGCTATGATCACTGCTAAAGAACACAAGCAAGCCATCATCTGTGGCTTTCCATAGTAGCACCCAAAATAAAGGAAGACTTCTCTTATGTAGAGGATGGAAATCCATCTTCTTACTTTACAGACTCCATACACAGTTAAAATAGCTCCTAAAGGTTTGCAAAGCACTTTTCAATCATCTCATGTGATCCTCACTACAACCCTGTGAGGAAGGTTCTGGTATTGTCCTCATTGGACAGATGAAGAAAATGAGGCTAAGTGACTTGCCTGGGGGGTTCAGCTAGTAAATATCTGGGTCAGGATTCAAATTCAGGCCTTCCTGACTCCAGGACAGGTACTATCTTCTCTATCAATTAGCTGCTTCATGACAATGGGTAGCATCTTACTTAACCCTTATATCTCCCTCAAACACACACACACACACACACACACACACACACACACACACACACACACACAGTACGATCTAAGTATAGGTTTCTTGAAAAGTTGAAATATACCATATCATGTGTGTATATATAAAAAACATATTTCATGTTATCTAATACAGTATATAATACAGCCTACACAAAATACCAAGACTTTGTTACTGACTTCCAGGAGCCATACAAGTTGAAAAATGTCCCCATCGTATGGACACTGTTGTCTTAATTCAAAGGCTCATTGCCAACAATACCACAGTTCCTCAAAAACATGATCAATCAAATCTGTACTATGTGCTAGATGCTACCAAAATCATCCATAGGACTTCAAATAGCCTTACTACAACAGAACCCAATAAAACTGGCAGAATGAAGGCGTACTAGAGCTACCCCCTAATAAACCTCCCAATAAGGAAGAGTAAGTTGACTATGACAATAACCACCCCAACAATAACAGTCATCTGGAGGAGTTTGGACCTATTATTTCATGGGTATAGGGAGCTCTGGTATAGAAACTCCCTCTACCCATGGAGGTGAACAATTCATCTACATTTTCAAGTGTCACTGAGAGGCTCAGTGATTTATCAGCCCATGGCCATGCAGTTAACATATAGAGGCAAACTTGAACATAAGTCTTCTTAACCCCATGGCCAGCACTACCTATTACACCATTCTGCTTCACAATAATAACAGGCATTTCAAAGTATTTTCCTTTACGATAGCACAAAGTGCTAAATACTTATTAATTAAAAGTCAACTATTTTAAAACATCATAAAAAAAGAATGCAAACCAGCTGTTTTCACATAACAAAAAAACTTGGAACCAGTAAATACAAGTACTGTATTTCCCTCTATTCTGCGGGTTTGTTTTTTTTTATTATTATTATTCTGGAATCATTTGTAATGCTAGTAGCAGCCAGTTACAATACTAAATAGCTTTTAAGAATGATACAGCTGTCACAACGCACAAAAAACGGGAAACAATTTAGATTAGAGCTCATAAATTTGCACAGAATTCTCCTTTTGCTGGTGAAACAGGGAACAGGCTGCAAGCTGTTATTTAGCATCCAGACTGAAAAATAAGAACAGAGGGCAACAGCAGCTTCTGGCATTGATCAAATCACACACACCAATTTCACACAAAATTTTAGTGAGGGCCCCTTGATCATCTGGGAGCTAAGTTACCAATCCTCTGGCTGTCAATTCTCCCATTTGGTATTCAAAACATCAAATTCCCTGACGTTAGATTCCCATCCACTTCCCAAAACAATATGTGAGGGTCAACTCTGTTACCCTGATGATTGGAATGATGATGGCATTTAACTCCCATACATGGATTTTTACCTTTCAAGATGTACTTCCTTTTAGAAAAAATGTCTCACTCAGAGAGTAAAACTCTGACCTTTCCTCTATTTCTAAAATCATGGCAAGTCCCTTATTTTAAATAAGGATTACAGGAGAAGGAATGAGTGGCTTATAGTAGAGGAGGTAACTTTTTTTCAGTGCTGTATTATACATTTTTTAAAAATAAACATTACATGATGGGAAGGTACTCATTTTAGAACACAATAACCAAGAGATATTATTGTAACTGAAATTCAAAGCCACAAAGCTTTAAGTGATGCTCAAAGCAAACTCTCTCATTCATAATTTCCATTAGCAACACTGTAGTATCTAATATGGTCGTATGTGTTAGAATGGGGGAGGGGGGAAGGTAGATGCCTTCAGTGTCATGTGGCCCTCTAGGTCCTCAAGCGCAGCCCCTTTGACTCAACCCAAACTC
This sequence comes from Gymnobelideus leadbeateri, assembly GCA_011680675.1. Classification (NCBI taxonomy): domain Eukaryota; kingdom Metazoa; phylum Chordata; class Mammalia; order Diprotodontia; family Petauridae; genus Gymnobelideus; species Gymnobelideus leadbeateri. Next base: position 557,822 of record WOXC01005556.1, on the reverse strand, counting down.
CACAGAACAAATCCCCTTAAATAGAAAGATTTGTTCTGGGGCATCTAGGTGGTGCAGTGAATAGAGAACTAGCCCTGGAGTCAGGAGGACCTGAGTTCAAATCTGGATCAGACAATTAATATAAAAAACTAGCCATGTGACCTTAGGCAAGTCACTTAACCCCAATTGTCCTACCTTCCCCTCTCAAAAAAAAAAAAAAGATTAGTTCTGTAAAACTTGGACTCAGTCGGAAGGTCACCACACCCAAGGACCAAGGCCTTGAGGTCGCAGGTTAACTCCTGTTAGATGATGCTAAATCTCCAATCACTCCTATCTGTGATCAGTTACACACCTCTAGAGGTTATAAAAGCAGAAAGGCATTGATAATTTTTTTTCAGAGGGAAAAAATTCTCTTTCATGAGATTACTTGCATCATTGCCCTTAAGAATGGTAGCTCAATAAATTGTTACATATAATCATAATGGAATATGACTGGTAACAAATGATGACTATGAAGAAGCCAGAGAAACATGTGAAGACATTATAAGTGGTACAGAGTAATAAGAACCAGGAAAACAACATAAATTTACAATATTGCAAAGGGAAAGGATAATACAATCTAAATCTAATGTTAAAAATATGCAGCCCTAGCCAGATTTAAAATGTAATTGGGAAATGTTTAATAAAATAAATAAAAAATACAAGAGAACTTAGATAATGCTAATACACAGTTTTCTAAGTAAATATGCAGCCTGTTGGGATCCCTTACATACAGTCCATTTGAGTTTGACACCAATGATGTAATCTGAATGCTCCAAGATCGTAAAGACCATGTTTGGGCTCAAAAGAAAAAGCATAAAAAATCACTTCATCACCTTCTTCACTGAGGGGTCCTATGTGTGTGAAACCGAGTGTCAGAGTTTTTTGATGTGTGTGTTTTTCCTCTCTATTCTTCATTTTACAGGAAATGTAGGTGATATAATAAGGAAATTGAGAGGATTAGACCAGAAGTGTTAATTGTGAGAACTGAGTGAACCACTGAAACTCCATCTTGTGACTCAATTCTAGAACTAGCTCAATTCCCTTTCTATTCAATTATGGGTCTAATGCAACTTCTGTCTTGTGAGAAAACTTTATTCAACTGTGGGAATTGGAAGAAAACCTTACGGTGGTATTTAAACCTAACCTTATGTGGCTGGGAAGCTGGGTTACCTCTATCTGCTGCTTAGAGACCCTTAACTGAGGACCTAGGTTATGCTTACCAGAAACCCAGTCAGCCCCAAACACAGATGCAAGGAGTTTTCTCACAATTGTCTATCTTAAGCAACCCATATGTCTTATCTGAAAACTGGTCCCATACGGATCAATCGATTATTATTGTTCATGTTCTCTTGACTGTTTACAGATACTGTGGGGAAGTGGGACACCTCTTTTTCTGATTTCAGGGAATTGTGACTGTTCACTCTCCCCCTCCTATCTTAGAAAGTCCCTAATCATTTCTCCATTTAGAAAGCAGATTACCTAATGTATCCCGATTGCTTTCTTTTAATTATCTTAATTTGCTTGTTTTCAATGTATCCAAGTCTATCTACTCCTTTATCCAAGTCAAGGGACAAAGTCGAGGAAAAGCTACTGGTCCCAATATGTTCAGCAATTGGCATTCATTGCTTAATAAATTAATATGCTCAGAAGCTCGAACCCTTGTTTCCTCCATCATTTCATCTTTTACCCACAATACAAATGAGAAATTATTAATAAAAGTTTATTTTAAATAAAGAAAAGAAAAATGAATTTCCCTCCCTTCATCAAACAAGAATGACTATTGACAAGGAACACTACATATAATATCAGACAACTGATGGGTTGATTGATTTTTCTGAATTTTTCTTCTTTCTCAAGCTATGTTACAAGAAATGTCTGGATAGGTAGAGATGAGGAAAGGCAAAGTCTCAATTTGGAAATGAAGGTGACATATAGACAAAATGCACCAATGTTTAAAAACTGGTCAATAATAATGCTGAAGTATGTGTGTACAGTCATGCTCAACTTCATCAGGTTATTTATCCAGCAATGTCTATGACAGGTAAAAACCCAGAAACAAAAAGAATCTCTAAGCAACTAAAAGCAATGCAACAAATTTCTTTAAGAAGTCATTCAAGCTTTGAGCAAAGACATCAAACAAGATTGCATCCCAGCTTCAAGCCAATGATGCAGTGGAAAGGGTCCTAGATGTGGAATCAAGGGAGGCCTAGGCTCCAATCCTTCTTCAAATAACTACTAGCTATTAGATCATAGGATTAGGGATAGAAAATTGTCAGGGACCTCAGATGTCACATACTCCATTCTCTTATTTTAGATGAAGAAAATAAAGACCAGAGAGGTTAATGTCACACGGGCAGCCAAGAAGAAGAAAGTAAAACCAAGATTCAAACCCCTGCCTTCTGCCTCCCTGAACCACAATGCCTCTTCAAGACATTTGACCCAAGTGAAATATATTCTTCAAACCTGTTTCTTCATCATTAAATGGCAATACTAAACATCTGTGGGATCCAATATACAGCACCCCAAAATCCTTAGTGAATTTTAATCTATTAAAGCTTCTCTAGAACTTTTGGGACACACTTGTATAACGTATGCAACAAATACATATATGCAAAGTGTTCTGTAAACCTAAAAGGAGCTACACTCAGGAGGAATTTCTACCCCCAGGTCACAGAAGAAGGGGCAAATCAGAAAATATTAAAATCAGTGAGAGGTAAATACTGCCAAAGATATATCTATATCTGTATCTTTGGCAGTGTTTACTTCTCACTGATTTTAATACATATATATACATACCTAAATACATATGTGTGTGTACATATATATGTATATATATATGTGTGTGTGTGTGTGTGTGTGTATATGTATATATATATATATATATATATATATATATATATATATAGGCCCTATGTACCTCTTCAATGTTGGTCAATGAGTATAGAGACAAAGAGGCCTATCCCTGCAAGTTGAGAGTCCAGAAGGTTTCACAGTACTGGGCACAAAATATTCATGGAAGTTCAACATGCTGACCCTGGTTCACCAAGAAAAGGCTGAATTGGGTTCTGTATATCATTTAGATTCAGGCAGTACAATCATGGAAACCTACACTCTTTTTTTCCCGTAAGTTTTCCTTTCAAACTGGTTTGAATATTTTAAGTTGATAATTAAATGAAATTTTAGATGGCTGGAAAACACCCGTCTAGATAATGAAGCTTGCTTACACAAAGCATTGACAAGAGATTTATGATTTCATCAGAGAAGGGTTCCTACACCTACAGGTCCAACCCCCCTATCTAACTTAGTAGATTAAGTCTTAAGAGATTTACATGAGACTCAGTGGGTAACTGAACTAATATAGGTCAGAAGCCCAATTTTGAATGCCCATCATAAGTTTTAGAGCTTCAAGGGACCTCAAAGGCCATGCAGTCCAACTCCCTCACTTTAGAAATGAGCAAAGGATCCCAAGGAGGTTAATAAGGTCTCAGAGACAGGATTACAACTTCAGTCAGTACCAAGACTGACTCCAAGTTAAGCCCTCTCTCCACAACCTCTCACTGTCTGTGGGTCCCCCACCACAGAAATGAATAATTAAGTTCTTTTTTTCTGAGATGTAGAACACTTTGGCAAACTGAACACTGCATTACAAAGAAAAGGTGGTTTCGACATCTATTCTAAAGGGGATGACAGCAGCAGTCTAGAAGGCTTGCTTCTGCTAATTCTTTCTTCTTTCAGCAGCATCATTTGTTATCTGTAAATATTTAAGAACCATCACTTCTAAGCTTCAGCAAGGTTTCGCACACTTTTTCCTGTACTAATTCTCCAGGGAATGACAGCAGATTTGGGTCTGGGAAGCAAACTCTCCACACTCAAACTTGCCTGGGGGGAACCCCAGCTCCCACCCGACACCCGAGCTTCCTGGCCACGGGGGCGGCGGGACATCCAGTTTGCCCCCAAACCCGGGGTCCCGGAAAACTGGGAAGGAAGAAGAAACAAGAGTTTGGATTAGGGATAACAAGGAAAAGAAACAAGGAACTCACGCTCTCTTTCGCATGCGCGCGTCCTCACGTCTCCTTACACGCACTTGCATCACCGCGCCACAGGGGACTTCCGAGATGTCTTCGCTTTTCATTCGTTCCCAGACGAGGGAGTGGGCGTGGCTGTCTCGGTGGGAGCTGCCCATCATCCCGGTCCTGGCCAATGAGCATGCCCGCTGTGCTCAGCTGGGGCTGTGCTCGTAGATTTCTGCCTCTTTCAGTTTCAGCCTCGGGTCGATTTCAGTCTATTTCGTTTGCAGCATTACGGGGGCGGGGCCCGGAAAGGAGGCCAGAGGACCCGGGCAGCCCAAGAGCAAAATATCGGAAATACTCACGCCCCTGTAGCTCTGGATTAGATTCCATTTATGCAAACAGCTAAACACAAGTGGCTTTTGCGAAGGGAGAGTTACTCTAACGGACGACTGGAATCCAGACTCTGTTCTATAAATACCTGTATGACATTTTTCCTTTCTGGGCCTCAGTTTTCCCATCTGTAAAAACCAGGGGTGGGAAAAGAGTTGATCTAGATATGGGGCTTGGAACTTGTGTGTTACGGACCCCTTCCACAGTCTCATGAACTTCTCAATAACATTTTTAAATTCTTAAAATAAAATCACAAAGGAAACCAATTATATTTGTTTTATTTAAATAGTATATATGCACTATAGTGTGTGTATATATAGCATATATTGTGTATGAGTGTATACATAATCACGTATATATCATATACATATGTTGCATATTAGTGTGTATATGTGTAACTGTGTAACAGGTTCTCGGCCACAGGTTAATAATCCCTCCTAGAAGATCTCTCAGGTTCCTTCCAGCTCTGGATTAAGTTTTATGAGTCTATAAAGGTGCGTTTGCAGAGAAGCTGATAAAAAAAAAACCTGAAAAGCCATTGGCTGTTTTGGAGGGTGACGTAGTAGATGACGTGAGATATTTTCATTGAAAGAGGCTCCCCGTCCCTGCCCCTAAGAGCTGGAGAGGAACCAGAAAGGGCTCCTGACCAGTCATTTCTTTTAAGAAATGCAATTACTAGAAGTGTGTCTGTGAGTGATTGGGGTGTCAGAGTCTAAGCCAGTTTATGAAATGGACTTTGGACTTTTGTACCCACAGACTCGGTGAAAGCACAGGTTGTTTTATCTCTGACCTAGTTTGTAGGTAATGTTTGAGATGCAAGATCACCTTGTGACCTTAAAGACTTTTGTATGCTAGGTTGTGACTTTATTCTTCTCTTTTATCATTTCCATTTGAAGGAACTGGGTGTTTTGCATTTTGATCTATTATACCTATTGTTATTTTGACTGAATTCTGAGTTTCCAATCATACTAATTTGTAGCCAATTTTACATAGGGTTGTAGGTGCCAGCTTCAATATTTATTTTCCAATACAAAAAGTTATCTCCTGGTTGGATACAGTATTCAGATAACCAAGGTAAACATGTTCCTTTTCTTAGGACTCCCATTTGATTAATGCTCATGCTATTGGTTTTTTGCTGTTTTATTTATTGAGGTTACTGGCACTGATGAGATTGGCCTATTTTTCTAAGGCAAATGCTGCTCTCATATGAATTTTAAATTATCTTTATTGTTGTGTATTAGAAACATAACCCAGCTCTTCTTGGCTTTAAACCATGTACACTGTCTACTATGCCAGATTGCCATCTCAGTAACTAGTCCTTCAAACCACTACTCATGGAAGCCTAGGTTTTAGCATTTTGAACTAAAGAATCAGGGAGGTTTCTGATTCATGTAAATGATACAAAGCCATTTAGAATTATTTTCTCTCCTTTTCAACCATATATCAGCTTGAGAACTTTGAATTAAAAATATTTCAATGTATTGTTTTGGGAACACAAATTTAAGATTTCTTTATTTAAAGTTTAAAAAATATGCATTTTTAAAAAAATTTCAGATGGCAGTTAATGAATCATATATACGTACATGTATACATGTATATAACATGTATAAATATACATGTGTGCCCTGTAACTCAAGTTCACAAGTTATAGTGAAGATTTTTTAAAAATTTGGATCCTAACTTGTGATTTCTTTAGTGTAAGGAACTTTGAAGGAGGCACGTTGAAAAGTAGAGGTTAACTGAACCTTAAAGAGTTGCGGGCATACAACTTTAAATGACTCTCCCATGGCCACAGAGCTAGGATGTGTCAGAGGTAGAACTTAGCCTGTTTTGAATGAATGGATGAGTATTTACTAAGTGCTAACTCTGTGCTAAACTTGGTGGATACAGATACAAAAAAGCAACCCCTGACCTCCAAAAGTTTACATCATCTTAATGGGAAGCTACAACATAAGAACAAAGGCACAATTATTTGATCGTGGTAGACGGAAGGGAAGCATAGGAAGGCAAGGTAATTGAAGAGGTTTTGAAGATGATGGTGGGGAAAAAAAGGCTAGAAATGGATCCTCCCTGATTTTGTTGTTGTGTCCTTTTTCATTCATGTGACCCCATTTGCAGTTTTCTTGGCAAAGATACTAAAGTAGTTTGCCATTTCCTTCTTAAATTCATTTTACAAATTAAAGAAGTGAGGTAGACAGGATTAAATGAGTTGCCTAGGGTCATACACCCTGAGATAGAGAGCAAAGAAGAGGCAAGTTACTTGTCAGGCCTTCCTGACTGGGTATGCCACAAATTACAAATATCTGTCATAAGACCTTCATGAAAATTATAGTCTCTTCCAAAAGCAACATCTAGATAAGAAAACCTTGCTGACTTGAGAGACTTAGGAAGAAGGGAGTTGGGAAATAGGGGATGAGTTGAAGGCATGAATTTAAGTTCCCAGAAAGTCTAGGTTGTTAATGGGTGTTTTAAAAATATTTTCTCTTGAAAACAAAAAGCAACTCCCCCAGAAACAAGGAATTTCCTATGTGCACCATCTCTTCCTGACCTGGAAATATACTCCTCAATTCAATTAATACTAATCTCATCTTTCTTCTGAACTCTACAACCTACTGCCCTTTCTTGTAATTGCATCATCTTTCTTATTCTTATCATCATGCATCAAATGCAAAGGTGGTCTTAAGCAGGGCTACAAATCACACACTCTTAACAAAAAGAGCCTAATGCAAAAGTTAATTATAGACATGAACAAATTCTATTCTTAGGTAATTGTGACCAAATCCAAGCAATGTCAGTGAACATTTCCTGCACATTTTAGAGGCTATAAAATTGGTCTACTGTCCTATATGACCCTACCTGCTCTACTCTATCATTCAACGAATAGACTGGATCTTTTACAGTCACTGTTGAAATGGACATACTCTATCTTGTTCAAATCCCATTTAAATTTGCAATTGAATCACTTTCAGAGTCTCAGATATCTTAAATGCTATGATAATGAACAGTCAGCATCTTGCCTGTTCATTAATGCCAAAGAACAGATGGATGGACTAATACATAAGAATATTATAGAAGAATAATAGCTAGTCAAAGGTTATGAAAAAAACAGGTCTCAGAAAACGAAGGGGTAGCTGGGTGGTACAGTGAGTGGAGGACCTGCCCTGAAGTCAGGAGGACTGGAGTTCAAACCTGACTGGTCAAGTGATACTTGACATGTAACTAGCTGTGTGACCCTGGGCAAGTCACTTAACCCCAGTTGCCTTACCTTCCCCCATTCAAAAAAAACAAAAAAACTCCTACAATTACAAACTATTAGCCGTATTAAAGAATGTTCCAAATCACTAATGATAAGAAAAATGAAAGTCAAAACAATCTTGAGTTTTCACCACACACCCAGAGATTTGACAGAACATTTGAACAGTTAGTGTTGAAGAGATTGGGGATAGACACACTAATGTGTTGTTGGCAGAGCTGTTGGAAATTGTGCAAATAAAGTGGCTAAAATGTCCATACCTGTTGACCTAGAGATGCCACTAGAGATAACCCAAGGGGGTCATCAACAAAAAAGTCCCCATGTATACCAAAATCTTTATAGCAGCAGTTTTTTTTTTTTCAGTAGCAAAGAAATGAAAACAAATTAGATGCCCTTTAATTGGGGGATGGCTAAACACGTTGTGATACAAATCTGTAATGGACTGTTTGGGTTTTGCCTCTTTTTGTATCCTGAACACTTAGCATAGTGCCTAGCACACCCTAACCGCTTGAAAAATGCTTAATGACTGACTACAGAGAATCGAAGAAAGATTTATATGAACCGATGCAAAGTGAAGTAAATAGAGATAGGAAAACAATAGAGTGACTACAACAATGTCCGTGAGAAAGAACAAATCACAAAACACTCAAAACAAAATGTGAAATAATGAAGAAAAAAAGCTTGGTCTCAAAGAAAAGATACGAGATGACACTTCCTTCCCTGCTCCTTTCCACGGCTGTTAGAACATCATATATGAAATCAAGTGTGTGTTTTTTAATGTGTCAGTCCCTTTTGATGATTTCTTTTCCTCTTTTTTTTTTGGAGGGCAGTTGGGGTTAAGTAACTTGCCCAAGGTCACACGGCTAGGTTTTTGTCTCTGTGTGCGTTAAGTGTCTGAGGCGGGATCCGAACTCAGGTCCTTCTAACTCCAGGGCCAACGCTCTACTCTCTGCGCCACCTAGCCGCCCCTCCTCTTTTTCTTTTAATATTTACTGGCTATATCTTTGGGTAGAGTAAGAAGGTGGGAGAAGGGAAATATTTCCATTGCTACAATTCAGTCTTACCTTACTCAGAGTTTCCTGACCTCACACTTGCACCAACCTCTCCCTTTCAGACACCCATAATCTCTCTGTGGTTCAGAAAAAGTTCCTTCCTTTTATATAAATTTCAGATCCTATTCACCCTGGATTTCTGGGTTGACTGGGTTTTGCCTCTTTAATCAACAGGTATTCTTACCTAACAGAGGTGATTACTTTTAAGTGGATGGGATAATTATTATCACATGCTTGGTCCCTCGTCAGATAGAAATTCTAGGGAAAAACTCACCAATCAGAGGAAGAGGTTATAAGAAAAAATGTTAATGATGATTAAATTTTAAAGTAGGTCTTATCTTTTCTGGGTTTAAATATTTACTAGTACGTATCTGATCCTCCTTCAAACAGACATTCTAGGAAAGAACTTACCTCTCAGAGGAAGAACTTATAGGATTGGAGCCACTCAGCTTAAGAAGGCCATTGTGGTAGAAGTGGAGAAGTAGGCCAGGGTCATACAATCCAGATTTGAAGAAATCCTTCAACCATTTCATCCTCTACTGTAAGATAACAGTTTGGTTGTTGTTTGCTTGTTTCAATCATGTTCAACTCTTTGTGACCCTATTTGGGGTTTTCTTGGCAAAGATACTGAAGTGGATTCCCATTTCTTTCTCCAGGTCATTTGACAGATGAAGAAACTGAGGCAGATAGGGTTAAGTGACTTGCCCAGAGTCACACAGCTAGTGTCAGAGACCAAATGTCATAATAGTTATAAGTTAATAACCTCATAGTTGGAAGATTGTAAGTAGAAAGCAAGCTCCTTGAGAATAGAGACTAATTTTCATTTTTGTCTTTTTATTCATAGTGCCTTCATAGTAGGTAGTGAATAAATTATTGTTAAATTGAATTGGGGGGACACCATATTCCATCTCATATCTGAACAAGAATCTTCTTTATGACATCCCCAAATATTGATCCTCTAGCTTTACTTTGAAGACTTCTAGAGAAGGGAGGCCCACTCCCTACCCAGGAAGCCCACTGTACTTTTATTATAGTTCTAAATCTTTGGAAGTTTTTCTCCTTATATCAAGCCCAATTCTCCTTTGTAGTTTCTACTCATTGTTTCTGGATTTGCCCACTTGGACCAAGTGGGACAAATCTAATTCTGCTTCCAGATGCTGTTCCTCTAAGCACTTGGACAAAGTCTTGATGTTTCCCCCAAGTCTTCTCTTCCCCAGGCTAAAGATAGACAGGTCCATCAGTTAATCCTCTTACTGGTGTAGTCTTGGATTTTCTCACCATCCCGTTTACCTACCACTGGATGCCATTCATATTACAATGTCCTTTTTGAAATGTCATCTCCAAAACCGAGTGAGTCAGCAAGTATTTATTAGGTGCCTACTATGTGTTAAATCGCTGTGCTAAGTGCTGAGGTTAGAAAGAAAGGCAAAAATTGTTTCCTAGGTTTTTGTTTCCTTTCTAATCTTGGCTTTTCCCTTTTGTTCTGATTATTCTTTTACAACATGACTAACATCGAAATATGTTTAATATGGATAGCCTATTGTAACGGAAATGCAAATTTAAAGAGCTTCCCTGCCCCTAGCTTAAGTGCACCTGGAGCCTGTGGTGGGAGGCTTGTTTTCCAGGAAAGCCCATACCTTGATACTTTGTGACTGGGCAGTGGGTCAAGGAGGTTGTTACAATCTTTGAGCCAGGAGAAGGCTATATAAACTGATGAGAGGCTTTGCTTTGGGGCTCACTTTGAGAAGTGTTGTGTGGTTTGACCAGATGAGACTCTGGGATGCCGTTGTTGAGAGCCCCCCCGGGCTTTAAAAACCCAGATGTTGATGCTTCCCTCTCTGGTAACTGTGATTTGGTATAGATATAATGGTTGGACAGTTTGGAAGCCTGTCTATTTGATCTGTAAGTTCTGTAACTCTGAAGTTCGGGGTGCTGACCTTTTTCCCCTGAACTAGGTAATATGTTTGTTTGATTAAAGTAAGCTTGTTAACCCATTTTGAGTTGCTTTCCTTTTGAAAAGTAGATCTAAGAACCTGTGTTGGCAGTCACCCTGGGGATATTGGGGTGCTTGCTGATACACCTATAGCAGATTATATATTGTCTTGGGGTAGGGGAAGGAGGGGGAAAATTTGGAACTCAAAATCTTATAAAAGTGAATGCCGAAAACTAAAAATAAATAAATACTTTTTTAAAAAGAAAAAAAGGCACAATAAAGTAGCCCCTGTTCTCAGGGAGCTAATGGTCAAATGGGAGAGAGACAAAATGCAAACAACTATGTACAAACAAGATACTTTAAATTGAATAATTGGATAAATTGAATATAATCTCAGAGAGAAGGTGCCATCATTAAGGACTAGGAAATGCTTCTTGCAGAAGGTGAGATTTTAGCTGAGACTTCAAGGAAGTCAAGGAAGTCAAAGAAGCCAAGAAGCACAGAGAATGAATGAGTGAATGAATGAACGAATGAATGAACGAATGAAGCATTTAATAAGCATTCACTACATGCAAAGAACTGTGCAAAGCCTTGAGGATGCAAATAGAAAAGACAAACCATGTTCTCAAGGAGCTCACATTCTAACAGGGAAGATGAAGCATTTGGAAGATTTTAGCTGGAAGTCATATGGAAAAGATCCCATGCTTCTAGGGTATAGCAACAAATCAAATGGCAAAGCCTCTTTGTAATATTATTTGCACTGATAAAATCCCATCAGTTTCTGATGTTGAACCATATTTCAGTGGCAGTGGCAAGGACTTGGGTGGCAAGAATTTTCTTTTCTGGATCTTCAACAAGTGGGACTGCCATACTTACTGGAAGGGGCTGTTTCCAGGCTACATTTCCACAGGGGTTGCTTCCCAGGATGATGGCTGTAGGCGTTAGTCTGGCAGCACTGCTTTCCCAAAGGCTTATGGGGTCAAGGTACTGGACCATCTCATCTGAGAGGAGGTTGGGGTTAAGGTACTGGTGGTGGTTTGATTTGGCTGGCTCATGCTCCAAGCTGTCTCTCCCTCATAGTGCCCCACTATTTCAACAAGGCTGACTTGCCTTCGGTGTGGTTGGCAGTTGGTTGACAGTTGTGGCGATGGCTGGCCCCTTCTCCACAGATGATGACTGGGAGAGTTAGAAGTCACACAGGTGGTTTGAGGAGGGCTGCCACTCCTGAGGCTCTTATGCTCATCTGCCTATGAGTGGCAGTTGGTAAGCAGTTGTTGCTGGTAATCTCCTTCTCCACAAGGTTTTTCACCTCACTGATGAGATAAAAAAAAAAAAAAACTTAGCAGAGATAAGTCAAAAGCAGGTCCAGTGGCTTTAAAGACATTCCTATTCCCAAGACCGTTGGGTTCAAAGTCCTGATCTGTTTTCCAAGAAGTTTGGAAAGTTATGATGGAAATGAATTGTGGAGACCTTGGAATGCAAGAAACAGATTTTGACCTTTTACCCAGGAGACAATGGGAAGATTTTAGAGCAGAGGCATGGCATGATGGAACATACATGAGGAAGATTATTCTAGTAACACTATATAGGATAATTCCTGGGAACTCCTTTCCTAGACGTTTGCCCTTGGTACATTTAGCACATCAATAGTCAACCATATGAACTGCTCTCCTAACAGTTCCTAACTATACATTTCTCTTTTCTCAATCTCACCACCAGTTTTATTATATTATCTGGAACAAAGAGCATTAAATTATATAAGTTAATAAAAATTAAATTGTTAGATCTGATTAAAACAAAAATGCAGTAGTGTTGTCATAAATACAGAAAAATATTTTGACTGCCTTCTTTTTAAAAATTTTACATCATTTCAGATTATATCTCTTGCCCAGATTAAAAAGAGAAAACTTTTAAAAAATGCAATTCAGTAAAACTAGGAAACATTTTAATGGTGTCTGGCAGTATATGTAATGTTCTATATCCATTGTTCCCCATCTCTCCTTTAATCCTTTTAGTTCAATGGACTGACTTTTCTTTCGAAAAATCTCATCTCAAGGTTATTCCTTTTTCAAGTTTTAGCCCACATCATTGGCCTATAAACTTCTAGAATAAAGTTATTTATTGAACTCCTGACATTTATAGCTGGAGCAATGTAATGACAAGTTACAGTTATTAATGCTAACTAAAATATATTTTCCCAAGAGGAGATAAAAAGCGTTTGTTCTCATATTCTTTGTAAAAATTTTTTTATATGCATCCTCTTTCCCTGCACCCCTCACCCAGCTAGAACTGGCTTTACAACTGGCTTTTTAAAACTCATTATCCCAATGAATTTTTTTTCACAGGACATATCCACCTTTCATAATACATTCTGCCAGATTTAAGGAATTGTGGTTTGAAAGGATGGCACGAGTCTTTAAATGGCATCTAGGAAATGAGTTTGTAAAGTTTAAAATGAAAATTGTACATTTTAGTCTGCGAAGTGGCTGCATTTTAGCTGATATTAAAAAACGCAGCATCACAGATGTCAAAATATGCTATTTGAAACTTTTATTTGAAGAAGAAACTACTGATTTAGGGCTTAGTGCTTCAAAGGAACAAGCAAATACAAAGAAAAAAAATTCCCCATGTCCCTATAAATATCAGAACAATGGGACGTCTGTAAATGCACTTCCAGTCTTAGTTAGAAATCATGAGTCAATACTAGACAAAAAAAGGATTATTTATAAAATCATTAACAGGGAAAAAAAACTTCCTAAAGGAAAAAAAAACAGGCTCTTTAAATGACATGAAATCAGTTAAAATGATTCTAACATAAAAAGTTTACTTTTGTTTTGGGTGTTCATATTTAATTTAGGAAATTAATGAAACAGTTATAATTTTATAGAGTCTATTGATTAAAAAAAAAAACCTTTAAGATGTGACTATGTATCTTTGAGCCTCCATCTGGTAGCTCACACATGTTAGAATTTGAGGTTCATAAAGCTTTATCCTCACAACAGTTCTAGGAGGTCAGTAGAGCAAGTATCGTTCCCTTCATTTTGTAGATGAGTCAGCCAAGTGACTTGTCCCATGACACACAGCTAGTGAGCAGAAGTGGTGAGATAATGTAGGATACAATGAGTGCTGAATTTGAAATAAGGAAAAAAACTGGCTTGTTATATGTCTTAGGGTAAAACACTTAACTTCTCTATTTCTACATCTGTAAAATGGGATTAATAATATTTATTGTAGCTTCTTCAGAGAATTTCTATGAGGAAAGTACTATTCAAATCTTAAATCCTTACATGATGGTATGTATGCATAGGCTCAAAATCTAAAGATGGAAGGGCAAGAAGCGCAGAATTTGAGACTTGGAACGGACCTCTGTGACCATCTAGCCTAACATATATGAAAGGATGGGGTAGCTAGGTGGCTCAGTGGATAGAGTACCCCCATTATACCCAACAAGAGGTCGTTGGGAACAAGGGAACACCCCTCTCCTCTAGGAATACATTTTACCTTTCTGCCATTTCTATGCATGTTTCTCAGTCCTTCCCAATGGGGCCAAACAGAGCAAGTCTTAGCACTCCCCCAGAAGACAGCCCTTCAGATACTTGGAGACAGCTCTCATGTCTCCTGAGGTTTCTTTTATCCAAACTAAACATGCCTCATTCCTTCAACTGCTCCTCACATGTCATGGACTGAGGCCCCTGGCTTAACCATTTTGGTTGTCTTCCTCTGAACATTCTTCATCTCATCAATGCCCTAAATCATGGGGCCTAGAACCAAACCCAATATTCTTATTAGGGTCTAACAAGAGCAGAGTAGAGGGAGAGCATCACCTTCCTATTCCTAGAAGTAATAACAAGCCCCTCTAAACAAGCTGAAGACCATATTAGTTATTTTTGGCTGCTACTTTATGCTACTGACTCATATTGTTTTTATAGCTCAATAAAATCCCAAGATCTTTTAGAAAGTCTGCTGTCTATTTGTGCCTTCTTATTCTTATATTGTGAACCTGGCTAGTCTCAGCCATGGGAATAAAGAAAAAAGTGTTGGGGAGGTCAATAATCCCATTCCACTCACCTTTTGTCTGAGATATCTGCTCTATGATATTGATGAGGTCAGAACATCAGGAACAACTGTAATGAGAGAAATAGGGGGATGACATTGTTCAGCTGCCTGGAGTCCACCCTAAGCTGCCAGCTGCCACTTGCCTTTCTCCCTGACAACACAGACTATTGAAAAGAAAGCTAGCATAATAAAGCACCCCTTCATCTCCATCATTAGAAAATAAATACCTTTAAATTTTTAAAATTATTTCTTCTTCTTTTACCATCCCACATATTATCCTCCCTCTTACCTTACACTTGATTAGGCAAATTTTAAAAATTAATTTTAAATAGATATTGTTCATTTAATTAGAGTAATTGTATTTTTAAAATTTAAATGCTGAAAAAATAAAGCCTTTAATGCATACATGCCCAGTCCAGCAAAACAAAGCCCAATATGTCTTTATCCAAAAATGTTTATCTTTTTCTGCTTGATCACTTCTCGGGAAGGAAGGAAATGACATCTTTTATCTTTATTCTTTTGGATTTGTGTTTTATCATTTTGTTGCTCAGAGTTCTAAAGTCTTTCCAATTTCTTTTTTTCTATAATAATATGTGGCATAGGGTACCTATGCGTATCCTCTCTGTTACATTTTCTTGTCTTATTGCTACATTTGTAGCAATTGTTTACATTTCTAGCACTGTTAAGTAGTAGTGATGATGATGGACATTTTGGCTTTATATTAGATCTTACTGGAAAAGCCATTAACTTTTCTCCAATACATAGTATTTTCTTAGCTTTAGATAGATATTTATCATATCAAGAAAGATCCATTTATTCTTATGATTGCTAGAGTTTTTATAGAAACAGGTATTGGATTTTGTCAGTCTTTTCAGCATCTATTGGTACGATCGTGTAGTTTTTATCATATATTATTCACCTGGTTTATTATATTTACAATCTTCCTAATGTTGAAACTTAACTTAAAGGTAGAAACTTAATGTGGTCATAGTGTATAATCTTGTTAATATGCTGTTGTAGCTTACTTTCTAATATTTGATTGTCTTTTGCATTAATATTCATTAAAATATTCATTAGTATTTGTATTAATATTCATTAAATATTCATTAATTCATTAATATTCATTAAAGACATTTGTCTGCAGTTTTTTCCTATGCCTTTTCTCTTCCTGGTTTAGGTATAAACACCACATTTGTGGCATAGAAATAAATGGAAATGGTGTCTTTTTTTCTTACTATTGCAAAAAAAAAAAGATTTATATAGTAATAAAATTATTGTTCTTTGTATGTTGGTTAGAATTCACTTTGTAAGCCTATCTGGTCCAGAATTCACCACCACCCCCTTTAAAAGCTCCTTTATTGCTTGTTTAATTTCTTTTTCTGAGAAGAAATATCTTTCCAGCCCCACCTCCTCCCACTCCCAACCCTGGTGAGTGGGTATTGTTCATCGTTAAATCCATGGGATGATTTAGGCAACTCCAGGGGTTTCTCTTTGACCCTGCCCATGATCACCTGTTAAGAGGTTGCTGAATGAACCACCTAGAGCCCATGATAACCCTTTCACACTCTGTAGCCTTCTCTGAGTGGTTTAAATGGAGCAGAGAGTTTAAATGATATTTTAGACATGTGGGACTGAAGGACACTAACCATCCCTATTGCTGAATTTGCCTGTACAGTCTTATTATCACCTCCATAGACTTGCGATCAGTTGCTTTCTTACCAAACCTGTGTTTCCAGAGCCACATGCACAGAACGTTCTCACATTTTACCCACTTAGCACAGTATGAGCTGTGTGATTCCTCCTGTACCCCCATTCCCTGAGCGCCTATTTGCACTGACAGCAATATTGCCCAAGCCACAGCTGTTCCAAATTCCTGCTCAAATTTCACCAGTTAATCAGCCCACATTTGTATAGTTATGTGGCAGGTGAAACCTAGAGCAGATATCTGAAGCCCTTTGGGTAGGGTTCCACCCAGAAGGTGGGATCTAATTGTCCATGAAGCATGCTAGTCATAGGGTGTAGCAGGTGTGTGGGGGGGGGGGGGCGGCCCCACATTGGTCCAATCTATCAAGTCTATTTCCTTCAGGAACTTCACCCCTTCTCCAGGAGGTCCCCATCATGGAACCAGTTAAAATGCGAATTCATCTTTCTGGGGCCAAATATGAGTAACTCCTCATCTCAGCCACCTAAATAGAGTCAAAGGGCAGTCCCCATCTGGAGCCTTTAATTGATTTATTGAATCAGTAACAGTAATATCTCAGAGCTCCCTAAGTCTCTGAAGCTCTCCTGCAGTGTCTCAGCCCTGGCTCCATTAGACTGTGCTCTCAGGAGCAATTTTCCAGTGATTCATCAGATTGCTCTTTGAACTTCTCTTAGAAGCTCACCAGTGCCTTGGCAGTAACCTGCCCACTCCTTTCTCCCTTAGTGGAGGAAATCACCCTTCTCCCCAGAATAATAATAAGCATGAAGCTCTTTCTTCCTTCTTTTCCTTTCTTTTCTTTTCTTTTCTTTTCTTTTCTTTTCTTTTCTTTTCTTTTCTTTTCTTTTCTTTTCTTTTCTTTTCTTTTCTTTTCTTTCTTCCTCCCTTCCTTCCTTCCTTTCTTTCTTTCTTTCTTTCTTTCTTTCTTTCTTTCTTTCTTTTTCTTTCTCTTTCTTCCTTCCTTCCTTTCTTCCCTCTTTCCTTCCTTCCTCCCTCTCTCTCTTTCCTTTCTTTCTTTCTCTCCTTCATCCCTCCCTCCCTCTCTCTCTTTCACTCCTTCCTTCTCTTTCTTTCTTTCTTTCTTTCTTTCTTTCTCTCTTTCTTTCTTCCTCCCTCCTTCCCTCTCTCTCCTTCCTTCCTTCCTTCCTTCTTTCCTTCCTTCCTTCTTTCCTTCCTTCCTTCCTTTTTCTCTTCACTGGTGAGAGTTCCCAAGTCTCTTCCTCAATTTGCTTTCATTCTCCTATGTTATCACTCTGATATTAGTGAAACCTCTGTGTTTCATGGGAAAGTTTAAAGTATTTTATATATACTTCCATTTCCTGCCTATGACCTGTTGTTCCCCATTGACATTGTCCCTCCATTTGTGTGCTCTGTAGATCCATGAGATGCTCCTTGTCTTCACTGTATGGTGCTTCAGAGCTGAGAGGTTTGTGTCCAGTTGAATGAGCTGGGACAATCACCTTCCAGTTGTATTATGCTGGTAGCCTGGCTTCTGCAAGATGGTCAACACTCACCAGAGAATGCTTGAATTTTAGTGTGTGTGTGTGTGTGTGTGTGTGTGTGTGTGTGTGTGTGTGCATGCTCGAGCGCACTCTCTGCACGTGCACTTCTGCAAGTATATATGAGTGTTTGGGGCTTTTTTTTTTAAACCTTCCCTGGTAGCCTCCTCTGGTACCCAAAGTGTATATCACTCTGTATGAACAGAAGCCTGTGTCATGGAGAAGACTTCCTCTATACCAACCTTCTTTGTGTCTTTCCCCTAACATCATAGACATGAATCATGAGGCCATCTCATCCTGATTATAGACCACACCAAATGTTAGGGGTAGCCCTGATGTCAGCACCCTCTTAGTTCATGTTTGATGTTGGGATGAAATAAGGCAGTCATAAAGGTCATTCAACAGTTGGTAAAAGATTTACTCTGCATCACATAGAGAAGTAAAGGAGCACTTAGCTTGGCCAGAAGTGCCCTGCTCCCTCCATTTCCATATGGAAAAGCATCTGGTCAGGGTAGGGTCTGGTGACTCACAGGATCTTGGAACATCTCTCTAAGTCTGAAGGGTCTATTGTAAGTGTATTCAACCACTTATGCCCTTGCATTAACAGTAAAAAACACAGCCAGAGGCTACCAGAAAGCTTCATTAAGGGGGATAGAGATCCCCCTCCTCTCCCAATCAAGTCTCAAATTTGTTGGCTTTTAGGGGAAATCTAGCTTAACTCATATGGGGGAGGAAAGCAGGAGAGAACCTTACCTCTTTCTAAGCTTTAGTATTCCCAACATTCTTTTAATCTTTACTTTGAGCCTTTTGAAATCTGCTTTCTCAAATCTAAGGAATTATATTATACCCAGTTTTTCTCTCCTCTATTCCAAACACTAGGATGATAACTCAAAGTTCCCATCTTTCCTACCACAACACCCTATTCCCTACCTTCTTAGTTAGAATCTGATGCAGAATAGAATTCTGGGAAGGGTGGTTTAACAGGATGAAATTATTAGTAAGGAAAGAAGTTGTTGGATACTCTCTTGTGGGGGCAGAGAGTTCTAGTATAGGCCTAGATAATTAAAGACCTCCATCGATAGTATGCCATGCCTCAAAAGTCATTTGGTTCAACCTTTTCATTTTAAAACTGAGGAAGCTAAGGCCCAAGGAGGAAAAATGACTTTCTCAAAGTCACACAGGAAATAAACAGCAGAGACAAGATCTGAATCTCTGTCCTTTGACTCCAGAAAAATCTCGGAAGCCATTTAGTACAACCATCTCATTTTATATATTCCAGTAACTAGGACCAGTGAAACACTGGGAATCAAGAATATCTGAATTAAAATCCTGTCTCCTTCATGTATTTGCTGTGTGATTATGTACAAGTCCCTCTTCTGACTCCTAAAAATATAAGTTATAGATGGATCACCAACTGCATCAGGGGAGAGAGCCTCACCACTAAGGAAATCACTTCTTTGAATATCAGCTACAGGCAAGGACTGATTGAAGCACATGAGTCAGAATGTATTATCAAAGTGCATCAGTCATACTACCAAGTATAATTGATTGCTTATCAGGTCCCTCCATATATAGAGATATGACAGGGAGGTATTAGAAGATCAGTAGGGGATAGGGTAAAAGATAAAGCATATATAGGCTCAGGCCTGAACCTAGTTTCCTGACTCCAAGTCAGTGCTATCTCTGTTTGCACCAGTCTAGGCACAGAGGGAATTTTGTCCTGAAGGTACAAATGCAGATAACTGTTTAGAATGATTTGTGCAGATTAAAAAACATCATAATATAGCTGACTGCACATAAAGGAACTTAATTCCCAGAGGATTCCCTAATGGAGAAATAACTACTAGTTAGGGATCTAGATGTTGTCATTTATGATACAGTGGTAAACATACACAAGTAGAAAACACTCTTGAACCATTTACTGGTGATGCTTTTGGTTACGTTATAAAGATATCAAATTTTAGGTAGATGCCAGAGCATGAAAAATGCTGTTCAGTTGTGTCCAACTTTTTGTGATCCCATTTGGGTTGGGTTTTTCTTTTTTCAAAGATACTAGAGTGGTTTTCCATTTCCTTCTCCAGCCCATTTTATAGATGAGGAAAGTGAGGCAAAGAAGGTTAAATGACTTGCCCAGGGTCACACAGTTAGTAAGTGTCTGAGGCTCGATTTTAACCCAGTCTTCCTGACTCCAGGCCCAATGCTCTATTGACTACCTAAGACAATGATCAATTTCTGACAATTTTTTTAAAGCAAGTATTCTTGATCTGAAATTGCTACCATTCCATCCATTTTAAGTAGTCAGATATGAAAGCATCTTAGGACCCCAGTTTCTTTAAAAAACTATAATGTATGGGGGCAGCTATATGGCACAGCTAATAGAGCACTGACCCTGGAGTCAGGAGTCAAATCTGGCCTCAGACACAACGAAAAAAAACTAGCCTTGTGACCTTGGGCAAGTCACTTAACCCCAATTGCCCTGCCTTTCCTCCAAAAAGCAAAATAAAATAAAATAAAATAAGAACAATAAATAATGGAAAGATGAGAAGAATCAAATCCTAGACTGGGCTCCCCTGCTTATTAAGTGGGCAGCTAGGTGGTGCAGTGAATAGTGCCATGGACCTCAAATCAGGAAGACTTGAGTTCAAATATAGCCTCAGAAATGCTGTGTAAATCAGTCTGGCTCAATTTTCCCTTTTACAAAATGGGAATGATACTAGCACCTACCTTCCAGGGTTGTTGTGAGGATAAAATGAAATAGTATTAGGAAAGTACTTCACAAACCTTAAAATGCTATATAAATCCTAGCTTTCATTATTGACTCTGTAATCTTTGTCTTTTTTTTTTTTTGGAGGGGGGAAGGCAGGGCAACTGGGGTTAAGTGACTTGCCCAAGGTCACACAGCTAGTTTTTGTGTTAAATGTCTGAGGCTGGATTTGAACTCAGGTCCTCCTAACTCCAGGGCAGGTGCTCTATTCACTGTACCACCTAACTGCCCCACTGACCCTGTAATCTTTTGCAAATCACTTAACCTTTCCAAGTCTCAGTTTCCTCATCAGTAGAAGAACAAGGTCCAATTAGAATCAGGGGTTGTTGTAAACTTATTTCTTTAATATTTTGGTAATCTTATTTAGATGTAATTGGTTTCCTTTGTAATTCTATATGTCTTATTTATGCATTTAACAACATAATTATGAGAAGGGCTCTAGGAGCTTCATCACTTTGACTGCCCAAGGGGTCCATGACACCAAAAAAAATTAAGAACTCCTAAACCACCTAATATCTAAGTTCCTTATCAACAAGAAAATTATATTCTTTTCTACCTACAGATGTGCTCTTAGATGTTTACAAAATAATAAAACATTCTATAAAAATGTGAAAAGATGGGGGGACGGAGCCAAGATGGTGGAGTAGAAATAGCGCGTCCAAGCCACTCTGCCCCCAGATTTCCTCCAAACTATGTAAAAGGGGACTCTGAACAACTTCTGGAGCCCCAGCACCCACAGAACAACACAGAGAAGCTAACCTCTCGCTGAGGACAGCCCAGCAGCCCTGCAGGAAGGACCAGTGCAGTGGTCTGGGAGCCAGCAGTGCGCAGCGTGCAGCGCTCGGAGAGCCGAGCACAGGTCAGGTCCACCTGAGTCCAGGTTTTAGCCCCAGGGCGGCAGGGCCAGCAACAGGCTGGAGAGACCCCAGAACACTAGCAGCTATGGCAATTCCAGAATTATCAACATAGACATGCCTAGGACAAAGTGAGAGGTTAGTGCCCTATGGACTTTGGGACCAGTATTTAGAGAATGCGTCAACTTCCTCCCCTGGGGGCTAGAAGCTGCTGAGGAGACACACCATTTTGTAGTTCTCAGAGGCAGCTCCAGCTCCTGGCCTGCAAACTGTAGGGAGATCCAGCAATCAGTCTTGGGGGGTAATGGCTCTTGCTTTAACCTCCCTGGATCTGGATTGTGATCTGGGGTGGAGGTCGTGGGTGGGTTTCCAGCTTGCCAGAAACAGAAGTTGCCCCCCCCACACACATTCGGGACGAAAATTCACCTATCTGGCGGCAAAGCCATAGTGTGGCAACAAGTCCAAAAGTCAAGTAATTAAGTGGCAACATGCCAAGGCAAAGGAAACAAATTAAACAGAAAAATGCAACCCTAGACTCCTACTTTGGGGGCAAGGCGGGTAGAAGCATGGAGCTGGAGGAGGACTGTGAGGTCAGAAGTCCTGCTCCAAAAGCCCCAGGGGAAAACATGAGAGGGTTGCAGGCCATAGAGGACCTTAAGAAGGACTTTAAAAATCAAATAAGAGAAGTGGAGGAAAAATTGGAAAGAGAAATGAGAAGGATGCAGGAAAAGTATGAAATGAGGGTCAACAGTCTGACTGAGGAAATCAACACCTTAAAAAATAGACTAACTCAAATGGCAAAGGAGGCCCAAAAGGGCAATGAGGAGAAGAATGCCTTAAAAAGTCGAATTTGCCAGATGGAAAAAGAATCTCAAAGCTCACTGAGGAGATTCATTCCTTCAGAGTTAGACTGGAGCAAATGGAAGCTAATGACTTTATGAGAAATCAAGATGCTGTTAAGCAGATCCAAACAAATGAAAGAGTAGAAGGCAATGGGAAAAACCACTGACCTGGAAAACAGATCCAGGAGAGACAATTTAAAAATTATTGGACTACCTGAAAGCCATGATCAAAGAAAGAACCTAGAAATCACCCTTCAAAGAAATTCTCAAGGAAAATTGCCCTGATGTTTTAGATCCAGAGGGCAAAACAGAGGTTGAAAGAATCCACCAATCACCTCCTAAAAAAGATCCCAAAAAGAAAACTCCCAGGAATATTATAGCCAGGTTCCAGAATCCCCAGATCAGGGAGAAAATACTACAAACAGCCAGGAAGAAGCAATTTCAATATTGTGGAAACACAATCAAAATAGCACAAGACCTGGCAGCTTCTACACTGAGGGATCAAAGGGCATGGAATATGATATTCCAGAGGGCAAAAGAGCTGGGAATGAACCCAAGGGTCACCTACCCAGCAAAACTGAGTATTTTGTTTCAGGGGAAAATATGGTCATTCAGTGGAATAGAGGACTTTCAAGCATTCTTGAGGAAAAAACCAGAATTGAATAGAAAATTTGACATCCAGACAGAAGAAGCAAGAGATGCCTGAGAAGGTAATCAGGGAAAAGAAATCAAAAGGAACTTATCAAAGTTGAACTATTTACATTCCTATATGGAAAAACAATAACTGTGACTGAGGAAATCTTTCTCACTATGAAAATAATGGAAGAAGGGTGTATGGTCATGTGGATACATATGTGAATGTGTGTGTATATGGTTACAGTTATATATGGATAGAGGGCATAGGTTGAATTTGTTGTGAAGGGAGGATACTCAAGGGGTGAAGTTGTGAGGTGAGAGAGGAAAGTGGCAGGAGGAGATGGGGAGAGACAGGGTGGGGTAAACTATCTCATGTAGAGGAAGCAGGGGGAAGTGGTTGCAGGGGAGGGGAAAAATAGGAAGGCAAAAAGGCGAAACCACATTCTCATTGAATTTGGTTTAGGGAGAGAATGACATACATACTAGGTGGGACATCTCAACCTACAGCAGAATGGGGGGAAGGGGGAGGAGAGGAGGGATGATGGATTGGAGGGCATCCTTGGGGGGAGGGGAGGTTGGAGATACCCACTATGGAAGTAAGGAATGGACCAGGTGGGGGGTGGGATGAGGGGGAGGGAGTTATAAGCAGCCTTGTACAATATATCTACTATGATAATGTTTTGCATAGCTAGACATGTACAACATATACTGAATTACTTATCTCAATGGGAATGGGTGACAAGGGAGGAAGGAAATGGATCTGAAATTCAAGGTGTTAAGATTAAATGTTTCAAATATATATAAATACTATTATTAATACTCTTTTGCTTGTAATTGGGAGATAAGATGTGCAGGCATTGGGACACAAAGATTCACATTCCTCTAATGGAGAGGTGGAAGGGGATGTGGGAGAGGATAGGGGAGAGAGCAGATTGGAGGAAGCGATGTCTTTCGGGACTGCTGTTCTGGGAGGGTGGGTAGGGGAAAAACAGGGGGGGCGAAATGATGGTAACTCAAAATCTGACAGAAATGAATGATGTAAAACAGAAATAAAGCATTTGTTTAAATAAAAAAATAAAAATAAAATGTGAAAAGATAATACAAAAAGATGTACTAGAATATCCCAAAGATTATGAAAAGTCTTTAACAAACATATAGGGAAATAAGGACTTCTTTTCTGGAGTGAAGTAGGGCAAAGGTCATCAATTCCATTCTGGCAGCAATTTGGTTGTTGTTGGTGGGGGTTGGGAAGTGGGATAAAAATTACCAGCTTCATACATTCCACCCATTTCCTTTCAGTTCTGGGATGAATTGCAGGGACCCACACTGGCAACAAGAAGTATGATAGTCCTTAAAAAGAATATTCCTATCACAGCTAAAATTTAGATCACAGCTAAAAATGACAGACTTCTAACCAGGGATGGAATGAACTCCCCAAAGACCAGTAAGAATGCATTTGCCTGGTATCTTTCAGGTCTAATCAAAAAGGCTTTAAAACAAAAAGGAAAGCGGAGAAAACTGCCTGTGCATAGCCACCCAGCAAGAAACCACTGAAAGCAATAAAAATGACGGAAGAAAAATAGTAGTTGAATTATGACGTCCTAACACAAGGATGCAAATTTGACCTCATTGGTATAACTGAGACTGATAGGATAAAGTCTACAATTGAAATATGGTTCTGGTTGGGTTTGCCTTATCAAAAGGAGCAGGGAGGTCAAAGGAGGAGTGATTGTGGTATATTAAGAAGATCCGGTAATGTTTGAGGAAATCTAGGAACCAAAAGGAGGCAGCATGACAGTAGGCAAAGGGTCAATGGAGGAGGAAACAGAAGTGCCTTTGTCTTTGGAATGCATCGCAGGCCACGTGTACAGAAAGAGAAACTAGATGAGGAGTTCAGGAAACAGCTTAGGAGGCTGGCACAGAAACATGATACAGTAGTTAAAGGAGATTCTAATTATCCAGACATCTGTTGGAACACTTTCTCTTTCAAAGCAGAGTAGCTCCTTGATTTGATCATTTCATCCTTTAAAAGGTGAAGGGACTAACATAACAGGGGGAGATTCTGGACTGGAGTCTACATATCCAAGTTTCACCCCAACCTTGTCCTTAAAAAGACCCCATTGGATCCCACCATCTCTGTTGTTCTGTCTGCCGCTCCTGCACCCTTTCTCAGTCAAATTCCTTAAAAATCTATTATACTCCATGCCTCCTTCCCCCTTTCCTCTATACCTTTTCTAATCCCTCTGTAACCTAGTTACTGACATCATCCCTGAACCAAAGCTGCTCTCTTGAAAATCACCACGTATTTCTTAATTGTCACATCTAATGACCTCCATTCTTATTGTTCTTGACCTCACTGCTTCATTTGATTGTTGAACACCTTCTTCTCCTGGATACTTTTTCATCTCTGGGTTTTTGTGATACTTGTTATTGTTCAGTCATGTTTGACGCTTTGTGACTCCATTTGGGGTTTTCTTGGCAAAGGTACTGAAATGGTTTGCCATTTCCCTCTCTAGTTCATTTTATAGATGAGGAAAGTGAGGCAAATAAAGTTGTGACTTGCCCAAGGTCACACAGCTAGTAGAGTCTGAGGTCAGATTTGAACTCAGGAAGATGAGTCTTCCTGACTCCAGGCCCAGAACTCAATTCACTGCACCATCTCTCTCCAAGTTGTCTCTTCTCTCTGTCTGTGTGAGTAACTCCCTTCTCCTTCTCCTCTTCCTCCTCCACCTTCTCTCTCTTTCCTCCCTCTTTGCTTTCCCCATCCCCTACAAGGCACATCCTTGTGGGGATGCATAGCAGGTAGTTAGAAACGCAGGACTGAATTTCAGGACAGAGATTAAATCTGGTAATATAGTAATGGGACTCATTGGTTCTAAAGAAATTGGGCATCTTTATCCTGCAGAAAAGAAAACTGGGGTGGGAGTGAATCATACCTATCTTCAACTATTTGAAGAGCTCTCATGTGAAGGAGAAATTGTTCTGTTTGGTCCTAGAATAGAGGACCAGGAATAAGAGTTACCTAAAAAGGAGAGTGAAGTGGGAAGTAGTGTTTTTTCCCCTTCTTTAAAGTCTTCAAGTAGAATCTGGATGTATGTGAGACAGTGGAGATTACTTTCTAGTGTAATTTGGAATAAATGGCCAGGTGAGGTCCCATCCAAGTCAAGAATTTTGTGATTCCTTCAGTCCCAGTGACAGTATAAGAGTTCAGTTCAGAATATAATGTCTAAGGACTTCTCTGGATGATTATGACTGTAGTCTGAATCAGAAAAGAGCTGAAATATAACTGGAGGCTTTCAGTTAAAAGAGCTCCTAGGTGGGAAGAGGCTACACAGTAAAATGGAAGTCTAGAAGTTGAAAGCAGAGAGCAGCTCAGTCCCCCTATGATATGATCAGAGGACACTGGTAGCTTTCCCACTGATGGAGTGGTAACGTATGGAAAAGTGGGACCATGAGTGCAGAGGGGGAGTCATTTATTTGTTATGCTATTCATCATTTATCTTGTCATTTATTTTGTTATGTTATTTAAGTTGATGCCTTTTGCTTTGGAATAATGTGCCCTTTGGATGCCTGGTAATAGAACCATATTGAGGAAGAATCGTGAGTCTTATTGTAGATATTGACTGCTCAAATCTAGAATGGCTTTAATTGGATCACAAAACATTATGTGTGGTTGAGTGAGTGATGGGGTGTCTCTGGATGTTACAAATATCATGTTATTATTTATGTGCTATGAAAGAAGATGAGGCAAAATAGTGTAATAGTTATCTGACTTTAGAAACAAGAAAAAGATTGACTGTGTGCCCCTGGACTAGTCATTTAACCTCCCAATATCCCTGATAGGTCTCTAAAACTATGTTACAGTTCAATTGTCAGTCTTCATTTTTAGCCATAAACATACATTTATTTATTAATTACCTATATGCCACCTAGTCTTCTAAGTGTTAGGAATGCATAGATAGAAATAATCCCTGCCCTGAAGAACCTTGAGACATTATCAGGGAGATAACATGTACATATATAAGTAGATGCAAAATTCATGCAAAGTAATTTTGCAGGAAAGGCACACAAAATTGGCTAGTTGGATCAGAAAAAAAAAGCTCATGTCAAAAGCATTGTCTGAGCTGAGTTTTGAAGGAAATTAGTGGTTCTAAGAGAACAAGATGAGGAGAAATTTCATTACAGGGATGGAGATAGGATATAGAATGACACTAATGAGGAACAGTAAGAAGGCCAGTTTGCTTGAATGATAGGATGCATGAAAGAGAGTAATGTATAATAAATGTGAAAATATGGATAGGAGCCAGATTGTGAAAGTCTTCAAACAGCATAGAGAGGAATTTACAATTGATCTTAGGAGAGGAAAAAGTTTCCTTATCATGAGTTCCTCATATCAACTTAATTATGGATTCAGACAAAAATAAAGATGAAATGGGCCTCAAGTCATACTATAAAGCAGAATTCATGAAAACAACTTGGTAGCAGTTTGAGAAACAGAAGAGTAAATCAGTATAACAGAATAGATGAGGAAAACCTAGAAGTAAATGAATATGGCAATCTAGTAAATAAAAAAAATAATCTACTGGGGGGAAGAAATTCTCATTCAACAGGAGCTATTGGGAACATTGGAAAATAGCTTGGCAGAAAATGGGCTTAGTTCAGCATTTTGCACCACATATTACAATAAACCTTAAAATGTTAAGTTTCATGTGAGCACATGTGCACATGTGTAAAGGTCACTACATAAAGAAATGAGAAGAGAATGGAAGGAGGTTCCCTTCAAAAGTATGGCAAAGAAGAAAATTCTTGACCAACCAAGATAGAAAAAACAAAAAAATAAGTGATTTTGATTATATAAAACTAAAAAGCTTTAGATGAATGAAATGAATATCATTAGAATAAAAAAAGAAATTGTGGAATAGGAAAAGATTTTTGTAACAAACATGTCAACTAAAAGTATGATTTTTGAGATATAGAATTGATTTAAAAATACAAGATATATATACACATAAAATAAGAAAAAAATTTCCCATTGAAGATTTTTATCCCACCAATGTCTCATGATTCAGTCTTTCATTCTTAATGTTGTGAGATCTGTACATTCTACTCTTAGGCTATGTTGTGTTGTTTTTTCTTCACTCTGGACAATAGGGTTTCCTCATGGAATTTTGTTAGTTTGTATGTGCTGATCTGTTCTATATATAATTCAAAAGTTAGAGGGAGTTTTTGCCTGTTCTTGTTAGTTGTTAGTTGAACCACTATTCAATTAGCAGTTTAGAATGACTGTTAGCTTTCAAAGTATTTATTTCTCTTGAGTGAGATTCAATATATTATGTACAAATGGAGGGGGGAGAGAGGGAGAAAAAGGGAGAGAGAGAGGGAGAGAGAAAAGAGAAGAGAGGAGAGGAGAGGAGAGGAGGGGAGAGGAGGGGAGGGGAGAGGAGAGGACAGAAGAGGACAGAAGAGGACAGGAGAGGAGAGGAGAGGAGAGGAAAAGGGAAGGGAAGGGAAGGGAAGGGAAGGGAAGGGAAGGGAAGGGAAGGGAAGGGAAGGGAAGGGAAGGAGAAGGAGAAGGAGGAATAAGAGGAGGAGGAGAGGTAGAGGTAGAGAGATACAAAGAGACAAAGAGAGATCTGTATAATGGAAAGAATTTTCATGGACCTGGGTTTGAATCTTACCTCTGCAACCTATGTGATCTTGAGAAAATCACAGCCTCTTTGCATCAGTTTCCTCATTAATAAAGTAACAAGGTCAGACTAGATGATCTCTGAAACTCCTTCCAGCTTTAAATCTTATGATCCCCCAAGTGATCCATTACTTCTTATGTGTATTTATATTTTGTATCCAGCTGCTATCCTATTTTACAAATTTAACTAGCAGATGTCCTCTTAAAACCTACAACATTAAACATCTGATGGATGCCTCCTTCCTCTATGTTGATCCTTTCTCACCATTCCTATTCTCTTTGCCAACTTCTCACCTTTACTTCCTGAGACTGTCCTAAAACGTGGTGGCAAAAAACCATTTAACTTCCCAAAGATTCAATTTTTTCACCTTTAAGCTGGGGGAGTTGAACGAGATGGTTTTTGAGCCCCCTTTCCAACTCTAAATCTAGGATCCCATCTGCATTCTAAGTAGAGGATTTTGATATTTAATGGGGATGCATCATAATTTGGATTAGGAAACACTACTCTAATATACAATAACTGGCTGTGAGCAGAACTTCCATACTGGCTTCCATTCAGTGCCCACCAGGATAGTCATAGCCCCTGAAGCCCTCAGTAGTAGTCAATGTTCTGGGTATACTTTTCCAGAGAAATCCACATAAATGAATGTCTGAGTGCCAGGCAATGTCAGTACCATGGCCAGTACCCTGCTCTATTCTTTGCTGCTGATTTTTGTACTTTATTTCATTTCGTCATCCCATTAGGTAGTGGTAATAATTATTTTTCTTGTTACCATTGATGGAATTTATAGACCACCTTTGGGCCTTGGCTATCTGCTATATGTTCCTAGCTCTGCCCATGTCTTCCAGTCAACAAGGTAGCACTGAGGTCTCCTATCTTTTTCTAATCTAATACCTTTTGGATCACTTTCTTGCTTCCTTGGTTTTTTTTGGTCTGTGTAGAAAAACAATGTACATCATTTCACTGATATTTCATACAAAGACACAAATTAAACATTTAAAGTATTAGTATTTTCAACAATTTATGGTTTGCTCTCTATTAGGCTTTCATAACATTTGCTATTTTTTTAAAAATATGAAACAGACTTTTAAAAAATACCAGTCATCTTTTAATTGAAAACTTTTCATTGATGACTTTTCCTGGTAACAGAATCAGCTTTATTTCCTGTAAAATAACATTTCTCTGCAAATTATTTTTCCCCACCACAATATCCCAAAATGCTGGATCTGCTTCACATCAACTTGGCACTTTGTGTAGCCATTGTAGAAACTTGAGTCAGATTTTTGCTTAATTAATGGGCACTGGACTATTATTTAGCTGAATTAGTCTGGATTCTACCCAAGAGCTGTATGGCATCCCAGGGGATCTGGGTAAAACAAGTCTGAACATGAAATGTCAGTCTTTGTGATCAAATAATTCTCAAAACAAATTGAGTTTAAAATAGCCTATAAGGTAATAAAAAAGACAAAAGTCACAATCATTGTTAAGGATCCATCATTCAGTAGCCCTATTCTCACTCACACCCCATGCTGTCATTTCCCTTTGTGACACTCTTGGCACACTCTCCCCATGTGGAGATGACTGGTAACTCAGAAACTTGTTATTCAGACATACTTCATGATACAGCATCTCACCAGGCTTCTTGTCACAGCTTCCCAGTAATAGTACTGAGATATGGGGGAAGCACCAGGACAAAGAAGGCAGTCCACTTGCCATGAGCACTTACACTTGTACTGGTTCCCTACATCCCTCCTAGAGAAACAGACCTTAACCATAACAGACACCATTTCTAGTCTCAATGTTTTTTCTTGTGTGTACATAAGTTTACTTCTAATCCACATACTGTCCTTATTATGAACACAAATTTACTCATTCTACTTAACACTGCCTATTCCCACACCTCCTGCCCCCACCAACTGCCAGGGTTTTCAACACTCTTTTGCACATGCTAAAATAGCTATGCTTTACATTAAGGTGAGAAACAGGTGGCCACAGGCTACACTGTGGTTTTCAACACTCCCAAGTGCTGTGGGAAACAGATATAAATGTAATTGGGAAGTATTTAACAAAATAAATAAAAATACAACAAAGCATAGATAATATTACATTTTAAAACAAGTAAACATGGAGCCCAAAGGGAGTCTTATGTGTCAGAAAACAGTTAAAAGTAAAAGATATTTTATTGAAGAGCATAGCAAAATAAACAAGAATGGTGATTCTTGCCTTCCCTGCACACACACTATACACATAAATACCCTTTGCCAGGTTATCAGACCATAAGAGGGACAAGAATGTCCCTTCTGGTTTAGCAGCCCCCATTTCTCTTTGACTTTTGACACCCCTGCTTTACAATATTGCTCTCTCCCTCTCATTCGCCACACTGGCTTGGTCATTTTGATAGTTACATTAAAACTCTTCTTCCACACACCAGAGGGCTAGTTTCTCCTATCATGCCTCTAACACCAGTGCTTAGGTATATTGTGATGCTTTTTGCATAGGCCCAGAGCATTCAGGCAGCTGTGAGCAGCTGTGGAACTCCATTACCTTCAATGCACAGCTGTTCCCATTTTGCTGGCATTCTTAGACTCTAACAAATCATAAGAACTTGGGCAGGAAATGCAATGATTTTGGCTTCTAGGGGGAAGTAGGACAAAGGTTGCTAGATCTGTAGTGGAAAAATTTGGTTGCTAGGGGAAAGCAGGGCAAAGGTTATTAGCCCTACCAGCTCCACCCAAACTTTCAATCTTGTTCCCAAGATGATTTTATTGAACATAGATGGAGTATCGTGAGGCTTCAAAAGAATATTCTCAGTAAGGCTGTACTTTGTTCCTATGCAGATTTACTGAATAGAACTCTCAGGATGATTTTTCAGGGACCAAGTTTAGCCTCCCTGAGTTGTTTGTCCTTCATGCTCAAAGAGGACCAATGATATCTGGAGGGTGATGTCTTGACTTGCAAATGAATTGGATTTAAGTGAGGAAGAGCTGTACAAAGTTATCAGCTTCACTCTAGAGTCATCTGAGTCCACTAGCAAGACAAAGGTCAGGATGACTGGAGTAGGATAGTAGTTAAAAGATATTTTTCTGATCATAATTCAAATATATTATATGGGAGCAAAAGACTCCACTTCAAAAGGTGTAGACTATACCTAAGGGCTTCTTTCGATTCAAGGCTGGGTGCATCTATCAGTCTAAAGTTTATAACACAAAAGTGCTGAAATAACCCCTAGGGCTATGAGCAAAAAGAGCTGATGTGGCCTTTCCCAGGAAGAAAGAAAAGGCAACATGGAAGCTGAAGACCAAAAGATAGCAGTAGAGAGTAGCAATAACTTAGAAATACTCAGTAGAGAGCAGCTCATGGGAAATACCAGAAGCTAAGCAAAGGACCTCAGATAAAGAAAGAAAGTAGTTTACCTAATGACATTACCAAAGGACATTAGAGGCTCTTCAGGAGAACAAGCAGAAGTATCAGAGCCATGAATTCCCAGAAAGAGAGTTCCCTATTGTTCTTGGCCTTCTAATAGTGTGGTAACCTGCCAAAGAGTATTCTTCTTCTTCTTCTTTTTATTAAACAAATGCTTTATTAACTTCTGGTTTACATCATTCATTTCCAAAAGATTTTGAGTT
The DNA here is from genome assembly GCA_011680675.1 of Gymnobelideus leadbeateri. Lineage (NCBI taxonomy): Eukaryota > Metazoa > Chordata > Mammalia > Diprotodontia > Petauridae > Gymnobelideus > Gymnobelideus leadbeateri. The sequence continues at coordinate 525,500 of WOXC01005556.1, read as the reverse complement.
ACAATTTTTCCCCCATTTTTCCCCTACCCACCATCCCAGAATAGCAGTCCCACAAGATATCCCTTCCTCCAATCTCCTCTCCCCCTTATCTTCTCCCATACCTCCTTCGACTTTTCCATTAGAGCAAGGTGAATCTCTGTGCCCCAATGCCTGCACATCTTATCTCTCAATTACATGCAAAAGAGTATTAATAATAGTATTTATATATATTTGAAACATTTAATTTTAAGACCTCGAATTTCAGATCCATTCCCTTCCTCCCTTGTCACCCACTCCCTCTGGGAAGATAAGTAATTCAGTATATGTTGTACATGTCTAGCTATGCAAAACATTACCATGGTAGATATATTGTAAAAGGCTGCTTATAATTCCCTCCCACCCATCCCACCCCCCCCCCCACCTGGTCCATTCCCTGCTTTGATCCTGTCCCTCTTCTATAATGGGTACTTCCAACCTCCACTCCCCCCAAGAATGCCCTTCCCTCCATCATCCCCTCTCTCATCCCCCTTCCCCCTATTCTGCTGCAGGTTGAGATATCCCATTTAGTATGTATGTCATTCTCTCTCTGAACTAAATTCAGTGAGAATGTGGTTTTGCCTTTTTGCCTTCCTATTCTTCCCCTCCCCTGTAGCCACTTCCCCTTGCTTCTTCTATATGAGATAGTTTACCCTACTCTGTCTTTCCCCGTCTCCTCTTGCCACTTCCTCTCTCACTTCATAATTTCACCCCTTAAGTATCATCCCTTCCCAACAAATTCAAACTATGCCCTCTATCCATGTATAACTGTAAACATATATACACACATTCACACATGTATTCATATACATGTGTGAATGTGTGAAGTACCATATACCCTTCTTCCATTATTTTCATACTGAGAAATGTTTCATCAGACACAGTTATTGTTTTTCCAAGTAGGAATGTTAATAGTTCAACTTTGATAAGTTCCTTTTGATTTCTTTTCCCTGATTACCTTCTCAAGCATCTCTTGCTTCTTGTGGCTGAATGTCAAATTTTCTATTCATCTCTGGTTTTTTCCTCAAGAATGCTTGAAAGTCCTCTATTCCACTGAATGACCATATTTTCCCCTGAAACAAAATACTCAGTTTTGATGGGTAGGTGACCCTTGGGTTCATTCTAAGTTCTTTTGCCCTCTGGAATATCATATTCCATGCCCTTCGATTCCTCAGTGTAGAAGCTGCCAGGTCCTGTGCTATTCTGATTGTGTTTCCACAATATTGAAATTATTTCTTCCTGGCTGCTTGTAGTATTTTCTCCTTGATCTGGGGATTCTGGAACCTGGCTATAATATTCCTGGGAGTTTTCTTTTTGGGATCTTTTTCAGGAGGTGATCGGTGGATTCTTTCAACCTCTATTTTGCCCTCTGGATCTAAAACATCAGGGCAGTTTTCCTTGAGAATTTCTTGAAGGGTGATTTCTAGGTTCTTTCTTTGATCATGGCTTTCAGGTAGTCCAATAATTTTTAAATTGTCTCTCCTGGATCTATTTTCCAGGTCAGTGGTTTTTCCCATGAGATATTTCACATTGCCTTCTAATCTTTCATTTGTTTGGATCTGCTTAACAGCATCTTGATTTCTCATAAAGTCATTAGCTTCCATTTGCTCCAGTCTAACTCTGAAGGAATGAATCTCCTCAGTGAACTTTTGAGATTCTTTTTCCATCTGGCAAATTCGACTTTTTAAGGCATTCTTCTCCTCATTGCCCTTTTGGGCCTCCTTTGCCATTTGAGTTAGTCTATTTTTTAAGGTGTTGTTTTCCTCAGTCAGGCTGTTGACCCTCATTTCATACTTTTCCTGCATCCTTCTCATTTCTCTTTCCAATTTTTCCTCCACTTCTCTTATTTGATTTTTAAAGTCCTTCTTAAGGTCCTCTATGGCCTGCAACCCGCTCATGTTTTCCCCTGAGGCTTTTGGAGCAGGACTTCTGACCTCACAGTCCTTTTCCCACTCTATGCCCCCAAAATAGGAGTCTAGGGTTGCATTTTTCTGTTTCCTTTGCCTTGGCATGTTGCCACTTGATTACCTGACTTTTGGGCTTGTTGCCACACTATGGCTTTAAGGCCAGATAGAAGAATTTTCGTCCCGAACGTGTGGGGGGCAACTTCTGTTTCTGGCAACCTGTAAACCCACCCACGACTTCCACCCTAGATCACAATCCAGATCCAGGTAGGTTAAAGAAAGAGCGATTACCCCCCCAAGACTGATTGCTGGATCTCCCTACAATTAATTGCAGGCCAGGAGCTGGAGCTGCCTCTGAAAACTACAAAATGGGGTGTCTCCTCAGCGGCTTCTAGCCCCAGGGGAGGGAGCCAACGCATTCCCCCAAATACAGGTCCCAAAGTCCATAGGACACTAACCTCTTACTTTGCCCTAGGCATGTCTATGTTGATAATTCTGGAGTCACCACGGCTGCTGGTGTTCTGGGGTTCCTCCAGCTGGCTGCTGGCCCTGCCGCCCTGGGGCTAAAACCTTGGGTCACGCGGACCTGGGCTCCGCTAGGCTCTGCTTCCTGTGCTCTGCGCATTGTGCGCTGCCAGCTCCCAGACTGCTGTGCTGGTCCTTCCTGCAGGGCTGCTGGGCTGTCCTCAGCGGGAGGTTAGCTTCTCTGTGTCGTTCTGTGGGTACTGGGGCTCCAGAAGTTGTTCAGAGTCCCCTTTTACATAGTTTGGGGGGAATCTGGGGGCAGAGTGGCTTGGATGAGCTGTTTCTACTCCGCCATCTTGGCTCCCCCTGCAAATTTGGCTTTTTAAGGCATTCTTCTCCTCATTGCCCTTTTGAGCCTCCTTTGCCATTTGAGTTAGTCTATTTTTTAAGGTGTTATTTTCCTCAGTCAGGCTGTTGACCCTCATTTCATACTTTTCCTGCCTCCTTCTCATTTCTCTTCCCAATTTTTCCTCCACTTCTCTTATTTGATTTTTAAAGCCCTTCTTAAGGTCCTCTATGGCTTGTAACCCGCTCATATTTTCCTTTGGGGCTTTTGGAGTAGGATTTTTGACCTCACAGTCCTCTTCCTGTTTCATGCTTCGATCCTCTTTGCCCCCAAAATAGGAGTTTAATGTTGCATTTTTCTGTTTATTTTGTTTCCTTTGCCTTGGCATGTTGCCACTTAATTACTTGACTTTTGGGCTTGTTGCCACAGTAGGACTCTGCCACCAGACAGGGGAGCTTCCATCTCAAGGTTAGGGTCTTCACAACTTCCATTTCTGGCAAGCTGGATACCCACCCCAAGACCTCCAACCCAGACCACAATCCAGATCCAGGGAGGTTAAAGCAAGAGCCATTAACCCCCAAGACTGATTGCTGGATCTCCTACAGTTCGCAGGTCAGGACCTGGAGCTGCCACTGAAAACTGCAAAATGGTGTGTCTCCTCAGTGGCTTCTAGCCCCTAGGGGAGGAAGCCGACGTGTTCCCTAAATACTGGTCCCAAAGTCCATAGGGCACTAACCTCTCACTTTGTCCTAGGCATGTCTGTGTTGATAATTCTGGAATCACCACAGCTGCTGGTGTTCTGGGGTCCCTCCAGCTGGCTGCTGGCCTGGCCACCCTGGGGCTAAAACCTCAGCTCAGGTGGTCCTGGGCTAGGCTCTCCATGTGCTGGGCTGCCAGCTCCCAGAGAGCTGCGCTGGCCCTTTCTGCAGGGCTGCTGGGCTGTCCTCAGTGGGAGGTTAGCTTCTCTGTGTCTTTATGTGGGTGCTAGGGCTCCAGAAGTTGTTAGGACTTTTACAGGGTTTGGAGGTGATCTGGGGGGAGAGTGCCTTGGACTCGCTGTTTCTTCTCTGCCATCTTGGCTCCACCCCCTCCAAAGAATATACTTCTTTGTATATTTTTGTGTGCTGGGGTGGGAGTGAGAATCATCATCATTTATTTTACAATGTTGTTTAATTATATATCTTTTACTTTAAATGATTTCTGATTAGCCGATAAGAGAAATATGTTGGTAGGGCCTCATAAACTGTAGTTTTGATTCAGTGTTGTTTCACAATGTTCCTTGAACAAGGGGCATATGTATAAGGGAACAGAAATGATTCTAGGTGTCTGTGATGCTAGAAGAAATCTCAAAGTTCCTAAGTCCCAGTAGCTCTCACTTAGCAGCCCACAAGCAATACTTTATTAAAATCAGAACGGTCTTTTTTCTCCATAAATCTACATATAGCACTTCATCTGTTTATCTTCTTTCCCCTTATCACAATCTATCCTGTGTGTATGTATGTGAATAGATAAAATAATTCCCAATTAGATGATATGTTTTCTGATGCCATTTTTAATTTCTACATCCCCATTGCCTAGTAGGGGCTGGCATATAGCAATGCTTATTATGTGTTTGCTGTTGAATGAATGACTAAGTGAAAAACTATTTATTAAGTACTTACTATATGTAAGGCATTGTACTGGATGTATGACTTTAAAAAGCATTTGTCCAAAGATAACAAATGACATAGTTCCTGCTCTCAAAGTATCTATAGTCTAATTAGGGGAACTACAGCACATACCTGGAAAAATCGCTATTGTTGTGAGTGAAAGAGAGGACCAGGGTACTTTAGGAAAATTGTGTAGTAATCACAATCAGCAAGCATTTATTATGTACCTAGGCACTGAGGATACACATACAATGAATGAATTAATTTCAGCTGACAAGGAGCTCTCATTTTTTAATGTGGAAGACAAATCCATTTATAAAAATTTACAGAAAAAAGGCAAAGAGAGTCAATCCAAAATAGAGGAGGTGGACCTTTTGAAGCTTAATCCTGAGGTAGGAGAGGATCATAAAGGGCAAAAATGAGGACAGAGTTCATTCCAGGCATAGGAGGGTAGCCTGTGTAAATGTAGAGATTGAAGATGAAATGCCAAGTTTAGGGAACAGCTGGTGGTTCAGTTTGGCTGGAATGTAGAGAGTATGAAGGGGAGAAATGTGAAGTAAGGCAGGGAAGGTATTCTGGAGCCAGACTGCAGATGAGCTTAAATGCCAGGCTAAGGAGTTTCAATTTTATAGTAGAGTCAAAAGGGAGTCATTGGAGGTTTTTAAGTACGAGATATGCTAATATCTGTATGTTAGAAGATTATTTTGGCAACCATATGTAGGATGAGTTGAAGAGAAGAGTAGACTAGAGGCAGCTATAAAAATTGGAGATCACATCTGTCTCATTCACAGGATTTTAGAGCTGAAATGGACCTTAGAGACTCTAGTCCAAATCACTCATTTTACAATGGAATACATGTTATCAAGGATGAAATCAAGGTGTTCCTGAAAAATTGGATGTGTCCATTTTAAGAGGATCAAATCATATTTGCAATATATTAGGGAGGGTTATGATTTAAAAAAAAAACTATTACAAAGGTTCCTTTAAAATGAAAATAATTCTAAGTTATCTGTTTATTAAACTCAAAATTGTATGATATTTTCCTAAAATGAGTGCACATCTGTAGGCACAGCCTGAAACATATTGAGATGTTCTTATTATACAGCAGTTATTCTAAATGCCTAACTAAACTAATAGGCTCATAGAGATCTAATCTTTTTATCACCTCTCTCCCCAGCCATACCAAATAGGCATCTGGAAAGAAAAAATAGAAAACACTAATGAAAATGTATCAATTAATTTCATAGGGAAAGGTGAGTTTGTGACTTTGTGTAAAGAAAAAGTTCTAAGATTTCTATGTAAATTCAGTTTTCTAATAGGAATAATTGTATGTATATAATTCATGTAGAGGCAGCATGCTGGGTTTGAAGTCAGGAAGATCTGGGCCAAAATACTCTCTGATATATGTGTGACCTTAGGCAAGTAACTTCACTCTGTGTGCTTCAGATAACTCCTTAGGGCTTACCTACATAGATTGGTTCAGCTGACTGATGAGAGTTCCCACAGTAGCACTGTGTTGGTATGTCTGCTTTGTATAACACCTCCACTTTGTACTATACAAATAATGAATCCCCAGAAATTCTCCTATGTATTCAAATACATACTCTTCCAAGTGATAGTTATGTAAAAAGGGATCACTGATTCTAGCCCAGTGGAAATATGTAGTGTGAATTCAAATAATGCAACCACTTTATGGGCATTCTTTGGTGACACCAATTCCAACCTAGCTATAGTTAGAACTTTTGTCATCTTTGTCATTTTGAGGGATCTATGGTGAAACTTTAGGATGGTTGTTGCAATTCCAGACCTTCTATTTCATTGCTGTAAGGATCACCCTTTACCAATGCAGATCAACAACTCTTTTGCAATTTATAGTTATATAGAGTTGATTATGATCACAGGGAAGTTCAGAGACTTCCCTGGGATCATACAACTAATATGTGCCAATGTAAATTGAACTAAGATCTTTGTGATTGCAAGAGTAGCCTTCTGCCCACTATGCCATCTGACATTGTGCTTGACAAATTATAGGCAATTAATAAATGCTTGTTCATTGATTTATATGCCAATTAGTGATTCAAAAGAGTCTTTTATGTAGTTGTTGATTATTTGCATGTTTTTCTTTAAAAAATTATTCCTTTCCTTTAACCATTTAGCCTGCCAAGGAATGGTTCTTGGTCTCATATATTTGTTATAAATACGTATGTATATAAATATAAATATATATATATGTATACACACATACATACATACATACATATGTATATCAGGTTCTTTCTTAGATATAAAATATTAGACTATAAAGTCAGAGATACTTTACAGAAATAATTGTTACCATTTTTTCATTTATCTTTTTATTCTAGCTACATTGATTTTGTGCATTAAAATCATTATTAATTTTATATAATCAAAATCATCTGTTTTGGATTTTGTAATTCCTCTTCTGCTTTTAGGTTATAATTCTCCTCCCCAGCAGACTGTGAAAGGTAATAGCTTCTGTTCACCTCTAATTCTGGTCAAATTTCTTACAACTTAGAATGGTCAAATCCTTGTCCCATCTTGTCCTTCCTTTCTCATCATTTGCATCCAGTTCTATTAATGCAATGAGACTCTTCCTTTAGAATATTCAAATAAGATGTTGGGCTTTGGGACACAGCAATGGGTCTTGAATTTACTCTTAGCAAAGGTGAAGTAACATCAAATTTGTCACTGCCTAGTCGAAGTCAGCAAGATGACACAGTATAATATCTTTAGGAATACTGAGTTAGGAAATCCTCAGGGAATAAGGTGAAAAAAAGGTCAGCTCCTGACATAAAATCGGGTACCAGATGTGATGACCCTTAATCAGAGGCGCTACAGATTGCAAGTCAGCATTCCATTATTGAATTCACCTCTCAGATTAAACTGGTCTGCTTTGACACAGGCAACCCTACCTGTAAGCCAATAGCTGGGTCATCAACATGATTATGCAGACCATAGTAACACAAAGGGCTGGTGATTCTTGCAGGAATGGGTTTTTAAACTGTAATCATCTTCTCTCTTTTTCCTTCTCTTCAGTGCCTTCCAACCAAAGTGTTGACCTTCATTTTCACTTTGGGAGAATAATATTATAGTAAAACAGGTTTGTAGCTCAGAGTTAAATGTATATGGCAAATATACTAAGGAATAGATGAGAAATTTAAAGTCTACTATCTCCTATGAGTATTGAAAAAAAAGAAAATCTGTAGCTTTATCAAATACTAACCATAATGACAGTTCTTGAATTGCATGATTTTTCTACAGTATATTATGAACCTTGGGGAGGGAATATAGAGAACATTTTATATGGGGAAGAATATAACCTTCTGATTATAGAAGTGACCTAGAAAATGGAATATCTGGTTTTTTTTATCTATGGCTTTTCCTAAGTCTTTACTATTTATGATCTTTAATATGTGATGACTTAGGAAGGCCTTCTTAGGCCTTAATTTACAAAATGTAAAATTTTTGAAAGGGTCTTTGTTACTCACAAGATCATAGGATCATAGAGTTTCAAGGAGAATGAAACCTTAGTGATTATCTAGGTGAGGAGTTCTTAATATTTTATGTGTCACAGACCCCTTTGGCAGTCTGGTGAAGCCTTTGGACCCCTTCTTGGAAGAATGTCCTTTTTTTAATAAATAAGTTTTTACTGACTTCTTCCACTTTTGCACCATCATAGTTTCCCCCAGTATCCTTCCCCATCCTCCCAGAGAGTCATTCTATATAACAATATTATTTTTTAAAACAAAAAAAAAACAACAACAAAGTACTAATCAAAAAAATGGAAAAAAAAAACCTGTAAACTTGCAATGTGCAACACCTGTGGGTGAAGAGGTGGATTGGAGGTGTCCTTTTATATCTCAAGAATGTTCTTACATAATTGAAGGAAATGTAAAATTCAGTTAGTGGTTAGAGAAAAATAGGCAATCCCCCTCCCCCCCATTTAAGTTCACAGATCCTTTGAAATGTATTCATGATGTTCTCTTAACCCCAGGTAAAGTACCCCCTTTGCCATCTTGTCCCACACTATAGTTTGGGGGATTGAGGCTTGGGGTTGTCAAATAACTGAGAAGTGATATTAATTAATCCAACAAACCTTTATTAAACACCTATTCTCTATAGAACACTGTGCTAGGTGCTGGGGGAGATATTAAGCTTAGATGAAATGAGACACTACCTTCATGGAGTTTATAATCCAGTAAGGATTTATTTTCAAAGGATTTAAAGAAGCATAGTTAAAAAGTCTTTAGAGAGCCACTGAAACATCCTTCCCTTCCAAAAAGAAAGTATCATGTATTATCAATGTATTTTGTTCTATGAATAGCCCATTGGTTCAAGAGACAGACACATGCTAACAATGTGACCTTGGACAAATTACATAACCTCTTGGGATTCCAGAGCAGTGTTGTCAAAGTCAAATAGAAATCAGGCCACTAAACTGTCCATAAGGATCCCTGTTGCATGTTGACTTAGAAAAGCAAATATCAACATTTATCTCTATAGTACTTTTTATTTATTTTGTTAAATATTTCCCAATTACATTTTTATCTAGTTTGAGGAGTATCCCAATTGAATCATTGATTATTCGGGGTTATTTGGGGGAAATATTAATTATAAGGATTTTTATCACTACTATTTTTATGGTAGTTATTAAAATTTCCATCATGTTTATGCCAGGTTTTCAGTTTTTCGTGGGACTACTGTTAAGAAATGTTATGAAAGCTGCCTTTGTGTTCTAAACCACTGACAACCAGAGGGGGATAATAATGGCTCATATTTCTGTAGTGCTTGGAGATTTACAACAACCTTGTGAAGTAGGTAGTACAAATACCTCCAGTTTACTCTCCCCATTTTACAGTAAAAGAAACCAAACCTCTAGCAAGTGAAAGCATTTGCCCAGAGTCACACTCTTTCCTTTATGTTCAGTGTCTGGCACACTATTGCACAACTGGGCAAAAATAACTACTTTTTGTTATTGAATAAAAGTACTAAGATGTAAAACATCTTCTCTAGTCTCTGAAAGCATCCTGGGTACAACTCCAGAAACCAAAAGGACAACAGGGATGGGAGGTGACTTGTCGTATTCCCATGTGATTTTGATGTGAGGTTCTAGACTTTGAAAGCTTTAAGTTCCAAGTATCTTGGAGAGCACAATTATTTGGTATGTCAAATCTATTAAAATGTATGTCTTAAGTTTTTATGGGTGGTTGTTGGTGACACTTCATTCTGTGATTGCTCCAATTTCAATACAAAATTTGTTGGTTACATTCCAATAATGATGATGATACTATTGGAGTTGTACTAAGGATGCTTTTAGTGTGTCTTAAAGGGTGAGATTATTTCCTAATAATTTTGCTCAGTTACAAAAAACCCAATTATTTCATTTTCCTGGGCAAAATGTTGTTATAACACAACTAATATGTGTGGTAGGAGGAATATCCTAGTCCTCTGCCCATGTAAGTTGAGATAGTTTTTCTCTGAAAGGGAACAAAGCTATTTCCAAGGCTTGATTGGCTGAGGTTATTAAGGCTCAAGCTTAGTTCTGCAGTTCCCTGGTATCCTCTGTCTATGTTGATTCGACTTCCTGGTCACCTAAGGGCATAAAGGCCCATCCACATAGAGTTAGAGCCCTTCAGATTTGGCAGATACTCCAAAAATCATATAAGTTACCACATCCTGAGATGCTGACCAAATGTGCTTCCATTAACCTCCTTTTGTTAACTGTTGATGGCCTGTGGCTGCCTCATTTTGTTCCAGTATGGAGCCAGAACTAATAAGGTACTGGCCTGAGTCAGACCTAACTCTATTGGGACAAGACACCATTGTGGCTTACATCACTGTTGAAATGGGGAAGGGCACTACAAATAAGGAAGATGGGGTAATAAGAAGATGAGATTTAGCACCACGTCATCCTGTGGAAAGGACCCTTCTGGTGGTGTGGAGAGTCTTCTCAATGGAAAAGAGAGCAAGGTTCCACTCATATGGAGTAATTAGTTCAATAGGTATTGAAATAAACTGCTAGGGAGAGGAAAGAAAGCACTAGGTCCAGGGGTGGGGAACCTTTGGCCTCAGGTCCACATTCTGCCCTCTTAGGTCCTCAAGTGCAGCCCTTTGACTTAATCCAAACCTCACAGAACAAATCCCCTAAATAAAAAGGTTTTTTCGGTAAAACAAAGGTTTGTTTTGTAAAAGAAAAGGCCACTCCCAGAGACTAGAAGGCTCTGTGTGGCCTTGAGGCCACAGGTTCCCCACCCGTTTCAGGTAAGGATTGGCCATCCTTACCTGAAAGGGACTAGATGCTAATGGTCATTACCAACTAATTCACTTAGGGGAAGATTATTGAAAGAAGACCCCTCCCCATTAAAGTTGTGTGTGTGTGTGTGTGTGTGTGTGTGTGTGTGTGTGTGTGTGTGTGTGTGTGTGTGTAAAGAACAATTTCGTTTTCAATGATTTTTTGAAAATAGCAAATAGCTAACCACTGAAGGGGCACCATGAGGGACCCTAACAAATCACAGCAGATCCCAAGAGTTTTACAATTGTCTAACACCTGTTCTGAAGTTGTTTGAAATCTGTTTGTTTGTTTGTTTTTTTTCATTATTATTTGAGAGGTCAAAAGGAATAGTGCCCCATGGTATTTGTTGTGGTTCTTTTGTGCAAATCATTTGGAAAAGCAGTTGAAAGGATGATGCTTAATTCTCCCTGAAGAGGTCACCCACTAAGAGGGTTAGGGTTGCTCTGGAGACCCCAAAATACCAACACACTGGGTCCTGCCAAATAAATTCGACTGGAGTCTTCTCAGCCAAAGAAAAGTAAAGTTTATTAAAAATTCCCTTGTATTAGACACAGAGTAAGTCTGTGCTAGGTCCTTCTATGATGCTCTCACTATTCTATGGCATTCTATGGCACTCTTACACATGGCATTCTATGGTGCTCTCCCTATTCCATGGCATTCTATGGCACTCTCACTCCACATGGTGTGAGATGGAGTCTTATATACAGAAGGTTGTGGAAGGAATCCAGGGGTGGTCTAGAGGAGGAGCTCAGGGAGGGTCTTCAGGAGGAGTTAATGAGGTCAATGAGTGATTAAGGGTGGGAGGGAGCTGGAGGCTACAGATGATGGTGGGCTAGGCCAGTTCAAGGGTGTACTGATATTTTGATAGGCTCAGGGGTGGGAAGTAGATGAACAGGAGGGCTAGGCTAGTAGTTAGCAGTAGTAACTAGGCTAGAGGTCTGGGCCCAGCCACAATGTAAGGCTTATTGCCTCATGCAAATGTCTCATCAAATGAGACAATTTAATCAAGAGTCCAAGAGAGGTTCCCAGAGCCAGTAACTCAAGGACTCAAGGAGAGCTCAAGGGAGCTCCCAGAGCCCATACCTCATCATCCCCAGCAGCAGTGAGCTATTTTGGGAATGGAATATGAATCAATGTTCCAACTACACCTCCATCAATTTGCTAAGGATAAGCGAAGGGGCTGCATCAGTTTAAAAAGTTTCTACTCTCACCCCCAGATTATAAACCAGAGGGAGACACCATTGTAGAGCTCAGTGTGAGGCATACCACCCCCAAGTACTGGCTGGAGGGCAGAGTCAGGTCCCAGTAAAGGCAATGTCCATGGTGTTCCTATTGAGCACCAGAGGGCAGTGGCAACAGAGGCCTCCATCTGCCTTATGAATAGGAGGCAAAGCTAGGCTTACACAGGGTGGAGTAAGGCCCTAACAGTAACAGCAATAGAAACATTCAGGACTGAATATGCTGAGTCTCCTGGTAAGGCAAAGGGGATAAGGCCCTAAGAGTAGCCCTTGTCCCACCTGTGCATATTGGGTAGCAGCTGACCCTGGAATAAAAGGTAGCAAGCAAAGATACAGGCCCCAGCAGTGTTGACCAGGGGATAGTGGGCCTAGATGTGGGCTGTAGCTGTGGTGGCTAGGCTAGTGGGCAGAGGTGTGGGTCCCAGAAAGGGTGGAGAGGGGAGTAGTTCCTAGAGGCAGAAGAGTGGGCACTGGCATGTATAGGCCCATGGCAGCCAATTGTTTACTGTAATGTAAAACTGATTGGGACCCTCACATTGCTGCCAATACAATACCCAGTTATCACTATAAAATCCCCCCCAAAAAATTAGAAAATGGAGAGGGACCTTGTTGGGAGGGGGCTAATTTCTAGCAACAAAGGGGAGGTGAAGGTGTCTAGCCAGCCCCCCTGGAAAAAGGGGGAGCAGTCTTTGACAAGCCTATAATGAAGATTTTATATTCTCTTTCCACTTTCACCCCCCTCACCCATAGCATGGGGCACCCACCTGGGATGGGTTTTCTCTGGTCTTACTGGGAAATTCTTCTTGACTTTTGATCATGGCTGTTGACTTTAAAAGAAGTATTATCATCTTTGACATATTCCTGATGCTTCCTGGGATGCTCCTACTTATAATCACATGTTCCCATTGAGAGACCACTGTGAAATGCACAGATTTGGCATCACCCATCTCATAGACCTTGGACTATGTCCTTCCAGGAGCCTCCTCTGGATTCAGTTATTCCCTCAGGGAGTTGTTACATTGTTTTGCTTTATTTTGTTTTTGCTATTTGTTTTAGATTGTCTTTTCCTCCTATATAGTTTCTTAAATACAAGACATCAACTTTGGCTAGTAACAGGTCTAAAGTAATTTAAGTGGTAGAAGGTTCTCTAGAAAACTTGAAGGATCTTCTAGGTAAGGAGTGAACTATGATAAAAGCACTATCTTAACCTCTTCCCCCATGCAAAATTAGACTAGGTTTTCTCTAAAAACTGACAAAGTCGAGCTATCCTTGAGACTTGAGTGGCCCAAGTTGTATCTCCCTTCATGGAGCTTACAGTAGCCTGTGATATTACTATCATGACATCACATAAGAGCATACAAAGGTCCTCCCACATAGAGATAGGGCCCTTGGTGTCCCAAGACCCTGGGAGTCACTCTGCCTGGTCTTGCTGACCACCTATTTCTACATGGAGATGTAGAAGGGCCTATTGTATCTTTGTTGAATATCCTTTCTATGCTACAGCTAAGTAACTCTCCTGTTGTTAACTGCTGAATGACCTAAGAGTGACTCTTCTAACATTAAACCTGAACTGAGAGGGTATTGGCCTAAGTTAAGCCCACCTTCAATGTCTAGTAACCTCATCTACCTGAAACACAGTCAACAAACTGGTAAAAGAAGAAAAATGTTGAGGGGCCATAAAATTCATTCATTCATTCATTCATCTATTCCATCATTCATTCACTTCTTTAACAAATATATATCAACTACTTACTACATGTCATATATCATGATACTGTGGGGGATAAAAAGATAAAATGATTACTGCTTTCAAAATATTTACAGTCTAGTATGGGCAACAAGGAACTGATGGGTAAATACAATAAAAGTTATAATTGAGATTATGTGATGGAGATATCATTTGCAAATAATACACTTTATTCTTAGGAGAAGTCTTAAGTCCTCACTTAGCCATTTACAGCTTTAATAAGTATGTTTATTTGTTTTCTAAGACCATAGGAAATTAGAAGCAGCAGGTTAGAAAGGCTGAGAGGGTCTCTGTAAGCCAATATTCTAAAGACATCAAAAAGTGATAGCCTGGCAGATAGGGTGCTGAATCTGGAGTCAGGAAGATTTGAGTTCAGATCCTGCCTCATGACTAGCTATGTGGCCCTGGGTGAGTCACTTTCTCTCTCAGCTGAAGTTTCTTCACCTGTAAAGTGAGGATAATCATAGCACCTGCCTCCTAGGGTTGTTGTGAGACCCAAAGGAGATAATATCGACAAAGTGATTTGCAAAACTTAAAAGTTCTATATAAATGCTAGCTATTATTATTTCAGAAAAAAGGACAAGAAAATAAACAAAAAAGTAGACACAAAGACTGAAAATGATCAGTAGTCTGAGTTCTTATTGGCTTCAACAGCCTCCAAGGACTTATATCACTGAATTTACAGTTCAATATAGTAATTGATTCGCCATAATGACTGAGTCATCAAGAAAAGATTACATTATGTTCTCTAAGAAGGCAAGAAGTAATACATTTTAAAAAGAGTTCTTCAAGGGTTTTCTTGGTAAATACTCATGTATCCAGAAAATTTGATTATCTAGAATGACTCATTCCCAGAGGATTCCAGATAAATGGATTTATTCTGTTTTACTATACAGGCAGTGGCTCTTTTGAATGAATGTTGTCCAACAATAACACTAGGATCATCTTTTCCCTCATGAATTCCTCATTTGATGAGAAATTCACTAAGGCCATGGGCATTGGGATGTGAGAATTGTCTTGTGATGAATAACTTGACATTTCAAGTTTTTTATGAAGGCATTTTTTTGTTACTTGACATGATTATGTGTAAGCATTGAGTTTTCAGAAGGCTTATTTGTAATTGTCCCATTCGAAACTAAAGTTGGTAATATTTGTCCTTTGAATGCGGCTCATTCACAATAAAAGAGAGTACAAAAATTACTGTTTAGTATTCAGGAAGCTTTCAAGAATAATCATTTGGGTACATATTATACAAATTATAGAAAAATGATTTCATCCTCAAATGATTTTAAATTTTAATCAATGTGAAAGAAAAAATGATTTGGGGTAAGAATTAGAAGACATCGAGCAAAAAAAAATTAAATTAGGGCTTTATTTTTTTTTGGTCGTTGAATTTTCTTTTTCTGAAATGTGTCCACAGCCTCTGATCATAGGGTCATTTTCTCACTCTGTAAGTCATATTCATTTCTGTAGCTTTCTTCAACTAAAAATGAGTAAAGCTATCATTTACATTTGTTGCTCAAATTTTTTGGGGGGGAAAAAAAGCCAAGTTTACATAAGCACAAGCAGTTCCCTGTACTACTTCCAGACAGAATTTGAGGTATGAGATCCAGAAAGACCTACTTTTGCCTAATAGTCTGAGACTCTCCAAGCCACTCCAGGACAGCTGGCAGCAAATAACTTCTGTGGAAAATGGAATCATTTTTCTGTAGGTAATAAAACCATTTTTACCCCTAAATGACTTGATTTTTAAGGATGTGGAGAATTCATTCATTCAAACTTCAAATTTTAATCTAAACGAAAAACTAAATTAGGGTCTTCCCTTTGTACATCATCCTTACCCCACAATGATCCAATTCATTAAAATGAAATATTCTGAGATGAATGGGTAGGATATATAATAGTTTATGTTAAAAATTCCATTTGCTTCAAGAAAAACAAAAAGCTGTGATAGGATGAATTCAAGAGTTTGTAGGTAAAATATTGGTCTAGCCAGAGATTTAAATGAATACGTTATTCTTAGTCTTACAGTTTTCACCAAAATCTGTTTTGGGGTAAAAAAAATAATTGTATTACTCCCTGGATAATGATCACATTTTCTTCAAAAATTTTTTTAAAATCACATCTTTCTCCAAAAGATGCTTGCTTGAGATGATTATGCCAACCAAATTGATATACATCCTGAGGTAGCTAAAAGGGTATCTGCTTATTAGTCAAAGATGATTCTTCCTGGAGGGAGACTGATCTAATGGGACCACACAGAGAACTTAATCAGATTGATTAGCAGGTAAAATTAGGGAGCAAGAACAGAAACTTGGGGAAGAGATACCAGACTTGTTCTGCTTGGCTCCAGAAGGTGGAATTAGGGCCAATGAATTGAAATTTCAAAGAGTTAGATTTGCCATGCAATGGTCAGGGTTTATAGTCAGAATGTGAAAACATTCCCAGTTCAAGGGCAGAAGACAAGGGGAGATAACCAAATACTTTTGTAGTTGTTGAAGAAGTCCATCTAGGCAAAATGGCAGTATTGAGGTGACCTTTTAAATGAGGCTGCAAGCCCCTCTTATGGAAAGACAATGAATAGCTATTCCAACAATGAATAAACATCTGCTTTACCATCTCCTTGCATATTATTTCTTATTCAACAGGACTTTCCACATTTCAAAAAAAAAAAAAAATCTAACAACCAGAAAGAAAAATAAAGCTCTAATTTAATTTTATTTTTGCTCAATGTCTTCCAATTGTTACCCCAAATCATTTTCCCTCCACACTGATTAAAATTTAAAATCATTTGACGATGAAGTATTTTTTTTTATAATTTCATACTATGTACCCAAATTATTATTCTTGAAAGTTTCCTGAATACCAAACAGTAATTTTTGTATTTTCTTATATTGTGAATGAATTTGAAATTGAGGCCACTAGGTGGTGGGGGGATTAGTCCTTCAAGATGTAACATGATTGTGGTTCCTAATTTTTGCTCACACTGAGTTAGTACCCCAACTAGTGAGATGTTACTGCTCCTTTGAGATCAGGTAGCAGGGAATTGGAGGTAAGCCCTATGTGAAATCAAACTGTCGACTGACACAGAGGAGAAGAGAATGAGGAGCATTCCTTCCTATCTTGGTACCATAAGATGGAAAACTAAACCTGAAAAAATCAGAAATACCAATACCTTAGCTGCTGAAAATGTCTCCATGCAAATGGTAATGACCACTAAAATGTATAAAACGGAGTGCATATGAAATGGATTGAAAATAATACTTTCCTTAGGTGTCAGTACTATAGCATAACAAAATTGGAAATAGATCTAAACAATTATAGACAAAGTCTTTTCACTATTTTATTGTTTGTGGTGCCCTAAGCTTGAGGTTTAATAACAATGTATTATTGACAAGTGCAGGACAATTGGAAGAAATGACTTCATCCTTAAGCCTAGATTAGATGAAATAAAAAATAAAATTGAAGAGTTACTAAATTCTGAAGTCAAGGAATCTGAGGCAACTGGAAATCTTCACTTAACACAAACTCTAGCACTTTCATCTAAAAATAAATGTTGTTTTAAAAAATATCTCAGATAATTTTGAAAAGGAGATGGGTATATTTAGGAATTCAAAAATCTCTTTTTGAGTTTGATAGCATGAAGTGTGGGGGAAGTATTTTATTATTAATATTGTATGAACCTAGCTTTATGTGGCTAGAAGACTATCTAAACCCAAACCATAGATCCTGCTGACCTCAGAGACCCTCCAGAGAAGCTAGACCTTGGGTACTATGAGACATTAGCTAGTCATAGTGGGCCGACAGGTATTGATTGATTGATCTGTGGCTGTGGTATCTATTATACACACTTTCCTCTGATCACACTTGGTGTTGGTCACTGAATCATATCCTTTGAAGTCAATATAGTAAGTTGTTGAAGAGGAAAATAAAAAGGGCAAAAATAGTTCAGGGATTCAGGCTTGTGGTTGAATCTTCATCTCTTTGGTTTGGACATGAACTCTCAGGTCACTTCTTGCTCTAATCTATCATTCTATAATTCTAAGACATATTTGTTATTGTTTACTTGTTTAGTTGTGTTTGACTCTTCATGACCCCGTGGACCATAGCATGCCAATACTGTCCATAGAGTTTTATCGGCAAAGATATTGGAATGGTGTGCCATTTCCTTCTCCAGTGAATTAAGCCAGAAGTTAAGTGACTTGCCCAACGTCACACAGGTAGTACGTGTCTGAGGTTGAATTTTAACTCACATTTATATACTTTAAACAAAATTCTCCCTCCCCTAGTTCTGTCTTAACCCTTCCCCTCACTGCCCCCCCCCCCAAACACACAATCTAAAAATATCTATATGAAAACAATATATTGACTAAGGTATTGAAAAGATACCAAAAAATAAATCTCAGGGGAGTAAAAAGCAACTTATTATCAATTTAGTATTATTAAACATAATTTCCCAATGCAATGTAACATTTACATTGCCTTTATCATCACATCGCTTTTGATTGAGTTTTGTACTCATAGTTCGTTTATGTACTATATAAACACACAAAACCAGCCTAAGTAAGATAGGGAGTATTCAACATCCATGTCAAAAACTGTTCTCTATTTAAAACACTCCATAAATGCCATAATGAGGTAGAATGACAAAATGAATGGATTATTGCTAGATTAATTAATGGATTGATAATTAGTAAATAATGAATGAAATAATATTCAATATGGAGTCAGGAAGACCTGTATTCAAATTCAGCCTCAGATATTTACTAGCAGTAAGATCCTGAGTACATCACTTAAGCTTTTTTGGCCTTAGTACTATATCAACAAAATGAGGGGACTGGGTTAAAGGGTATCTACAATCCATTTCTCAGTTTATGATCCTATGACCATAAACTGTTAAGAACAATTGATACAAAATTGGATGTCATTGAAGAAGACAGTTGAAGCCCATTATGGTTCTGCTTTGCCTTAAAACTATTCTGATCTCTCGTAAATACAACTAAGTATTGCTTTCACCCAAAAAAGGGAGTTGGGATAAAAAATCTTATGGTCACTTGGGATGTATAGATGACATCAATCATACAGTTCCAAAAAAAACTATGTTTAAAAACTACATTTAATGGAATCATTCCCCAATGATTTTTTTAAATGTAATTTCATCTCAATAAGTGTAAAATTCTTAATGTATACTAAGAAAAGACAGAGACTGAAAACTTCAAGCTTGACTTCAGACATCAGATCTAACCAGTAGATGAAGCAGAGCAAGACAGGCTCCAAATAGATACATGACTTAGTAATAATATGATTAAATCATAGAAAAATAACTATGATAAGGGAAAACTTCATGACAAAACAAAGGAAAGAGAGGACCACAGCAGATAAAATGGACAGTTTTGATTAAATAAAATAAAAAATTCCTACACAAATAAAATCAGTGAATTTAAAATTAAAAAGGAAACTGTTAATTGGGGGAAAAAACTCTGCAGAAAGTTTCTGATAAAAACTGATATCCAAGATCTGTAATAAGGAATTTGTTCAAATATGTAAGAATAAGAGCCATTCCCCAATAGATAAATGATCAAGGGATATGAACAAGCAGTTCTCAAAAAAAGAAATCTAAGTTATCAGTGAAAAAATGAGGGGAAAGATGATCCAGGTCCTAATAACTAGAGGAAATGAAAATCAAAATGCCTCTTAGATTCTACCTCTACCTAATAGATGGTAAAGATGACAAAAAAAGAAAATGATACTTGTTGGAGGGGCTATGATAGATTGATGGAATGGTCCAGTTAGTCTACATGGCAATTTGGAACTATGCCCTAAAAATCAGCAAACTGTGCATACATACCCTTTGATCCAAAAACACCAGTAATAAACCTATAGTCCAAATGAATCAAAGAAAGAGGAAAGAAATTCTGTGCACAGGAAACTATCCTGAACCCAGGTTTTGTGATGTCACAAATGACTGATCAGGTACAGGTCAGAAGACATAGATATGTAGAATGTAGGAGGAGCAGCAGATTGACTCCCTATGCCTTCCTCTGCTCCTTGCAGAGAGGCTTATCCCAGGTCCCAGCAGCAAGAGCCAACATGTGGTGAGGCTCTCCATAGTTTGGAAGAGTAACGATCCTTCTCCCTGGGATTGTTTTTGTTCCTTCAGATGTTATATGCTGCATCAGCGGGTAGTTCATGTGGGTGACAGCTGAAACAGGTTCTGCAGGACTTCCCCCCTTCTTTTCTATTCCATAACCTTGTTTTTCTGGATTTCCTTCCCAGCTTCATTCCTGCTTAACTGATTCCATTTAGCTAAATTCTTTCTTTCTTTTTTTTATTAGTTTTATTTATTTATTTATTGCCTTTTGGAGGGCAATTGGGGTTAAGTAACTTGCCCAAGGTTACATGACGACTAGGTTTTTGTTTGTGTGTGTGATCCGAACTCAGGTCCTTCTGACTCCAGTGCCGACGCTCTACTCACTGCTCCACCTAGCCGCCCCTGGCTAAATTCTTAATATGCCAATATCCCTCAGGGTACTCATCTATATACATCAATTGGGTTTGAGTTGGGGTTGCCGTAGCGGCTGGTAAAACCTATCACGGGCCTCTACGTACAAAAATATTCATATTTTAGGGTTTTTTTTTTGTTCTAACAAAGAACTAGAAACTAAGGGGGTACCCATCATCTAGATTAACATGATGTATTATATCATAATGGGAGCAAAATACTAATAGCCCCTCCCCAGTACAAATGAGGATAAATTTTCCCTAAAAGGTATTAAAACTATTGTTCAGTTATGTCTGACTCTTTGTGACCCAATTTGGGTTTGGGTTTTGTTTTTGGTTTTTTGGTGGAAAAGATACTGGAATGGTTTGTCATTTCCTTTTTCGGCTCATTTTACAGATAACAAAACTGAGGCAAACGGCGTTAAGTGACTTGCCCAGGGTTTCACAGCTAGTAAGTATCTGAGATCAGATTTGAACTCAGGAAGAAGAGTCTTCTGACTCCAGGCCCAGTGCTCTATCCACTGTATACCACCTAACTTCCCTGTATTTGGAACTATCCTCAAGATAAATGATTCAGTGGATTAAGGCTTAGGTCATTGTCGCATCTGGTTTATAAAAACAAACAACACAACACAAATTTTCCCCATGCCCCATTTCAGCTTGTGATCACAGTCCAGTAATATAAACTATTTTGGAAGGCTAGGCTTAACTGAATCAATTCCTTATGACTATATCTTCTCTGCTCTGAATGTCCTCCCCCTGCTATGGATAAGTAAACTTCCTATTGTTCATTGTTAGATGGATTGTGAGTATCTTATTTTATTCCAGTTTTAGGCCTAACCTATCAGGAGACCATCGTGAGTAGGGCTCAACCCACAAAAATAAATAAAAAGGATATTATTATTTCATAGGAAATGATGAAAGGGATGGTTTTGTAGAGGTCACCATAAGATGTAGAGGTCAAAGGCTTAGGATTGCCCTGGAGGTCCCAAAATACCAACATGCCGGGTCCTGCCAAATAACCTTGCACGGCCCTTCCTCACTTAAATTCAATTCACTTTCAAGTCATGACAACTCCTTCCTGATGTCATGGTCCTCTTTGGGAACAAAGGACAAAAAACATAGCATAGTATTTACATTTATATACCATACCACCTACCCACACACACATACACACACACACAGACACATACCATAATTTTTTTAGCCATTCTCTGACTGATAGGTGCCCTCTCAATTTCCAATTCTTTGCTACCATGAAAAGAATTCCTATACATATTTTGTACATATATGGCCTTTTCTCCTTCCTTTGATCTCTTTGAAACCCATACCCCATACGATAAAACACAGGGCCCTTTACTTCAAGGCAGTTACTTGCCACAAAAGAAGAAGATTGACAGACATTTTCAGAGCATGTAATAGTTAGGTTAAAAAAATCTATAAAAATACTTTTAGAATAGCAAGCCTAAAGTGTTTTTTCCCCTATAGATGGAGTCTATAAAACAGATAAGATCCAAGAGTGGAATCAAAAGGCCTTCTATGAGCAAACTCAACCAAATAAAAGTCAGCAAAACAAAACAAACAAACAAAAAAACTAAACAAATAAGCAGCTGAGTTATTCAAATTTGTTCCAGAAATTGAGGAATTTATGATGGCAATTTAGGATCACATTCTCACCACCAGAAATCACACAAGAATTATCCTTAGGGTGTCCAGAATTAGAGATCAATGTAGACTATTCCAGAAGAAATGATGCAGTCCATCATGGCAGGCTGTAAGTATTTATCATCTATTGGATGTCTGACATGATCTGTGATTAGAACTACCTATCAGAAGCTCTCTATCTTTCATACAGTATCATATGCCAAATCCCAAACTACAAACATGGATCTTTAAATATCTTGAAGAATTTAATCAATAAAAATAATCAGGGGGTTTATTGCAGGCCAAACTGTTGCCCCTAATCACTCAGATAAAACAGATTCTTAAAAAAAAAAACCCAAACCTTAAGAATTATGTTTTGTTTTTTTGTTTGTTTTGTTTTGTTTTGCTTTTTTGACGGCAATTGCCGTCAAACTTGCCCAAGGTCACATGGCTAGGTTTTTGTTTGTATGTGTTAAGTGTCTGAGGCCGGATCCGAACTCAGGTCCTTCTGACTCCAGGGCCAGCGCTCTACTCACTGTGCCACCTAGCCGCCCCAAGAATTATGTTTTAATAGAGGTTGATATAGCAAAATACTCCTGAATTTTTTTTTTTTTAAAGCAATTGGGGTTAAGTAACTTGCTCAAGGTTACACGGCTAGTCATTTGATTTATGTGTGGGTGCTCATTTTCTGAGGCCGGATCTGATCTCGGGTCATCCAAACTCCGAGGCTGGTGCTCTTACTCACTGCGCCACCTAGCCGCCCCTTTTAGGGCAATTGGGGTTAAGTAACTTGCCCAAGGTTACACGGCTAGGTTTTTTGTTTGTGCGGATTAAGTGTCGGAGGCCGGCTCCGAACTCAGGTCCTTCTGATTCCAGGGCCGGCGCTCTATTCACTGTGCCACCTAGCCGCCCCAAGAATTATGTTTTAATAGAGGTTGATATAGCAAAATACTCCTGAATTTTTAAGGTACATGGATTGAAAAACATTCCAAAGATAGAAAACTAGGAAAAGAAACAAAACCTGTGTAGGAACAGGATAAAGAACTTTTGCCGTTTAATCATTTTTCAGTCATATCTGATTCTTCGTGAACCAATTTGGGGTTTTCTTGGAAAAGCCACTAGAGTGGTTTGCCATTTCTTTTACCAGCTCATTTTATAGATGAGGAAATGGAGGCAAACAGGGTTAAGTGACTTGCCCAGGGTCACACAGCTAGTAAGTGTCTGATCAGATTTGAACTGAGATCTTCCTAACTCCAGACCAGGTGCTCTGTCCATAGTGCTGCCTAGCTGCCCCAGAGCAGACTGAAGCTTTTTCTCCAAGAAAGATATCCTTTATTAGCAGGGGTATTTAACTCGGTAACAAAGGGGTCGTATGGTCTGCCTGTATTTGCACCAAAGATGGATGAAGTACAGAGCATTACTATCCCATCTGCTCCTGAAATTGTCCTAAAGCTGCTTTCAGTGAGCTGACTGAAAACAATCTTACATCCAAATTTTTATTTATTTATTTTGAAAAACCTCATTTTGTCCACCTGTGCAACCATAGAACAGTAAAAGAATAATTTCAGGATAACAACTTGTCTTCTTAGGACTGTTTCTATATTCAATTCCATCCAAAAAGATGAGAAAAACAAGATTATTAATTATTCATATTATGATATATTTCTATGTGAGGACAGCTAGGTGGTGCCATAGTGGATAGAGCACTGGGTTTAGAGTCAGGAAGACTCATCTTCCAGAATTCGGATCTGGCCTCACACTTAATAGCTATGTTACCCTGGGCAAGTCACTTAACCTCATTTCCCTCAGTTTCCTCATCTATAAAATGAACTGGAGAAGGAAATGGCAAAGCACTCCAGTATCCCTGCCAAGAAAATCCCAAATGGGGTCACAAAGAGTCAGATGTAACTGAAATGACTGAACAACAACAACAAAAATATTTATATGTTGATAATAATAGCAACAACAAGCAAATTTTATGGAAATATCGTAAGGAGTGGTGGATAGAGTACTAGACTGAACAAACCTGGAATAAAATCCCACCTCTGAAATTTACTCACTTTGTCATCCTGGGTAAGTCATTTAACCAAATTTTATCCCTATTTCCTTCCCTCCCCTCCTAGCTCCCTGAGATGGTAAACAATCAGATATAGGTTATACATGTACAATTAGTTATGTAAAACATTTCCATATTAGTCATTTTGTACAAGAAGACTTAAATAAAAGAAAAAATGAAAGAAAGTAAATGAAAAATAGCATGCTTCGGTCTGTATTCAATCACTATCAGTTCTTCCTCTGGAGGCAGATAGTATGCTTGATCATTAGTTCTTTGAAATTGTCTTGGATCATTGTATTGTGGAGAATAGCTAAGCCATTCACAATTCTTCATTGAACAATATTGCTGTTATTGTGTACAACTTTCTTCTGGTTTTGTTCACTCCATTATGCATCAGTTTATGTAAGTCTTTCCAGGTTTTTCTGAAATCATGCTGCTTGTCATTTCTTATAGAAAATAATATTCCATTACAATTACATTAAACCACAGCTTGTTAGCCATTCTCCAATTGATGGGCATCCCTTTGATTTCCAATTCTTAACCACCACAAAAACAGCTGCTATAAATATTGTTGGTTTTTTGTTTTTGTTTTTGTTTTTTGCTTTTTGGAGGGCAATTGGGGTTAAGTAACTTGCCCAAGGTCACACGGCTAGGTTTTTGTTTCTGTGTGCATTAAGTATCTGAGGTCACATCTGAACTCAGGTCCTTCTGACCCTAGGGCCCACGCTCTACTCACTGCACCACCTAGCTGCCCCATAAGCTGCTATAAATATTTTGAATAAGTCCTTTTCCCTTTTTGAGATGTCTTTAGGATATAGACCTAGCAGTGGTATTGCTGAATCAAAGGGTATGCACAGTTTTATAGCCCTCTGGGTATAGTTCCAAATTGCTCCCCAGAATGGTTGGATCAATTCACAACTGCAATGTTCATTAGTGTCCCAGTTTCCCACATCCTCCCCAACATTCAACATTTTCTTTTCTTTTTTCATCATATTAGCCAATCTGATAGGTGTAAGGTGGGTGCTTTGGAGTTGTTTTCATCTGCATTTCTCTAATCAATAATGATTTGGAGCATTTTTTCACATGACTATAGATAGCTTTGATTTCTTTGTCTGAAAACTGCCTGTTCATAGCCTTTGACCATTTATCAATTGGGGAATGACGTGTATTTTTATTAATGTGAATTTTTTTGAGTAAGCAAGAGGTAATTGTGAAAGATTTTGATCATTAGGAAGATGAACCTGGCAATTATGTAGGACGTGAATTAGAGCTTAGAGGGAGAACTGGTTAGGTTAGGAGATCAGTACAACTCAGATGAGAGGGAATGATGATGACCTGGGCCAGGGTAATAGCACCAAGGAATTGAAAAGATGGAGAAGATGGAAGAGTATTGATGAAGACAGTATTGATAGGACTTGGAAATTCATGAAATTATAGTGCAAGATGGAGAAGAAATTAAAGATGGCTCACATTTGGAGCCTGAGTTAATGAGAAATTGGTGGTGCCATTAATATAAATTGAGAAGTCAAGTGAAGAGGCAGATTTTAGGGGAAGGATGGACTTGATTTTGGATCTATTCAATTTAAAGTGCTTAAGGTACACTGAGGTAGAGATGTCCAGCTCCACATTTCCAGTTGTCCAGATCACAGGAAAAAGGTTCAGACACTGAAACTAGAGGAGAAATTGGGAAAGAAAACAGAGCCCCAAGGTCATATGGGAAAGTGAAGGAAATGGGGGGTGGCAATTAAGGACCCAAGTTGGTATCACCCTCAAACCAGAGCTATCAGTAGTTCTCAAGGGGGAAACCCTAGTCTGCTACTATTGCAACCCACTACATGTGGCCATAATGCCTAGTGTCTTTTTGTCATGAATGTAACAGCCCACAGATTTGAAAGTTTGGTTAATCAGGTGAAGTTGGCCTTACAACTGTGTTTCCTGCCATAACTGTATCTAATTAAATATATTTCCGGAGCTTACGCTTATACTTAATTTTTAAAGAGTTAAAACAACTCCTTGTGAGATTTGTCAGAGTGATTTGGTATCTATTATCTCATACATGGGAACTAAGAATAATTACACCTTCCTTAAGTGGGATTTTTGTTGGTGCTATCTTGTCATGTCCATATTACCAAATAAGTCTCCAAATTAACTCATTTCTATTCCACATCATAATTTTATTAGGCTTTATAATTAATCTTTAACAATTTAACATATTCTCAGTGCCAAATCTGACTTTCCAATTGGGTTTTAACTCAACTCAATTTTAATTCCCTTCCTTTTACTAGCTTTAAAAAAACTATAATAATAATTATTAAAGGATAAAGGATTTAAACGGCAAGGGGAAAATGACAGTGTTCAGGGGAAGAGAATGAGCAAATTACTACTACAAGTGGTCCTTGTGTTTGGTTGCTTTAAAATCAAAAGGCAATGGCACAAGTAAGTGGTGCAGTGGATAGACCACCAGCCCTGGAGGGTGGAGAACCCAAGTTCAAAACCAGTCTCAGACATTTACTAGCTGTGTGATACTGGGCAAATCCCTTGAACCTGACTGCATTTTAAAAAAAAGGAATATGTGAGATCACTTTTATACTAGAAGCAAGAATGACTTGGTCTGTGGGCATTTAGGATCTAGGGCTGGATCCAGACACTGGTGCAGCTAGGCAGTGGCCTTCTAATGGTTTATTGGACTCCCTAGTGGTGTAATAGGAGCACTGAATCTGAAGTGAAGTAATTTTATGTATCTGGGCCTCAGTTTATCTCAATGATAAAATGAAAAAGGATTGAATTAGATGGTCATGGTACAGTGCAAGATCAAAGCAGAGACTGGGGAATCTGGGCTCACATCCCATGGCTGATGCTTACAATCAATTTGACATGACTTCCCTGTGCCTCGGTTGCCCATTTGTAAAATGAAAGAGTTATACTAGATGGGCGGTGACCCTTCCAGCTCTAAATATATATCTGAGGTGCCTTCCAAATCTAGATGCTATACACTGCGACCTTAACCAGGAAAGTGTGCCTCCTTAAAGGTTTAGTCCTACTGTGAGATCAGAGTCCTAGGTGGGGACATGGTGAAGAAGGCAATAAGGATCTCCATTTCAAGAATGCCCTACCTTGAAAGTTAGAGCTGTCCTGCTCTGTCCTTCATGACTCTAGTCTCCACATTGTCAGGCTTGTGGCTTGATGTTATGGTCAGCTGGGATACCCAAACTACAAGGGCAGGGGTCAGCCCAGTAATCTGAAAGGATCACAACAGTGAGCAGACATCACAAGACACTCAAGCCCAAGACCATAGCAGATTTTAAAGTTCTCAAAGCACAAAGCTTTGCACATATTAAGAATTTCACAAATTCTTCATTCATTCATCCAATCCTTAGGCTGACCAATGTAGCCTGGTGGTAGGCAATTAGGGAGGTCTTGGAAGGTTCCAGAGAGTTTTGTGGAACAGTGATAGAAGCTATAGCTTGGAGCAGGGGTCTAGTCTCTAGGAGAACTGGCAAAGATAAAGCTAACTGCTTTAGCTCCAGAGTAACTAAGAAATGGGTCATAGTGCAAAAGGCAAAGATTTGGACATAAAGAAATAAAACACTGAACTAGTTATTAGGATAGAGATAGAAAATAGCAGCTTGTTCATAGTATTTGAGGAAAAATGACTGTTTGCAAGACCCAGAATCCAATTTAGAGAAGGACCCAGCAGCAGGAAAGACTTAATGATATGTTTTTTTTAAATTCCTTTTTTAAAGGTTGGAGTGGCCTTCTGCTTTAAAACGGCATGATTAGATGATTTACCAGGTTTTTGAATACAATGTTGTGTTATATCTAATTTCCCTATAGATGGCAGCATTGAGCAATTCATGTTTTTGTAATTGGCTGGTCACTTGTCCTATGTATACATTTCACTTTTGTAAGCTACAGATTTAATTTGGAACATAATGGTTGGGGAAAATGTATTTAATTGCTTGACAACACTGTAGTAAAATCTACAAAAGCATCTTATTTCCAGATCTGTAAAATACAGAGTAAATGTAGACTCCTATTTCCAGAATTTCTCTCTGTCTCTGTCTTCCACTCTGTCTCCCTCTCCTTCCTCCCCCTCTTCTATCTATATATCCACCTATTTGCATACCAATAGAAAATGTAAGGAATATTGAACTTACATATTTATGTTGAACTTAGCTGTTTTATCTTAAATGAAATGGTTATATAAATGTGCTGAAACCAAATGCTAAAATTTCCATCACTTCTAAAGTTAGCACTCATATGTGAAATGTGCAAATTGAAAGAAATGGTTTCTTATTTGGTAGCTTAAATAATCAATGATTAACCAATAACTCATTATGAAACACATTTACTAGCATGTCTTTTGTTTAGAATGGGATATGGCAAAGCAACCTGTTTTATTATTATTATTATTATTATTAGTGACTTTAAAGATTGGCAAAATCTTGTTTTTGGTGTTTTTTAAAAAAAAATTCATCATTGAGGGAAACTGAAGAAGATAGACTTTATTTTGATCATAGCTTAGAAAAATATGTATGGGCTATAAGTGACTGGCTCAGAGACTGAGAGCTACAATAGACTTTAAAAGGCAGGCATCTCATTTTACAGATGGGAACATTAGAGTCCAAAGTGATTAAGTAATTTACTAAGTGTCACAGATATAGACTGATTCAGCCAGGATTTGCACCTAGGTCCTTTTACTCCAAAGCCATTCCTCTTTCTACCACACTGTTTTGAATCAACTTCACATGACTGTAAGCTCAGAATATTTACAGATTGAATTAAACCCTCCATTTCCTCTTCTGAGGAAAGAGATGCTGCATTACTATGACCTTATTTTCGTTACAGGAGTATTATCTCACTTTAAAAACAATACACAAAAA
The DNA here is from genome assembly GCA_011680675.1 of Gymnobelideus leadbeateri. Classification (NCBI taxonomy): domain Eukaryota; kingdom Metazoa; phylum Chordata; class Mammalia; order Diprotodontia; family Petauridae; genus Gymnobelideus; species Gymnobelideus leadbeateri. Next base: position 496,739 of record WOXC01005556.1, on the reverse strand, counting down.
GCAGGTCTGAATGATTGTTACTTTGGGCATTCTAATCGGACCTAAAATTACCACTGCCTCCCTCCCTCTTCAGTCTTACCTGGACTACATTATCATACTATCAAAAACACCCCTTTTATTCTCAGAAGCGTGTCGGACAGGCATTCTTTGCAACTTGCCTAGATGAAGACTTTCCCAATAACCTCCCCTCCCCAATTCCACAATCCAGCAGCCCTGAGAATCTATTCAACTGCAGTCTTACTGCTGTGTGTGTGTGTGTGTGTGTGTGTGTGTGTGTGTGTGTGTATTTCACCCTTTAAAAAATATCTCCTATTTATAGTCTTGCTGATGTGGGCACGTGTTACCACGCTGTGGCGGGTGTGTTTGTGTGTGTGTATGTTGTGTTGCACGCTGCGGATAATAGAGTTTAGATAAGACAGAGGGCTGGGAGGAGAGGGAAGGGGAGAGGAGAGGAAGGGGAGGACACGAGTCGCCAGATTTGAGCTGCCACACTGCAGATTCACAGTCCCCCAGTTTATAAATAACACACCACTGAATGGCGTCTACCTCTTTTTTTTATTATTACTATGCATTGCAACCTACCTTGGAAGCCTCCTCCTTTCTCCCCACCTCCCCACCCTGCGGTGTATTGAAGGACAAGCAACACCACCAATCAGCAGACTTCCCAAAGCAGAAGCCCCATGTGTTTAGGGAAGGCTTCCTACTTGCAAAAGGGTTTTTGGGTTGTTTTTTTTTTTTTTTAATCTCTCTATCCCACCCCCACCCCCCCACCTTTAGCTACTGAGCATGCTCAGCTCCTCGGCTGGAGTCCTAGTGGAGATGCAGTGTGAAGCATCCCATGTTTCAGGAAAGCTTGAGTGAGAGGAGGGACCAGTGCAGATCAATACTAGGGCTGGAACTTCCAAAGGACTGCAGGAGAGTGCAGTGATGGGTGGGGTGGGGTGGGGTAGGGGGAAAGAGGACGAATCAGTCAGGCTTTGCTTTCCATTTTGCCCTTTATCAATGGGCCCTCATTTATTTCTATCTGCTCCTTCAGGTGAACGTGGGTGGGCAGGGGCTACATTCTGTTTGTAGGTCAGCTTAAGGAAAAACCATTCTGGGGCACATTAACTTGTGATAAGGCAGAAGGTAAACACCCCGGAGAAGGTAAACAGCTACGACAGGGCTGTCTGGACAAGTACAGCTCCTGACCTCGGCTTATGACAGACAGTGGTAGTAATGAGTTTGTAATCATCCATAATCTTTCTTCCCATTTCCCCTGTGATTAAGGGCACACGTTTATTACATGGCTTCCTGGTGTTATGGTTGCGCAGCATCAGCGGCTGCAGGGCTGAATTCTTCCTTTTGGCTATTCATTAACTGGACTATATACCAGGATTGAACCTTTCATGTTGGCCTAATTAAGTCTATGCTAACAGGCGGTCCCTTTACTTGCCTTAAAAAAAAAAGAGAGAGAGAGAGAGACCCACTCACTGCAGTATGACCAATGAACGGCACATCAAACTTTCTTTGGAGACCCTCACCATCTGTGTCTGCCTATCATTTTGGCTACGAGGAGGAGAGAGGGAGAAATTGTATAAGACCCAAGGGAAGAAAGCAAGTAATTGTTATCCTCACCTGTTCCCCACACTCAGATCATAGGATCACAGATTAAGCTGGAAAGGACCTTAGAGATAATTTATTCCAAGGGTTCCTAACCTGGGCTCTTCGAGCTTGGTTTACAATTTTTTTTGGGGGAAGAATATCTATATTTTGATATAATTGGTTTCTTTTGTAACCTTGTGTATTTTTTTCCATTTAAAAACATGGTTCTGAGACTTCACCAGAGTGCCAAAGGGGTCCACGTTCTCCAAATTCACATCCAGCGCCCTTCCCACACCTACAAACCCACCGTGAAATGTGAAATGGCTGATCTTACCGGACCACTTGTTATTGGTATGCCTTTCCTCCCTCCCTCTCCCCGATCCTGAGGGAGACTGAGCTTCTTTTTAAAGCGTCACCGCCAAAGCCCCCCCTCTTTGGTACCGCATGCACCATCCATACCCCTTCGCATTGCATCCGCCCCGGACCTGCATACAGAATAGGCTGCAGTATGTCTCCTAAAAACCTGGCCATTAAAAAGCACACACACAAAAAAAAAACCCACCGAAAACAAACAACGCTTCCCTTGAAAATCAAAGCCTCCTTTTAATACCCCCAGTGTGTGTGAAGATCCGCAGAGATAATAATAATAGCTCACATTTATATAGCGCTTACTACGTGCCCGTCACTGAGCTGTCTTGCGGTTATCATCTCATTTGAGATAAAAGAGGTAGGTAAGAGAGCAATTAGTCACTCAATAAACCTTAACGAAGCGCCTACTGTGTGCCTGACACCCTGCTTAGTGCTCTACTGGTATCTCATTTGAGATGAGAATGAACTGTCAGTCACTCAATAAACATGAATAAAGCTTTACTAAGTGCCTGACGCAGTGCTTAGTGCTTTACTGGTAGGATCTCATTTGAGATAAGAGACTTAACTGTTTAATAAACATTTAAGAAGCACCTACTGTGTGCGAGACTTGAGGAGAAACAGGCTAGCAGCTGTCTCCAGCTCCCTGGTTATCGGTGGGGGGGGGGGGTCTAGCCCTTGTTCCCCTCCCCCCCAGTTTTCCAGCCCTCGTTCCCGCGCGGCGGGGGTCGTGAGGTGGACCTCCGCCCCACCGCAGGACCACTCCCCTCCTTTCGGCCTCCTACGGGGTCAAAGCTGAAATAAACAAACAAGCCTGGCCGGAGCCGGGCATGCTCAGTTGGGCCATGGCAGGTTCGGGTCGGCGGAGTCAGAGGCGTTATTCGGGGTGTGCACTCCCGGGCCGAGCCGCCGCTCCGGGGCGCTGCCTGAGCGCGGCGTGGGGAGGGGGAGGAGCAGGGGAGGGGGAGGGGAGGAGGAGGGCGGGCGCGGGTCGGATCGGAATGTAGCAACCTCGGCTGGAGCCTCTCGGCGGCGGCGGTGGCAGCTCCCTCCGTCACGTGTCGCGGTCCTGGGAGGGAGACGCGGCGGCGGCAGAGGCAGGGGGGCCCCAGCGCAGGCGGGCCCCGACGCTTGTTTGGGTTCTGCAACTCTCGGAGGAGGAGGAGGAGGAGGAAGGAGGAGGGAGGAGGGACTGCCCCGGCTCCTCCCTCTCGGGGAGAAGGCGACTCAGCCTAGGACTCCTGTCCCCAGGCTCCCCCAGCTGCCTGCCAGCCCTGGGGGCCGATCGGAGCGGGAGCCCCATCCTCCGGCCCGGCTGGTCTCGCGTGCAGATGGCCCTTTCTCCTCGAGTGCATGGGGCTGGCCCCGGGAGTCCGCGCGGGCGGCGGCAGCAAGAGCGGCGGCGGCGGCAGCCCCGCGGTCGGCTCTGAGATCCGATCCCGGTATTTCTGGGGAGAGGAGGAGGAGTGGGGGGTGGGGCCGCTGGTGGTGAGGCTCCGGCTGCTGCTGGTGGCGGCGGTGGGAGGGTGAGGGTGGGAGGAGAGGGAGGAGAAGAAGGAAGAGGAGGGGGAAAGGGAGGAGGAGGAGGAGGAGGAGGGAGAGCCCAGTGCAACGTTGGGACTTGGCAACACGCCTCCCCCGGCCCAAGGATATTTAATTTGCCTCGGGAATCGCGGCTTCCAGTGGAGGACTCAGAAATCAGAGGAGTGTGTGCAGGAGAGGGAGAGACCAAGAGAAAGGGGAAAAGCAGGGACCCCCCTCCCCTTTCCAGCCCCCCAGCTCCTCCTCCCTGTGCAGGAATCCAGCCCATGCAATGAAAGATGCATCTTTGCTTCCCAGCGGCGGCTGAGAGGAGACTTTGCTCTCTATGGATTGGGACTGGCCTCGTCCAGGACTGATTTTCACCCCCAAGGGCATGAAACACCCATAAACTCTCTCGCTGGGGATCCTGACTTCTCCAGCAGCTGCTTTTCTTCCGAGCTCCAACGGGGGAGAAGAATCAAAAAGAGATTTGGATCAAGGACAAGGGGGAGGTTGTATTTTTTTTTTAATACCGTTTCCCCCTCTCTCCTCGGGCTGACTTGTTTGCATGTGCTGTGTTTGGGGGAGGTGCCCGCTCTCCCACCCACCCGCTTGTATTTCTGCCCACCCCTCGTTCCTTGCTCGGTGGCTGGGGCACCAGCAGCAGCGGCAGCATGGCGAGCCCACCGGAGGGGGACGGCTGCTTCTCCGACGTGCGGAAGGTGGGCTACCTCCGCAAACCCAAAAGCATGCACAAACGCTTCTTCGTCCTGCGGGCAGCCAGTGAGGCCGGGGGTCCTGCCCGCCTGGAGTACTATGAGAATGAGAAGAAGTGGAGGCACAAATCTGGTGCCCCCAAGCGCTCAATCCCGCTGGAGAGCTGTTTCAACATCAACAAGCGGGCTGACTCCAAAAACAAACACCTGGTAGCCCTCTACACCCGGGACGAGCATTTTGCCATTGCCGCGGACAGCGAGTCCGAGCAGGAGAGCTGGTACCAGGCACTCCTGCAGCTTCACAACCGGGCCAAGGGGCATCACTTGCACCATTCCCACCACGAGGCTGCAGCTTTTGGAGTGGGAGGAGGAGGGAGCTGCAGCGGCAGCTCTGGCCTGGGAGAAGGGGGTGAGGACAGTAGCTATGGTGAAATGGCCCCAGGACCAGCTTTCAAGGAGGTCTGGCAAGTGATCCTGAAGCCCAAGGGTTTGGGGCAGACAAAGAACCTGATTGGCATCTACCGGCTCTGCCTGACCAGTAAGACGATCAGCTTTGTGAAGCTAAACTCTGAGGCAGCAGCAGTGGTCCTCCAACTCATGAACATTCGCAGGTGTGGTCACTCGGAAAACTTCTTTTTTATTGAGGTGGGGCGCTCTGCAGTGACTGGGCCTGGGGAGTTCTGGATGCAAGTGGACGACTCTGTGGTTGCACAGAATATGCACGAGACGATCCTGGAAGCCATGAGGGCCATGAGTGAGGAGTTTCGGCCTCGCAGCAAGAGCCAGTCCTCCTCCAACTGCTCCAACCCCATCAGTGTACCTCTGCGCAGGCATCACCTCAATAACCCGCCCCCCAGCCAGGTGGGGCTCACCCGGAGATCCCGCACTGAGAGCGTCACGGCCACATCCCCTGCCAGCGTAGTAGGGGGGAAGCCCTGTTCTTTCCGTGTCCGGGCCTCCAGTGATGGAGAAGGTACCATGTCCCGGCCAGCTTCAGTGGATGGGAGCCCTGTGAGCCCCAGTACCAACCGGACCCATTCTCACCGGCATCGGGGCAGCTCCCGCTTGCACCCACCCCTCAACCACAGCCGTTCCATCCCAATGCCCTCCTCTCGATGCTCTCCTTCAGCCACGAGTCCAGTCAGCTTGTCCTCTAGCAGCACCAGTGGCCACGGGTCAACGTCAGACTGCCTCTTCCCTAGGAGGTCTAGTGCATCAGTATCTGGCTCGCCCAGTGATGGGGGCTTCATCTCTTCTGATGAGTATGGCTCTAGCCCTTGTGACTTCCGAAGTTCCTTCCGCAGTGTCACCCCAGATTCCCTGGGTCATACCCCACCAGCTAGGGGCGAAGAAGAGCTGAGCAACTATATCTGCATGGGAGGCAAAAACACGCCTAACCTGACAGCCCCCAATGGCCACTACAACCTGCCCAGAAGTGGCAATGGGCACCGGTACACCCCGGGAGCTGGCCCAAGCCCTGCTACAGTGGGAGACGAGGCCACCACTGCTGCGGAGCTGGAGAAGAGTTTCCGCAAGAGAACGCACTCAGCAGGTACTTCTCCTACCATCTCCCACCAGAAGACCCCTTCACAGTCCTCGGTGGCATCCATTGAGGAGTACACAGAAATGATGCCTTCCTACCCGCCCTGTTCAGCAGCTGGCAGTGGGAACCGGGTGCAAGCTTACCGGCACTCAGCCTTTGTGCCCACCCACTCCTACCCTGAGGAGTGTCTGGAGATCCATCCATTAGAGGAACGAGGTGGCCACCATCACCGGGGGGACGCTCCGGTGCTCCACACAGATGACGGCTACATGCCCATGTCTCCCGGGGTGGCCCCTGTCCCCAGTGGCCGAAAGAGTGGTGGGGATTACATGCCCATGAGCCCCAAGAGTGTGTCTGCCCCGCAGCAGATCATTAACCCTAGCCGGCGTCATTCCCAGAGGGTGGACCCCAATGGGTACATGATGATGTCCCCCAGCGGCAGCTGTTCCCCCGACAGTGCTGGGGGATCCGGCAGCAGCAATGTGGCCACTTCTGGCAGCAGCTATGGCAAGTTATGGACAAATGGGGTTGGTGGCCACCACCACCATCACCATGCTCACCCAAAGCTCTCTGTGGAGAGCAGTGATGGGAAGCTGCCTTGCAGTAGTGATTATATCAACATGTCCCCAGCAGGGGACTCTGCTACCAGCAGTCCCTCTGACTGCTACTATGGCCCAGAAGACCCACAGAACAAGGCCATCTACTCCTACTACTCTTTGCCAAGGTCCTTCAAACACACTCAGCAGCAGCAGCAGCAGCAACAGCAGCAGCAGCAGCAGCGCCGAGGGGAGCCTGAAGACAGTGCCAGGCAGCCTCACCTGCGCCTCTCGGTCAGCTCCGGCCGCCTCCTCTATGGCACGGCTGCAGAGGACTCGTCCTCTTCCGCTAGCAGTGACAGCCTGGGAGGAGGTTCCCAGGAAGGGGCACACGGCCATCACCACCATCAGCCCCTGCAGCAGCACCTGCCTCGGAAAGTGGATATGGTTGCACAGACCAAGAACCGCCTAACTCGGCCCACGAGGCTGTCTCTGGATGGCCCCAAGGCCAGCACCTTACCTAGAGCCCGGGAGCAGCCTCTTCTCCCTCCAGAGCCCAAGAGCCCAGGAGAATACGTGAATATTGAGTTTGTCGGTGACCAGCCGGGCTACTCCCATGGCTCAGCAGTCTCTCTCTGCTCTCCCACAGTCAGGTGTCCATCCCAGCGACAGCCAGCCCCCAGAGAAGACGAGACTGGATCTGAGGAGTATATGAACATGGACTTGAGGCCTCCTCGGAGGCCTGCCTGTCAAGAGAGCTTTGTGGCAAAGGCTGGAAGAGCGTGCCCCCTGCCCACTGGGGTGGGTGGTGTGTGTAGGCCCAGCCGAGTGATGCCAAACAGCCAGGATTACGTGACCATGCAGGTGGGTGGGCCCTGTCCAGGCTGTGCAGATGCTTCCCTCAGCTATGTGGTTATGCAAACAAGCAGGGCTTCAGAAGAGTCCAGCGTCCCAGCGGCTGCAGCTACTGCCCCTTCCCCCTCTTTTACAGCCACCTCTCCCTCTCTCCCCCAGCACCAAGGACAGGCAGAGCTGGCTAGCCGCCCATCCCTGTTAGGAGGTCCAAAGGGACCTGGAGGGATTAGCGCCTTTACCCGGGTGAACCTGAGTCCCAGCCGCAACCAGAGTGCCAAAGTGATCCGGGCTGACCCCCAAGGGTGCCGGAGGCGCCACAGCTCAGAGACCTTTTCCTCTACTCCTAGTGCTGCCCGGGGCAGTAACGTTGCAGTGCCCTTTGGGGCGGCTGGTGCAGGTGGCTCTGGGGCTAATGGCAGCAGTGAAGATGTTAAACGCCACAGTTCTGCCTCCTTTGAAAATGTCTGGCTAAAGCCTGGGGATCTAGGGGGCCCACCCAGCAGGAAGGAGACATCCCAGACGAGTGGGGGTGCAGCAGGTTTAGAGAATGGACTCAACTATATCGACCTGGATTTGGTCAAGGATTTTAATCACCGACCCCAGGAGTGTCCCCCTCTGCTGCAGCCTTCTCATCAGCCGCGTGGCAGTGGTGCAGCCGGTGGGAACAGCTGCTCCAGTGAGGATCTAAGCGCCTATGCTAGCATTAACTTTCAGAAGCAGCCTGAGGACCTTCCATAGCTCCTCCTGAAAAATCACAGCAGGTGAGTTCCCCAGTGAGAAAGGCCAGCTGCAGAAACTTGGCCTCCATTGCTGACTCCCTCCCTCTCTCTCTGCCTTTCCCCATCTTGCAGGGCCTGCCCAGGGATCAGAAGGACACACACACCACACATACACATGCACACACACACCACACACATGCACATACACACACCATACACATGCACATACAGACACACACACACAAACATCACCCAGTTATCTACAGGCAAAGCTTGGCACCTGGCAGACTTCAAAACTGCATTAGGAAAACCACTGTCATTGTCTTGTCAGAATAGGTAGGAGACACACTTAAGTATCACTGGCTACTGTGCCACAAACAGGTTTCTGGGTCTATAGATGTCTATGCAAATATATAGCATATTAGTGAATATGTATATTCATGTGTAAGCACGTGGATGTATACACATACCATTTCTATGGTTTGTGTAAGAGAAAGAAGCCTAGTCTGTTCTTGTTAGTCATTGCAACAGTATTTAAGAAGAAAAACAAAACAAAGCAAAAAATCAACTAAGTGACCCCCAGGGTTGGGGTGGGTAGGGTGGAAATCTTGCTACAAAATAATATTTACTTGAGTTTTAAAGAAGTGGCTAACACTCCTTCTGAGGTTGGTTTAACTCAAATTTAAGGTTGCCTTGTCAATTTGGGACTTTGGGTCTGTTATTTCAGAAAGCTAAGGCGTCATAAACAGAAATGGGAAGCCATATTCAAAATGCCCTTAAAAGATTTCATCACTGAATTCTAATCTAGCTTTAAAAAAATATTAAGAATGAAGTAATAATGGGTAAAGAAATAAGATCTCTCTTTGTTCCTGAATCAATATTCCGACAATATTATTCACACGTAGACACATCATCTCTTAGGCATGACTGTTTTTCAGACAGGATATGCAGTAATCCTCTGCATACAACTGGGACCCATTATTAGTGAAGAATTATGGAGGTTCATTACAGTGTGTCTGTATTACAGTAGTCTGCTTTTGGAAATGTCTCTGCTGAGGCTGAAATATCTGTTGGGGGCTACTGTCCAGCATATTTAAAATTATTTAAGTTATTTCTGTTTGTGATGTTTAAAAGGAGTTTTTTTTTTCGTAAAGAGCACGAATGAACTATATTAATGCTATCCTCTGTATAATTCCATTTGCTGTTGATTTCTAAGCTTGAGAATAGACATTTCAATACTAAATGACACAGTTGCTGTTAACTCCCCTTTCCTTCCATGTAGCATGTTGCCTGACTGGTGGTCATAGCCATGGGTTGTACTGTGGAGTACTTTTGTACATATTATGATGAGTTGGCTACTAAGAAGTCTCCACCATTTGGAAACAATTTATTCTAGTGAACTAGTTATCTTGTGATTCTTTTTTATTCCTGGTTCGAAGATGAGCTTTTTTCCCTTTAAGTGTTTGCTTTCTTAAGTGTGTGTATTCATTCATAAAATATTGATTTTTGTATTGACCTTTCAGGCAAGTCAGTTAATTTCTATAGGGACAGTTTCCTTGATTCCAGTGGCTTTAAATGTTTGACCCATATCAGTCATTGTTTTGTCTAAGGTACATGAAAACATACTGACAAAAAGGCAATGACATCAAATCTAGTTTAAATTCTGGGATGCGTCAGCAGAATGATGTTTACTTGTTTATCTTTAGTGTGTTTGCTTGACCTAGATGGGCACTGGTGTGTTGGGTGTAAATATTTGGAATTAAATTTATCAATGAAGAACTGTCTTGTTTCTTTGAATTTAGATTCCTTGGAGTATGAATCACTAGTAGAGTAGACAGAAGTTAAAAAAAATGTTGTTTCATCATATTTATTCATAGCTGCTCCATAATTGGGCCAAGAAAGTGGATTTTTAGTAATATTCTTCCCAAAGAGAAATGTGCTCACCTCAGGTGGAAAGGATTACCCCAAGTCGATTCATTCATAAAAATATTGCTGTTTTGCCTTAAAGGCAAGTCTGTTAATTTCTGTTGTGACCCTTCCTTTACTTCCCAGTGGAGGAGATATTCTTGTTAAAATTGGCATTCATGTCTTTTCAGGAAAAATAATACTCTGGGATAATCAAACCCTAAGAATTACAGAATAAGGGGTGTATGGGGGGGATAATTCCCCAGTATTTATTAGGGAGATGGAAATGTGGGCCATATGCCTCTGTGTGGATTGGACATTCTAGAGGCTGGTGTGAATAGTGGGCTATCAAAACAAAATTGGGGCACATTTTCTTCAGTAGTGCCTTCTTTGGGCCTGTTTTCTGTTGTTCAGTTAAGAGATGTTTTGCTTGTCATGATACAAACATCAGTCATCAGTCGTATCAGTCATCTGCCAGACTGCAGCTAAGTTTTGCATTTGTGAAAAGCTCCTTGTAACTTCTGGGCATGTATTTTGTTTTCACTCATGTGGGGCTGTAGGTAGGATACAGGGCAGCATGGAGTTGAGGGAGGCCTAAGGTGCTAGTTAACTGCTTCCTTTGGTTTTATTTCCTCTTTCATTCTGTATCTCTTTTCAACTTCTCACCTTCTCTTTCTTTCTCACTTCCACTTTCCCCCCAAACCTCCTTCTTCCCTCCGTCTCCCCTTACCTCTGGGTTCCTTGCCTTTTCTGCCATGCTCGGTTTCCCCTTTCTAGACTCCTCATTTCCTTGATTCATTTCAGCAAATAAAAAGTACTTGGCAACTCACTAGGCATAGAGGGTGCAAAAACAAAAAATGAAAAACATTTCCTGCTTACGGAGATGTTACAGTCAGCCTAGTAGAGAGCTAGAGACCACTCAGATTAACACAAGTTAGGCTATGACAAATGTTTAAGACAGGTCAGAGAGAACCAGCCATTGGGAGAGGAAGGAACACTCTTGTTTTAGGAAAGGGGGAGGAGAAGTGTGTGTGGCTTATACTCCTGTGTCCAGGCCTTTGTTTAACATTGACCCCCCACCTCCACCCCCAGCTACCAGACTTCCCAGGCAGTTGTTGGTCCTAGCTGATCACTCTCTGCAGCCTGCAGGAGGAGGAGTTGGGAACTCAGCTAGGCAGGGAAAGAGGAATGGGTGTGGATTGGAGTGGAGGAAAACCGAAAATCTGGGGAACCTGGGAATCTCTGTTTTAGGGGTTAGACCTGGGGATTCCGCTAGCCTTTGCATTGAGTTGGCCATGGCTAGCTGGCCAACTCTGACTCTAAGCCTTTTTTAATTTTGGAAAGAGTGGCCAGACCACAGTAGGGCTCTCTGTCCCCCAACCCCATCCCCATCCTACCCTCTACCTCCATTTGTGGGAAAGCCACGTGGATTCCTGTTTTGTCCTCTCCCTTTTTCCTTTTTGTCCTTTGTTTTGGTTTAGGGCGCTACCTTTTATTCCTTTTTGATTTAAGGTGCTATCCCATATGCCCTCGACTTTTCCTGGGGGATCTTCCCCCACACCCCACCTTCTTGCTCTCCTCCCTTTCTCTTGATCCCCAGCTTTAGTGTTCACCCCTATCCTCAGGGCACCCCAATGTCTGCCCCCATTTCAGGGCACCCTGCCTGTCTTGCTACCTAGCTAGGTTTTTCTGCCGGGCGCCTGGCCACCTTTCACAGTGGTAGGTGTAGCAGGGACAGCCCCTGGGGGCCAGGCTGGAGGGGCGGGGAGGTGGAGACACGCATAAGGGTGGCAGCTGAGTGCATTGTGGCTCGGGCGGGCACAGTGGCCCTGGCATCTGGCACAGGCTGTGAAGGCTGGCAGGGGCGGGGCAAGGACTGGCAGTGGTGACTTGGGGTGGGGAGGGGGCTGCGGGGGCGGAGGCAGGGCTGCAGCTGGGGTTCTGCTGCTGCCTTTCCTCTGGCTTTGGCCAGCCCAGGCTCCTTCCCCAGGGGTGCCCCCCAGTGGCCTCGGCGGTTGGCCAGGCAGTGCCAGTCTGCATCCAGCTAGCATGCTGATTTAAATATTGAGCTCCCTCTTCTTCCTCCCCCCTCCTCCTTTTTACAAGCCCCTTCTTATTTTTGAATCTACACCAGGTTGTGACCTCGGGAAGGAGAATAGATCAGACCAGCCCCATGGTGGGCTGGAAGCAGCCTTTTTGTTTTAAGAACCTCCCCCTCCCCAGATGTTCCCCCTCCCCTTTTTTATTTGGTACCCTCAGTGCCTAGCACAGTTACTGGCACGTAGTGGGCACTTAAATCCTTGTTGTTGTTATTGCTGCTATTGCTAAAGATAAGGAACCAGTGCCTGGACTATTTTCCTAACCAGCCTCATCTTTTACTGTGAGTGATGACTTCCTCCTTTTCCCTTGCTTGGAGGTCTCCTAACTCCACGTGCTGGGGAAATTACATCCAGGGCTGGGCTGGCAGTTTCCAAGGGATTCTTGGGTTTAAATCTTACTAATGAAAAAGAAAAACTACAATAAGAGAAATGCAGATACAATAATTTGGGCCTTTTGTGACATTTTCCTATAGTGACTCACCCTTCAGAAAGCCAGCATCTCATTCCAAAAGTTAAAAAAAAATTCCTAACCAGTAAACTGTATGAATTCAGGGAACTTAAGGGGTAATGGCTAGGTGTTCAGGACTGACAGAAGAAGAAAATAATGCTTTAATATTTTTTAGGTCATTATAAAATTTAAATCAATCTAACATACTTTGTAGTGAATAACATAAGACAAGAGAATTCAGTTTTGAAAGTTGGTTACTTTTTATTGCATATCCATCTCAATTACATACATAATGTGAAATATAGACACAAATTACATATGTATATAAATTATATATCTAATGTGGAATTAGATTTGCCATCTTTATGTATGTTTAGAGTTCCTCCTCTCTTAAAAGAAAAGAATAAAAAGAGGGGGATGGTGGGAAGAAACACCTTTCCTCTGGACTGACTTGTATGGCTTTTGTTCTCCTACTGGCTTCAACCAGCTCAGCCCAAAGTTCTCCTCCTGCACTGAATCATATGTCCTGAAGGCAGTGCTTTTCCTTGGGTGCTGATTGAAACGTCACAGGGGAACAGTGGATGATTTGGCATGCTATATTAAAAAAATGTTTTGTCCTAGAGCAACTTCCAAGCAGAATGTGAAGTTCTTTGACTTCAACATAACGTTAATATCAGAGTTCAACTCACTCTCAAACTACCATTCTGACCCTGTTCAGACTAATTCTTAAGGCTTAAAAATAAAATCCATAAACTGACAATTCTTTAACTTCTCAACCTCTGTCCCAAAACTGTTTTTTTTAATATTACATTCTACTTTTGGATGAATAGTTTGGAACTCCTGCCGCTGTTATTGTCCAAAGAATAAATAAATGCTGTCCATGGTATTGACTTTAAAAGCCAGGACTTGCAAATTTCTCTTTGTAGATCAATCCTCTTAGGCAGGTCCTAGAATAAGACCCCTGCTCTCAGAAGGCAACTACTTGTATTTCTTTACTGGGTCAGATTTTAAAACGTGTATGTATAAAAGATATTATGTGTTTGTGGTTTGTGTTGTCCTAGTGGACATCAAAAAGGTCTTAGGATAGACAGTTATCGGTTTTTGGGGTATGGCTATTTTATTACCCAGTCATAGATGCTGAAGGAACATACTCAGTATGATTCCAAGTTGACCCCAGTAGGCTAAGGAATATTTAGGTACCTTTCATGTTTGCAAAGATATTGTCCAGATTCCACCAGGTAAACTTTTGGACTGGTCTAACTTTCACTGACCCTGATATGACTAGATTGGACTGCCTGAAAACTCTCCAGACTGAATTGGATCCTTCCATTCTGTCCACCAGAGAAGACATCTAGTCTGCTCGTCATGGGGCTACTGGTGGTGCCTTGGATGGTACCACATAGAATGTGCCACATTTCAACCATTGTGCAGCTGTGAATGTACTTTATCATGAATAATCATGATATTCAGCTTATTCTTGCACTATCCTAGTGTCCACAAGACTTTAGCTAGACATTTAGGCAAGAAGAAAGCATCTGAAAAGCTTATTTAAAAGGTAGAGAAGAGCTTTGCTTTTGCATCTATATTGTTCAGTTGTGTCCAACTCTCTGTAACCTCATTTGGAGTTTTCTTGACAAAGATACCAGAGTGGTTTGCCATTTCCTTCTCTAACTCATTTGCAGATAAGGAAACTGAGGCAAGCAGAGTTAAGTGACTTGACCAAGGTCACACAACTAGTAAGTGTCTGGAGGTTGAATCTGGACTAATGTATTCCTGATGCTCTATCTAGTGTACCAGCTAGCTGCCTTTACTGTGCTTTTCCGCTTTTACTTCTGAATGATTTGGTGACTTGATAGGCAGGCAGCCTTAGAGCCTGGAAGAACTGACTTTGACACATATCTTTGACACGTGCTTGCTGTGTGACCTTGGGCTGTTCTTCATGCGCCAAGAGTACCCACATGGCCTCACTACATTAGGGTTAGTGTGTCCAGCTGTGACTTATCAGACCAATTTGAGCTAAGAAGGCTCTACCACAGGTTGGGCTTAAATCGTCAAATGTCTATATGGGCAAACTCCTGTAAGTTGCAGAAAAGATGTAGAGTTAGTAGAGGGAATTTCTAATTTGGAAGCTCGTGATATTGGTTGAATCATAGGTTCAAGTCCCTATCTCTGTTGTGAAATCCTATGCTTTGATTTTTCCTGTTTAGGCATATGTAAAAGATTTGAACATTTCTTTGGGACAGCTAAATTAGTTTGGTCTCAAATTTTCTTCCTTAGGTTTTCTGAGCAGTTTACATTGAATTATGTATGCTGTTTCCAGTTTTCTCCTGAGGATTGAGTTTTTGCTGTATTCTGGAACTCTAAGCTTTCTCTACTTACTACCTTGCAGATTTCATAAATCATTAGAATAGTCCATTGACTTTTTTCATTCATTGCTTCATTGATTTAGCCTTTTCCAATCCTTCTCTAACTGTGGTGGTTATCAGATAAATTTCTTAGCTCTATAATATATAAATGTTACCTTTTCAGCTTTAATGGTAATTCAGTATAATGGCACTCTTAACAATCTGAAAAAGTGTCACTGTCCTCCTCACCATTTCTGTCTGCCCTTCAGGAAGTGAAATATTGTTTGAAGTTGTGGTTTATTTTTCTGCTTTATAGGATTTTTGGTAATTGCATTCAAAAGAGGCATTCTGTTACAATAACTACTAGAGGTCAGTGATTTCTATAAATGGTCTCATGAAAAAATAAAGGTATTATAAATTGTTTTTTGATAAAGATATTTTGTTTTTTGAAATAATAAGTATTATCCTTCTTCTAGTTATATAAAGTTTCAGTATCTTTTGATTCATAGATATGCCCAGTTTTGAGAAACAGTCCCTACTAACTTCATTTTTTCCATTTTGTATTCAGATAAACTATGAAGGAGAAAGCACTTTTGATTTATCTTTATTGACTTCTGTTTAATACTGGGCAGTGGATAATGCACCAGGCCTGGAGTTAGAAAAACCTGTTCAAATACAGCCTAGACATTTACTAGCTGTGTGACTAGTCAAGTCACCTGACTCTGTTTGCCTCAGTTTCCTCATGTGTCAAATGAACTGGAGAAGGAAATGGCAAACCTCTCCAGTATCTTTGCCAAGAAAACCCCCAAATGGGGTCACAAAGAGTCAGACGTAGCTGAACAACAACAACAACAACAATTTTAATATTATTAAAATCTCTACTAATGAGGCAGCATGAGTTGGCTATAGAGTCACGAAGACCCAGATTCAAATCCTGTAAATCCTGGGATACATAAATAGTTATATAGCCATTCCAAGGTAATTAACTTCTCAGTCCTAGAGTCAAGATTATAATTTACAGATGAGTTGTCAGTCTATATTAATGAATATATTTACTATAGCAGGAGATGCCCAAATAATAAAAATCATAGTTTGAGAAAATTATACAGAACTATTTTTGTAGGTCAAAGAGGAGTCGGCTTGTTATAGTTACCACCTCTTTCCTTTTCCTTTCTTCTATAGAACAGAAGCCACTTGAGGGTAGATACTCTTTCATTTATGTCTTTCTACCTCCAGGGACTAGCATAGCTCTTGGCCGAATGTAAGCAATGAGTAAATATTTTTTGATTGATCATTCATGTAGAGATGATTTCATTTGTCCTCAGCTTAATTCACAAAGATAGGAAGACTTTTTATGTAACATGCCTAAGTTAATTTGAGTTTGTCAGAAAAAATGATAGCTTTCATAGGGTCTATACTGTGCTCTATCTCTTAAAAAATCTATATTTTTTGTTAGATAAATACATTATGTGCTTGTTATTGAGTCATTTAAAAATAACATAGTTTGAAATGGTTAAATTAAATGGACCTACAAAAGGGTTTTTTATCTCATTTTCTGTTTTTAATTTAAGGTGATATTTGCAATACCAAAGCCCTGTCCCTGTATCCATGGGTGCATCTAGCTAAGACTGTCATCCATCAGAGGATGAGTCCTTCTTTTTGATGTTCTATCTTCAGTGTCTTACTCTATTGCACCAAACGGTTTCATTAATGTATTAGTATGTGCTGAGATGCCTTAGTAAATAATAAATTGTTTAGATCTGTTTATTGTTAGTATGGGAAGTGAACCTAAAAGGTTATAAGCTGTAGTGAGTAAAAGAGTCTTTCATCAACTCACCATTTGTTTTGTTCTGTTAACTCAAAGGCATTGATGGGCATCCTCTGATCTTCTTTGACACATCTGGGTCACACTGTTGAAGCATCACTTAATCCTAAGTAGCTGCTAGTTGTGTTGTCTGGATTGGAGTGATCAAAGCGGTGCTTGCTGTTCTCATTGTTTTCACTTAAATATTTTTAAAACACATCTTTTGTAGTGGGCATTTTCTGCAATGCACCAGAATTCGGACTTTTGACTTTCAGGTAGTGTAAAACCTTGCACTGTCCTTCAAGGATCTTAGATTCAGAACTGGAAAGGACCTTAAAGGTCCAACACAAATAGAATAGGGTTGCATTATTAACTTAAAAAACCACAAATTAACATTATCTATGTAGTATTGCATTTTAAATTCTTTTACTAAACATTTCCCAATTATATTTTGATCTGGTTCTGGCCTTACTGTCAAGTCAGGTAGCTGTGCTTGATGCCTCTGAACTAGTCCAGCTCTTTAATTTTACAAATGAAGAAAAAAGAGGCCCAGGGAGATTTTGACTTGTTGCAGGGGACAGAGATAATGTGGGGGGTGGGGTTGGTATCTGAGTTTAGGTCCTCAGAGTCTTCCCATTTATGTGCAAAAAGAGAAAGATTTTCAAATAAAATCACCATATGGTGGCATCTGGGCCTTCCTCTCAGCTGCTAGGGTCTGCCCACCCCACCTCCCAAACATGCCCTGTAGGCAGATAGGTGGCAGAGTAGATAAAGTATCAGAAACGGGATCAAGAAGAAAGACCCGAGTTTGAATCATGCTTCATATACTTACGCTTTGCCCCTGGACAAACCATTGACCTTTTCTTTGTAATGAAGATAATAATAGAGCTTACCTGTGGGGGTAGCTGGGAGAATCACATACATACATACATACATACATACAGCTAACTAGCTAGCTAGAGGTGATAGATGTTAGATGTTATAGATAAAATATAGATAAGAGAAATGGATGACTGATAGATGGTAGATTGACGGTAAGTACTTTGCAAATCTTTTTTTTTTTTTTGCTTTTTGGAGGGGGGAAGGTACGGCAGTTGGGGTTAAGTGACTTGCCCAAGGTCACATGGCTATTTTTTTGTGTTAAGTGTCTGAGGCTGGATTTGAAGTCAGGTCCTCCTGACTCCAGGGCCAGTGCTCTATTCACTGCACCCACCTAGCTGCCCCAGTACTTGCAAATCTTAAAACACTGTAAATTTTAGTTATTATTACAATTTATTTTGTATAGACTTTGATATATATATGTACACAGTGACTCTTTAAGGGCAGGGTGTTTAATTTTGGTCTTCCTGTTCCCAGTGCCAAGGACAGTGCCTCACACAGGCAATGGTACTTAGATGCTCCATTTTGATTGCAGCTGGTGTGCCTTATTTACCCCCTACATTTCCCACTTCTTAGTCTCCTCCTTTCCCATGATAAAATTTCCTGTTCTTATTGGGAGGAGGAAGCCAAGATTCTGCTCTTATTAGTGGAGAAAGTGTTAATGGTAATCAGATCAGTAAAAGTCTTTACTATGGTACCTATTAGGTGGTTATCACTATCTGGGATGGGGTGTGTGTGTGTGTGTGTGTGTGTGTGTGTGTGTAGGGTGAAAGGGCACTGGGCCTCAAATCAGATCACAATTTCAAGTTCTTACCATACTATGTTCAGACTGTGTGACCTTGGGACAAATACCTGATCCTCAGTTTCCTCATTTGTGCTACCTTAATCTCACAGGCTAATTGTGAAGGCCAAATGAGATAACTCCATTTAAAGTTCTTTGTAAACCATAAAATACACATACACATAAGCTGTTACTGTTTTTTTTTTCTTTTTAATGAACCTCCCGAATCCCTACTTGACACAGTGGTTAGATCACCCAGAAATGTTGTAAGTCAGAGATGTGAATTTGTTCAAACATTTGAATTGTTACTGATCTTTTTTTTTTTTTGATGAGTTTTCTCATGCTCAAATGAAGCCCTGAGTCTAAAGTTAGCATCTGCAAGAACTTTTTTTTATTTTTTTGTCTGTGGGTGGTTGTTTTTTATTTTTAGTAGAAAAAGATACTAATCCTGTGAACTCTGTCTCTTGTCCTAGGATCCAGATGTAAGTTTAACCTTCTCTGAGGTTTTGTCTTTTCTGTCTTGGGCACGCTCTCTCTCCCTCTTCCTCTTTTTCTGTCTTTCTGTGTGTCTCTCTGTCTCTCCCTCTATCTCTGTCTCTGTCTCTCTTTTTCTGAATGAGTTGACATTATATAGGAGGCCTTGCATTTTGACCAAAAAAAAAAAAAGCATACCTTTTCAAGAATTTACTAGCAGCCCTCCACAGTAATATAAATAGGAATCTTTCTTGCCTTCAGTAAGTTTTATATCTTATTCTGATTTCTCAGACTTTGAAGCTTAGTAAACAAATACAGCAGATTTAGTTAAACATCCAACTGTTTAATAATTCTTCTGAAAGAACTCCTGGAGATTCACCTCATCTCAGTTTTCCCACCTTTCTTTGTACTTAGGACAGCAGCCAACAGCATACTTTGTTGATAATCTCCATACTTTCATTTTATATTTTTATTTTAAAGTATGTAATTATTTTATTTCTTTGCCTTGGTAGTGAGAACTTAATTTACATAGGAACTTGCAGCTAGCATAACAAGAGACAAAGAGAGGTGACTCCCCATCACGGGGGACCAGGTTTCCCATAAAGCAAAGATGGGACTAAATGGCTGAGCTCACCTCTTTCCCTTTCTTCCCTCCCCCCACTTCCCCAAAAGACAAAGCAGTAATCAGAAACAACAGAATAAATAAGGACTCAGAACTTTCTAACCAGCAGCTTTGATGAATGAATACAGAAAGAGGAAGTTGAATTTATCAGCCGTTTACGTGTGCATGGGAGCAAGAATGATAGGAGGGAGCTCCCCCTCCCCAGTCTTTCCCCCGTACCAATGGTAAAGTTTAGAAATGAAAGGGAAGGTTCCCATCTATAATTGGAATGTATGAAGGCTACCTAAGTCCAGGGCAGATAGTTCTTGCTCTGTATTGAGAGAGACAGAGAGAGAGAGGGGCTGGGACAGAGATTCTTCATAAAATCAGTTTAGTGATATAGTCTACCCATCTACCTTTCTAAAGCCCACAGAATTCAGAGCCACTGTTCTGTCAGTAGGGTGTAGAAAGGAGGAGTTATATTTTAGGGTTCTGATGCCTGACAAGTTTACTCTTTACCAAGCCTGACCTTCAGTTTAGAAGGACAAGAAGGGAATGGCAAGTGGGACAGAGATGTAGGCTCCTGGCCCAACACCTCTGTAGGAGACATAGAGGAGCCAATACTCCCCTTATCCTCCACACTTCATGTCTTTCTGTGGAGTCTAGAAATAGAAGCCATAAGGTAGGCAATAGTGATTATAGTTCTAGGGCCATTTTCCTTCTGAGAATGCTACCTAAAAATATTGGGAGAGGAAAAAGCCCACAGTAGGCCTATGGAAGAGATGCTGCCAAGGAGGAATGACAAAAATAAGTTTGGTCAGTTCCTGGGTTCTGCTTTTCTCTCCTACTACGCCCCTCCTACCAATATTTCTAACTGAGTTTCCCACCCCCCAGGGTAAGAAAACTGGAAAGTCCTTCCTAGACAGAGACTATCTGAAAAGAACCCCTCTAACTCCTCATACTTCTATCCAGAACAAGAGACTAATTTGTAGGGTGGGAAGAGGGCAGGAAGGAAGGGCTCCCTCCCCATTTCCCAATCATATATCAAAAACTTCCCCTAGCCAATCCACCAACACTGTCCTGCAATGCCTTCTTCCCATAGATGCTCTTGTTCCTGTAAGCCATATAGAGAAAATGGTTTTCCTTATGGTTGTCCTCATGAAGTTGGCCCATGGTAACTCACAGTAGGATGGATAGTAGTATTGACAACAGTGGTTCTGCTTCTGAATTAAGAACTGAGCAATTGTAAAGTCGGAGGGCACCAAGTACTTCCATTTGTCCAGGTCAGGGACTCTGGTGTTAAGTGCCTTCTCCACAACTGCGGAGACTCTGTCAGGATATTTCTTCCAAATCTTCTCCCCTTTTTTCTAGCACTAGGAAGGGTGGTCCATTTTGTATTGGAGTTTCATGATATTTCTTAGGATCTCTGATCTCTCCCTGAGGGGCCTGGTTCTGGCAGAATGGATTGATTCTGAGTCTGGCTTCCTCCACATGGTGCCCAGTGAGCCATCTGAAGAGCCTTGACATTGCTAACTGTTGCTGCCCTACCAGCCTGTTGAGAATGCTCAGCATAGAGGTCCCTGGTGGCCCAAGTGGCCCAGGCTAGTTATTTGGAATTGTGGTTGGTCTTTGCATTGATCAGAATTCTTAAATCTTTAAAAATTCCTTTTTATGATGTTGTAAAATAAAATTGATATTATAAAATAAATTATAAATAAAAATATAATATTATAAAATAAAATTGTTCTGCTACTTCTATTCCCTTCACTTCGCATCAGTTCACAAAAAGTCTTTACATGTTTCCTGAAAACCATATCTTTCATCATTTTTTATGGCACAATACTATGCCATTGAATTTATGTACCATAATTTGTTTAGCAATTCCCCAATTGAGGATGTCCTTGTAGTTTCCAGTTCTTTGCCAGCACAAAAAGAATTGCTCTAAATCTTTTTGTACATATGGGTCCCTTTCCTTTTTCACTGATCTCTTTGTGTATAGACCTTATAGTGGCATCCCAGGGTCAAAGGGTATGCATAGTTTAGTGACTTTGCAGGCATAGTTCCAAATTTTTTATTCAGAATAGCAGTACCAGTTCACAGTGCTACTAACAGTGTGTTAATGTGCCTGTTTTGCCACAGCCCTTCCATCATTTGTCAACCCCCCTTTTTTGGTCATCTTTGCCATTCTGATGATTTAATTTTTATTTCTCTGTTAGTTATTTGAAGTAGTTTTTCATATGATTGTTGATAGCATGGGTTTTTTTACTTTGAAAAAATCACCCATTAATGTTTTTTGATGAATTGTAGAATGGCTTTTGAGGCTTCAAAATCTCTCTTCCTTCCTTCCTTCCTTCCTGGGACCTTAGAGATCATCTAATCCATACCCTTCATATAACAGATGAGCTTCCTATAACCCAGAGTTGTTAAGTTCCCATAAGTAAGAAGTAACAGCTCCAAAATCCAAACTCAGAACCTCTGACTAAAAGCGAAGTGTTTTTCTACAAAATCACATAGTCTTTCCAAATATCTATAGTGGAAGGAAAGAGCAAAGCAGTAAGAGGAGGCTAGGTTTCTATTCTTCTATTTTTCCCCCTCTCTATTTCCCCCACTCACTCCTATATCCAGGACTAAGGTAATTTAATTACCATGGATCTTAGTTACTAACCTAAATGCCTGAAAGCAGAAGGTCAGACCCTGATGCAGTAGAAAGAACATTGAATTCAGACTTACAGGACTTGGAGTCAGAGTCTGTTAATTAATACTTGCCTGACCTGGGGTAAATCACTTAACCTTCTCTGGGCCTCGGTTTCTTCATCTGTAAAATGACCTGAGCTAAATCATAGAAAGCATCTTAGGTTTAGAAGTCAGAAACAATGAGTGAACCTTAGAAAATTTGAACTAGATGTGAGATTCCTTTCAGCTTTAAGTTAATGAGTGATCCATTGATCTCTTAACTGTCCCTTCCCAGTTCTAAGATATGAGATTTTAAGTCCAGTGAGGGAAGTACAAGTAGCAAGGTCATTTGAGTTAGAGACCTTCTTAAGGTTTGAGGGCTGCGTTATTTTCTCTTTTGAATTCTAGTCCAGATTTTGATAAGGCAGATTTACTCATGAAAAACAAATAGACATGTGTGTTTGTGTATGGTGTATTCCTTTTAAATCTCTGATCTAGTCAACATTCACATTTTTGTCTTATCACTGTCAAATGCCTTAAATATTTCTGTCACCTAATTTCAAGGGAGCCACTTTCTGGCAGAAGGAGAGGATGGATCTCTGGGCTTCCTGTGGAGCATTTGGAGGGCTCCTGTTTGAACTCTTTTCCCCTCCCCGCCCCCCCCCCCCCGCCCCACCACACATACAAAGTTCCCATTATTACTTTATCCAGAATCTTTTTGCAGTCATTACATTCTCTCTAGCAAGATTTTTGCTACATAAATATTGTACTTTTAAAAATAGATAACAACTGTTGATTTTTGACAATATTGTATTTCCATTTTTAGAGTAACCTAGAAGTTGTTGGAATTAGATTTAAAGATGGCTCATTCATTGATGAACTTCCATTTTAAACAGACTCATATGAAAGAATTACACTCAGAAATATGGGAAACACCCTTCTTATAGGAATTTAGCCCTGCCTTTACTCTTTTTTTTGGCAATATAAGCTTTTGTCCTTCACAAGTTACTACAGGGGAAGACCTTCAGAAGGTGTGCAGGCTTGTAGCTAGTTCTTTGAACTGGGTTAGGAATGTGTCTCAAGATGGAAGAATAGCTGTTTGGGGCTTTTTAGCCTCTGGGCTCTAAACTCCCTGGAAGAATGTTATTGTGTCTTCAAAGCCTGTCTCACACTAGGCTTTGTTAGACAAGATCTCAGATTTTAGTGTCTTTGCATTATCAAATACACAACAAAAACACTGAGCCTCTCAGTCTGATGTAATTGAATGGGGCAGCTTAGATATCCTTGAGCCTGCAAAGTAGTATGTTTGCAGATTGATTGCTTTCAATTAATTAACTTTCTTTTCTATTAATAGAAAAACTACCCAGAGCTATATTTCTCTTGTTTACTATTTTGTGATAGGTCCAGAGTATTGGCAATTTGTAGCACTTTTTTGGGGGGAGGGGGGTGCAGTGGGAGTAAGGGAATAATAGACTTCACAATAATTAATATTTATATAGTGCTTCTGTCTGTCTGTCTGTCTATATATCTCCCAACCAGGCACTGTGCTAAATGTTATCTCATTTGATCCTCACGACAACCCTGGGAGGTAGGTGCTTTTATTATCCCCCTTTTACAGATGGGGGAAACTGAGGCAGTTTACATGAGTTGCCCAAAGTCATACAGCTAGTAATTGTCTTCAGCCAAATTTGAATTCAGGTCTTCTGACTCCAGGACTGGTACCCTTTCCATATACACCACCTAACCTGACAGGTTGGTAGTATTAAAGGAGTCAAACATTTCTTAATTCTGGTCTTTTGATGGACCCGTTATTTCATCACCGTGAGTATTCCTTTCTCCAGTGCAAGGACATTATCCCTCCATGCCTCCTTCTGCTGATTTTTGTTTATGTTTCCTCATAAATTCTCCTGGGAGTCTCTGCTGTTTATGTAATACTATATGGTTCATAAAATCCTTTCCTTACAACAGCCCTACGAGGTAAGGAATGCAAGTATTATTATTTCTACAGATAAGAAACTGAACCTCTGAGACATTAAGTGACTGACCCATGATCAAACATCCAATTGTCTGCAGAGAGGATTTGAACTCAGGTTTGGAGACCTTTCTCTGTTATTTTCACTATTTTGAGATTCTGATCTTCTGTTCATCCTGTGGCCTTTCTCTTGGTGCCTGGCCCATTTGTTTTTCTGGCCATACACGTCTTCATAATATCTTTGGTTTCTTTGCTGGAGTGCTGTGTTCACTGATGGCCAGGGTATCCTGTTTCAGGAAACATTGGCATGTTTGGGCATCCAGGTGGTGCAGTGGATAGAGTGCCAGGCATGGAGTCAGGAAGAGTTATCTTAAGACGCTTACTAGTTGCATGACCCTGGGCAAGTCCCTTAGCCCTGTTTGCCTGTTTCTCCATTTATAAAATGAGCTGGAGAAGGAAATGGCAAACCACTCCTGTATCTTTGCCAAGAAAACCCTAAATGGGGTCACAAAGAGTCAGAAGTACCTGAAATGACTCAACAGTGACCAAAAAATGGCCCATTTCAAGATCATCACCAGAAGAAGGCAGCTGGAATGGCAGGAAGATAAGAGAACATACCATAGCAGGATCAGCAGACAGAATTAAAAATTCTGGTCTGGAGAAACAAAGGGGGAAATATGTTGATCATCTTTAAATATTTAAAGAGATGCTTCATGGAACCAGGGACTTAATTTATTCTGCATGGCCTCATAATAGGACTGGTGGGGTTACAGAGAGGCAGACTTGGGCCCAGTACAAGGAAGAGCTGCTAGCGTTTATGGATATTTACTCCTATCCATAAATAGCATTGATTATCTTAGAGGAAAATATAGTAAGTGATCCATCAATGTAAGTTTTCGTGAAAGCTGGATAATCACTCATTGGGGATGTCATAGAGGGTTCAGGTTTGCATTGAGAGTGGGGCATCTCTGAGGTACCCATCACATGAATGAATTTTGATTCTGTGAAAGTATGGTTATTGAACTGGCCAAATAAAATGGTGGTTGACTGGGTATCCAGATGACTTAATGTGTTCTCCCTTCTTCTCTTACCCCTCATTCATTTCTGCTTTTCCTTTCTGTAGTGTTGATTCCATCCCTACATTTGAAACATTATAACTTTTCCCCATGATTTTCAAAAAGAAGTTTGGGTTTTTTTTTGAAATCAGGAAGTATGTAGGAAAAAAAAATCTCATGACTATAAAAATGGAAAAAAGGTTATTTTTCATTGTCATTTTTGGGTATCTTAAGCAGATCTGTTTTCCCCTCACAATATTTTTATTTTATTCATTCAGAATGAACGATTTTTGGAATGACAGTGAACTACCTGTTGAATCCTTAGGATATTTTTCAACCAAATGGGAAATCGCGGTTAAAATTAATTAGAACTTAATTATTTGTGGACCTGAATAAATGATCATTGATTTTGTGTCTGATTTATCTCAAAGCCTATCTCGTTTTTATTTTCCGTAAAGATACTGTTTCTTGAAGATGGACACATCTTTTGCCTTGTTTTGATGGGGTTTGCTTACGTCTCTGCTTGAAATAGCATCTCATCAGCTTTTATTCTGCTAGCATAATTCTTATGATGTTAATGCATTTTACAGATTCAGGTCACAGTTTTAGCATTTGCATTTGGGTATAAGGAAATCGGAAATCGAAAGCAGTAAGAAAATTACTAAAAATAATTGTTTTACTCTAGCGATCTCAGTTATTCAGAAGCTAGTTATTAAACTCCTGGATGATGTGGGCCCCTTGGGTCCCCATTTTCTTCCTCTGGTTCTCTTGTCTTCCTCCTGGGCATTTCACTGCTCATTAGTACCTCTGCGACTAGCTTGGGTAGGGCTGGGGAAAGGAAGTGAAATTCAAATCAGTCAATTTTGTTAACAGCGCTGCTCAAAAGTGAACTGTGCAAGAGAAGTCAAAAGTGATTGTTAAACTGAGATTGGGGGATTACAGCATACATTTAGACCTTTTACCCCCATCCCTAATTTCTGTAGATAGTTGAGAAAGTGAACTTTAGTCTTAAGACAAAAGTCATGGAATTCCTATTGTTAGAATGTACTATACCAGCTGCAGTCAAAATCCTTTTGAACATGGCTTGTTATGAGAAGGATTAGGCTATACCCTGAGTCTAGTCATATAAACATAACTATATTCAGTCAAATATCATTAACCTTTAGTACATGGCCCCTAAGAACACTGTATTTTAATTCAGGATTTTATTATATTCCTGAGGCATTCGTTGGACTTTATTCTACTCCTCAAAACTTTGAAATATCCACAGTTTGGGGGGCAGTAGTAGCATCAACAATGAACTTGTAATGAGGATGACCTAAATGCAAATACTATCTAATATACAGACTCTGTGACTTTGTAGTCTTTCTCAATCTCATTGCCCCCATCTGTTAATTGGGGATAACAGTATCACTCTCACAGGATTGTTGTGAAGAGTGAGATGTGTATGTCAGGCAACTTAGAGATGGATTAGACTATATGAATATGAGCCATTATTAGTTAGAATTAACTCTAGTTTTACAAGAAGTTAATCAATCAGCAATTTAATTTTTAAAAATTTTAATAATTGCCTCCTTTGTGCCAGACACTGGGGCAATTTACTCTTTATACATTCATTGTATTTGTTTCCTCAGTGTCTGGCACATGGTAGGTAATTATTAACATTTTAAAATTAAAGTATTAATTGACTATATATACACACACATATATAAAATATGTATAATGTAACGTACATATACCATGTATTTTATATTTATTCATAATTATATAAATATATTAAAATATGCAATATATATTATAACATAAATATATGTCATGATATATTTATAAACGTTATATGTATATGTAACACATAAAATACATTATAGTATACTTATAAAATAACATTCAAGTGATATATTGAATAGAAAATTCCCCTGGAGATTTTATTATTATGTAGTATATGTGTATTATATTGTACATAATGCATGTGTATATATATATATGTGTGTGTGTGTGTGTATATGCACATGCATATATCAGCTAGGTGATACAGTGGATAGAGCAATGACCTTGGAATCAGGGAGACATCTTCCAGAGTTCAAATCCATCCTCAGACATTTATTAGCTATGTGACCCTGGGTGAGTCACCTAACCCTGATTGCCTCAGTTTCCTTATCTGTAAAATGAGTTGGAGAAGGAAATAGCAAAATACTCCAGTATCTTTGGCAAAAAAACTGCAAATGAGGTAAAAAAAAAGAGTTAGACATGACTGAAAGTCATTCAGCAACAATGTAGATGAATAGATAGATAGACATATATACATATATGTCAACATATATGTGTGTGTGTGTATCTGTTTATATCTATATATCTATCTCTATATCTGCAACAACCTTTGGAGTCTATGACCAAACATCTTTTTACATTTTCAAATAACATTTTTTATGCAACTGTCTTAGGAAAATAGGTTAATGAAACTTAAAACTAGGACTTCTTTTCCCTAATTAAAAAAGGAAATCAAAACTTTGTAAAAATAAGGAAATTTCTCTGAAATGATATTGTGATTGCTAATTCAGCAAATAGTCAAAATCTATTGTAATACCCTGATTTTTTAAAAATAAAGATTGGGCTAATGGTCTGGCTCTATCATTTTATGAAATTAAAATTATGGCAGTCTTCATTCCTCATTCTCAGGGCCCAACTTCTTTCTAGTATAATCTCTGAAAGAGCTGAGATAATTGTACCATTATTAATGGTTTCAAAGGAATATTTTATAGAACCACATGTGGCTGTTTTTGACATGAAAGATCAAAGTAGTTATATAATCTATTTTTAAAATGTACTGCAGGAAGCTACATTTCAGTGTCTACACTTTAGGCACTTCTAGGAGCAGCAACATGGTAGGGCCTTGTTGGCCAATCACTTGATTGATTAAAGGCAAGATATTTACTAAGTGCTTATGTAGTGTGAGCATGCCTCCTTGTGTGAGTTAGAGGCAAATGAACAAAAAGGTTGACATTAGTGACTTCTTCAAGAAAAAGGGAATAGGGCCACCTTTTAAGTCGGTACCCATTCAAGCCCTTGTTATGTGTCATATCTTCATAGGTATGGCTACTGTTGTGGCTCTAATCACGTCCCACTACAATTTCTTGGTTTATAGCAAGGAACCTGAGTCATCAGAAAATAACCCACTGGCCCCCTCAATATTTGAAGATGACCCCTCAACTTTCTCTTAATAAGTTCTATGGCTTCTACTTATAGGCTTTATTTCCCTACCCTTTAATCAATTTTGTGGCTTTTTCCAGAGCCATCATAAAGTTTTCCACATCTTCTTCCAGCTGTGGAGCTCATAATTGGACATGACTCTAATAGAATGGTGTCCAACCAGCACTGACTATGTGATAGAAAACTGGCCTCCTTGTCTCTATACATGATGCCCCTTTTATTTTCCCACATCTGTGCTTATTCTTATAATGAGAGCACTATATTACTCATTTGTGTTTTGCTTGGGGTCCACTGGGATCCCTAAATTGTTCTAAGTTGTGGTCAGTCGGTTATTCAGTCAGTACACACTTGTTAAACACCTACTGTATACGGTACTGTAAAGGCAAAACACAGGCTTTACTCTCAAGGTGCTCACTGTCTGATCTAAATAGCTAGCTATTTCCTTGCTTCTAAATATGTAATAAGGATTCTCCCCCCAGGTATATTTTTGCTTGTATTAGATGAATTTCTTTTAATTTTCTATGTCTCCAGTTTATCAAGGATATTTGCTTGATATATACTCCGACTTACTTGTGCCCTTATTTAGAACCATGGATATTATTTAAGTCTTAAGTCAAACAAAATGACATTTTTGGAAACATATCCATGTTTACTTATTTTTTTCAATTTGTAGAATTCCATTAACAGTCGTAACATTTATTCAAAACTATAGAAACTAGGACACATTTGATGTCTTTCATTGTCATCAGTTTTTCCAGGAAACAGAATTGTTATTTATAAAAGGGACCTTATAGATCAGGGGCTCTTAACTATGTGTGTGCATGCCTGTGCACACACGCTCACATCAGCGTGCAATGGACTCTTTTGGCAGCC
The DNA here is from genome assembly GCA_011680675.1 of Gymnobelideus leadbeateri. Lineage (NCBI taxonomy): Eukaryota > Metazoa > Chordata > Mammalia > Diprotodontia > Petauridae > Gymnobelideus > Gymnobelideus leadbeateri. Next base: position 467,783 of record WOXC01005556.1, on the reverse strand, counting down.
TATGGGACCACTATCAGAATAGTGTTTTTAAATGCACAAGGTGCAATAGATAAGGATGAGACAGGAAGCCATTCATTTTGAAATATTGTGATCAAGAGCTCAGAAAACCTAGTTTCATGGACTCTAGATTAAGAATGCCTCCACAGATCATTTAGTCCCAAGCCCTTATGTCACAGGAAAGGAAGTTGAGGCTCAGTGAGATGAGAACCTTACCAAAGGTCAAATGGCAAAGCCAGGACTAGAGCCATGGTCTCTTGAGTGCTCTTTCCAGGACATTAACACTTCCTTAGGTTGCCTGACCCAGACCTAGATTGTGTTTGAGTTCTCCAGAGACTGACCCCGTTCATGTCTACGTGCCCTGACCAGATTGCTGTTTGGAAAATGTGGCTGGGGGCAGGGGGTGGGATGGAGAGGAATTTCTATCCTTAAGGCATGGTGAATAAGCCCCTGGTCTACACTGTGGAAAGGTAACTGGTCCACTGGGGAGGAAAAGGAAAAGAAAAGAAAATGGTCAACATTCATTTACCCAACATTTGAGGGCACCCATGTGCATAGAGGGCAGCTCCTTCTGTCTACCAAAGGAAAACCCCATAAGGCCCACATATTGCTCTTTTATTACTCATTTTCTTCTTCAAGGCTGGCCTGCGCATTCATATTTAATCATATTTTGTCTGCGTGAAGATTAAGGAGGGGCATGGTATGATTCTTTCCCCCTTTTTCCTTCTGGGACAGCCCTTGCTCACCTCTGTGACTTGTGTGTACCGATTCTCATTAATCATATGGCACATTTGAATGTTAGAACTGGAAGGCCTTTCTCCTTCATTTTACAGATGAGGACACTGAGTCCATAGAGGTTAAATAACTTGTCTCAGGTCACATAGCTACTTAATGAGAGCCAGAACCTTGCACTGGAAGCCCTGTCTCCTGAGGCCTTGGGCCCTCAGGGCTCCTTCAGTACACCAGCTGTCTCTGTTGCCTTTTCCATGACTTATAATAATGAGGCTGGTTTTGGGATGGTGGCTGTGGGGATAGAGAGGAAGGGGATTCATCCTAGATCATGAAAGTGTCTGGGTAGAAAACAAAGCTCTATAGCATCCCAAACTTTCAAAAACCATACATATCTTATGTCATTTCTCTTCCCTTCAGAAGACCAGCCACTCATTTAAAAAAAATATACGTATTTTTTTTTTTTTGTCTCTCTAAGAACTGTCTCAGCTTGTCCTGTAGATCTAGCAGTAAGATTCTTTAGCGCCTAGATCATAAAAGATTACAACCAGGGATGGGTTTTACCTCCGCGTGCTTTCTCCATATATTTAACTTTGGATTACATCGGTAATTTTTCAAGCACATTCCCTTATAATCTCTCTTGTTGTCTGTACTTGTTGATTGAGAAGGCTACTGGGATATAAACTCAGCATAGAAAACTCAGGACTGGTTCTTGTGCATTGTTTTCACCAAAATGAGTCTAGGTAAAAGTGTTGTTATTATCATTCATGGATTGTAGTTTACAGCCCTGGAAATATTTCAAAATATTTCTTCATAGCAACCTTTTGAAGTAGGATGGGGATAGGAGATGGACCTATGTTTGTATTAGTTTAGGGAGCTCTCTGGTGAGGAAAATTCCTTGTGCCTATGCAGGCTGGCACCTTCTCTCCAACCTGGGCTCTTAGAGAGGTGTCTGGAAGGCTGAGGAGTGACTTGCCCGGGATAGGCAGAAAATATTTGTTTACTAAGCACCTACTGTGTGTCTAAGCTCTGGGGGATACAAATGCAAAAGGTAAGAGAGGAAGGAAGGAAGGAGAGAAAGAGAGTCAGTCCCTGCCCTCAAAAGAGTTTGCAGTACACAAAATAAGTCTAAAAAAGGAGGAGAATGTCATACAGCTAATCAGTGGTGTAGCTGGGCTTTCCTTACTCCTTCTGCTGCATTATGGCGTTTCTCCTGGTATCCTCAGGAACTTAGAGAACATCAAATAGCTTGTAATACTTGGTGTCTCGTGCTCATTTGCAAACCATATGTCATCGTGGGATTCATTCAGTGCAGACGTGGATGGTATCCTCTATGGACATTGTGTGATGTTTTAATTAGGTACTATCTGTTCTCCAGTCACTGACATCCAGGGGAATTGACACGATCGGACTATATTTGCATTGAGAGTGTTAGCAGCCCCCTGGAGTACATATATTTGGCTATTTATGAAACAGCCTCGCCTGCAAACTAGAGAGCCGAAAGCTTCTATTTTGGGAAGCCCTCATCACACTTGAGGTTATGTGGACAATGGTGGCTTTTTTAGCCTTTCAGACAAGGCCCCACTCGTAGGAAGTCGAGGGTTAATATTCCTCCTCAGGATAGTAAGTGATAGATTATATTTTAAGTAGCCCAATCTTCCTATGAGCTTATGCACGTACACACACATACACACACATCTTTTTATTTAGAATCAGCCTTACTGAGTGTTTCCAAAAAATCTTTGAGTCTGCAAAATATTTTCATTGGCACCTTGGTGCCACCTTTTCCTTCTCCTACCAAGATCTCCTCCCTCCCATTGCTTTCAGTTTGCTTAGACTTAGAGCAAAAGTGTCTCTCTGCAGCTGATACATTCCTAGTCTCAATTCCCCCACCTCCCATAAGCATAGTTTAATCTCTATGTAATGCAGCATAAACCTAAGGAAATTTAAGAATTTGGAGGTTCAGAGTTGTTTGAATTCTCCATCTCCTTCTCCCACAGCCACTAGGATATAAAAATACATTTGATTTGATTTTTTTGCATCTGATTGAATTTTTTTTTCTGATAGCTCTTCTCTCCTTAAGTTTCTAATTTGTATAACTCTAAAGTGAAAAGATACATGAAGTTCACTATTGGAGGGAGATATTCTTGTCATGAAGAATGAATAGGTTTTACTATCAAATACTGGAGATCTGGGTTGCATTTATAGGCTTGGTAAGGAACCCGCCCACCTAAAACATTTCACTTCTATCCAGTGATTTTTAAGCAGAAAACACAAATTAAAACGCATACAGTTTAAAGCATGTTTATGTTTTGATAGGGTATGTGAGTAGTTTCTTTGCTTTTAATTACTTTTTAAAAGTATCATTCATTTGCCAGTCAGCATTTACTGGGATGTTTCCTGTTACCACAATTCTTGCTGTTTAATCTTCTAAGGTTTAGGCCCAGGTGTTACCGGTGGCCAGGTGGTCCTTGGTGCTAGCCAGGGCCAGGATGGAAGAGAACCCTGATGTGGACCTGTGCCACTACAGGAAATAGGTGAAAAGCAGATCAGATTTCAGAGCAATGCTGATTTCCTTTGGCTAGCTGGGTCAGCTGTTCGAATTTGGTCATAGAAATCTGAACTGCACAGCTGACCAGGCCCAAAGAGAAAGGAAGGGTGTGAGAAGGGAACAGGGAGAGGGGGGAAGTTGGCCAGATATTGTTTCTTCTTGCATGTTCACTGTAATTAGAGTAACTTTGATAGTGTTGGCTGCTGTTTGTGTTTTCGTGTTTGTTCGTATGTTTTTACTTCAAGGAAAGGAAAAAAAAAACTTAAATATGGGCTGTTGTTGGTTGCTCCTGACTTAAATTTGTCAGTGTCAAAACAGAGAGGCCGCCATTCAGGGCATGGTACAACGTGGCTGCCCCCGAAATGTATAGCTGGTTCCTTTCTTCTGGGTCTAGGGCTCATTCAGTTAACAATCCAGAACTGTAACTACTGTGGTTTAAATAAATTCACATTTATTTCAAAATTTACTCAGAATACCTGGTTACAGAAATAGAAAGAAAAGGCCAAAGAAAGTTGAGTAGAGTAAGAGAGAGGAGAGGTTCTCTAGGTGGGCATCTGTTTAAGGTCACTGACCTAGTTGCCAAGAGCAGCTAATTAATTATTTTTGTTTTTGATGTAGGATACTGATGGGTGGGTAGTCACTTTGGTGGGCTGTTACATTGGTGAGGGTGCATTATAACTGTATCTCACCAAAATAATACAACAGACATACACAATGGTCAAGAGTTGGTGTGATTCTTTAGGGATTAAAGCAGCCTGTTAAAGGTTGAAGGATGCTTGTGGGGTCTGAGATTAACTGAATTTTTTTTTTAAATTAAATTTTGCTCAATATTAGAAATTATAATGAAGTTCCATTGCTTGTGTGTGTATCACACCAGCTACATTTCTCATAAATGTATATAATTTTTGAACTAGGAAAGACATTAGGTAACTTTTACATTTCCTTCATTTTACAAATGGGGGAATTGACGCCCAAAGAAATTTAATGACTTGTTCAGGGTCCCATTGAATTGGTGGCAGAAGTGGAACTGGGTTTCCTCTTTTATTTCTGCCACACCACAGTATATCAGACAGAGCTATCGTGAGCAAGTCTGCTACCAAAAGGAACCCAAAAGTATAGCTGGGGCAGAGGGGGAGGACCTCAGAGAAGAGTCCTTGGACTTAGAGTCATAAAACCCTATTGGGTCAAAGACCTTGGGATACCATGAGGTTATGTTGGGGGCATAACTGGTGTGTGTGTGTGTGTGTGTGTGTGTGTGTGTGTGTGTGTGTGTAAAGCTATTTTCACTAATTATTCTCTCTAAAAAAATTTATTCTTGTTTCTCCCTACTGAAGTAGTGAAAGTACCTCCTAAATTTCAGTACCCCAAGGCACAGCTCTAGTCACCCTGCCCTAGTTACAGATCTCTATATTTCAAACTATATTTAGTTATGTACAATAGCTTCCATGCTTAGCCTGCTCACTGAATATTTTGTTACAAATACATAGCAATAGTGGTTTCATCCAGAATAATAAACATCGATACTTAAACTTTATATGATTTTAAGACTTAAACCCTATGCTTTCATAAGAAATAAGACTATGTTAAATTGTATTTTTTTTTCACCTAACAGGAACATATGCTCAGATTCATTCACCTATCAGAAGAGATGTCAGACTCCTCTGTTTTGATTGGCCCGGCACTTGTTCTTACATAATTATCTGGTTTCTTGGAATCTTAGATTTGAAGTAACCTAGAGATAATGAATAGGGTGAATCTTTTCCCATTAGCTATGGTGTTACCACTTAAATGATAGCCTTGTTAAAGTACCTGGGCTTCATAATGATAGGTTGATGGGCTGTAGATTTTCAGGTATGTGTACTGTCTCTGGTGTGTTAACACTGCTGTATATCACTCAGTGTTTATGAAATTCTTTGGAAGCCCAGTATGACGTCTCTCACAAACACATCTAGGTTCCTCAGTTGTAATACTATTTCTGGTGAGGCAATACCATAGATCAGTAAGTTCTGTACATTGGGTATGATTCTAGTCTCTCAAAGAGCATTCTGGGTTGCCTTGGTTTTATTTCTGTTGATTCCCAGATGGGATGTTTCTAGTGGAAGTGTTGAATTCTACATTCCCAGGGACCAGCTTTCTCAGGGTATTGACTGATAAGCAATCGTGGGCATCTCGAGATCATTTTTCTAGTCTGAAATTCAGTGCTGACTCTGCCAAGTGGCATACCATTATGTAGTACTAGTATAAGAGTATAATTATCAAAATATAAAATTCCTGAATGAGGATCTCAGTGACTTGTGATATTGAAATAAGAATATTCTTATTGTTAGCCTGTTTTCCAGGTTCTTCCTGTATCTTCAAGCATAGTTCCATAAAAGAGATTGATTAGGAATGACCCTGATAATTGTAACCCAGTATTATAGCAGCAGTGGGGGAATAGTTCAGGTCAGGCACACAGTTCTGGTGATGCAGTCAGCTCTGCTAACTTGAAGTAGTCTCAGGATCTTAGTAAACTCCTCAGGACACCCAAACTTGTATGGTAATTGCCAGAAACATCTACTAGTGATTTCAGTATTTTTTTGAGGTCACTAAATAGTTTAGAGGTCGAAGGAGTTTTCCTAAACAACTCTTAGCTCATCATAGTGTAGAAAGACCTAAATAACTTGGTCTATTCATTGACTGCCTTTTTGCCTGTGGGCTTCATAAATGATTGCATGTTGGTTACTTTTTAGGTTCATAAGGAATAATAAAATTGATTGGAAATATGTGACTAAATAGTATATTTGTTGAAAAGACCACCATATGTGCCAAGACCTCCCAAATACCTATCTCTAAATGGATGAGGGCCTTACATCTTTTCCAGTTCTGAAGTTCCATTCCATTCATTCTAGAAACCATTTTGCATATGTGGAAGGTAAGGAAGGAAAGAATTTCCCATTACAAACTTTTGAGCCATACCTTTTTTGGTGATGCATTAGTAAACTCGGCCACAAAGTCACATACTTGGATAGGAACCAACCAACCACATCTGGACTGAATCTTCATAGTTAGAGTTCCTTATATCCCTTAATTAGAGCCCTACAAGGGTTGGTAAAAGGGTTACTACAAGATGGCCTCATCTCTAACCATGCCCCATTATGTCATCCTAGCCCCTAAGATACATGCCTGAGAAACCAGTCTGTCTAGGTACTGGGTGTGGACTTCTTGGGACTCACTTTGTAGAACTTCATCCCAGTCTGACTTTCGATGAGCTAATAGTCCAAATCCTAGGCTACCCTGGTCTGCACCTTAGTTCACATAACTGACTCTTCTACTCTGGCTCACTTGAAGCCTGGGTCTCTGTTTTTATATAATGAATGAATCAGATCCTTCTTCCTGAGATTCTCAATACAAGTAGTCTTCTAGCTAATGAATTAAAATTAGGCTTTAGCAAGATTTTGTTTAGTTTTCCCCCTCCCCTCCATGTCACCTGAGATAACCTATTTCTCTCCTGGCCCTTATTTTTAGATTAGCATTTATTTTTGAACTCTTATATTGAGTGGTTTTTAAGGTATGAAATCTAAATTTAGACTTGCTGATAACACTTGGCTGCCAGGGGACTGGCACCTTGTGGAAGCTTTGAGTGTTTTAGGAACCAAAGTTTTATTTTACTTTAATTCTCTAATCTCCCATATGTCATACCGGATGTCATTAGTTTTGATTCCATAACCACATTTCAGAGTACTGGTTAGCCATCATTTTTAAAAATGTAGGGAAGTTATATGCCAGAGATGATGTATATAAAAATAACGAGAACTTTCTTTAAAAAAATGTTTATTTCTCCCTACTTCTCCAAGAAATGGTGATAGATGAATTTGCTTTTAATAGTACCCTCTATGTATTGTTTGCTTTTCTGGGAGGTGGTGGCGACGGCATGTGTTGCTTCCAATTCATAGTCTGCTACAGCATCTTCCCCAGTCATGTGGGTGGGCTGAGGGAATCTCATCTTGCTGCTAGAGACCTCAATTATCTGATGCTACTTTCAAAAAAAAAAGAAAGGAAAAAAGAGAGAGGAGGGTCTTCGCTTTCCTTTCAAAGACAGAGTTTCTTATAGTTCTTCAGAGAATGAGAACTGGAATTCCCCATAGCTTTGAAGCATTGGGAGATTTCATTTAGATCTCTAAACTTGCCTCAGAAAGGCCGGTGATATACGATCCCTCTCTTTGAAAGGTGTGTCCTCTGGTCCAAGCAACTGCCATAGAGGCTTCCAGAGTTTCAGAGTTTGGAGAGCTCGCAGGAAAGCAGATTGGTTTGGGCAGGCTTCAAGGTAAGTCCAGTAGGTGGTCTGCAGAGACCTCAAGGGAATCCCTAGATTAATCCAGCTTTCCCCTGCCGCTTTCATTCCCTGAATCTCTCAGTGTGGACCAAGCCTCAGTTGAGGTCACAGTGAGTCCAGAGGTGGGGAACCTGTATCCTCAAGGCCACATGTGGCCTTTTAGGTCCCTGGGTGCAGCCTTTTGACTGAGGCCAAGTTTTATAGAATAAATCCTTTTACTAAGGGGATTTGTTCTATGGAGTTTGGAGTTAGTCAAAGGGTCCCACTTGAGGACCTAGGGGGCCACATGTGGCCTCAAGGCCTCAAGTTCCCCACTCCTGGACCTTAGAGCAAATTCCCAGTTGCTTCTCTTTTATTCTCAAGTGTGAAAACATAGGAAGTATTAGGGGTAGTTTCTAGCAAGCCTCCATGAGAGATGTTTTAGCATACCAACAACCTGTGTCATCCATCAGCCATTGGATCAGTTCTTTCTACGGGCATCTGAATGTTTATAGTATCATCCTTACTAGCTCTTGAGAGACGAGTGAGATTGTCTGCCAACATTCCTGGGTGGCTATCCTTTTTATGCAGTGGAAATAAGGCCTGAATTTTTACCAAGGATTACTGCCATCATACACACCAACTTGTTCAGTGTTGTATTTAAAGGTAAAGGTATTTGAAGCATGCAACATCAAAATTTCAGCTTAACATTTCCCACTGATATGATTCTGTGGGAGAGGCAATATATAGAGGTATGGATTCCGTGCTGGACCTGACCTGATACTGTGTGACCTGCGGTAAGTCTCTCTTAATACTTTGACAACTTTTAAAATCCATAAATTATATAGAAGGATTATCGTCTTCATAGATGGAAGAAGTCCCTTGTGCCAGTGAAATCTGAGAGGTCCTTGGCATACCAAATAAAAAGAAATGAAGTTGACAGATAAGGGTTTCTTTATTTTTCCATACTCCGTGTTTTAAAGCTGATGATAAAACATGTACTGCTTCGTATCCTTAGGGAAGAGTTAATTTGTGTCTCTTGTTGCACCTAATTTTGTAGAAAAATCAATTAGACAGCTTGATAGTTTCCTGTTCTGCACGCTGATATGTGTGGGTCACTATCTGATCTTGATTTCAGAATAAACTCTGATTTTTATTGTGGTCAGTTACTTTGGGATTCATTTATGAAAATAATGCCACTGACCCCCATCAATTCAGCAATTCACCATTTACTGAGTATCTTCTATGTTTCATGCTCTTGACTACATACTGGGGATGCAAAAGCAACCAAACATGTCTGCCTTCAAGGAGATGTGCTCCTCCAAGTATTACGGGATGATATTTGTAAAACATACGTATTCCTTTTCGCTAAATGAGAATAGTACAAAAGAGCATATACTTGTACTTTAAGTTAGTTTTCCAATGGTGATATCAGAATAACTTTGACTTATGCCTCACATTATGTCTCCATTATTCCTTGTTAGATTGATTGGAATGAAAGGCAGAACTAATGGTCTTGGTAAATTATTTTTCCTCTGAAAAGCCAATTGGCTGATATGAGATTAAATGTGCGACCCTTGTTTCATTTGTTTATGCTACAAACTACCAACTTTTTGTTTTAAATTAGTCATTTTGAAGTAAATACTATCTGAAACATACTTCCCAATTTCCTGTGGAAGATATTCCCCAGATTTCCGTGGAGTCAGCTGTTGTTAGAGTCAGCTGCAAATACCTTATCTGCTGGGTGGATTGTCTACAAAGAACTGGGGTTCCCACCCTCCAACTGCCCCCTTAATTGTCCAGTCAAATGTCAGTGATAGAACCAAGAAGAAAGGAAGTCTTATACCATGTCTGGGTGGGAAGGGAGGAGTAGGGAGAGGGAATGAGTTTACATGGTTTTTGCACTAAATTATTTTTCTGACCACATTCTAAAAGTGATTTTCACTTTTCTGATCATATTCCAAATATAAGTGATTTTTTGATTATCTTTTTTGTCTTTTGTGCATTTTTCCTCAAACTTCATTGACAGGCATATTTCAGAATTCAGCACAAGTCAAATCCTGCCCAAATAATTTTCGTGTGCTGATAGTTTATTGTAGTTAATGTTTCTCAAAATAAGTAGGCTTATTAGATTGGAATTTGGAAATAATTTTGAGATCTCTTTCAACTCTAAGATTCGATGGTTTGAAAGTACTTTTTAAATGCTGTCATGGGAATCTTCTCTATTGGGTACAATTCATGATGAAATTTCATTCTTAATTTTTAAGCATGTATATGGCCACCTTCCTCACATTAGCTGCTGTGTGTGTGCTAAGAGCGTGCAAGGTGATTTTAATGTTAGCTTAAACAAAACTCTCCTGTAAATCTACTATAAGCCAGACAAATATGGTGGTTGGATTATGTGACCTTTACGTGGATATCACTGACCTCCTCTTAGAGAAGAGTCAGAGTGGTGATTCTAATTATACTATTTAGTCCTCATCTCCTTATACAAGCAACATGCTTAAAGTTCAGCTGTTGTTTTTTTTTTTTGACAAGAAAAAAATACTATATTAAAAAGCACCATTATTCCAAGAATAATGTTAGGAGGTAGAATTCATGGTAGATATTCCTCACATTAGTGAAGGACATTTGGTATTGTTTCAGAGAAATTTGGTTTCAAAGCATGAAGTGATTGAGGGAGGGGTGTGTGTGTGTGTGTGTGTGTGTGTGTGTGTGTGTGTGTGTGTGTATGAGAGAGAGAGAGAATTTAAAATTTGTTTTAAAATTTGATTTTTTAAAAAATAAGGTAATAGGAACTGTTATGTGGATGAGAAAAATAGTCTCAAATGAAGGAAGGGTTGGCTGATATCATAAAAGCCAAGAGTGAGAGAAGACCACAAAGGCTTTGATACAATTTTTTTGTTGTTGGATTGAGCAATTCTGATGAAGGATGTATGGCCGTTAAAGTTTTCGTTGTGCTATTTGGAAGAAATATGTCCTCCTTTGGGAAAAAAAAATCCATTCAAACTTAAGATTTGTGTGTTGGTAAATTCATTCTTCTTTCTAGTGGCTTTCTGAGGGTAGACCGCCAAAATCTGAGATGTGGCATCCATGGCATTTTTTGTGGGTTTTGTTTGTTATATTTTTGGCACAAATTTGGGCAGTAGCCTTCTCAGAGAGACTTAATACAGTACTTTCAGAGTTTTGCATAATTTTAGGACTGCAGAAGCCACAGGATGGTATAAAAAGAAAACCCCAAAAATGTAGTAATTTGAATAAAAAGAAACTAAAAATAGACCAGTATGGGAAATGTTTAGAAAATGGTAAATGGAAACTAACTAGGAACTCAGTAATTCATTTCTCTCTCTTCCCCCCTCCTCCCCATTCTGCTTTTCTTGATTCGTGTAGTGAATTTTGCCCCTTGGAAACTTTCTTTCCTCTTTTTATCTTTCCATTCAGAAAATTACTTGCTTTGTTCTAAAAGCTTTTGAAGGAAAATAATGATAACAGAAATACAATTGCTCTCTGATTTTATTCTTTCCTTGGGAAGTTCATTCTTGGGAGATGCTATTTTGTAAAATTAACATTTCATGGTTCTTTTGGCAGCAAACCATCTTGCTAATAGTGCATGTTGGGTGTAGAAGTGTTCTTTCTCTGCATTTTTAGGGTTTGTGTCTAGAATTCACTTTTGAAAGTAGACCAAATATTTTGGCACTTTTTCTGTAAAGTATGTAAAGTTTTTGTAAACCTTAAGGTGCTTTTCATTTACTTTAACATTTACTTTAGGGGCGGCTAGGTGGCGCAGTGAGTAAGAGCTCCGGCCTCGGAGTTTGGATGACCCAAGATCGAATCAGGCCTCAGAAAATGAGCACCCACACGTAAATAATGACTAGCCGTGTAACCTTGAGCAAGTTACTTAACCCCAATTGCTTTTAAAAAAAATATTTAAAAAAACATTTACTTTAACACTACTATTATTATTGTAGTTTCTATTACTATCAAAAAATATGTCACCAGTGCCCTAAATAAATGATTTGTGTGATTTGGGCATTGCACTTTTGACCTTTTGTCTCTTGGGTTGCTCTTACTATATTTCAGAACAGAAGCTTCTGGCGGATTGGTGCTTGTGTGTCATTGACAATATCATTTCATCTTTGATAATTTCGGCCTTGCTCGATGATGACATCACATCAGAATGCTATATTCTAACAGGGGTGGGGTAAATCAGTCTTCATAGAGGAGAGGATTAAAATTACTTAATTGAATTCACAAAAAATCAGATAAGAATCTAGACTGTTTTTTTTTCCTAGGGAAAAGAATGCAGTGACAATTGTTGCAACCAAATGGAAACTTTGGAAGGCTATAATTTATATTTAAAAACCGATTTCTCAGTAAGCATGAATTGTATTGATAGTGTTACCTCTGACTCATAAAAGCAGTGCTTCCTTTCAGGAATGGATTCCCTAGGCAGAATGAAATCCAGAAAATCAGTCAGAAGAGGCCTTAGAGATCATCTAACTAGTTCAACCCATACCTAAAGAAGAATCACCTCTACTTCAAACTCATCAAGTGGTCAGTCAGTCTTTGCAAAGATCCTTAGTGAGCAGAAACTCACCAAACTCACAAGGCATCCTATTCCCTGTCTGAATAGTGCTTTTGAATAGTTTCAAGAGTTTTTCCTCCTGTCAAGCCTAAATTTGCTTTGTTGCAACTCCCTCAAAAGTCAAAGTATGCCTGGTACATAGTAGGTGCTTAAAAATGTATGCTAGTTGGTTGGTTGATTTGGAGTCCAAGCACCAAGGTTTGAGTTCAGGCTTTGTCTTTGGTGTTACTTGGACTCTGAACCTTAGATTTCCTTATCTGTAAAATGAGAGGGTTGGGCCAAGTGACCTCAGAGGTCCTCTCTAGGCCTAAAGGCATGATCTTATCACCAACTTCTTACTGTATTGATGGAACCCTGACTTATTTGCTTTTGATTTGGTACACATTGCCCTTGTAACCCAGTAAGGTGTGATTTTGGTTGAAAATAATTGGAAATTGGAAGTTCCACAAAACAGAATAGAAAATAATACCGTTGGTATTCATTCAGTGTTAACTCATAATAAAAATGCTATAGTTTTTTCATGGTTCCTAAATAAGGTAGTTATTTAATTCTGACTAATCTTAGATATAGTTCACTCTTGATTAGTAGATAACATTAAGTCTTGGAAGTTTGAGATATCTCCTCTCCCCCAGTTGAACTGAAATTCTTTAGGGCAAAGACATGTTTTTGGTTTGTTTTGTTTTTTTTTGAGGGGGGTAGGGTAGAATGGGGCTATAATATACAATACAACTGGTGCTTAATAAATGCTCATTGATTAAATGGCTTGTTGACTTTGTACTTTGTATGTAGAGAGGTCTTTGCTCAGTTGAAGCTTGAGAATGTGGCTGTAGTCTGGTCCCAGTATTGAATAAACCATTGGGAGAAATCGAATTTGCAAAGTGTTTAAGGATGGCCATAAAGGGAAACAAAGTGGACCATTTGCCAAATTTATGTGATAATGGATCTAGTTTGAAATGAATTACTGATATACCAATATATCCCTATTAAACTTAAAGTCTTCCAAACACATTCAGTACATTATTTAACCAAATATAAATGATTTTTTTGTTAGCTGATATTTTAAATTATCCACACCTGTCCCTGTCCATTAGTGTAAATAACCAAGGGTTGACAGTATATTCTTATTCCTGCTGACATATAAAAAGTCCATAATATAATATAATAAATAATAGCTCACATATATATATCACATTGCCCCATTTTTTCCACATGACAACCTCATGATGCAGAGAGTTGAAGCTTTGTTATCTCCATGTTTCTTGATTATACTTAATTTGACTTCTAAGTTTAATTGCACATTGACAACCCGTGGTTGAAACTTGGAAGTATTAGTTCTCATCGAAGCAGTGTGGAAAACCCTAGTAATTACTGGGTCTTGCTGGAAATACACAGGTATGCCTGGGCTTTTGCAGTATATTAGTTTTTCAGCATTAGGCTGCACAGAGGTAGCTTGCAAAGATTTCCTCCCTCAGTATATACATCTTATGAAATTCTTGTAAATGATAGCATATTGGATTTCAGGAGGCATTTCTGATGGCAAGTTACTTTCCAGATTGTAGCATGGCCCTGGTACATAATAAATACTTAATAATTGTTTGTTGACTTGACTTTTGAAAAAGTATTGTGTTACATAGGTAGGTGGCCTAGGGGATAGAGGGCTAGGCTCAGAATCTTGGAGGCCTGAGTTCAGATTTGATCTCAGACACTTCTTGGCCTTTAACCTCTCTGTATCTCAGTTTCCTCACCAGTTAAAACCGGGATAATGATAACAGCTACCTTCTAGGGTTGTTATGAAGATTCAGTGAAATAATATTTGGAAAATGCTTTGCAGACATTAAAATGCTATGTAAATTCTGATTATTAATATTATTTTTTCCTTAACTGTCTTAATGGAAAGAAAGATTTTTATGAATCTGTTGATGCATATAATAACTAGGCTGAAGGGGCTTGTCATTGTGGGGTAGGAAGTAGGGCAATAGAATGCATATATATCTACATCTATGCTTTCCATATATATTCCAAAATCTATCCCAGCTGTGCTCATACTCTTGTAGAAGTGTGTTGAAGGCTTGTTTCTGACGTAAGGGCATTCCAGATGGGTAAGGGTATAAATGATTTTTAGGGAGCAAAGGAATTTTTTTTAAGTATGATCTTATGTTTTTATAATCAAATATAAACCAGGGTGCTATCTTACTTATCATAGGATATTTCCAAGTTACCATTTTGCAGATAATTTATTTAAAGTATTTTCACCTTCACAAGGAATAGAAAGAAGCTTCCAAATGCAAAACGTTCTAAAAGCAAAATGAAGATTTTCATTTATTTTTAAATGTTCTCATTTAATAAAAACTGTGCTTATGGTTTTTGAGGGTTTTAATTCGATTTCCAAATTTACTTAAGTAAAAAAAATGTATTAAGTTTTCATCAAGCTTGAGCAGTGTTAATTGTATGTAGCGAGGTTCATTTTTCTGCTTCTTTGCGTGACTATTAAATCCAATCCAAGTCTGTGCAGATGTTCCAATATTCTTGTATTAGCCAAAGAATTTCAACATATTTTCTTGGTTTAGTGACGCATGGCGCTCCTCAAGTACTGACATTTTATAATGACTTCTGATATCCTGTGTTGTTCTCCAATCTCGAGAAAAACACTGTCACAAGTGGCAGTATTGGTCTTGATCCTTCCTCCATGCATGATTTTGGGGAATTTGTTTTGTGTAGCCTTTAATGGGTTTGGAAAGATGGATCTACCTTAGCCATAACCATTCTTCCCCACTCATGTGATACCCATTCAACTTCAGTGCAGAAATAAATGTCAGTGCATACCAGAATATAGGAGGTGCTACAGGGGTTCCGAATTTGATTTGCTACAGCTGCTGTTCAGCAGTTATTGTTTCAGGACGCTTCCCAGCTGCCATGGTTAATAGAATGTATGTTTAAAGTCTTGCTGTAGCTCTAGGCTGAAGAACTTCAAGCTGATACATTTAACCCGTTTTTTTGTTGTTGTTTTTTAAAATGCTTTCAGAGCACAATAGCTTTGGACCTCACAAATTTTTTTTTTGTCTTCGGGCATTGTTTGCTTCAAAGAAAAATGCATTTACCAAAATCCAGGGTTTTTTTTTTCTCAAGCTTATGAAGTTGTATTTTTCGGGAATATATTTCACAAACCACATGGATGCTCAATATGAACCGTTTGTTGATAGTGCTGATTCTTGGTTCGGCTTTGATACATGTGTAATGGTTTTTTCCTTGTAGTATGCAGTTTTAGATACTGAAAGAATTTTTTTTTCCTCGCCCTTCAGAGGGCCTCTCTGGGTCATCCTCTAGATCCAAACCGAAGTGGAATTTATAATTTCAACAGTCTTTCTTATTCCATAATCACTTGCTAAAGTTACACAGAATATGAATGTTGTCTCCAGAAATGCGTTCAAGTTCCACGACTTGAACATAACCCCCAAATGGTGCCCACTTAAAAGTACACGTTTTAGACCACATTTTCTGTTCTACCCAGCTAATTATGAGAATGAATTTCTATTTATATCTTAATTTAGAGACGTTTTCTCTTCCCACCCCAATTTTGTTCTTTAAAAGAACATATGTCCCATTGTATTCTTTTTCTTAATTAGACAATGTCTTATACAGGAAGGTAGTTTAAAAGGACATTATCAGTCACTATAGACCTTTGGAAGTAAAAGGAAGAGTCAGCACAATATTATATTTCAGTATGCATGTTTTTAGCTTTCCTAGTTGCCAAATCCAAATTTAATCCCCATAAGTTAATGCTCCAGATAAAGTAAAATATATATTTATCTAGACTGGAGTTCCTTGATCTTTTTTGTGTGTATCATGGACCCCTTTGACATTTGGGTGATGCCTATGAACTCATCAGAATAATGCTTTTAAATAAGTAAAATAAAATACATGGGGTTACAAAGGAAACTAACTATATTGAAAAAACAGTTTTAAAAATATGTTTTAAAAAGTCCTTGAACTCCAGGTTAAGAACCCCTGATCTAGCATTGGTTAAGTGCCTACTATGTTCCAGGCACTGTTCTGGGTGTTACTAATACAAAGATAAAAACAAAGTCCATACCCTCATGGAGCTTATGTTCTGCTTCTTTCCTCCTCTCCTCCCACCAAAAAATATGGTTTTTAAGAAGAATGTAGTTAGTGTCTAGACAATTTCATTAGCTTTCCCATTCCAATGAATGCTTGTTATGTTAATGTTATTAGAAGACCAAGTAGAAGGAGCTAATTTATTTGGTAAGGTTCAGAAGAGTTAGTTCAAATGAAAATCCTTTTGAAAGGCTTATCTGTGTTGAATGAACGTCCAACACGTTTTACCTGAGTCTGCTCACCTAAGATATATGATTTAAGTTAACTTGAATTCTGCAATGTTGAAGTCACTCAGGCTTTGTGCTAATGGCCTTGTAATTGATTTTCATAATTTTGTTGTTTCTAAAATAGTTCTTTAGATTGCCTGATGCTGAACTGATAAATTGTTCCATGTGACTTTTATGATAAATTAACAAAAAACTATAGTAAGATTTTATATTTTTGTCCATTTAAAGAGCAGCTTTAGATTTAACATTGTGATACGTTCTTATCAGTCCTACTTGGACCCAGAAGATAAAAATGGAGCTGCAGAAAACACTTTTCCTTTTTTTTCTGGAAGGATTGGCTTAATATTTTCTCACCACCAGATATATAGGGATACTTAAATTTAGAGATGCCTTTATAGCTTTAAGGTTACTTGCATTTAATTCTAGTTATAGATGATCCAGGAATCCCTTTTGTGGCATCATGCTAAGGGAGTAACACCAAGACACTGACTTGAAAGTAGTCTAATATATAAGACTTTAACTCATCAGTTTCGAAGTCTTGTTGGCAAGTTCTGGTACATCTGGTTGCCCACCTCTCAACATCTTACATCCAATCACTACCCTTTCTTAAATGTGCCCATACAGTATTACAGATGTTGTTTGATCAGGACAGAGTACAGTAGACCTATCACTTCCCTTAGTTGTAGACTCTTTGCCTCTCTTAATGAAACTTACAGTGGCATTAGCTTTTTTGATGACTTATCATTCTGATGATACATCCACAGTTCACTACCATGGATTGGAAAAACTCTATTTTATTTCAGATACCAATGCCAACTTCAGTTGGTCAAAAGGGGGAGTTGCTCTGGGCCCCAACCTTTTATTGAATTAAATTGGAAGACAAGATAAAATAGGGGAATCAGTGTCTTAGCTGGAAAGAATCTAAGGAAAGAATGTCATGCTGATCAGAAAGGAATGGAGTAATGAATCATTCATGGGAAGAGTTTTCAGAATAGTGTGGAAGGGCAGTTAAACTTAAAAGAATTTCAGTAGAACATGTACCTCCCAATACAAACCTCAGTGAGTGGTTTCTATGATCATAAAAGTGTGTCCTATGTTGCAATTCAGAATAGGCCACTTGGTTAGAAACACCCTCCGCCATCTTTGACATCCTTTCTCTAGACTGTTTCACTAATTGACTAATAATTCAATTCCTTGTATTCTTAAATAGTGTTTACTGAACATAATTTAACTTCTTGAGTCTAGGTCATCATTTGGAATATAATTTAGTACTGGCTTTGGATACATTAAAGTGTACATGGGTGGTTATCCAACACTAAATTCTCTTTGAGTTATGTGATTTCTTTTTGTAGTGTTCATGATATGCCAACTCTTACTTTTCATTCCTGTTATTTCATTTACTTCTTATAGCTCCTTTCTCCTTGACACATGTTAGGTACTGAATAATGCTTATTGATTAGTTGACTTATTGACTTCTGTTTTGCTATTTTTTGTCTTTTGTGGGTTAGGAAATTGGATCACCAAGCTTATTAGAATTACATATAGAGTAAGGATAAACTTTGAATGAGAATTCAAAGGATTTTCCTATGAGTAAAGTATACAAGTGTTACGGCATTTGTCTTGACTTCCTAGATACTATTTTTTTCTTACTTCTGGTTTTTAATTAATCTGTAGTGATTGATTCCCAGAAAAGTGAAATGTTGCTTCTATTAGGTTTGGTGGAAAAGAAGGTAATGATGTTTGTTGGAGACTCACCATCATGAACTAAACCCTATACTAGGGAATGATAAAGGGATAAAGAAATCTCAGCCTTACTAGAATTTACATCCTAAATCAGAAAGTGAATAATTAGGCTCAAAAAGAGTTACATATAAATATAGCAAGAAATGCAAAATGAGATACCCAAAATACAGAAGTAAGCTGGAGATTGAAAATAAAAGAATAATTGTAGTAGGATGTCATTTATCATAGAAATTTTCCAGAGGGAGGTCAGTTTTGAAAGATTGGATTGGCAAAAACCAAATGGAAAGATGCCTGCCTTCCTTTTTAAATAACATAACTTTTCATATTGAATAGACTTTTGGTTTTTAAATATAAAACAAGCATTCCGGCAAGATTAAAAGACAGAGGATCATATGAAACTGTAATTTTCCTTACTCTAGGATGTTTAAATTTTTTTAAACCCTACATTGGTTCCAGAAATCCATGTCTAATATAAATACATTTGTATTTATTATATTCAGGTTTAGTGTTCTGATACATCAAAACAAAAACTAAAGATAGCTATGGTTAAAAGGTATTTTCAGTGGGGGTGGCGGGGCAGCAACCTCTTCAGGATCCTAATTAGAAGAGTCATGCAATCCCGATTAAGTGCCAGTTAAGAAAAGGAGAAGAAGAGAGACATGTAGAGAAGAGAAACAGTATTGTCACCATTTGACTTAGATTCCCCTTTAGTATAGATTGACTTGGAAAAAGAATGTGACTTCATTTTGCTTGTGTTTTGGCTAAGCTAATTTTGCCCAGATTACATACCATTTCAAGTATATAGGAAAGTGCATATTTTTCAAGATAGATATCTTTTTTTCCGTAAGGTTAGAGTTGTTCTATATTTCTGTAGATGATGATGATAATTAACCTTCTTAATTATAGAGCCATCCTTTTGAGCACTTTCAGATTAGTTACTACTAACTGGGGTAATATGCATAAGCTAAACTGTGTTTATACGTAAACTGTATAATATTTTAAAGTTCACGTCATTGTTTTACCCTTCTCAAAGTACAGAATGTTTTGATCTACATAGGGAATATTTTTTTTAAGAGTGGATGCCTAAGAAATGTAAACAACTGGTAGGGGAAATGCAGCTGTTTATGATTTGCTTTTTAATCTTCTGTTCTTTTGTGGCCTCTGATGTTAAAGGGCTTTTGTTTACCTATTATAGTGTATGGCTTATGATTTTATAAGTATACTTCTTATGGTTTTGTTTTGGCTTTCTATGTAAAGGGAAGGGAGGCCGAAGGGAAAGTCACATGTTATAAATATCCCCACATTTACCAGACCTTGGATTTGAAGCAACAAGCCAGTATAAGCTGTCATCTAGAGTGGAAAAGGTTTTGTATTTTATAAGGTCAATAAATGGCAGCCTTCATACTTTACTTTTAGGCCATATTTGTGTTTTTATGTCAGAATCTATTCGTCACAGTCAGTTACTTTTGTCCTCTGCTGGTAATACTCTTTAAATTAGAGCCTTTATATTTAGTTATTATATGGGAAGATGCTTTAATCTCTTACTACATTGCCTTTATGTTTTTGATGGCAGTCTGTCCTATAAATGTTATTAGTGGTGAAGGTTAAGTTCAGTTCAGATGCTCGTTAGGTGTAAGGCCCCATGCTATGAGCTGGGCATTTTGAAATCAAATACTAAATAATCCTTATCTTTGAGAAGTTTTTCTTTTTCTGAGGAGGATAGAACTATTCCAAAGGAAATAAGTACAAAGTATATGCAAGGTGATTTCAAAAGAGTGCTAACCAGGGGAGGAGGTAGGGAACTGACTACTATAGGAGGTGGCATTGAAGGAAATTGGGGGTTTGTGAGGGAGAGGTAAGGGGGCTTTTGCAATACTCTGAATGATTATTCTGACCTAAATATCGCCATTGTAAGAATAGAGAAGATGGGTGATATGTGAGCCATCTTGTAAAAGTGGAATGAACAGAATTTGGTAATTAATTAAAATATGGGAGGTGGAGGTCAAGGAAGAGACTATGAGAACCCCAAGATTTCAGTGTTGGGTAAGTATTCGATAAGTAATAACGGCATAGCAGAAATAGTAAAGTCAAAGGGAAAAACAGATTTAGAAAAAGCTTCTGAAATTTGTTTTAGACCTTTAGGTTTCTGGTATCATTGGGGCATGTAGGTAAAGATTTCCTGATGGAAGTTGTAGGTGTGAGTTTGGAGCTTAAGGCCCCAGGTAATTCCCTAAGACTCTTAATTTGCTGAGCAGTCTGCATGGGTAGTAGGAGTTTCCTCCTCTGAGAATTTCTAATACTAATGAAATCATAAGGCTGGTCAAAACAAAAGCTTCCTTACAGTGATGCTCAGTGGTCATGAATCTTAGAATATCATTATCACTGAGGAATCGACATTTCTGATCCATAAAAGGACAATGAAAAGATAAATGATGAATTAATTGGTTGCCACAAATTAAGAATGGTAAATAGCTCAAATGAAGTGGCATAAGACATGTCAGGGAAATGTATGACCAGAAAATGAAGCAGTTCATTTGTGTAAGAAAAGTGAGGTAAAATTCACTTGTAAGGGTAGGTAGGTAGGTAGGTTACTCAGTAGATAGAGTGTCAGGCCTGAAGTCAGGAAGACCTGAGTTCAAATACAGCCTCAGACACTTAACTAACTGGGTGAGCCTGGGCAAGTCGTTTAGCTCTGATTGCCTCAGTTTCCTCATTTGTAAAATGAGCTGGAGAAGGAAATGGCAAAACCACCTCAGTATCTTTGCCAAGATAACCCTAAATGGGGTCACAAAGAGTTGGACACAATTGCAAAACATAATTCACTCATGGAGCAGTAGACTATATCCTTCTTGAAGGCAAAGACTTTTATTCTTTTCTTTGTGTTTTCAGTGCCTAACGTAAAAGGAGCTTAATATAAGTTTTTTGAACTGTTGTGGGAACTCAGTGAGAGTTGGGTGTTGGGCGTTGTGTTGATTCCCATTTAATGTCAAGAGCTCCCAGAGAAGGTCTCAACACATTGAATACAAAGGTCTATGCAGGATTGATGTGAGGACATGAAATTCAGTATTTACATTGAAGAGACCACAGATAATACTGAAGTTTTGGGAATACAAAAAGCAAGAGAGAAATACATCAGTAATGTGGGATCTCCTTTTTTTAGATTCTGCTATTCATCTTACCATGATTTAAGAACTTTGATTTTTTGACTTCGCATTTCTTGATTTGAGTGGTTAGGTTAGGAAATCGAATGGTTAAATGTAAAAATCCAAGATTAGGGGCGGCTAGGTGGCGCAGTGAATAGAGCGCCGGCCCTGGAATCAGAAGGACCTGAGTTCGGAGCCGGCCTCCGACCCTTAATCCACACAAACAAAAACCTAGCTGTGTAACCTTGGGCAAGTTACTTAACCCCAATTGCCCTAAAGGGGCGGCTAGGTGGAGCAGTGAGTAAGAGCGCCGGCCTCGGAGTTTGGATGACCCGAGATCAGATCCGGCCTCAGAAAATGAGCACCCACGCATAAACAATGACTAGCCGTGTAACCTTGAGCAAGTTACTTAACCCCAATTGCTTAAAAAAAAAAAAAAAAATCCAAGATTAGTTAATTTTTGTATTTCTGCGCATTCTTTATGAATCAGCTAAGAAGGCCTAAGTTGGACAAATTAATTTTGCCCAGTTGCAAAACTGAAATGAGGAGTACTTCCTCTATTCTGTACAAGTTATTTTGAGCCCTTGAACTTGTGTATTTTATTATTAAGTACTGTAATAACTTGTTATTTGTGTATAAAAGCAGAATATTTAAAAGCTCCTTCATGGTTAGGGTGCTTTAAAATATCTTTTTCGTTAAGGATAACTCATTCCAATTAAGTAGTCAGATATTAAATTTTCATTCAAAGAAATATTGAAAAAATGCCTTTTTAATGGCAAATCACTTACTGAATAATAAAATGGTGAGAACATACAGTATCTCTAAGTTAGCTTATGCAGAGTTATTAACTGATTTTGTGTTATGTTTTCTATCAACTTTACCCCTTTGAGATGTTTGTCTCTATATCCTATCTGGCCCTGGCCAAAATTGGGAAGGGGGCAGTTTGCTTAATGAGCTTCTCCATTTCCCTTTCAATGACTTCTCCACCACCTTCATTTTTTTGCTCCTCATTTCCACTATAACACCCACTTTATTCCTGCATCCTAATGACTGCTAAAGGCAGTGTGTGGCATCTCATATACAGCTGCCATCCCTGGATAGCATCCTATATTGTAGACCCCTCTCATTATTCTCTTCTGTGAGGAACATTCTATTGCCCTATTCCAGCAGGGGAATGGCAGGTTGTTAGCTTCTTTGTTACTTAATCTGATAAATTAATTTGTGGTTAAGATATTAGTGGCTGATATTGCCTTAATTATGAAGAAACATTTGTTGAGCACAGTCTATGGTGCTTGGCTTCCAGATAACAGATTTCTACATTTGACAGGCTCCTTTTATGTCTTGACTCAAAGCAGTGACTAAGTTGGCATTCCAGTCTGGGAGGTACTTTGGGGTAAGTGAGTTTTTTTGGCACACATCGGTTTCCATTGTGTAGACAATCACCAAACCTGCTTGCATGTAATATTAGTCTAGTCTCTTAGACCATATCCATTTGTTTCATACATGTACATAAAGAATCTCAGCTTTGGAATAGATAGCAGAGGTCCTGTAGTCCAACACATACCTTCCTCAATAATGGTCATCCATTGCTTTAAGGATCACTAATTGTGGTGGTGGGGATAGGAGAGGGGAAACCCTACCTCTCAACCCTAATTTGTATCTTTGGATAACCTTAATTATTAGAAAGTTTTGGGATTTTTTACATCAAATCTAAATCTGATTTTTAAAAACGGTTCCTACCCATTGTTATTAGTTCTTCTCTTTGAGATCAGGGGTGACAAAGGTAATCCCCTTTTCACATGACACCCTGTAAAGTACTTATAGGCAACGCCCATGGCCCCCATGAGTCTTCTCATCCATAGCCTAATTAATAGGCTATCCCTAGTTTCTTTAGCTGATTTTCCTATCATGTGGCTTCTGGGCCCTTCCCTATTTTGATTTTCCTACTGTAGATATTCTCCAGAGTATCTCCTCCATGTCCTACTTAAAAAATAGTGTCTAGAACCAAACATTATACCCCAAACTTGGTCTGATCAGTACAAAGTACAGTGGACCTCTCTCCTTCCTCTCTAGTCCTGGATGCCATTCTCTCTAAATTCAACCTAAAATTACAGTAGCTTTTCGTTGGCTCCATGTCACACTGTTGACCTACACATTGAGCTTTCAGTGAACTAAAATCCCTATATTTTTTCCAGACAAAATATTCTGTAGCCACATCTTCCCCATCTTGTAGGTGTGAAGTTGATTTTCCATACTCAAATGTAAGATTTTGCATTCATCCCCATTTAATTCAGTTTTGGCACAATGTTCTAGTCTGCCGATGTATTTTAGGATCTTGAATGTGATTCAGTATATTGATAACTCAGCTTTAAGTCATATGCAGATTTGATAAGCACTTAAAAGAATTTGTAGATAGGCTCAAGAGACAGAAGGAACCTTGGAGAACTGATGTCCTCATTATACAGATTAGGAAATGAGGCTTTGTGAGGAGGGAGGAGACATGCCCAAGACTATATAGCCCCACATTTTCTCATTATTTGTGCCTTCATCTAATTCTCTGATTTAAAAAAAAAAACATAAAAAAATATTAAATGGTATAGACCAAGTACAGACCTCTGGTACATTACCATAGAAACCTTTCAAGTTAACATCAAACCATTAATGACTAGTCCAACTATTCGAAGCTTTCTGAATCCTCCCACCGAATACTACTGTTTAACCTACATCTCTTCATCTTGTCTACAAAAAGAATATGAGATACCTTATTAAATACTTTGCTAAAATCTAAATTCCTCAAATCTACCAGCCTAGGGATTTTATCAAAAATGGGAATAAAGGTCGTCTGACATGATCTATTCTTGATGAAGCCATGTGGGTTCTTTGTGATTACTACTTCCCTTTCTTACTCTCCCTTTAATGATATGTTCTGAAATTTTTTCAGGAATTAAAATCATACTTGCTATCCTATAGTTTTGTAGACTCAAAAATAATTGGATTACCATTTTCCCAAACTGTGGTGCCTTCCTCATTTGCCATGATCTTTTACCAGCTTAACGACCTTGTCAACGATCCCATTTACCAGTTATCTGTTTAATATCAGACAAATCACTTCATCTTACTGGGCTTTGCTTATTTGAAAAATTGGGACTAATACTATTTTTACAACTGACTGGAGTGGGCTGCTATGAGAAAACGACTTGGTAGGCCTCAAAGAGCTAGAGAAATATAGGTTGTTGCTCTGAGATAGGTTCTTGTCTTTTGTTGCAGGCATCAAGGAAAGCTGGGCCTTCCCTTTGGGGTACTGATATTCAGTTAGCTGTTTTTTATGCTATCCTTTCCAGGCCATAGGCCATGTAAGCAAAATAAAACTAGTGTAACTCTTATGTTCCCATCCAACATGAGCAATTCCTTCTTGGATTCTTTTTTTTTTTTTCATTACTAAGAAAACCACAACAAAACAAAAATTGGATCACGTGCATTCCCTCCTCTGGTAGTCTCTCGGCTTCCTCCTGGGTAGGTTGTTTTTCTGGTATTCTTAAAGAGATTACCCTTGGACGGCTAGGTGGTGCAGTGAATAGAGCACTGGCCCTAGAGTCAGGAGGGACTTGAGTACAAATCTGGCCTCAGACACTTAACACAAAAAAAGTAGCCATGTGACCTTGGGCAAGTCACTTAACCCCAATTGCCCTGCCTTCCCCCCTCCAAAAAGCAAAAAAAAAAAAAAAAAAGAAAGTACCCTGCACACAGTAGTCCCTCAGTATTGCTAAGTGATTGTAGGATATCCTGAAGTAGCAGGAAACTTGTTGGAACCTTATATCAACCTTCTGTAGTTCATTGCCTGTGAGTTGTTTGGGATTCAGGCTTTTGGGCAGTGGCTGGCCATCTCCTCATTAGCTATCTATTTCCTAAAGCCATAATAAGTATCTGTTTTTCCTGCCTTTTGTAACTTTTCTAGAACAGCAAGATAGCACCTCTGGGGTAATAAGTTCAAAGTAGAGACTCAGCAAAAGGGACAATCATTAGATAAGTAGGGTATATCCTTGGCTGGAAAACTTCATTGATTTTCAAGCTCAGTCTTGACCTTGTAACTGGCTTCTTAATAAAAAGGTTTGAAGGGTTATATTTATTGGCATATTCCCGACTTTGGAAGCTTTGACCAATCTGCTTCTGCCTGTGTAATTTCTCACTCAGATCAGGAGGGTGTAGTGGAAAGGAGTCTGGGTTTGAAATCAGAGGACCTGGGGTCAAATTCTGCTGCCACTTACTACCTAAGTAACATGGGGTGAGTTGCTTCACCTTTCCAGCCCGTGGTTTCTTATTCTGAAAGAATAGTAGAGGAATTGGATGAGATAGCCTTTAAGGTCCCTTGTGATCTATAATTCCATGCCATTTTCAACAAGACAAGCAGCTTACTCTGCATGGGGCATTGTACTAAGCACTGGGAATACAACAAATAAAAGCAAAAAAGACAGTCCTTTCCCACAAGGAGCTTACATTCTAATGGAGGAATAGGAAAAATAAAAGAACTGAAAAGAGCATAGGTATTTATCTGTTGATAAGTCTGTATTCATCCTTCTAGTATTTCTTTTCTTTCAACCATATCTGTCTATCTAGCTGCCTCTCTCTATATCCATCTATCGTCCCTTTTATCCATATATCCATCATCTATCAGTCTGTCATATATCTTATCTATCCATCATCTGTCTTATCTCTCTATATCTGTTCATCATCCTCTCTCTCCCCTTCTCTCATTTTCTCTCTTTCTCTCCCCCGCCCTTACTGTTGAGTCATTTTTCAGTCATATCCAAATTTTCATGACCCCATTTGGGATTTTCTTGGCAAAGATACTCTAGTGGTTTGCCATTTCCTTCTCCAGATCATTTTACAGATGAGGAAACTGAGACAAACAGGGTTAAGTAACTTGGCCAGGATCACACAGCTAGGAAGTGTCTGAAACTCACAAAGCAGAGCTTTCCCAACACTCTGTCCACTGTGTGCCTAGCTACCTTTATGTAAATGTTCATCTTTACATGTATAGTTTTATTATTATATATAAATAATGTCAGTGAGAGATCCCTAGAGTTAATTTCTCCCAGAAGGCCACTGTACTATTTGGATGTTGGGCGTTGACCAGCAGAATTTTGAAGAATAGTTCATATAGGCGGGTGAACATAAAATCTTTTGCCACTTCAGAGAATTGTTGTTTCTAGGATTTGTGCTTTGGCATAATAATGAGAGACTTTTGTTTAGAAACTCTGCCTCCTTATTGCAGGGGGGTCTGATTGTTTCAATTTAATGTTAAAGTGAGAGAAAAGGTTTTAACTTTTTCTTGCTAGACAAGTAAAAGATAATGGCTCAAAATTCAGTTTCCCTAAATCTCCACAGTAAGCAAAGAACTTTGAGCAAATTAAAGTGTTTCTCTTTGGTCTTCTAATCCCAAGGCTAACTGTTTAAGAGTTTCTCTCTTAATTAAGGGTGTTATCCCATAAAAGTAGTGTCTTAGCTATACCTGTCTTCCTTGTGTGAAATTCAAAAATTTTCAAGTACAAACAATTTTATTGACTGTGGATTATAATAAATGGCAGCTAGCCTTGGGAACACATGACTAATCAACAATAAATTTTCCAGTGATGGCTCTCTCATTAATACTAGTCTTTTAGCCAAGATAATACACAATACTAAGGTGCATATCACAATAACTAAATATTAAGGTGAATTTTTTTCTCTTTTACTATAATATCCCAAGTAATAGGGTTTTTGGTCCACCAACCACAGTTAAGATTTCCAGGGCCGCCTTCCTGGTCACAGGGGAGTCTTATAATTCTCATCACTTAGAACTCATCTTTTCCCATTAGAGAAATTTATGGCACAGGCCAATAATATTTTGAAATCTTATCATTGAGTCCTGGTGAATATTGCTTCACTTACCCATGGAGGCACAAGAAGGTCAATTTAGGTAAACCCTTTGGTGCTTGTATTTTCCCCGAGCTTAATCCTACTAAATTTCAAGATGCATTACCAGGTATATTATAAAGATATTCCCCCAGGCTGAGGGGACATCCTGGTGGATTTAAAAAGTGATAAGAGTTGGAGTTAGGATTTGGAGGACTTAGAATTAGTTAAGTAATTTCTTTGGTCCTCAGTTTCCTCATCTGTAGAAGTGGGAGAGTGAGTACAGCATGAGACCTTGAATCAGGGATATTTGAATTCAAATATAACTTCAGATGTATGACCTTGAGTGAGTCACTTAACTTGTCAACATTAATTTCTTCATCTCTAAAATGGCGATAATAATAGTACCCACTTCCCAGGGTTGTTGTGAAGATAAAATATTTGTAAGAGTTTTGCAAATCCCCCTATGAATGTGTAAAATAAGGGTTTGGGGTTAGGTGACTTTCAGCTCCATATTTCTGACCTGGTGAATTTTTGCCTTAACTATGAAATTCCATTTACTTGGTTCATTACCAGCATTTTGAAAGATATTTTTTAAAATTTTTGGAAGCAAAAGTTTGAATATCTTTTTAGCAGTATATGTCCTAACGATTGCTTATTTTGAATAATCAAAGCATAGAGAATCCTAGGAACTAGAGATGATTTTAGAACATCTGTTCTAACACATTTTACAGATAAGGAAACTGAGGCCAGGAGGGATAGAATGCTAAAACTAAGGTCACATCCTTAGTGTTACTGTCATTAGGAATACAGGTCTCCTGTTTATTAGTGCATTCATTCACGGACTAATCAAACTTTTATTCAGTTTTTCTCTTTTTATTTTTCCTGGAGATGAGGTGGCAAAAGTGGGTCAGCATCTAAAGACCCTGCTGCCTTTTGTCCCAGCCCTCAAGAATCTTATGTTTTACTGGAGGAAAAATTAATTGGATTCACTTTTCACCACATGAAAGACCAATGACAATACTTGCCAGTTAGGAATAGTACCCATTTTAAAATAAGGAAAACATCTCCGTTTTCAAAAGAAGTTTCTAGCATAGAATTCCAGACTGAAGAAACCTCTATGAAGTGCTTCCTTTTTCATTTTAGCCTTTAGCTCATTGACTATAGATAAAAACCATTCATCTTCTGCTGTGTAGACTTTTATAACTGTCATGATAGGGAAGCATCCCAAAGTTCAGAGTTGAGAAAGGCCTAGCTTTCAAGATAGGGACTCAGGATAAAATTTAATTATTAATTGTTATTTTTAAAAATATCTTGGTTATGGTTCAAAGATGTAAATGGCCATATATATATATATTGGAAGGTAGCATTTTGTAGGGAAAAGAACATGGTGGGGCAGGGAGCCAGGATTCTGCCATTCTTTTGCTATATGACCTTGGGTTTTCATGAAGAACCTCCCTTGAGGTGTCCAGATTTGACCCTGAGTTCTCAGAGGCTGTCCCCATGAAAACATATTTCCTGGAAGGTCCTACCATGTTGGAGAGGTTTCAGGTATAGCCCCAAGTGGTGAACTGAGGACACTGAGCTAAGTTCTGAAAAGCCTCGTTGGCCACTAGATTTCAACCTTTTAAAAAAAAATTCTGAACATCAACTTAAATGGGCACTTCTGTCTACATAGTAGAAAAACTAGACTTTTACACGAAACTACAAATCTGTCATGTATAGCTTGCTTTTCTTTTCAAGTGTATAACAAATTCAACATGTTACTTTCAAAACTAACCTGCTTGCCCAGGATTCCTTCTTGGCCCTCCTTCTCTCGTCTTCTTTGAATTTCAGAAACATGTTTAATGACTGTCTTTTTTTTTCTCTCTCTCCCCCCCATTTTATCTCTAGTTCTCTTCTCCTTTATCACTCCCTCCCCCAGTTGAGAAAAAAGAAAAATAAAATCTTTTAACAAATAAGCATTGTCAAGGAAAACAGAAATCTACTTTGAGTGTGAAAATGTATATCTCATTCTGTAATTTTTTTTTTTGTTCTGTAATTAGTGAAAACATTCTAAGAACCCTCTGAGGCAAGGATTCTTAACCTGGGGTCTATGGATAGATTTCAGAACGTCCATGAACTTAGATTTTAAAAAAATTACACCTTTATTTTCACTAATCTCTAATTGAAAGTTTATCTTCAGTGATTTAAAAACGTCATTTAGAGAAGGAGCCCATAGGATTCACCAGATTGCCAAAGGGATTCCAAACTCCTTTAAGGAGGGGCATAGCCGGTATTGGCTGCCATCAGTGAAATCCCAGCTCTTTTGAAGTATGGAATGAATGACCTTTAGTAAGTCATTTTCAATCTGTGGAACTCAGTTTCCTTATCTGTAGAATGAAGCGCGTTAGACAGAAAGTCTCTCACGTCCTTACTAAGTCTAGAATTCTATAATTCTAAGGGAAAAAATGGAAACCCTGAATAGGTTTGTGGATGCCTATCAGTGTAACCAATGTTGGAGCAATCCCATTGGATGAAGTCTGATTTGTTGACCTGGGAAGACAGGAAATAGATGCCAGATGGCTTGCTCTTCTAGAAAGCTCTCCAAAAAGTTGTTAATTTTCCTCAGTTATCCATTATCGAATTAATAAAAGCAGTGGGGCTTGATTCTAGCAATTCCTTCCTAATTTTGTCTCTTGGAGAGATTTCTTGGGAAATAGCTAAACTACTGCATGTGTATCAATATTCATTAGCAAGAAAGACTGTGGAGGATGCTGGAAATTTGCATAATGCAGTAATTGAAAGGGTTTCTCATAGTCAATTGTAATATTCTATACCAGCATCTAAATGGTACCTTTGGTTGAATGTCATGAGACCCCATTCAAGTAAAATTCTGTCTCAGAAAAAAGTATTTTATTCATTTCAATCCAACAAACATTAATTAATCGCCTAATGTGTGTGAGATGCTGTAGCTCTATAAAATGAAGCTATTCCTGGATCCTGGCAGATGGCCCAGAGCACATTATTGAGTTTGTCATAAAGAGTTTACCTCCCCCAAAAAAAATTCTTCACCGGATCAATTTAATCATCACTTTATAGTAAATTTGCAGTGTAGACAGGGAAAGGAGAACTGTAGCTTTGTTTAGTTATATGGAGGCAATTAATCTTAACCATAAAGGGGCAATTAGTCCACTCCCTTCACCACCTCAGATATTCCAGACCCCGCCCAGATTAGCCAGGGCACAGAAAAAATCTAAGATTTTAGAGAGGAATGAAGTCTTGGCATCATCCCTGTCTATGACAAAGTCCTGTGGGGTAGAATCACAACTTCTAAGAGCACCTTCAACTTAATAGAGTTCCTTTACAATGAAATATGTCAGATTTCTTGCAAGATTTTTAAATTATGGAATTTATCCTGGATGAATATTTTATGGTTTTGTTATTTTAGATAAGCTGATCCTAATACCCAGTGATTGGGGGAAGGAGGGAGGGAATAAGTATTTATATAACGCTTATTATGTGCCAGGCACTGTGCTGAGGGCTTTGCAAATATTATCTCATTTGATTGACAAAGAATAATCCATTATGCTTCTAATTCCTTAAGGGCTGTGTGTAAGGAGTAGTTCAGGGGATGGGATTTTAAGTAAGGTGCACTTTACCCAGAGAATGCTAACAATCCAACTCTACATAGTGTTGAGAAATGGATGTGGAGGGATGACCTTTCTCCAAGGTCATTTGTCCTTCTTGATCTTTCTTCAGGGTTGGACAGGGAACACTACATCCTTCTGAATACCCTCTTCTTCCTTGACTTCTGAGACACTGTACCCTCGTGTTCCTTACCTTCCCCTTTCATTTGATCCTTATTTTTTTTTCTTTTATGGCTCAGCTCCTTCCATCCAATTCAGCAAGCACATATTAAGGATCTATGCTATGTCCTAGGGACAGTTCTGACTTCTGGAAACACAAAACCAAAACTACTTCTTTATTCAAAGCATTTTTTTTATTGAGTCATTTTCAGCCATGTTTGACTCTTGATCTTGACTCTTGGAAATCCCCATTTGGGATTCCTTGGCAGAGATACTGCAGTGATTTTGCTATTTCCTTCTTTAGGTCATTTTACAGATGAGAAAACTGAGGCAAACAGGGTGAAGTGACTTGCCCAGGGTCACACAGCAAATAAGTGTCTGAAGCCAGATACTATTTTATTTTATAAGGGAAGAAACTCAGGACCTGGTAGGTTAGGCAACTCATCCAAGGTCATAGAACATTAGAGATAACGATTTGACTCATGTCTTCTGGCTCTGGAGTAAATTCCTATTAATTGTGCCTTAATAGTGTCTCATGTTTCCTTCTTTTTTTTTTTTAAGCAATTGGGGTTAAGTAACTTGCTCAAGGTTACACAGCCAGTCATTATTTATCTGTGGGTGCTCATTTTCTGAGGCCGGATTCGATCTCAGGTCATCCCAACTCCGAGGCCGGCGCTCTTACTCACTGCACCACCTAGCCACCCCATGTTTCCTTCTTTAAGTCCTTCCACAACTACTCTCATTCAAACTTTCATTTTCTCTTAGCCTCAGTAATATCATAGCCTCCTTCTGCATCCAGTTCATACCTTCTTTGATTGTCCTACCTACATGGTGCTCATTCTTCCTTGTGCTGTAATCATTTGCTTATATA
Organism: Gymnobelideus leadbeateri; assembly: GCA_011680675.1. Taxonomy (NCBI): domain Eukaryota; kingdom Metazoa; phylum Chordata; class Mammalia; order Diprotodontia; family Petauridae; genus Gymnobelideus; species Gymnobelideus leadbeateri. The sequence continues at coordinate 435,853 of WOXC01005556.1, read as the reverse complement.
TTATTTCCCCCTTATTATATCATCTTCTGGAGAGCAAGATCTTTGTCATATCCATCTTTGTATCTCCAGAGCCTAGTCTTAGAATGGTGTTTCACTATTAGTCTGGGTTTAACTCCCTTCCTTCCTCCCACACACTCTCTCTCTCTCTCTCTCTCTCTCTCTCTCTCTCTCTCTCTCTCTCTCTTTTTCTCTTTCTTTTCCTTCCTTCCTTCCTTCCTTTCTTTCTTTCTTTCTTTCTTTCTTTCTTTCTTTCTTTCTTTCTTTCTTTCTTTCTTTCTTTCTTTCTTTCCTTCTTTCTTTCTGTCTATCTACCTGTCTATCATATCAAATAACCTTGTATGTTACAGACTTGGTATTGTTCAATTCACACTGGGCCATATAGTCATAAAGGAGAAGTAATACCACTGTACTGCAAAGAACCATATCAAACTGTAAATGCCTTAGAGGGATTTTCTCCAGAAAATATTTGGTACATGAAACAAAACACAGAGATCTAATCTTTTATGCAAATAAATCAATCAGCAGTCATTAATAATTGTGCCAAGTGTGGGGATGCTAAGATAAAATTGAAACCCTGATCACAAGGTTTCCCATTCCATAAGGGGAGACAACACACACATCTATATATATTACACACACACACATATATAATATAGTGAAGCACATGGCAAATCACTCCAGTATCTTTGCCAAGAAAACCCCAAATGGGATCATGAAGAGTTGGACACAACTAAAACAACTGAACAATGCATATGATATATACATTATATATATATATATATATAGATATAGATATAGATATATAGATACACCCATACCCACTCCCCCAAGCAACTTTATACTAAAGTTGTAAAAACGCATATTGAATCTTGATGTGTGTATGTAGGTATGTATGTATATTCCCAAAAAAATACAAGGTAATTTTGAGGGAAACACTAAGAACTGGAGGCAGGGTGGGGTGTAGAGATCAAGAAAGATTTCTTGTATATAGCAACCCTTGATCTCAACTTTGAAAGAAACTTGTTACTCTGAAAAGTAGAGGCGAGGAGGGAATACATTATAAGCATTGAGACAGCCAGTATTAGGATAAAAAAGAGATAGAAGTCAGTGCTTAAGGAACAGTAAGAAAGACCATGAAAAGAAGGAATGTATAATAAAGCTGGGAAGATAAACTTTAAATGCCAAAAAGAAGAGTTTTCATTTGATTTTGGAGTTTATAATAGAGAATCATTAGAATTCATTGATTAGAGGATTAACATGGTCAGACCTTTCTTTGGGAAAATCACTTTAGTAGCTACTGAAGGGACATCAGAGTGCTCATGATAAAAGTCTATTACAGGGTAGTCAAGATTAAAACAATATCAGTTTATTCTTTTTGTTTCAGGAGTACACAGTCAGCAAGAATTATACCCATGATTCCACCAGGATACATTATTTTTTGAACTTCCTCTCTTCTGAGGGAAATAAATATTAACCAGGTTTTGATGATTTTTCCAGCTCAGGAACATAAAAACCAACGTTTGATTTCAGTTACCTGGTTCTTGTCATCACCAGAGACACATTTGTCTTTCAAAATCCAGTCCAGTGTTTCTTGCAAGTCTGTGCATGGTCCTTCAAATTTTGTTTTTCGAGTGAGTCTTAGGTATGTTCATAACATATATTTTTAGTCACAGAGCAGAGAATCACTCTCTGTATTTCACCATTTTCAAAATGACCTATAAAAAAATAAAAAAAACACCATCAGCCACTCTCTGCTTTAATCCATTGAGTTCAAGTTCACAAGACCAAAGTAAGCTGGAGATCTCCTTGGCTTTTTACTTCTCCTTTTTGCTGTAGTACTGAAGAAAGTGTTGAATGACTTTCAAGACAGGCTGGGAATTACTTCACAGCCATCTTACTCTTTCCCTGAAGCACTTTACAAAGTTCTCTGACAGCTACCAAAGTGATTTTCCCAAAGCACAATTCTGACAACATCTTTTTCTTAATGAATTCTAATGGTTCTCTATTAATCCCGGTATTAAATAGAAACTCCTCTATTTGGCATTTAAAGTAATTCACAACTTACCTTTCCATCCTTCTTATGCATTTCTTCCTTGCATGTTTTTTCTCCTAATGTTGATTGAGCAGAACTATAATTGTTAGCTTCCTCCCTCAAAGTTATGATTCTTTATTCTAGAAACTATTTAGTCTTTACATTGGTCATACATGTGTGCTCTCTGTCCCTCTCTCTGTCTCTGTCTCTGTTCCCTCTGTCTGTCTCTTTGTCTCTCTCTATCTCTCTCTGTCTCTCTGTCTCTCTCTCTCTCTCTCTCTCTGATTCTGTCTCTGACTCCACTTGGATTTGTTTTCTTGCTTCTCTTTTTTTATTAAGCCCTGGTAGGACCACGTCTAAGAGTACCATGCTCTAAGCCTCATATTTTAGAAAGATTATTGATTAAGTTGGAAAGTGTGCCAGACAAGGGGAAGCAAGATGGTGAAGGGAATTGTTCTCATGTAAGGATCATTTGAAAGAACTGGGAAAGTTACCTTGGAGAGGAAGAAACTCTTGTCTTCAAAGTATTTGAAGGGCTAGCTACCTAGAATAAAAAGGACTAGGGTTAGTGGGCTTGGCCCTAGGACAACCAGGAAATTAGGAATAAAGGGTAAAAGTTGTTAAAAAGCATATTGAATCTTGCTGTAAGAAAAAAAGAAAAACACCTTCCCATAGAGAACTGTCCAGAAGTAGAACAGACTGGGTACCTCAGATGGTAATGGCTTCCTTCCATCTTCCATCTTCCATCACATGCTGAATGGCCACCTTTTGGGTACCAAAGATGGGATTCTTGTTCAGATATGGACTAAGCTAGATGGTTTCTGAGTTCTCTCTGTTTTAGCAGACATCTAGGACCTTGTAGAAAAGAGAGTATTTAAGAAGCATCCTTATCCCCAAAAGTGATTACTTATCGAGTAAACAACCGGAGACAAGGACACTTTACTATCCTGGTGTTTTTAATAACTCAACATAGAAGGGTTTTTTCCAATTCGTTTCCAATTTTTAGTGAATTTCCAATGAATTAAATTTAATTTCCAATTAATTCAGTTCTCTAGCCTTTTGCTTTCATTTTATCCCCTTCTCCTTATTTTGGGAGCAGAGTTCACTTGGTCATTGGTTCTTGTTTGAAAGAGTAAAGAAGGTGAAAAACCCAGCACCATTTGCCCTCTGTGGTGGTGGTTGATTGAAGGTGGCAGGTGATTGGATGTATGTATTTCACCAAAGTAATAATACCATTGACTCTTTTATCTCCATCATCTGTGAGCTTGAACCAATAGCTTCCCCTACCATACTTCCTCTAGACTGAGAATATCAAAAGTTAGATGTGTAATCCTATAAGATTTTATTGGATTTTTATTTTCAGGACGAATGTGAATTACGTTCACCATTTCCATTTCCTCTTTCTCCACTCCACTTCTTTACTTGTTTTCACCAAAAGGAAGTAAGGATAGGGAATATTGGAGGTGATGTAGCCTTTTGATGGATTTTGGGGGAACCTAGAAATCTATCAAGTTTTCTAACATCTAGAACTCGTAAGTCATCATATATGGGAAGAGGGGGCAGGGCAGTAGCTGGGGAAAAAAGGGCTTTGTTCTAGGAAGTTGTAGCAGTTGTGAATGGAGCCATAGAGTAGTAGCTTTTCGTGACCTTTTAGAGTAGCAGTAGTGCTATTATTTAATTATTGTTTCCTGAGCCAGAGGTGAAAGGGGGTGAAGTCTGGAGAGGATTTGGGAGAGAGGTATGGGCATAGTTACAGGGCAGATGTGGGATGTCTGTGCTGATTTGGCTTCAGTGTCCTGCTGAATGGCAGTTGGAATGAAGCATGATCAGACCAGCTGGATATATAGGGTTGAGATGAGGATTAACTCACCCTCTAATCCAGCCCCAGAGTGAGTCTCAAAGTTAAATGTATTCACAGAGTAGAAGGGGAGAAGAGGAGAGATTTGAATTTTTGGAGGAATTATGTTCTTGCTAAGATCTGAGAGACAGGTGGTAGAGAAGATGGGAAAATGCCCAAGATGACTAGGTCTTGGTGTCTTGGAGAATGTCTAGATTTTCCTCTATACCAGTTTTGTTCAGGGGGAAGACTTGAGTAGGGGAGCCGAGAGACTGGCTTATTAAGCAGTGAGAGTAGGGAGCATATTAGTATTAAAGATTCAGCACCTGTGTATCTGTTGTATTTCCGGTATTTTGTTAATAAGTCACTTACCTGGAGAAGGTCAACCAACGTACATAGCATGTGGCAAGACTATCAAATGGAAGTTTGTGGAAGAGGAGATAAACTGAAAACAATTCATGGCATCTAGCTTTGTCTTTAAAATGGGGACTAACATGGAACATAACTTTGTTTTCCTGGTAGAAGGCAGAATCGGGTCATAACCAAATAGATTACCCATTTGTGACCTGATTATTCTGAAAAAAATTTGAGGCATTTTTGAACCTGGTTTAAGTGAAGCTCATCTTAGAGTTGTTAATTAAGTGCTAATTGTAGCCTGTCACTGTTTGATAGTAATGGTGTAATTATGTGGTTAAGTAGTATTTTGAATTCATTTTGTCACTGTCTGGGGCTATAGTCTGGAGAGAATAGCAGCTATTGTTTTCTATGTGTGACATAGTTCCAACTGTTCCCATGGTTGAGTTTAAAGTTCATCTTTTCTTGCTGGCCATTCCATTGGTACTTAATCTGGGATATTTTTGAATTAGCCATTCTGTGGTCAGTTTTTCAGTATTTTAAATCCCCTAGCACTCTTGATTAGCAGAGAATGTGTTTATTAGGGGTGGTGGAGAGGGGAGTGTCAGAAAGCCGGTGGTGGCTCACTTAGATTTCTACTTCCTCTTAGCATTTATTACAGACAAGAAATTTGTCCCCTTAGGTTTTCCTCTATGTTTATGTAATGAACCTTGATAATATTTTTACAATCATCCTCCCTAAAATGAAGCATCTACCAGAGATCTGGTAAAATCTTATACTTGGGTTCAAAAAATTAACTTCATAAGAATATCATGGGGGGAGATGATTAGACAGAAGCTTGTGTGAAAGCTATCTGGGGGTTTTGGTGGACTGCAAGCTCAAGGAGTTTGTCACATACAGTAATCAAAAAAGCTAATGATATCTTTTGCAGGTAAGAGAGGCCCACTGTCCCAGATGAGGTGGGTAAGAGCTCTTCTGTACTCAGACTATGCTTAAAGTGTTGTGTAAAGTTTGGGGTACCATATTATAGGAAGGAGGGATTGATGGGCTAAAGAGAGTTCAGAGGAGGGCAACACAGAATCATGAAGGACCTTAAATTCTTCCCATATGAAGATCATTTGAATGGAATAAGGGATATTTATCCTGGCAAATTGAAAATTCACCAGGAACATGTGGTTCTTTTTAGTCTCCTTTAAATGATCACTTTTGTCCCATCCTTTAACTGGGAGCATACCCCCAAGGCTTTGTCCTGGACGCTCTTCTCTTTTTCCTCTGTACCCTCTTGCTAGGTGGTCTCATCAGGCACTGTGGGTTCAGTTATCTCTTATCATATGACTCTCAGCTTAAGAACACTTCCCCTCACTAGAACTCTCCTGGCAACGTCTGGACCTCCCCTTGTTGGGGATGTTGTAACCCGGATGCCTTCTCAGGTATGAGTTGGATTCAGCGGCATCAGAGATTGCTTCCAACTCAAATTCTGTGATTCTCTGAGCTGATGCTTTGATTTAATCAGGACCACTAGAAAGGGAAAGTATTAAGATGTTTTCCCTAACCACTTGCTTAATGGGAATGAGAATGCTTAGAATCAATCTTTAACTTTCTTTACTGTTGGATAATTGAGTATAGGTAGAGTTCATGACGTCTTATTTGGGAGGCTGCCTAGTCCAGTCCTCTCATTTTATTTCATTTTTTACTTGCTTTTAAAAAATATATTTTCTGTTTTGAGCTTAACAAACACCTAATCAAACCAAGATTTTCAAGTACAAAATAGAAAGGATTGTTTGTGAAAACTTGAGTCTCTCTGGCTTTTTATTTTAAGTAACATGTAACTTTCACAGCTGTCCTGCTTGCTTGTGTTTCCTTTTGGATTTCCTTCTCTTTGGTGCATAAAAAAATGCTTTGATAACCCTCGTTTTCTTCTTCTTTCCTTTTTTTGGGGGGGGCAACCTATTACTAGTCCCCTTCTTCACACTCCCCTATGCTTACTGGGGGGGATAGCAACCCCCAAAAAGGAAAAATATTTGTAACATATGCAAAAATAATCAAATTAATTGTCATCATTATATTAAGTAGGGTCTATAAAGCCCACCTAGCTCACCCTTCTTTCTCCCATCATAGCCTCCATGAGGCTTCAGATTCACCCAGTTAGGTACTCCTCCAAGTATAGTGTGTTCTCTCTCTCTCTCTCTCTCTCTCTCTCTCTCTCTCTCTCTCTCTCTCTCTTTCTCTTTCTTCCTCTCTCTCCTGCCTCCCCTTCTATTTCTCTTTTGTTCTCTCTCTTTCTCCCTCCACTCCTCTCTTCTTCCCATCCTTTCCCTTTCTCCTATGTATATTAAATATATATATATATATATATATATATATATACATACACACATACAATGCATTTGTGTGTGTATATATGTCTATGGCATTATCTTTCTCTATGTATACACACACACATATATATATATATGTATATATATATATGTATGTTTGTATGTATAAACATAATCTTAGGATCTCTTACATTATTAGAGTGAGTGCTCTGTCTTTAAGCTCTTATGTGTTTAGACATTTTCTGGTCTCTGAAAATGTAAGATTTCTTTATTTAATTCAGAAAATATGTTTTCAGTTTCCACTATGTGTAAATCAGGTTTCAGCCTTTGCTTTAGAATTAAGAGTTTCTGTGGCTGATCACTCTGGGAGAAATCTGCTCATAAGCCTCTTTGACCTTTGGTGCTCTGACCTGCCCCTCGCCCCCCACCTCCACACTTACCAGTTGTGTGTTCAAAGGGAAGTCCTATGAGTTACTTTAAACACCCCTATCAGAGACCATTGTTAAGGGGGGTCTGGCAAATCAGAGATCTCCTAATAGGAACAATGAATTCAGCTCAGCCAACATTGGTCAAGGCATTCCAGACACTCCTGGGTGGCATTCCAAGAGGTCTAGAAATGCCTTAGGTGATCCCAAGCAGGTTGGGATCACCTCAGGGCCATTTCTAAATATTCCTTTAAGAGAAAATTCTAGCAAACTAAATGTCCTGATTTGGCACCAGCAGCCAGGATGATGTCCTCAGAGTACCTCGAGCCCTGCTAGGCAACCTACTTAGCACCGGAAAAGCAGGATAGTGTTTAATTCAGAATGATATTAGGGGACCTTTGAGAGTGAATGCTGTTTCTCAGATAAAAGAAAAAAACAGCCTAGACATCAGCTAATAGAGGAAAAGGATCTCCAGGAGTCTAATGGAAATAAATCTTTAAAGAAGAATAAGAGGCTTTGTATGGGCAGAATCATAGGTCAAGGTCTGGTATAAATTGGGAGACCCTTCCCTCCCAACTAGAGTTTAAAAGAAAGTTTGCAAGAACCTTGAAATTTCTAGCCCTTTTTTACCCAGAAGGACTTAGAACTGTAAACAATAAGTACATTATCAATGATTTCAGTCCATCTTTCAGATTTGATTCGAACTCCCCCAGCTGAGAACAATTAGGCCTGCATCTGGCAGCAATTTCAGCGTTTCACAAAGTTAGTCATACAGCATTGGCTATGTTACCCTCTGGTGTAGTTTCTTCATATGAGAGTTTTGAAAAAAGCCCACCCAAAACACCCAATTCCTCCCAAAATATTATTAGCTCTGCCTGGGAACCTGGAAATAGTGCATGAGTAACTCACTGAACATCCATTTAAGCCTATTCATAAGCAATCTTTGGGAATTCTTTCATGTAACATTCATTCTTTGCCGAGTTGTGACGTCAACGAAAGACTGCAAAGGGCAGGGCCTCACAGTTTGTTTTTTTTAATGACTTCTGTGAAAGCGATAGAAGTGGCCTTTCAAAGGATTTCTATGGAAAGCATTAATTTTAAGAGTGCCTTAAATCTGGGCTAATGCTATCTGTCCTAATATTTAATATATCACCTTCATGATATTCCCTTTGTGAGTAGGCAGCTCTTTGTATGAAATTGTACCATGCTACGGTTCCCTTAGATCTCATACTGACAGCTGCCTTTTCTTTGGGGCCTGTGGTAGTAGTATTCTTTTGCACGTCTTCCAAAAAGAATTTCTTCTTTCTTCCTTCGAGGTGCCCCTCAGACTTTGACTTTTGCCCCTATAATTCAGTTGCTTCCTGCTAGTGGATTCCCTCTCAATTGTTAGGGTGTCTTTTTTTTCCTTTTTTTAAGCCATTTTTAAGTACCATAAGAACGCAAGATATTAGAATTTTCATACTGTGATTCCCCTGAAGACAGAGACTTGGGAAGAGTTGGTACAAGTTGTCTTGTCGTGGTTTGAAAATTTTTAGTTTTTCCAAAGGTTTAAATGGAACATAATTTGGCTCAGATCTGGTTTTTTGGTGTCCCATTAGATCACTCTGTTTCCATTTTCATTGTGGGTTTGCTATTTTTTTTATTTTGGTTTTTGCTGAACTTCCTCAATTACTTTTTATAATTTTTTCAAAAGCAACTTAAAAAAAAACTTGTGGCAATGGTAATACAAAGGCAGCCCAAGTTTATAGTAACTACTTCACTGTACCCCAAATTATAGTTTATCATTAACTTGACCCAATTAGACAAGCCCCACCCACCCTTGGTCCCTAGTGATATAGAGGAATTGGTAAAGTGGAAATTGTTTTTCCAAACTCTTTTTTAAGGTAGGCCAGTTGTGTTTTCCCCACAGCTAATAAATCTCATTTGTACTTTATCTGGAATACTTTGAGAAGAAAAAATGAGGATTTTTAGGATACATACATTTTAAAAACATATTCCCCACATGTATTTTAAAACAAATTTCATCTGGCTTGAGATAGTATTCTTTCATTGTCTAGACGACCCCAGTCTTTAGTATAATTTATTTAACATCAAAGAATTCTAGCTCATGTATCCTACCCCCACCCGTTAACATTTTTCCCTTGATACCCCCCTGAAGACTGGAGTAGAGATGAAGGCTGAAACCTTTAGCTTGTGGTTTTAAAGTTATGTTTTCCAGGAGATGTAAATTAGGTGTGTGCAATGGGGAAGTCTAGTAGTAAGCCTCAAGTACTAGGATCTGCTGTCTAGCTATTGTGCATTTGGGCTTTTCTAATAACCAAAGCCCTGTGAAAAGGAAAGCCGCCAGCTGGACCCAACATGAGTCTTATCTACATGGATCCCAGAACAGATGTCAAGCAGAGACCACTTGTCAGAGGTACCTTGTAGTAACTTTTAAAGATCCTTATTGGGCTCAGTACATTTTTGTTGCATTACCCAATTCTTCCATAAAGCCAACCACAAACCATATTCTAGGGGACTCCAGCTAAAGCTTGTGGTAAGTAGGAAATAGATTAAACACAGGTTTCCCCTTTTCTCCAGCTGCCAACAATGATGTCAGCGATGTTAATGATCCTTACCTCAGCTCACTGCAGTCCTAGCACCCCCTATTAAAACACTTGTCTTGTGAACTGTTTTTATATGTTGTTAAGGAAACACTGAGGATTGTTGATAAGAAACAATGGGGTATCCAGATGATGCAGAAGAAAGCACTTTAAAAAACAAAACATTCATGAGAGGGTTCCAGGGAGAGACCAAGCAACAGAAAACTCCATTCACTGTCAGATGAAGAGAGTAAAGGGGACAGGAACAAACTTCATTGATTCCCCATATGCCAAATCATAAAAGGGGCATGTGCACACAGAACTTTGCTGTCCACGCTCTATACCTTGTATGTGAGGCTGTACTTTGAATGTAAGTGTGGCATTGCATCAGAAACCTAGATATTTAGGACTCTTTTGTTAGATGGTGTGCATTGCTGAAAGTTAAGGGAAAAAAATCCAATGTGGAATGTGCAACAGAAAGCTCAGGACTCAGGAGTGGGAGGGGCAGCATAAAGAGTAGTAGAAATACCCCTGTGGACACCCAAGGACCATTTGTTTTTATAGCTTTGTAATGTTAGCTCAGGTAAGGAAGTCATTCCCTACCTATGTGACATTCTATGGATCCCAAGCTGGAAATCAGAATTCCAGTGTTGGCTCTGGGCAGAACATATGAGATGATATGCACAAAATGCTTTGTCAACCTTAAAGCACACTGTCAGTGTTGTTATTATTACTCTTATTGCCTTGGCTACGTGACTTAGTCTGAGTGAAAAATGAATGGGTGAACTGGATGTTAAGAGTCCTTTCAATCAGCATTCTCTCATTTAGTTCCTACTACTCACAGATTGTTGTTTGTCCCTCATTCCCAGAGAGGACCAGTGACATCAGGAGGGTGATGTCTTGATTTGCTAGGAAATTGGATCTATGTAATAGATTTTGTTTGTATCTCTTAAAATGAAATCATGATATTCTTCCATATGAAAGCATTAGTGAATGTTTGACATAATATATACATACACATATATGTGTCTCTGTGTGTATATACTATATATATATAAATCTTCTAAGTCTGTAGCACATACTTTCTTCCTTAAATGTAGTGTGAAGGAAGGTAAAGGATATGTGCGTATAGATACACACAATATACATAATGTTTAGACACATATAAATATATTTTAAATTATTCAAATTAAAATTATAACTACAATTTATTTATATTTGTTATTTGCATTTAAATTACATATGTGTATATATATGTATATGTTGATATAAACACTTATCCTTTACCTTCATTTAGTCTACACTTGAGGGAAATTATGTTTTTCACAGAATTGGAAGAGAGATTTGGGGTATCAGCTTTTGTCATAGAATGTTAGATTGGGCAAGAATTTGAGAGATCATTTGTTGAATCTTATCCAAGTCAAATCAGCACAGGTGTATTGAAACATGTATAACGTGCAAGGCACTGGGGGTATATCCTAAGACAGTAAGCATATAAGAAATGCTTGTTGAATTAAAGTGAATTTTTGAGCCCAGTTTCCTAATTTGAAGATGAGGAGACTGAGCCCTGCAGGGGTAGAGTCACATGCTTAAAGGCAACGTAGCTGGAGGCTGAACTAAGACAAGACCCCTGGTCAGTGTCCTTTGGTGTGGAGAAACAGAAACAGGCCAAAGCCAAATCCAAACCTTTCTGTCCAATCACCCTCTGTTAGGGATACCCTCAGCAGCTCTCCCCACTCTTTTTTTTTTTTTTACTTTTTGGAGTGGGGGAGGGTAGGGCAATTGGGTTTAAGTGACTTGCCCAAGGTCACATGGCTAGTTTTTGTGTTAAGTGTCTGAGGCCACAGTTTAACTCAGGTCCTCCTGACTCCAGGGCTGTTGCTCTATTTATTGTGCCACCTAGCTGCCCCTCTCCCCACTCTTCTACATGAAGCCTGTCCTGACCTCCTTAATAGCTAACACTCTCCTCCCCAATTACATTATATAATTATTTTGTATATATTGAATATATGTATATGTCTGTACACATGCATGTATATGTGTATACACATATATTTACATGCACATGTGTATACATGCATATATACACATACATGTGTGCATACATGTGTGTGTATGTCCCTTCCCCTTACAATGTAATTGTGAAAGTGAGGATTGTTTCTTTCACTGTCCTTGTATTCCCAGAATCCAGCATAGTGCCTTTCCCAAAGCAGGTACTTAATAAATATTTGTTAATTGATTTTCTTTTTCCTTCTTGGCTTCCTTGTATTTCCCACGTCCATCAAGGCAGATACTTACTGCCATGGTTGCTACCATTTGGAATATCTCTTTGGTTAATGGTGACCCTGTGTCACTCGATAGACCAAGAACCAGTCAGACTGAATGACCATTAGATGCTAACATCTACTTAATCAAATACCATTAATTACTGCTGAAATCAGTGCTTTTTTTCTCCCTTCCATCTCTTTACAGAACATCTAACCTTTTAAAAATAAATTATCTGAACCTTTAAAAAATACAAAACAACTTTTCATTGGAGAAGACCAAGGCAACAATACCAACATCCCTTCTCCCTTATGGACTTTCCAGGGAATTGACAGATGGCTTAGTGGTGTCTGTAGTCATTGGCTCCTGCCTATGTCATCTACATTTACAAAATCTCTTCTTTGGTGGTCTCAGGAAGGCACCAGTCCTGCCAGAAGGTCTTTTCTTGGGACAAAAGGACAGGAGAGAGAGAGAGAGCCTTCCACACATTGGCGGCTTTCCCTGCATTTTCTTCCTTGGCAGTGCACTGCACTGAAATGTTGGCTAGCATCCTTGCCGTGTTTCAGCCCCCACCCATGTGACTTGGATCAGGCAAAAGTGCTATTTAAGCAGCCCCATGAAAGCTTTTGGCTCTGCTAGGAGGTTACCCTTTGTCATCAAAGAGACCAAGTCGCCAAGTAACAGCCCAACTTTAACCTATTCAAATTTCTTTTCATTTGCTGAAATGACTTTTTTCCCCTCTTTCAGCTTCAAGTAGCAAATGTCTATAGCTACCTCTAGCTAGTTTAACTCCAGCTTCATTTTTTCATACATTTTTGCTTCTCTTTTTAATAGATGTGTTTTAAGGGTGGTTTTAGAAAAGGAAGAACAAGCTCGTCACAAATTGTATACTGTTCTTTAGGGCTTAAATTAGTCATAGAATCTCATTCTATTTATTTTCAATTGATATTAGGACAAAAATCTAAGAAGAATACTCTTGGCTTGCATGAAAGGGGAATCTTGTCCATCTTTCTACTCGGTGGGCTTGTCTATCCCTGGAAAACATCTAAGGTATTCTACATTTTATTAGTGGATTCTAAGATGAATTCTATTTTTCCTATTCCCCCCCCCCACACACACCTTTAGTTATAAAATTGTATTTTCATTGCCTAGGTTTTATTGCAACAACCTTCACTCTACTCCAAGTTGTCCTCCATACAGTTACCAAATTAGTATTCCTGAAACATAGATCTGTTTCCCTCCCCCATCCAACTCAAAAATTTTCAGTGGCTCCCTATCGACTCTACCACAAAATATACAATTCCATCTCCCCTCCCCATGCTTTTGATCAGGTTCTCCCTCCCCCCGCCAAACCCCACCTTAAGAATCTCTAAGTTTCCATCAGAGCATTGCTGGGATGCATCTTCATCCATGAAGCCTTTTCTGATTCTCACCAGTTACTGGTACTCTTTCTCATTTGAAATGACTTTTTTTAAATATTTATGTACATATTGTATCCCCTCTGTGGGATGTAAGGTCCTTGAGAGGAGACTTGTTCAGTTTTGCCTTTATATTTCCAGCTTGACAGAGTAGGTACTTAATAATAAATGGAATTTCTAAGGGCCCCCAATAGAATAGAGTGAAAACTTTTGTTGGAAAAAGGGGTTACTATGGAAGATAGTATAGCTTTGGCTGTAATGATTGCTTTTGTACTGGGAATGCCTTTGATACCTGTTTGCAACTTTTAGGTTTGTGTTCCACCATCCACCTGACCCCCCCCCCCATGCCTTGCACCTCCCAATTTGGCTCCTTCTAAGAGTTGAGGCATTCCTTCCTTGCACAAGGAGCCCCAGATATCATGGTCACAGCTTCCAAAACTCATTTTCCTTTCTTTTCTTGTTACGATTCTTCATAATTGCTAGAAAAAGTTAGACAACAGTACCACACTTCTTAGACTCAAATCTAGGCATAATCCTTTTTAATACTACAAATGAGCTTGTTTAAAACAAAGGATACCTATATATATATTCTCTTTTGCTCTCCATATGTGTGTGTTCATACATATGTGTTTGTGTGTATATAAAATCTTTCATTCTTGCTCATTATTTGATACCAGATTTGTGAGATTAAAGCACATTTAGAAATCAGCATTTTTGCTATTCCTTAAAAATGTGCATATACCATGAAAGGTCTGATCTTTTTTTAAAATTTATTTTGTCATTATGAAGTATAACTTTAGATGAACTTATCCAGGTCATAGTTATGATTCTTTATAATACCTGGAAGGACCAGAAAGCATTATTATACTTTTCCTAGACTGTGTGTGTGTGTGTGTGCGCAAACGTGATAGAACTAAGCAGTATTGGGGAAATTTATTAGATTTGAATGTCTGGAGAAAAAGGTCATGATATCCTTCTTCCTGATAACATATATAATGTAAATTCCTCTTTTTCATCTATGGATTTAGTTTTTTTTAGTCTTTTAGCTCAAAATCTCATATTTGATATTGTGTGTATTAAAAACACTATATAAATGTTAGCTGTCATTAGTGTTTTTTTCTCTCTATTGGGTTGAGTCTATTTAGCGGGAACAGTTTCAAATCTGGGTAGGGCTTGAATCAATGTTGGGCAAAATTAGATGTTAATAAATGCCTACTAATGGTGTAACTTCAGGATGGAGAGCAAGATAAATACTTCGAAGAGATTGGTTCTTTTGGCAGTAGTGGGGCAGTTGTGAATGGGTGATGAGTTCAGTCCTGGGTGCCTCACTTTAGGAAAGTTGGAGAGTAGACAAATTGAAATGTTTAGACTAGGTAACTAGGTTGGCTGAGAGGACTAGAGAAATCTACCACACAAGTATGGATTGGTGGAAGGAACTTAGGATGTTTAATTAGAAAAAGGCTCAGGGGAAAATGATCACTGTCTTTAAGAATTTGAAGGACAACCTTGTTGGAGAGGGCTTAGTCTTGTTCTGTTTCCAAGGGCATGACTAAATTCAGTAAGTAGAAGATGGAAGGAGCCAGGCCAATCAGTAAGCATTTATTAAACATTTCTGATATGCTAGGCACTGTCATGGGTGCTAGAAATAGAAAAAAAAATGGAACAGTCCCTACTCTCAAGGAACTTGTACGCCAACAATGCAAGGAAAAACTCTTCCTAATCATTAGAGTGATCCAAAATTAGAATGAATAAGGGACCATTAAGGTCATCTTCTCTGATCCTTTCAGATACTCTTTCCAGGTTGGAAAATGGAAAGGGATCCCTGAGGAGAAAGTGGGTTTCCTTTAATGGTCTAGGCTAGGTGACCACTAGTGGAGAATGTTGTGACCGGGTTTGACCAGCTGTGTGTTGTACTGAGTAGTTTCTGAGCCTTCTTCTAGCTTTTAGGTTCTACAGTTTGGAGAAGATAAAGTCAAATTT
Organism: Gymnobelideus leadbeateri; assembly: GCA_011680675.1. Taxonomy (NCBI): domain Eukaryota; kingdom Metazoa; phylum Chordata; class Mammalia; order Diprotodontia; family Petauridae; genus Gymnobelideus; species Gymnobelideus leadbeateri. The sequence continues at coordinate 420,642 of WOXC01005556.1, read as the reverse complement.
CAAGCTATGTGGGGGAAAAGATGAAGGGGGTAGCTAGTATAGTGGATACAGCACTGGCCCTGGAGACAGGAGGACTTTCATCTAAATCTGGCCTTAGACAGTTACTAGCTGTGTGACCCTGGGCAAGTCACTTAACCTCAATTGGCACTATCCCTTTCCCCCAATAAATAAATAAATCCAGAGTGTGTAGTGGGAAGAATTATGATTTGAGTACCAAGGAGTTAAGTGCTTAGGGCAATGGGGAGATCTCAAAGGATAAGGTTGAAGAGGAGGCTATTGGGTTTGTCTAAGAGGAGGTCAGTGGTGACCCTTGAGAAAGTTGCAGTGGACTGGTGAAAATGGAAACCAGATTGTGGAGGTCCAAGAATGGAATTGGAATGGAAATAGAAGCAGCAGCTGTGGACTACCCATTTCAAAAAAAATCATGTCTATGAATAGGAACCCAGGACTGTAGTTTGAAGGTATTGAGTCATTAAAAAATGCTTAAGGACAGATGGTCAGATGTAGAATTTTGAAGGTGTTTAAATTCTGAAAGAGACGATAATTCAGAGTATTGAATCATGAGTGAATAAAAAGGTAGTATTGCATGTATGTGGAGATGACCTTGCAGACCCACTGTCAGCAGGACATGCCTTTTTTTTGTCATCTATGTTCCCTCCCCCAATCTCCACGTGTGATATGCATTTATAAGATGGCTGGAGGGATTTAGACGTGATCTGCGGTCATGTAACAAGAGTATAGCTAACTGGGCCATGTGGGGAAAGAACCCACGATCTTAGACTCACTAGTCAAATGAGCTAATGACATCCATACAGCATATTGACTATCTCATTTATGTGGGTACATTCTATAGTACTTGTGCCCCATTGACAGCTGCTTAATTTCCTCAAAGAGGGTACACCCAATGTGCTAGGGATTTCTTTATTTCTCTTGACATTGCAAGGATACCAATGGAATGACAACATCTATCCTCTGCTTTAGCATTTGTCTTGCTACAAACAGCTCACTACTCATCCACAGCATGTACCTCTTTTGGGCAGCCCTAAAATTTAATTTTTTGGTGAGTGTAGTCTTTCGTGATTTGCATTTGTTACAGCTGTAAACAGACCAACAAACCATACTTAGGAATTTTGATTTTCTAAAAACTAAACTAAAAAAAACTATACTTTTAATACGTTTTGTTGTTCAGTTATTTTCAGGCGTGTTTGACTCTACATGAGCCTGTTTTTTGGTTTTCTTGGCAAAGATACTGGGAGTGGTTTCCAATTTACTCTCCAACTTGTTGTACAGATGCAGAAATTGAGGCAAATGGGGTTAAGTGACCTGTCCAAGGTCACACAGCTAGTAAGGGTCTGACACTAGATTTGAATTCAGGAAGATGAGTCTTCCTGACTCTAGGCCCATCATTATCCACTGCATCACCTAGAGACAATTTTTTTAAAATTGTATATGTGAAAGGGTATTTACTTAAATACTTGGAGGTGTTTAAATTTCTCGTTCTTAGATTCTGCTTAGTATATATTTGCCATATCCAGTGGCATACTCTTTTCTTTGGATTAAGTCATTGTTTTACTTCAAATAGTTGAATTTAATTCCTAGAATTATTTTTCTAGTTGAACCATATGTGAGACTTCAGACAGTGAGTTCCATTGAAGAAAACTAATTAGTGCAATAATTTTTAAGTGTAGTTAGAACAGGAAATGTGGTATTCCTGGCAGTGTTACAGTATATGCTGAACAGCTTTACTACTCTTTACCTCTATCCTCAGTAAAATAGGAATTACAAATAATGCTCTCACCAGATGTGTGCTGGATGCTATATAACACATTGCTAAACAAATTGTGGGTAGATTTCAGGGGTTGTAAACACACCCTTAAATAAATGGTTTTAAACCCAATCCGGCTTACTTTGATGGTACTTATTGGACTAGTTTTGCAACCATACAAGATATTAACTGCTTTCACGATAAAAAAACAATCCAATACAATGAAGCAACTTGAAATGTAGCAAAATTTTTATACTTGTTTCTTTTAGGGAAAAAAAAAGCTTTATAGATGTTTTTTACATCTTTGTTATTTCTCAATGATTTTTCTCCCTGCCCCCTGCCAACAATGAAATATCCCCCTTGTAACATACAAGTAGTTATTCAAAATGAACCAAGATGTTGACTCCATAGTCCACCACCTTTCTAAATTTCCTCTCAATGGACCCTGCATTGATCAGAGTTCTAATGACTTTCAGTGGTTTTCTTTACTGTATTGTGATCATTGTTCTCTCATACTTTCTTCTCTGCAACAGTTCATGTAAATCTTCCTTCTTGTGACTTTTTTGGGATGGTTTTGTTTTCCATAAAATTGAGACTGAGTCAGAGCTCCACTGGCCATGCATTAATGTGACTGATTTTCCACAAGCCCTCCAACATGTATCATTTTCCTTGTTTTTCATCTTTTCCAATCTGATTAGTGTGAGGTAAAACCTCATTTGTTTTCATTTCCATTTCTATTACTTTTAATTATTTGAAACATTTTTATATAATTGTCAATAGTTTGTGTTTATTTTTTTCAAAATTGCCTATAAATATCCTTTCACCCTTAACTGTTGGGAAATGGTTCTATTTGTATCAGTATGCTATATGTCTTAGATACCAGGTCTTTATCATACATATTTTCTGGGAATATTTTTCCCCAACTGACAGTTTCATTTCATTCTACTTAAATTGATTTTGTTCCTGCAAAAGCTTTTGCATTTTATATAATCAAAGTTATTTGTTTTGATCTCTTCTGTTTGTCTCATACTTCTTGGTCCCGCTTCTCTGCCTTTCCCCTCATCAATGGAAAAATGACTTCAGTGACTATGGTCTAGTAAAATGTGAATTTCTACCATATGTGGTAATGTAATGATCCATAAGTTTCAATGACCCATTTCAAAAGGACTGACCGTTTTTTGAATATTGGTGCATTTGTGAACTCTTGAAGCATTTTGTTTTCACTGCTATTAAACGTATTAATAAGTTTGCATTGTAGTATTAGAAGATGCAGTAGAGGATGTATGGGACATTGTTGTTGGAACATGTCAATATCACAGAATAGTTTCCCACCACAAAACCCTGTGACTGTTGGGGGTTTCATGTTACTTTGCTCACAAGTTGTCACAGGATGATGTAAATCCTAAGAGTTGATCCCAGGAATGGCAAATAGTAGAAAAGAAATTTTCATGGTCTTTTTTGCTAAGGAAATCTTTAACATTTTACTTTGCCCAGAGATCTAGGCCCATCGTGTGAGCTTACCATAGTTATTGGTCTCTGTATTTTTAGATAGTATTTCTAAATCATAGAAATTTATGAAGGCATATCAATACAGCATTTTCGTTGTGTGTGTGTATGAATATATAGATATATTTAAAGATGTGGATTACAGACACCCAAATGCATAAGATGTTACCACGCAAAGAAAGTAAATTAATAAACTTCCTGGGAGCTTAATATCAAATATATATTATCCCAATAAAGGAGTCACCTAGAAACCAAAGATATTTTCCAACCATGATGGCAAAGGTCAAAACATTGGGGGTTATATTATCTTGTGCATCTTTCCAAATATCCCAAGTTGGTAGTTTATGCTTATACTGAGAAAGTAGGTTTCATGTTTAGAAATAGCCTGAGAATTTAAAACAAATTAAGATTTACATTTTAGAAATAGCCCATCAGGAGCCAGATCTTTGGAAAAAAGTAATTGATCAAGTTATGTTGAAAGGGTTTTGGCAAAAAATTAGGTTAATGACTTTAGCACGGTGCTTGTGGCATAGTAGGCACTTAATAAATTCTTATTGACTGAAGGGACACATATATGTATATATGCTCATATACCTACATACATATATACACTTATATGTATACATATATACATGCATGCATGTACACATCCATCCATGTGTGCATATACATACACCCACACCACCCCTACTCACACAGTGAAAAACATTATTATAAATGTTCAGATAGCAAGTGCTTTGTAAAGTGGTTGGAGCTCAACAGACGCTGGTGTCCTTCTTGCTTTTGACTTCTATTAGAGAATCCTGGGAAAACCCTAGCTATTGATTAGCACTGTCATTTGGTGGTTTCTAATGAGCATTAGTACAGGCTTTGCCTTAGAAGGATTTGAGAAGCCGTGTGCTTGCTTGCTGTTCTTCAGGTGTAGGTAGGTCCCACAGCGGGCAGATTGCCTCTCATCTCCTGTGATTTCAGCTTACATGCCAGAAATTACTTGAATGTATTTAAAGCAACTCAGAGCAATAGATTTCAACACGTACAGCAAAGCTCTGCATTCCCTCCCCTCCTCGGTGGCCCCCCAAACCTCATCTCTCATACAGCCAGTGCAGGTTGGAGCATGTGCTCACACATTTCACCGGGTACAGTGTGTTTCTCTGGTGAGCTATTCATTCAGCTCTTTTGGAAGAGTGCCAGATATGAAATGCAAAGCAAACCATGCACCCTTCCCTCTTTCCCTGTTTAAATTAAGCAATTTCTTTGTTTGTCACCAGTCCCAATAAAGTATGGCATTACTGTCTAATTTTAGGCCCCTCGCTTCGAAGCTCTGTTAAGTAAGCCGGATGGAGATATTCTGGGAGGAACATTCCAATCGCTGCTAGAGGGCTTCAGGAGAAAGTTGAGAGTAAATAAGAGATCTGTGAGATAATTCTCCGGGGAGTTTCCCAGCATACCACACATCATTTGCAAAGATAGGCTTTCCTTTCACTTGAGGACCACACAAAGTAAATTCTGTTCCTTGGCAATTAATGGGCACAGGACAGGGAGGCCTTTTTCAAGTTTTTACCTTGGTGTCTCTATGGCAAGTCGTTATTTGCAAGTGGGGAAAAATAGACTGTTTGCCTATCTTTTAGTAGCAGAGTTCATATTTTAAAATATACAGAACTACACGCATAAGCCTATAATCCTAGTTTCATGAGTTTGGACTTACCTGAAAGCCAGAGTGTAAATATTAGCCAAACCCCCCTTTAGAAAGGAGATGGGGCAGAAGGCATGGATGGGAAGAGCTGGGGCAGTATTGTTAACTTCTGCATTGCCCTCTTTTCCGAACTTAGGGATCTGGCACCCCCTTCTTATAGACATAGCTGAATACTTGGCTGGTTGAGGAGAGTTTGCTAAGAGCATTTTTTAAAAAGAGGGACTGAAGTTATAAAAGGCATCTGTCTCAGCACCATTCCATATAAAGGGGAATGAATAACACTTCTCTTGTGTAAGTATTGCCTTCTTGAATTGGAGGTACTGCAGTACAGTGAAAAGATCACAGATTGTGGAGTCAGAGGGGTTAGCTTTAAGTCCTCACCACTCATGTGATCTTGAACATAGTCCATCCTCTGCGAGCCTCAGTTTCTTCATCTGTTAAATCATCTCTAAATATCCTGTGATATGTTATGATATTTCTCACCTTCTCATTGGGCAGGAGAGGTAGTAGACAGAGGGAGAGAATTTGGAACTGAAAATAAACTTTAAAAAATTCTATGATTTATTGTTATTCAATTGGTTTTTAGTCATGTCCAACTCTTTGTGATCCTATTTGGGATTTTCTTGGCAAAGATACTGGAATGGTTTGCCATTTCTTTCTCCAGCTCACTTTGCAAATGAGGAAACTGAAACAAATAGGGTTAAGGGCCTTGCCCAGGGTTCCACAGCGAGTAAATAAATGTCTGAGGCTGGTTTAAACTCAGGTCTGCCTGACTCCAGGCTCAGGCTCCCTATCTATTGTCCCACCTAGCTATCCTATGATACCTCATTGTATTTCTTGCCTTGGTAAAGGTGGGCGAGGGAGAAAATTTGGAACTGAAAATAAAACATTTTAAAAAGTGAAATAAATTCTATGATATTTCATTGAACTGTACCCTTAAATCTAAATTTCAATGTCCTTCTTTCTTAGCCATTCCTTGTTAAACTAAGCATCTCCCTTGATTCTGTCACCACCCCCAAATTCTTCTATTGAGCAATGCTTCATCTTTGTGTTTCTCACTTGATTTTTTTTTATGGTATTAGAACTGGCTTTATTACAAAAAAGGCCCTTCAAGTAAGAATGAGCCAATTTCTCAGTGATATCACCCATAGCATGTCCCCAGGTTCCTTAAGAGTAGTACCTCCCCTAAAGATCAAGGGCAAAAGAGTAAAGAGACTGAGTCATAAGCATAATGCTTAGGATGATTTAAATGCAGGAACCTATTTAACATGCAAATATGGAATAAACCTAATGAGTCAAAGAATAGCCGACTTTTTTATTAACACATATACATTTACTTGTCTTCTGGCTTGTTGAAGCAATAGGTTAGACAGCACTTGCCACAGTAATGTCTGTCAGAATGGCTAGCCCTAAACACCCCAGCACCACATTCATCAGAAGGGCACTCTCTTCGAAGGCGGCTAATCCTTCCATTCTCATCAACCTTATGGTACTTTAGAACAGCAAGCTTAACCTTCTTTCTCTTATGCTTGTTCTTTTTGGGAGTGGTGTAAGACTTCTTCTTTCTCTTCTTGGCACCACCACGAAGCCTCAGAACAAGATGAAGGGTAGCTTCCTTCTGAATGTTGTAGTCAGACAAAGTACGTCCATCTTCCAGTTGCTTGCCCGCAAAAATCAATCTTTGTTGATCAGGTGGAATACCTTCCTCATCTTGTATCTTGGCCTTGACATTTTCAATAGTATCAGACGGTTCAACCTGAACTGCATTAACCACGTTGTTATGTCCATCAGTTTATCAAGAACCCAGGGCATGAAAAACACCCGCCCACAGATCGGAACCGGCTGGCCCCACGTGCTCAGAGCCTCGGCGTCCCTGTGGTAAAAGAGATCCGTCCCCGCGCCAGGCCCAGGGAGCCAAGTTCTGGCGGGTGAGGTTGGAGTCCCAGACCCGGGGCTCCCGATCTCAGCCCTCGAGAGAAAAAAACCTGGCTCGGAGACTTAACCGCAGACCTCGGTCTCGAAAAAGAGCCTCAAAAAACCCTGGGCCCGAGAATAAGGCTCAGACCCCAGACCCAGGCCAGAAAACGAGGCTCCACATCGTCGCCTCCCCTCTCTCACTTGATTTTTAACAAAGACTTGTTCCACAATGTGTGCCTCAAGGATAGACTTATGTTTATGGTGGCCCCCTTTTCATCCTTCCCCACCCCTGCCTCAAATACCCCAGTAACTGCCCATATCACCGCCTCAGTAAATAGTCAGGCTTCTCATTAATTGGGTCCGTTGATAAATCCTACTGATTTGTTGGCCTAGTTTATGATTGCTTTAAATTTTTACATTTTAATAAAGTCAAGATCCACAGGCCTTCTTTAGGTAGGTAGGTAGGTACGTAGATAGATAGATAGATAGATAGATAGATAGATAGATAGATAGATAGATAGATATGTGTGTGTGTGTGTGTGTGTGTATGTATGTATTACAGTGTTTATTGTGTCTGGCACCTTTCATCGCTCATTATGTGACCCTCCTTTACATTCTAAAATAATCATTATTTGTAATGAAAAATGCCTGTGATCATAACTTTCTTTTTCTTTTTTCTTTTCAATTACAGAATGATGACCTACACAACCTCAGCAAATCCTTCTTAACTCATGGGTATTCAGACACCAAGTGTTTCATGTCTCACAACCAGGACCTCACATCCTCTTCCTCAGTAGATGGTACGATACACCCAGTTCAGTTTGTTTACTTAACACAAACCTCAGGAGTCTGTTGACTGAACTGCACATTCTCTGTTGTGCCAAGCAAAAAAAGCACTGTGACATCAGAACAAGGAGTCTCCATAACTTCATCGGCAACCACAAGGACTTAGCTGGCCACAATGAACTGACGTGCCCACCACTATATCATACGAGACTGGGTACTATTGGCACATTTACACAGTACGCTGAATTTCATTTGCTGCTGAAAAACCTGTATGACAGATCATCATTGTAAATTATTACATACCAAACTGTTGATGTTGGTTGGAGAGTATTAAATATTTAACATAGGTTTTGATTTCTATATGTAATTTTTTTAATTAAAATGTAACTTTCTTTTTCCCTACAGCACATCTTTTTTTTTGGATGTGGAACTGAGGTACACTATGTTCTGTTGTAAACAGAGTGGGGGAACTGCTTAAAAAAAGGCTAATGAGAATAGAGTAGGGTACTATTCTTGTTTGAAGATTGTAATTCAGAAAATAATATAATATTATTCCTAGGTCCGCATATGACCCTCGATTGTACAGCTATATTTACTGATAATATCTCTTGTAACATAAACCTGATATTGATCTGAGTTCCTTACAATGAAATCATAATTTTATACTTCTCTTATAAGACAATAGTAGGCCATGTTAACTGAACTGAAGACAAATTTTCTATACTTGGTATTTGCAACTGTCAACTTGAACTTGGCAAGTGCACAGAAAGAAAAATATGATGAAAAGAAATCAAAGTCTTCCATTGTATATATTGTAAAAAAAACAAAAAAAAGAAACATGGGTGATCCCTTCAAATCCAAATCTCTCCTTGGAATGAACAACGTGGGTGTTTGTAAATTCTGAAAATCTCTTTCTATGAGTAATAAACTAGATGCTGTTTATCTTTTTTTTTCCTTTCCCCCTTCTATAAGCTATTATATCCATTCTCACAGATTTTTTTTTCTCTGTGTACACATACAGTTATTTCATTTCCCATGTTGTCTTGAGAATGGCAGCAGGACAAGTGAGTGCTTGCTAAAGGAAATTAAAATTCCAGAAGGTGTATTAAGATAGCTAGGACAACATCTCACTCAACTAAAGACCTTTATCTCATGTTTCCTGAGACCTTTCAGTGTAAAGCTTTTAAAAGAATGTAATTAGACTATTTTACTTTAAGGGCACTAACTGACCTGTTAGTGATTATTTAATAAAATATGAGTTAACCAGGAATACTTAAAGGAATACTAATATGCCTATTGAGCATATCAAAGCAGTCCCAAAACAGTTCATCCTTTTCTTGTTTGGGAGACAAACATCCTGGGAATTTTTTGTGTGTGTGATCAAAGAAATGGCAATGATCTACCTTTAAAGTAAGAGGCCTGATTACAGATTTTTATATTTTCACTGGTGAACTTTCTAACACTTTGGTGACTTAACTTAGATACTAGGCTCCCTCTGAAGTCAGTAGCAGTTCTGTATCAGGGGGCCCCAACTTTTTTGTGGGGATGAGCTATTTTTTATTTCCTTAAAACTTGAAATCACTAGGGAGAAGAGCTTGATAGAGGCCATTGCCCAGCCATTGACTAGTTGGGAGCTAATGCACTACTCTTTTGAAGAGGGTTGGTGATGGAGGAAAGAGATAAGTGAATATCCCATCATGCTGCCAAAGCCTGTGTGAATAATGTTCAATCAGCTGAATGGCATGTGTCTCACAGGCTGTTGCTTTCTGATTCATCATTGCAGATCCCAATACTTTGCATGTTCAACAGTGGCTGAAATGAATGGGCCTGTAGTTATAAACAACAATTTAAGTATTTTTAAAGACCTTACTGAATATGATTATTCTTTGTAGAAATTCTCTCTGTTGATTTTGAAAAACCTGCTATGAAAGACTTCTTACTTTTTTTTTTTTATAAAAAAGTAGACTTCCGTAATTGAGCTGACTTTCATTATTCACCTGTTTTGACTCATCATTTTAGTACTATAAAGAACAAAGCAAGCTTTCGTGTTCTATTCTATTAAGAGCTCAAGTCGTTCTAGAGAAATCAATGAACCAAGTCAGCGCTGAATGTTTTCCTATAAAGCCAGTTGTTTTTCCGTCAGTTCAAGAAACATAAACTTTTCATGGATATATTACCTTAGGCACCTCTCTTTGTGAAATTGACACAACTTTTTTTGGCTGAGCACCCAGTAGAACATTACAAATTGAAAAGGAGATTTCCTCCCTCCCCCAGCTTTTTATGCTATTGGTTTGTTAATGGGTTTAATAGTAAAGAGATTATAACTTTTCTTGGGTTTGTGGACCTGTGTTTGGTAATGGCAAAGGAGTGATTTGTGTCACTTGACCCATGTAAAAACCATTAGCGGGGATGGGTGTTCAAGGAAGAGATCTCTGACCCAATTTTATGCAGGTGCCATCTTGAGGACAGTCAGTTGCTTGAGGCTTGATTGGGTTCAACTAAAGCCAAAGTGTTTTAAAGCCAGTCAAAGAAAAATCAGACTTGAATTATACAGGAAAGTAAAAGTGAGGATTTTAATGTTCTTTGATTAGCAAAATAGTTTATCGTTAATACCACCTACAGCCTTTTGTAGCATTCATTCCTATAGGCTCAACCACAGATTTATTAAAATTATTGGAAATATCAAATATGTTTCCTACCTAAGACAATACCCCCATTGGTTTAAAAATGGTTCTAGAGCCAGATAAAATGAAGTATTTCTAAATGAAATGATGAGCCTCCTGTCAATGAGGATAAATCAAAAATAATTTTATATATCTGGCTATTTCTAGATACCTGCGTAAGGTCAAGGACTTTTTCACTGGCCTGGATTATATCTTATTGTTTGCTTTGTTTTTCCATAACAACCTTTATTATTTGAGTTGTTCTTATGAAGTTGATTTTTTGAACCCTAGCATAGGACTTTACCTTTATCCCCATTAAATTTTATCTTAATAGATCTAGGTTGATTTCAGTATGCATTGATTTAAAATTTTCCTAACAGCAAATACACAAAACCTTTCTTTTTACCAAATGTTTAAACCTTTGTAACATTTTTGTGAAATACTAAGGAGCCTCTTCATTGTTTTTACTAAAACTCTATCCTTTTGTCATCATGTCCTAACTATAATGTACCTTATTTAATTAGAGAGAAAACATTTACACAGGTGAAAAATGTTCACCTTCTACAGTCTCAGTGAAAGGTGAGAAAGTAAGACCTCTAGAGTGGCTGTTCATGGTCCTCACGACTGGATATAGTCAAAGCAGACTCATTTTGCAGCTGTTGTGAGGACTGAATGAAATAATATATGTAAAGCACTTTCCAAACCATAAAGCACTATACAAATGTTAGCTATCAGATGATAAGATCCTGGAGCCCAAGACTCCATGGGAATTATGACCATGATTTTAGATAGACAGATATGTTGGGGTGGCTTGTAAGAAAAAAAAAATGAACTGGCCAAATGTGACCTCCCAGCAAGTTGAAGGAGGGGATACTTCAAGAATACAATAAAAATCAGGCAAAGGCCATGTAGATGTACAATGTCTTGTAGATGCTGTCAAACCCAAGAGGAGAGTGGCTGCCATTTTTAGGGGTATGGTAGCTCTGCATTCTCAGTCTGCAAATTAGAAAGTACCAGCCAGAGATGAATGCAGTCAGTGAATTAGAGAGGGAGGCCATTTGTCTGCCACTCCTGCTATTTCCCCATCCATACCAAGCAGGAACATTGTCTTTGTTCACCAAGCCAATGGTATTTTCTTAACTTATGGATGAAGAAAGCAGTAGGATATAGTGGGATAGATAGCTGAATTTGGATTCATGAAGAAAGAAAGGCCTGGCTTTAAATGTAACCTCTGATACTGGCTGTGTGACCACATGGTAGTCACTCAATCTTAGGCATCTCTGAGACTTCTAAGTTATAGTCTAGAGGTTGTAATCTGCTTTAGTGGAAGGGAGTTCTCACATCAAGGAGATCCTATACCAATGAAATCACTTTTTGACACATGGATGAAAAATGTCATCATCTGGTAAAGCAACATCCAAAGTTCTGTATGAGATACAAAATGAATATTCTTGAGTCCCTATCATTTAAGAAGTTTCTACTACGAAGGAACTTGCAATCTGTTTTTTTTTTTAAATTAAGATTCCACACCCCAGGGGGAATGTGTATTCATGTGCATGCATGTGTGTGTATGTGTGTGCATGTATGCGTGTATGTGTGTGTGTATGTGTGTGTGTGTGTGCGTGTGATTCTGGATGGCACAAGCATTGTCTTGTCCAATTGCTGATCTGACATCTATGAATTATCAAAAAGTCCAGATGTCGTTTTTAGTTGTTTCCCAAGGGTTAAGCATCCTCCCAGTGAAAGCATACTTAGAACAACACAGGAAATCAGTCTACACTTGTAGATAACTTTAGGCAGGTCTGTCTTCACTTGTATACACAAACAATGCGTAGCATAGCAGTTCTTAGTAATTTATGGTAGGCGCAGGCCCTGTTTCCTCAGTACAATGCTACTTGAAGGCACAACTCTTTCTTCACGCCTCAGGGACTGCCTTTAGGATGGGAAGAATAAAAAAACATACATGTTTTCACTGAAAATGTTTGTACAGTTCAATTCATTAGCTTATGAAGGTGCTGCCCATGGTGCTATTTCACTTGTGTTCAAAAAGAGACCAAGGCATGGTCTGTATTGCTACCAAAACATTCTCTTGTATAGATGTGTATTGAAAAATGTATTGTGTGTGTGTGTGTATATATATACATATATATCTATATATGTCATGGGTACCAGGCCAGTTGTATATTTCCATTTAGAAGTGTTTAATTTTTCAAGGTTTTGGTAGTGTTCTGATTTTAATTTTTTTTTTCTTGATTTAGTCTCAAAGATTCTGTCTGGTACTTAGAGCTGTAGTGTCTTCATCCCTGATTAAAGAAAACTGTGGAAATGAATTCACTGATGTTAATTAATGTTAGTTATCCTCAGTGTCTTTGGTAAAAAGAATACTGATCGAAAACAACTAGTCAAGCTTGCTTTAAGACTCACCTGTGCATTTGGTGTCTTAGATGCTCTAGCCAAACATCTTTGAAGAGGTTTGAGTGGATTGGAAGCCACTGGCATAATTAGGTTCACTTTACCCTGCAGGCCCCCCGACCTTCCACCTTCACCTCCACCCCCACACATTCCCCCAGACTTTATTACCTCTCAAACCTCAAAGGATTATTTTAGGTGGAAAGGCCATCCTCTTGAGTTGGCCACCTTAAAATGCCTGGCCTCCTAGAAAGGACTTAAAAGAAGGAAACAGTGAGCATGAGAGAGGTTTTGAATATAAACTGCCTGTTTCCAGCATAGAATCCAATTCAATCTAGTAAGCTTTTATGTCAGTTGTAAACCAACTATGTTTAGACACGAGAGATTCAAAAACAGCACAGAAACAGCTTAAATATATGTTCCACCTTTATTGGTGTTAAGTAAAAGTTTGCTCATTTGTCCAAAATTCACAGTAAAAAGCCTGTTTCTGAATATTTTGAAACAAATCCTCCTATTTCTTTCTAGCTTGATGCTATCAGGGGACCAGGAAGCTGAGTTCTAAGTCTTAGAGAATCTTTTAAGGGCTTTAAATAAGAATCAATTATAATTAACCTACTCATTATTTAGCTGTACTGTTCAAAGTGACTCTATGAGTGCTTAAATCATTTGTTGCCCTTAATTGTTAAGGATATTTTTCTTTCCTTTGCAATATCTTTGCTCAGTATTTGGCATGAGTTCAAGGTCTGATTTATAGAATATTTTTTAAATATTGTTTTTATTCATTCCAAGTCCATATAATAAACTCAAACTATAGTTAATAAAATATTGCCAACATTTTGGATGAATAGGACTATTTTTTAAAATCAGAATATGTTTTAAAAAGTGTTCATTGGTATGAAGGAGTTCATAGGATGGTCAGCTTAGAGTTGGAAGGGTCTTTAGAGGTTATCACCCTCATTTTATAGGTAAGGCAACTGAGTATCAGAACAGTTAACATTTAAATTGAGGCCTTCTGAGTCCAAAGGGAACACACCTTTCATACCACCACACTGATTCCCAGAAACCAGTTTTTCCTCTAAAAACATATTGTTCTCCACACCCCTCCAAAAAAATGCTTCCTAAACTTAATTTTAAACCTTTTTTTCCCTACTAAAAGAATGAACTTCAACCCAGCCCATAAATACAAAATTATAGAATCCAAGCTAATGAGGTTTTCCTATGTTTATTTTATTCTTCACTTTTGTTTTTTGGTCTTAGTTCACCTGTGCTAAAAACAGTTTTTCTTGTTCCCTAAGGTTTTTTTGAATAAGTCAATTTCCTTGCAGCATTGGGATTGAAATGCTCTGCTCTACATTAAAGCATTATACTTTTTAGAATCCAGCCCAAGGTTAGCAGAGGTAAATTTGAAGGCTACACTCAATCCTGTTTTCCACCCATCCTTTTTTTTTTTTACACCAGTCCTTGTGATGGCATAGTCCTTTTTCATCATTTTGATGAAAACTTCAACCTTCCATTTTTAATCTTTAATGAAGTCACCTATGAGCTAGAGAATCTTTCCCCACATCCCTTGCATCCCTTTGCCTCCCCGCCATACCAAACTCCTCCCCTTTTCAGGAAATGAAAGGAGGCATGAGAACACATAAATTTGTAATTAGATCATTACAGGTCAGTCAGCAAGCATTTATTGGGCAGATGCTAAGTGCCAGACATTACATTGGGATCACAAAGAAAAGCAAAAGACACAGTCCCTGCCCTCAAGGAGCTCATGTTCTAATGGGGACAAAATGGAAGCAACTATACATCCAAAATATTGTTGGAGAGTAGGTAAAAAGTGGTCTCAGAGAGAAGGGGAGGGACTGGAAAGGCCCAAAGAAGGTAGGCTTTACCAAGGCAGCACAGGTGAAAAAAGTTTGTCACCTAGGTGTGAGTGGGCCCAGCTTGTGGAAAGGCACGGTCCTTTATGAGGAACAGCAGGATCTCACTAAGGATATGGGCAAAGAAAGGGCCAGCTTATGTGAGACTTTCAACACCCAACAGCATGTCATATTTGATCCTAGTGGTAATGGGCAGCTCCTGGAGATCATTGAATAGTGACATGGTAACATCAGAAGATCCCTTTAGCAGCAGAAGGGATGGATTGGCATGGGGAAAGACTTGAGAGGGACCAGCCAGTAGACTATAGTCTAGGTAGAAGGTGATGAAAGCCTGCATCAGAGTTGGGGGCTGTGTGAGTGAAGAGGTGAAGGTAGAAACCACAGAACTGGGAACAGATCGGATATGTAGAGTGAGTAAAAGACAGTGATCAGGGTCAACACTGAGATGAGGCTGAGGGACTGGTTCACCCACTTTACCATAATGTGTCTGAAGTTCTTAAACTTCTTAAGAAACAGTAAAAAAAAATATTTTCAATAAGAAAATATTGATCAAATATTCAGTATCAATACTTAATAAGGATTAATAAGGGCTTGCTATGTGTAGTGGACTGAGATATTAAGATAAAATAACTCAGTTCCTAACCTTAAAGAGTTTCTAGATTGTAATACAAAGAGTCCCAATGTTTCAATGGGTGCCTTCTGCCTGGGGCCTCATCAGAGGAGGCTTCACAGGCTGAGTTCTACGGAGATGGGTGAGATTTCAAAGGGAAGAGATTAAGGGTGGGGTAAAGTATACTCCAGGTGTAAGGATTCTTGTGAACAGCATAAACTGAAGGTAGAGCTTTGGGGAATGGCTACATTAAGGGTGAAGGGTGGAAAGAAACTAGAGAAGTGACCATAGAGTTAGGCGAAAACTGAAGAGATTGTAGTAACAGAGAAGGTAAAGAAGAAACTTCAAGGAAAGGGTCAATCAAAAGTGTCCAATTCTGCATAAAGGTCAAAGAGAATGAGAATGACAAAAGATTCAGGATAAGTGCCAGAACAAACACTTGAATGTTTTTGGATCAAGACCACTGTAAAAATTGGATAAATAACAAATAAAAGGCCAAGTAATCAAAAGTAAATTAGAAAGACCACTGCACAATTTAATAAAAAATAATACAACGTCAAGCAGTTAAAAGTAAATTAGAAAAAGAACCAAAATAGGTTTGATTCAGGGCATGTGTTTGCATTGCATTGATTGAACCAAATGACCGTGGAGAAACTCACAGTGGATCTAAGAAGGCTGCACCATATTACTTACATGCCCAATGAAGGTGGGCATGCAAGAAGCCAGGTAAATATATCTGACTAGGAAAGAAGGTGAACTCTTCCCCTCAAGAGCAAGATTGAATGATGGAGATACCCAATGTCACACTGGTGCTCATGTAGTATTCTGAGGCCCACAGGGAGACTTCCTGCATGTCTGATTAGTCTTCTGTAGCATTTGTGAGTGGGCAAGGACAATAATCAGACAAGATGAAATGGTGTCAATAATGATTAGAGACAGCTAGTTCTATAGGGAGGGAATACCCCCATTGATGAGATCATAGAATTATTGAGACATTAAAGGAAGTGTTAATGTGTAAAAAAAAAAAAGTCTAATCAGAGGTTTGGGTGAGAATTTCAAATAGTATTACAACCATATGTCATCCTACTTTATTAAAGATGGCAGTGATGGGGGCTGCTAGGTGGTGCTGTGAATAGAGCTATGGCCTTGCAGTCAGGAGGACCTGAGTTCAAACACAAAACTAGCCTTGTAACCTTGGGCGAGTCACTTAACCTCAATTGCCCTACCTTGACCCCTCCAGAAAGCAAAAATAAAGAAATAAAATACGGCAGTGAGTACAGAGACGAAGGCACTTTGCTCAGGGGTTCTAGATATCCAAATGAATTGAGTTCAGCATGATTTATATACCCTGGAACCACATTATAACAGCCTTTTGGCTCTTAAGTAGAATCTGGTAAATTATAGGTGTCTCAAACCCTCAGTTTTAGTCTGAAATGAGTGGGGAGGAAAGGCCTCATCATGCAATGGTGTCACCTGGACAATGGCTCCATAGCCTAGGAATCAAAAGACAGTTATTACAGCAAGATATCAGTATATGAGAATTCAGTTATGCAGCTATAACAGAGTAACAGAAATGGATCCTTGGAGTTTTGAATAGCCCCTTAATTTTAAATATTCTAGGTGTGCCTCACCAAATCAGAATCAAAAAACCCTGGCAATCTTGGGTTTTCCACTTGTCTCCAAACTCCTCTGAGTTGTGTTGGCATTGAAGTGCCCGTGCTGCCTTCTTAAGACTTGACTCACGTGAAGCAAATATCCTTCAAGAGTCCTTTCTTGATAGCCCCAGTGACTAGTGCCACTCAGCAATTGTGTGTTCATATTACACACAGCTCATGACTATTTATCCCTATAATTCCTTCCCAGAAAAATATGATTTCCTAGAAATCAGAATTCCACAATGGAGAAAGGGCACAATTTATAAGACTAGTGGAATTAGGTTCAAATCTTACCTTTGATGCTTATCAGTTAGGTGCAAATGACTGCAGCTTTGGGGACCTCAGTTTCCATATCTGTCAAATGAGGAGCTTGGAAGAGATAGCGTCTGAGACCCCTTCCAACTCTTAGAACCATGACCTCTTGATTATTTCATTTTTATATTTGTAGCCCTGGTGCTTGGCACATAGTAGGTGTTTAATAAATTTTTTTTAATTTATCAAATGATTATTCATCTACCACAGGAGAGGTGAAAGTCAATATATTCCAATTCAGGACATATAGATAGAGAATACTATGATTTTTTCCCAATCAGACAAAGTCCCAAGATGAGGAAAGTGAGGTTGATGGAAGTTAGTAGGATTTGAATGCTGACTCCAAAATCCATCCTCTTTATTTATAACTTTACAAGGATTAAAGGGACCATAGAATTTAAAGGCAGAAAGTATCTTAGGGACTGCCCCTTCTAGGCTGACTTGGTTGATTTGAAAGTTGGTCAGTGCCTTCCCCAGCCTCACTCCTCCCTCACTCCTAAACCATTTCACAATTTCCTCCTCTAAAATTGCCCTTCAGTAGTCTGGGCTAATAGTCATCCATAAGTGGTGATGTATTTAAAGCTTGGGTAATCTTCTGGGAATGGATTTGAAGAAATATTTTATTGTGATGTTTGCCTGTTAAACTGTGGCCTGACATTTGGATAAATGCAATTTCTCATTATTTCCTTACGGAAAGGAGTTAAAAACACGCGCACACACACACAACAACCCAAGGCTGATCTATCACTTTGAAATGCTAGACTTTTCCCATGGACAGAGAATGCTTGTCTCTTGATTAACTGTCAAGATTTTATCCCATTTTATATCTCTATCACCTCCCACATCTATGTTTTAACAAGATCACATTCTCTCATAGGTGAAAATAGGTGAAAATAGGAGTGTGATGTAGTTTCTCTATTCACATTTTTTAAAAAGAAGGAAGGACTGCTGGGACTTTTCCCCTCCTGAATGGGTTGGGTAACCTCTTCTGAAACATTTGACAGCTGGGGTTATGTCCCATGCTTCTGATTTTCTGAAAGAGTTCATAGGAACATCAGCTAAGAGCTGGGAAGGGTCTTTAAGACCATCAAATACAACTCTTTCATTTCCTAGATTAGAAAATAAAGGCATAGGGGCATCTAGGGGGCGCAGTGAGTAGAGCATCAGCTGTGGAGTCAGAAGGACCTGAGTTTGGATCCGACCTCAGACACTTAACACACACACAAACAAAAACCTAGCCATGTGACCTTGGGCAAGTGACTTAACCCCAACTGCCCTCCAAAATGCAAAAAAAAAAGAAAATAGAGGCATAGAGATTAAATGACTTGCTTGTGAAACAGCTAATAAGTAAGGCAGGATTTGAACAAGGGTCTTCTTGACTCCAGATCCAGCCCTCTAGCTGTCATGCCTTCTAGCTGTCTAGCTATCCAGTAGAGAAGCAGTTAGGTTTACTAGCTACTTATGCAAATGGACTTCCTGAAGCAATTCAATTCAACTAAAGAAGAAATAATTATGGGGTGACTAGGTGGTGCAGTGAATAGCACTGGCCCTGGAGTCAGGAGGACCTGAGTTCAAATCCAGCCTCAGACAGTTAACACAAAAACTAGCCATCTGACCTTGGGCAAGTCTCTTAACCCCAATTGCCCTACCTTCCCCCCTCCAAAAAGAAGAAATGATTATTAAGCGCTGACTATGTGCCAGTTAGAGGCAATGTGGCATAGTGCATAGAAGACTGGCTCTAGAATTAAGAAAGGACTTGGGTTCGGGTTCTTTCTCTGACAGGCTAGCTGTGTGTGGCCATGGACAAACCTCAGACAATTCAGTCCAAGTGTATACTGACGTGATCAGTTGGCATTCTCTATTGAGTGTTCCAAATATTGATGAAATCACAACTGTGAACTCTAGGCTCATCCCCCTTCCCCCATCCTCTGCTTACTCCTCCATGCCCTGCTGCCCCCCCGCAAGGTAGATACTAAAAATATTAGAGTTTGCCCCCACTCTAATTTTTAAAGATAGTTTAGGTCTCTTGTGAGGACTCTGGGTGAGGTCCTTCCTCTACCAGTACTGTAGCTGAACAATTTATAGTCTCTGAAAATTACCTGGGGACCTTAGGAAGCTAAATGGCTTGCCCTAGGTCACACAAACATTATGTTAGAACTCAGGTCTTCCTAACTCCAAGAATGATTTATTCACTACACTGTAAGTTTCTTATTCATCCAAATATTTTTTCAATACTTTATTCTATTAGAACAACTTTTCCTTTTAGTATATTCCTCTAGAAAAATACCACATTATTTGTATGTTTGTTAAATCAATAATCAATAAACATTTATTAAGCTCCTACTATGTGCCAAGTACTATTCTAAGTGCGGGGATACAAAAAGGGCAAATGTCAGTCCCTATCCTTTCATTTTATATTTAATTCTAAGATTAATAATAATTGTTAGAATAATAATGATAAAAATACCAAGACCTTAAACATGCGGTTCGGTCATAGTTGAAAGGGAGTCAGAAATCCCAGATTTTAATATTGACTCTGTCAGCTGCATGACTGAGTAAACTTTATCTCTCTGACCCCCAGCTTCCTCCTCTATAAAATGCAAATGTTGGACTAGATTATCTCTACAATCCTATTTAGCTTCAATGTTCTATGACCTTCAAGTAAAGTCCATGCTGTTTTATCCTGGGTCCTCTGGGACCCTTGCCACCACAGAACACAGACAGAGGAAGACTTGAGAAGGCATTTCCCAAAGACACTCTCTTTTCTATCCCTTACTCCACTAAAGTAACCTGTGCCAGGATTGGAAAATATATTTCACGGGAAGATTAATGGAGCACAAGATGCTATCTCCTAGGTGGAGCCTGGAAGATGCCTTCCATCCTGTCATCTGCCTTCCCTTAATTTCATTTCCTTGTCTTCTTTTAGGTATTAATTTTTTTCTCATCCCTTCAACTTTGAATGGGGCCACAACGTCATAGCAACATTTACCTCACTGTGGTGAGGATGTGGTCTTGGGTTCTCAAAAGCTTTGCCATTTCTGGAAGATCCTACCAAATTGGAAAGGATTTGAGGGATGGACTGTCTGAGGTCCAGCCTGGCTGTTTTCCCAGAAGCTCACCATCAAAAGTTTGGTACCAGGTGATGACTGTTTTGACCACGACTCATGAAATCATCTGATGTATGGAGCAATTGTAATCGCCATTGGTGGAGGAAGTGAATACCCTCAAGAAATCATAGACCTTCTGAGGTGCTGAAATTTGGGAACCCAGAATTCATTTTTTTCCTGATGTTATTTGTTCTTCCTTTTATTGAAAATGGCCATCCAGTCTTCAGCTTGAGAATTCTAGCATACTCATAGCAGGATGTCCACAGCTTTAAAACTGTGTATTTCCTATGAATGTTTTGATCGTTTGACAATGTAATTTTGACTCTATTCAGACTTATTTCTTAACAAGGCTATAGTTTTTCTGGTACTGAAGTGGCGTTTTGGTGGGGAGGGTGGACCTGAGCTTATCACTTCTAATGAAAGACCATTCAACAATCATTATGTGAGACCTGAGAGACAAAGCCTTCAGCCCCCCAAGTCTCTCTTGGAACTCACTCTCAACACCATCTGGGACCCTTTTCCCTAATTCCTCCTCCTGGGACCAGAAGAATAACTGTAGCCAAGATAGACCAGCTTGACAGAATTTTTGAGGGAGGATGGAGGCGTCTTCTCATCCCTGCAAATGTGTCTTTGTCTGTCTGACTCAGTAGTAACACCTTGGACTAGAAAAGAGAAGCACAAAGATGAATAGTTTATCTGAGGAAAAGACTGCTCTGAAGCATTTATGTCTCTGTGAGAAAGATGTGTGTAGAAAGATGTGGAGGATGGGCAAAGTAGAAAGAACAACCAAAGAATAGGGATTTATAGTTCAACTAGAGAAGAAAGAGAAGGGAGAGTTTTACTCATTGCTCTTTTTATCCAGCTTCAACCTGACCAATATATATATATATATGTGTGTGTGTGTGTGTGTGTGTGTGTGACCAATACACACACACACACATATAAGTACATACATAGACATCTTGCCATTGAAGCATTAGTATTAAGCAGACATAGCACCTATACTTTTATTCATGTTCCATAATATGAACAAGTATAATTTTCATCTAAAGCCAACCACATCTTCTTATTTCCCATGTTAGAAAAATGAGATCAAATTTTCATAAGGTTTGTGCAATTTTTCTCACTGTTTTATAGTCACCTCCTGAACAGCACCATGAATTTATATCCATGATCAAGTGGATGATTCATGAGTAACGGAGCTAATAAATAATCTAGAATCCATTGAATCCCAGAGCATAAATAACACTGGACTGTGGAAACTTGGGTTCTAACTCTGACTGTCCAGTAGAACATAAGATTCTTGAGGTCAGGGGTGTTCTTTTTTTTTCTTCTTTCAATGTGTTCTGTCAAAGTGACTTGCACATGGTAAACACTTAAGAAATAGTCATTGAATAAAATACTATTGAATAGCTAGCTGTGTGACCCTGGGCAAGCCTCTTGGGCATCTCTGGACTTCAGGGTCATATTGTCCATTGGGACAGTCAGTTCTCTGGCTAGGGTCTATAAAATAAAATTTGGACATAAAAATGTGTCATAATATTGTAATGGACATGATTGCTTAAAAATATGTGCATATTATGTTATATAAACATAATGCACTTGAGCATAGGTGCCACATGCATACAAATAGATAAATTTGACCATATGTCTACCTCCCTACAGAAATGGATAAAACCATGCAGATACATCAATTTGTAGGGCTATAACATAAGCAGCCTTATCTACTTTGGTCTTTTCCTTTGTAAAATGAGGTAGGCTGGGCTAGGTGGATCACTGGGTACAGAGACAGAGGGATTGGCTCTGTCACTAACTAAACTGTGTGACCTTGGGCAAGACTTTTTAAATTTTTATTTAATAAAAAATTAAATTAAAAATTTTTATTATCAAATTTAAACTTTTAAAAAAATTACTGAGTTTCTCATTTTTAAATCAGGGAGGTCAGACTCAATGGCTTCAAAATTCTCTTCTAGTTGTAACATCTATATTATGGTCTTTTCTAATCTCAAATCTATGATTCTAGGCTCTCAAAGTTTTTTTTTTCCCTACCCTTAACTTTCAATGATTCCCTGATTTTCTTTACCCCTTTTAAAGTTGCAGTCCATATCTAATATTTTACTTAACTATGTACTTGTCACACTATCCTCCCCCCGCCCCCACCCTCTGTCAGGTAGACTGCAAACTCCTTTGGTGTTGTTCTTGTCTTTATATCCCCAGCATCTAGCACACTGATTTGCATATAGTTGACCCTGAATAAATATTTGTTAAATTTCATTGAATCGATGCTAACCTAGTTTCTCTAGGTCAATAATTTATCTCTCCATTATAATTGTAATCATTAACCATGTATCTTGGCTGGTGGTTATCCCTTGGGTAAGATTGCCTGTGAACATCATTCATGGGCATCCATGTGATTTTCTTTGTTACATGGGTTTTAAGTTTCTACCAGAAAAATCCTATCCTGCTGGGGTTTTAAATAACTGACAGCAGGTTTTCCATATCCAATTCTATTCATAATTAGATGGTGTCCTCAGTAGGTGATGGACATCTTTTGAAGTTGGCAAAGTATAAAAATGAAGTTTGGATGAGTTAAAGAATTTAATTTATGAATGATGGTCGATTTCAGTCTATTTGAGTCAAACCATAACCTTATCCTTTAATCTATCCAGATCTTATCTAACCCTCAATGACTAACCCAAGTCTCACCTCCTCTAGTGAAATCTTCCTGACCACTCCAGATCTGAGTGGACTCTTCCTCCTGAACTCATACGACATATGTATTAAATATGATTATGATACAGTGGAAAGAGCAGTGGATATGAAATCAGAGGGCCTGGGTTGAAATTTTTACATTTCTACTTTTATCTGTGTGATCTTAGACAAGGCTCTGAGTCTCAGTTTCTCCATACATAAAAGGAAGGTGTTGGACTAGAATTCTAAGGTTTTTTTTTCCAGCATAGTAGGGTGGTGAAGACCTAGGCTCAGATATTGCCTTGGATTTTTACTAGTTTTGTGACCCTGGACCAGTCTCTGACCCTCTCTTTGCCTCAGTTTCCTCATTTAGAAAATGTGGGTATTAGACTAGTCAATGATATCAAACTTAAATAGAAATAGATACCTGTGGGTTGCATATTGACTTATAAAATTAAAAATTAGCATTATTTATGTCATATTTTTATTAATTTTATTAAACATTTCCTAATTATATTTTATTCTGGTTCTTTAGCTACTTGCAGGCCTTGTAGGTTGACATTTTTAAAGTGACCTCTTAGGTTCTTCCCAGCTCTAAATCTCACTATCCCACACAATTTAGCACTTATTTTGCCAGTAATTTATTGTTGCTAAAACTTTCTCTCTGGTTTTGTCCTCTCTGAAATGAAGGCCTTATTTGTTTTAGAGATTTTCTTACTTTGGGTTATCATAGAAACATCATAATAAAAGAAATCCACAGTCTGTTGAGCAAGGTAAAATTTTAATGCTTGCTACAAAGAAAATACTAATAGAGAAAACTGGGTCCATAGCCAATGATCTATTTTTAGGTGTTGAAATAACCCTTCACTAAAAAACTAATCTGATGCCTCATGATGGTGTGGAGGTGACTCCCAGATTTTGAAAGGCTATACTAGCAAAGGAAGGTCCTACCAAGCTGGGAATGTTTCAAGAATGTACTTGGTGACAAGTTGTCATCCAATGACCAGCCTAATTATGACAGAGAAGTGCCCTTCAGCAGAATAAGAGTGATGAAGATCTGAGTGGCTGCAACTCACAAAGAATGTTTACTGAGTAAGGATTGAGATCTACATTTTTAGCCAGATCTCACACTCACAAAATCACTACTCAGGCAATAAGCTTGCATTAAATGTCTACTATGTGTCAGGCACTGTGCTAACTGCTGGAGATACAAAAGAAGGCAAAAGACAGTGTTTGTCCTCAAGGAGCTTACAGGGTAATGGGGACGCAATATGCAAATAGCTATATGCAAACAAGTTACATATAGGAAAAATATTAATTTTCTTAAAATATTAAATATTAAGATACAATTTTATTTAAATATTAAAATATTTTTATATTAAATATTTAATAAATACTATCAATATATTATTGATGATTAAATATTAATGTTTAAATAAAATATTTAATAAACATTAAAATATGTTAATTCTTAATATAACTATTAACATGAAATATAGTAATATTAAAATATTAAATTATCAACGGAGAGACAATACTAAAATTAAGATTAGGAAAGGCTTCCTGTAGAAGGTGGGATTTTATCTGGGACTTGAAGGTAACCAGGGAAGCTAGGATGTGGAGATGACAAGAGAGAGCATTCCAGGAATGGGGGACAGCCAGTGAAATAGTCTAGAGTTGGAAGATGGAGTATTTTGTTTGAGAAACAAGACAGAGGTCACTGGATCAAAAATGAGGTGTAAAGTTATAAAGGTTGGAAAGTCAGGATTTGATTAGAGGATTTTATATTTGATCCTGAAGGTGATAGGGAACCACTGGAGCTTATTGAGTATGGTCAGACCCATGCTTCAGAAAAATCAAGCTGGTGGCTTAATGGAGCATGCACTAGAGTGGGGAGAGATTTTTGTCTGGGAGACCAATCAGTAGACTATTCCAAAAACCCAGGCATGATGTAATTAGGGCATGTATCAATATGGTGACAATATCAAAGGAGAAAATGGGGCAGATGTGAGAAATGTTATAAAGATGAAATCTACAGGCATTGGCTACAGATTGGATATGGGAGAGGGAATGAGACACAGTGAACAGTCCACGATGACGCCTAGGGACTAAGAGGACAGTGGTGCTCTTTATAGTTATAGAGAAGTTTGGGGTAGGGAAGAGGTTATGGGGAATTAATAAGGAATTCGGTTTTGGACATGTTGAGTTTAAAATATCTACAGGATATTCAAGATGTCTAAAAAACAGTTGGAGATGTGAGACAGGAGGTCAGTATAGAGGTTAGGGTGGGATAAGTGCATTTGAGAATCTTCAACAGAGAGATGATAATTTAATCCCTGGGAGCTGATGAGATGACCAAGTGAAATAGTATAGAGGAAGAAGTGGACCCAGCACAGAACTCTAGAATACCCCCAGTTACGGGGCACGAGATGGGTGAAGGGCCAACCAAGGAGGCTGGGAAGGAGCAGTCAGATTGGTAGGAGGAGAAGCAAATTTCAGAGTTTGTGAACATGGAATTGGTACATTTATGGGAGAGAGCAAGATCAAGAGTGTGGCCATTTTTGTGTGTGACTGCGGCGGGGTGGAGGAGCAAGTCATGGAAAATTAGTAAACTGAGACAAGTTATGGTCTTTGAGGAATGAAAAATATTGAAGTCTGTCCCCTGGTATGATGAGGAGAGGACAAAGACTGAGCTGTTCATTGAGGAAAGAAGGGGAATGTCCTGGATATTTGTTGAAAACAGCTAGCAGGATTTTGATGGGGGTGCTAAATATGGATTGTGTAAACCTCAGAGAAGGATAGGTTATTACTGTGTGATAAGAGTAGAGGCAGAACCTGGAAGTGGCAATAGGAAGCAAAGACTATTCCATGTCTCCCACCTCAACTAGTGAAGCAAGGGGAATGAATGAGTGAGAAAGTGAAGCCAGGTCTGGAAAGGGTGGCCAAGGTAGTCTGTGTCAGCAGCGGGGAGTCAGGTCTCATTGAGAGCCAGAAGATGAAAGGAGTGTGAAAGGAAAAGATTTAAGATGAAAGCAAGTTTGTTGCCTATGGAACAGGGCACAGTGGAAGGGTTAGGGAGCTTTTAGATGAGACTTTTGGGTGGTGGTGGGTTAAGTACAGAAATAAGTCAATAAACATTTATTAAGTGCTTACTATATTCCAGATGCTATGCTAAGCTCTAGAAATACAAAGAAAGACAAAAGATAGCTCATGTCCTCAGGGAGCTCACAGTCTAACAGGAGAGACAACATTAAAACAATTCTGTACACACAAGCTATTTACAGAATAAACAGGAAATAATCAACAGAGGGAAGACACTAGAATTAAGAAAGATTGAGAAATGCTTTCTGTAGAAGGTATGATTTTAACTTGGAGGAAACCAGGAAAGCCAGAAAATGGAGATGAGAAGTGAGAACATTCTGGGCATGGAGAAAAGCCAGTGAAAATGCAAGAAAAGAAGACTGGTGCCACTGGATCAGAAAGAAACCTGAAATAATCAAAGTAAATATTTGGAGAGCAATGTTAGGGATGGGAGGTATTTTTTTTAAATAACATTCCCTTGCATTCATTCTCTCACTCATTCAGTCAGGAAGCTTCAGTTCAAACCCTACCTCAGACACTTGCTAAATTTTGTGACCACAGGCAAGTCACTTACTTTATTTTGAATTTGTTTCTTCTCCTGGAAAACAGGACTAATAACACTTGGACTATTTATCTTCTACTATCCATTTCTACCTATATTTGTAAGGAAAAGGTGAAAGTGTTGATTATTATTCAATAATGACATTTTGTGTGTTTTGTGTTTTGTTTCTAGTATAAAAATAAAAAAATAAAATGCAATCCTCAGTTGGCTTATCTATAAAATAAGCAACTCAGACTAGATGATTTCACTTTACAAATAAACTTTACAAATAAAGAGGCTCAGAGAGGTAAAGTAGCCTAGCCACATTCACACAGGCAGTTAGTGGTCCAGCTGAAATTGGAACTGAGATCTCAGACTCTGAGACCAGTGCTTTTTCCTGTGTGCCACCAAATGGTCCCTTTGTCCTGGAGCCATAAAGGCCTGTGCAAATAATACAGGGTAATCATACTACTGAAATACTGCTCAATTTTGCAACATTTGAGCGTGTATGGACATATTGGATGAGGGCAGTGAGCCACAAGTAGCAGGAGTTGCAATACCTTTGGGAAAACAGATGTTCACCAAAGGCTAAATGAGCATTATGCAGAAAAAGTTCTTGCCATTGGCAAATGAATGACATGAAGGCACTCTGGAAATAAGTGGTCATTGCTAAAAGAAAGGATCAAATATTGAGCTTAGGAGCTGTGTGACTGAAAAATTCACTTCAATTCTTTGATCTTCAGTTTCCTCAATTTTAAAATGAGTTTCATGATACCTGTAATATAGAGTTCTCATAAGACTCAAGTGGTATAGATATTGATCGATACAGATCTATATCTATCTATAGGTATGTCTCTATAGAATATATAGATATATGTTCACATACACATCTATGCGCACATATATACTACATATATATGTTATCTATAAATACATACTCTGATGGACTGGCCATGTTGTTCAAATGCCAAACACACACTTGCCTAAAAAACTATTTTACAGAGAACTCACAAAAGGCAAGCGCTCACACAGAGGTCAGAAGAGGCAATACAAGGGCACACTCAAGGTCTCTGTGAAGAACTTTGGAATTAACTGCCTCACATGGGAGATGCTGGCAAAAGACGAAGGGGCTGTGCTGTATGAGCAAGGCAGAATTGAAGTAGCCTGAAAGAAATGTGAGAAGTACAAAATGAGAGAATCCGTCCCACTTTTCATGTGGACTATTTGTGCCTGACCCAAGGTAGAGCCTTCCAAGATCATTGGTCTGATCAGCCATGGTTGGACATGTTGTAACTTGACTCTAACATAGTGATGTCACTTTGGCTCTCTCCGAGAACGAAGGACAGCAGTCAACCTGTGTGTGTGTGTGTGTGTGTGTGTGTGTGTGTGTGTGTACTCAAATCAATTTGCAAACCTTAAAGCCCTGTTATCAATTATTATTTTTATTGCTAACAACAATAATAATCTAACAGAAAAAATTCAGAACCATGTGGGAACATGATGATGGTACATATTAATCTCATCATTTTACCTGTTAAAGATTTTTTCAGCTAGCTTCTATAACTTTATGTCCCACTACTTTTATTCAATAACAAAAATAAATTATTCTTTCTACCTGTAACCCCTCGAATATGGAGAGAATGACAGCAGTTGTGGAAGTAAGTAGGAGAACTGGTCTCAGAGTCTGGAAGACTGGGGTTTGTTTTGCCTGGGGTATATACTGGCTGTGTGACTCCAGGCAAGTCATTTAGTGCTCTGGGTGCTAAAACAGTCTTCTCTAAGATTCTAAAGTTCAGAGAAAGCACTGATTAAAACTGATAGAGGAAATTCTTTATATCTATGGAATCACAGGTCCAAACCTTACCCCTAACAGCAGGATTGTAACTCAAGCTAGGACCATTTCCCTCTGAACTCCATCCAGGCGGCAGCTCTGTCTAGTGGGAGGAACACTAATATTGGAGTGGGAGGTCCTGTGTTCAAATCCCATTTTTGACATTGCTGCCTGTTTGATGTTGGTCAAGTCAGTGTCTGGGTCTTAGATTCTTTCTCTGGCTAATGAGGGGGTTGGCCTAGATGGCTCCTAAGGTCCCTTCTAGCCCTAGACTTATTATCCCTTGAGGAGTTTGAGGTGTTGACAGTGTTAATAAGCAGAATCCCAAGATAGAGTAAGCTATTGACTAATTTGAGAGTTGTACTTTTATGCTGTGTGCTTTGGCAGCTATTTGCAAAACAAAGTGAATAGGAGGTGTCCTCTCTCTGAAACCCTTAATAGACTTTTGAAGCAAGTCATAATATATTGACTCGTTCCAAAAATGATTTCAACTGTAGGAGCAGAACCAAAAAAAAATCTACCTAACAGAGGAACAAGTAACTTCATTTTAGTCTCTTGGTATATAATAACTACCATTTGTATAGTGATTTAAAGTTTGCAAAGCATTTTACAGGTTATCTCATTTGATCCTGAGAACCACCATATTAGATGGGTAATATTATAATTCCCATTTTACAGGGAAGGAAACTGAGACTAAGAAATGTTAAATGATTACCCAGGGTCATACATGAAGGAAGGGAGGAATACTGTGCTAAGTGCTTTAGAAATATGGTCTCATTCGACCCTTACAACACCCCTGTGTGGTAGGTACTGTTATTATCCCCATTTTATAGTTAACAAAACTGAGGCAAACAGAGATTAAATGTGCCCAGGTTCTCCCAACAAGGAAGTATCTGAGACTAGATTTGAACTCAGGTCTTCCTGACCTCACACAGCTAAAGAGCGTGTGAATTAGGATTTTAATTTAGGTCTTCCTGAAGCCAAGTCAGGCTTCTGTTCAGGGAGCTACCTAGCTGCCAGTATATAGGTTACTATAATTCTACTTCTCAATTTCTAATGAAGTTAAAGCAGTAAGAAACAGTCTTTTTATTATAACAGGAGGGACTTCTATTGAACACTTAGCTAGGTATCTACTTGAATGGCAGGCATACTGTGCCCAAAGCATTTCTACCTTGGTAGCATCTGCCAAAGCTTGTATTCTGTTGGTATAGCCCTTGAGAACACCCCAAGCAAAAAATAAGAAAGGGAATTTTGTGGAGGGTCAAGTATTAAGGTATAAGGAGAAATTACCTTAGAGTGTATTTGTTTGAAATGTGAATAAATAACCAGTGAAACATTCATAGTTCCATTTCTAGGAGTTATTTAAAATAGGGTAGATCTTCATTTTGCTGAGAAGGTCGAGATGTAGCTCTCCCTGGAGGAAGTCTCTTAGACTAGATTCTATCCCAGATAAATACTCCTGGAGGTCCTTTAAAATAGATCATATTGAAATAACTTGAAATTAGCTTAGATCTTGTCAGAGTGACTCTGGAAGAAGGATGAGTCAGTAAGACAAAGAGGTTTGAACTCAGGATCTCAGGATTTTTGCCATCTGTGCCTCAGTACACCTGGGGTGGTTTTTTTGTAATGCTTCCTCTGATCTCCAAAATTGTTATTAAGATGGGCTTGCTAGGTGGCATAGTGGATGGAATTTTGGACTTGAAGTCAGGGAGAACTGTTAGCTATTTAATAACTTTGTGACCTTGACAACTAGCTTAACCTCTCTCAGCCTCAGTTTCCCCTCACTCATAAAATAGATATTATAATGATACCAACCTCCCAAGGTTATTGTCAGAATTAAATGTTATAAGATATACAAAGAGAGACAGCTAGGTGGTGCACTGGTTAGAGCATTGACCCTCTGGTCAGGAGAATCTGATTTCAATCTGACTTTAGACACTTACTAGCTGTGTGACCCTGGACAAGACACTTAACCCTGATTGCTCCCCAAATATATATGCATGCAAAGTTTTTGTAAACCTTAAAGTGCTATATAAATACTAGCTATTGATGATGATGATGATGATGATGATGATGATGATGATGACGTTGTTGTTGATGATGTTATAGCAAAACCACTCAGTTGGTCCTCTGAGTCCAAGTGTTTTCTCTACTACAAAACAGCTGGTTCTCATCCTGCACAGTCTTCCTGTTGGAAAGGAAATTAGTATTTTCCTGGGTCTTATGTATCATTAAAAAGTGGTGGAATCAGGACTCGAACCCAGATCTCCTGACTGCCAGTACAATGCTCATTCCTCTATATTAGAATAATGCTCTCTGGTCATAAATACCACCAACCATTTATTCTTCGGAATTACAATAGCCAATTTATAATGGTTAATTGGCAGGGCAGAAGGCGAGATTTCATGTTAAGGAAATATTATTTCCCAATGATACTATAACAAGGAATTCTGGTTCTTAGGGCAAATTCAACTCAGTTGAGTAAAGAGTTGGGTAGGACTTGGAAAGAGGTGCAAAACAGAAGGTAGAACAGAGGACAGTCTTCCCTATTCAGCTGTAGTAAAACTGGACAGTTCATCCCTTAATAAGTATGGTGGTATCTCTTCGTGTGGGGATGACGGAGGACCATAAAATACAGGGTCAGCAGGCCCAACAACAGCTTCCTGGAAGAAATGTGCCTCTAGTCATTGGCACAAGATGCTTAAACTTTTTTTTTTAAACAAATGCTTTATTAACTTCTGTTTTACATCATTCATTTCTGCCAGATTTTGAGTTACAATCATTTTCCCCCCATTATTCCCCTACCCAACCTCCCTGAATAGCAGTCCCACAAGATATCTCCCATACCCCCATCGACTTTTCCATTAAAGGAAGATGAATCTTTGTGTCCCAATGCCTGCACATCTTATCTCCCAATTATAGGCAAAAGAGTAATAATAATAGCATTTATATATATATTTGAAACATTTAATGTTATGACCTCAAATTTCAGATCCATTTCCTTCCTCCCTTGTCACCCATTCCTTCTTGGGAGATAAGTAATTCAGTATATGTTGTACATGTCTAGCTATGCAAAACATTATCATAGTAGATATATTGTACAAGGCTGCTTATAATTCCCTCCCACTCATCCCACCCCCCACCTGGTCCATTCCCTACATGATCCTGTCCCTCTTCTATAGTGGGTACTTCCAACCTCCCCTCACCCCAAGGATGCCCTCCCTTCCATCATCCCTCCTCTCATCCCCCTTCCCCCTATCCTGCTGCAGGTTGAGATATCCCATTTAGTATGTATGTCATTTTCTCCCTGAACCAAATTCAGTGTGAATGTGGTTTTGCCTTTTTAGCCTTCCTTATTCTCCCCCTCCTTTGCAACCACTTCCCCTTGCTTCTTCTACATGGGATAGTTTACCCTACCCTGTCTCTCCCCATCTCCTCTTGCCACTTTCCTCTCTCACCTCATAATTTCATCCCTTGAGTATTCTCCCTTCCCAACAAATTCAACCTATGCCCTCTATCCATATATAACTGTAACCATATACACACACATTCACATATGTATTCATATGACCACACCCCCTTCTTCCATTATTTTCATAGTGAGAAAGATATCATCAGTCACAGATATTGCTTTTCCATATAGGAATGTAAATAGTTCAACTTTGATAAGTTCCTTTTGATTTCTTTTCCCTGATTACCTTCTCAGGCATCTCTTACTTCTTGTGTCTGGATGTCAAATTTTCTATTCAACTCTGGTTTTTTCCTCAAGAATGCTTGAAAGTCCTCTATTCCACTGAATGACCATATTTTCCCCTGAAACAAAATACTCAGTTTTGCTGGGTAGGTGACCCTTGGGTTCATTCCCAGTTCTTTTGCCCTCTGGGATATCATATTCCATGCCCTTCGATCCCTCAGTGTAGAAGCTGCCAGGTCCTGGGCTATTCTGATTGTGTTTCGACAATATTGAAATTGTTTCTTCCTGGCTGCTTGTAGTATTTTCTCCTTGATCTGGGGATTCTGGAACCTGGCTATAATATTTCTGGGAGTTTTCTTTTTGGGATCTTTTTCAGGAGGTGATCGGTGGATTCTTTCAACCTCTATTTTGCCCTCTGGATCTAAAACATAAGGGCAGTTTTCCTTGAGAATTTCTTGAAGGGTGATTTCTAGGTTCTTTCCTTGATCATGGCTTTCATGTAGTCCAATAATTTTTAAATTGTCTCTCCTGGATCTATTCTCCAGGTCAGTGGTTTTTCCCATGAGATATTTCACATTGCCTTCTAATCTTTCGTTTGTTTGGATCTGCTTAACAGCATCTTGATTTCTCATAAAGTCATTAGCTTCCATTTGCTCCAGTCTAACTCTGAAGGAATGAATCTCCTCAGTGAACTTTTGAGATTCTTTTTCCATCTGGCAAATTCGACTTTTTAAGGCATTCTTCTCCTCATTGCCCTTTTGGGCCTCCTTTGCCATTTGAGTTAGTCTATTTTTTAAGGTGTTGTTTTCCTCAGTCAGGCTGTTGACCTCATTTCATACTTTTCCTGCATCCTTCTCATTTCTCTTTCTAATTTTCCTCCACTTCTCTTATTTGATTTTTAAAGTCCTTCTTAAGGTCCTCTATGGCCTGCAACCCGCTCATGTTTTCCCCTGGGGCTTTTGGAGCAGGACTTCTGACTTCACAGTCCTTTTCCCCCTCTATGCCCCCAAAATAGGAGTCTAGGGTTGCATTTTTCTGTTTCCTTTGCCTTGGCATGTTGCCACTTAATTACTTGACTTTTGGGCTTGTTGCCACACTATGGCTTTAAGGCCAGATAGAGGAATTTTCGTCCCGAACGTGTGGGGGCAACTTCCATTTCTGGTAAGCTGTAAACCCACCCACAACTTCCACCCTAGATCACAATCCAGATCCAGGGAGGTTAAAGCAAGAGCGATTACCCCCCAAGACTGATCGCTGGATCTCCCCACGATTTGTAGGCTGGGAGCCGGAAATGCCTCTGAAAACTACAAAATGGCGCGTCTCCTCAGCGGCTTCTAGCCCCCAGGGGAGGGAGCTGACGCATTCCCCAAATACAGGTCCCAAAGTCCATAGGACACTAACCTCTTACTTTGTCCTAGGCATGTCTATGTTGATAATTCTGGAGTTGCCACAGCTCCTGGTGTTCTGGGGTTCCTCCAGCTGGCTGCTGGCCCTGCCGCCCTGGGGCTAAAACCTCGGCTCATGCGGACCTGGGCTCGGCTGGGCTGGGCTCCTGCGCTCTGCCGGCTCCCAGACCGCTGCGCTGGTCCTTCCTGCAGGGCTGCTGGGCTGTCCTCAGCAGGAGGTTAGCTTCTCTGTGTGGTTCTGTGGGTGCTGGAGCTCCAGAAGTTGTTCAGAGTTCTTTTTTACATAGTTTGTGGGGAATCTGGGGGCAGAGAGGCTTGGAGGAGCTGTTTCTACTCCACCATCTTGGCTCCGCCCCCCCATGCTTAAACTTAGTTAGGAATCTGTTCTCATCTTCTGTAGGCTTGATCTATGAACTGACCTGATGTTGAGATTTTTATAATTACCAAGTTTTCTACAACATAATCACTGACTGAAGGTCTATTTTAACTTTTGAGTTCCTTCTCCCCACTTCCTCCCAATTAAAATCTCCCCTTCTAAAAGTGAAACATTGTCTTAGAGGGGGAAAGAACAAGTACCAATCAAGTAAATGATACAGAGTTAACAGTCTGATAAATTGTAAATGCATTTTCTTAACAGGTCTATGACTTCAGAAAATATTCACTGAAAAGAGCTTTCTCACCTGTGCTACCAGAGAAAACTGGTGCTGCATAAATTAATTCCTCTTACAAGCAGTGATCAGCACCTTTCTTTCACCATTTGATTTCTTTCCAAATTCTTAATCAGTTTATTTCTGCTGAATTCATGAAGTTTCCCCATCCCATTGAAGTACAGAAAGGAGGAAGAGGGTACAGATATGTTTGTCCCCCCGATGTTTAAGTCAGTGACCTGTGCACTCGGACACTTGGTTAAAATGAAATCAGAACTGTCCATCACCAAGATGGCGCTCATAGCAGGTGCTGAAGCTATTTTTGGCAGAGTTATCCAAAAATTCCCTTCAAAAACAGCAGTACATCTTTAGAATAAAGAGTGGAAATCTTGTTCAATGTTCATTTAATGGAGAAAATCAGGCATAATTTTCCTCAAAGAGAGATGTGTTTTTAGAAAACTTGGACATTCTACTCTAGAGAAAAGAGCCCACAACTCATTTGTAAAATTAAAGGCCTATGTGGTTTCATTTTCCTTTATATTTTCTCAGCTATCCATGAGGGGAATAAAGAATGTTGCAACTTGGAAGGACCTCTAAGATTAGTCTAACCCTATAATTTAATAATTTAGTAAACTGAGGCTCCAGTGGATGAGAAATAATAGCTGATACTTATGTGACCCTCTAAGATTCCCCAAATGCTTTACATATATTATTTCACTTATGTCCCACACATCCCTAATAGGGAGAGGCTACTGGTATCATCAGCACAATTTTATAGAGTCTGAGACAAGTTAAGTGACTTTGCCATGGTCACACAGCTAGCCAAAGGCATAATTTGAAACCAGGTCTTTCTGGTACAAGGTCAGTCCAGCCAATAACTTGTTCAAGGTCATAATAGCAGGTCTCCTGACTTCTAGTCTAGTGCTCTTTCTACCACATCAAGTTTTGGCCCCAAAGGCCCTGACGTTATCAAAATATTACCAAATAGTATTTGTTAAGCAAGTCTTGCAACACTTCCCGTGGTTCTTTCTCAAAGCCTGACTTTAACCAAACAGTAGGAATGGGCTTAATGTGGCAGTCAATTACACCCTTTGACTTCCTTGTCATTATGTTGAAGGCGAGTGGGTGGAACACTGTAGACCTCCCATTCCCATCTTCCTGTGCTCTTGCAATATGAGTACACCCACTTTTGGGACGTGAGAAGAAAACAGAGACAAAGGGTCATAACTTCTAAGTGCCGGCAACTGATTATCTTCTTGCTACCCACCTGTCCTAGCAAGGAGCAACAGGACACCTTTTGGGGCTGGGGTCAGGAGACATGAGGACCATTCAAATGGGGCCAGCAATCATTCATTCTGCCATTGTCTGTTATCATGCATACAGAAATTTTTGAGATACTATATAATAGAAGAACAATGATTTTGGCATGCCTTGGTCATGAATTTAGTGCTAGAAGGGAGCTTAGAAGTTGTCTAATGCAGTGGCCTTATTTTACCTTTACTGAGGTCTAGAGAGATAAAATGATTTATTCAAGGTGACGCAAGCATTAAGTAACAAAGTCTGCATCTGAACCCAGGGCTTCTTACTCTGGCTTTGGCCCCTGTTTCATTGGTCTAAAAGCAATGGGTTTCCTTATTGACCAAATCTCAGTTCTGATACTTACTAGCTCTGTGAAATAGGAGACTTGGATTTTGTATACTGATTTAATTACTTCCCCTCTTAGTCACCTCATTAGTAAATGAAGAGGTTGGACTCTATGTGGTTTCTTCCAGTTTGAAATTCCTTACTTCTATGTTCTGGCCAGCTTGGCTTGATATTGTCTTAATAGAAGGAAGTTTGGGGGGGGTATTTGAGGTGGGATGAGAGCAGAATACATCAACTGCTATTTATTAATAATAGTTAAGATACCCCCAAGGTGAGTAAACTACTACTTATGTGTAAATTATATCCACATTAATTCTGTCTGTGTCACGAGGGTACCATTTAGAAAATTACTGATCCAGGCTACTAAGTGGAACCCTAGTACCCAAAGGAGTTAATGTACTTTTCAAAATACCTAATTTATATCCAAGGATGAGGTTTTTAACCTAGTTAGATGCTATCCATATCTACTACTGTTACTGCTCTAAATGTATTCACTCTGCTCCCCTGGATGCATTTTCTGGGAAATGCCAGCATAAACACATGTAGGTCAACAACCACATGAAAGCATTTTTGAAAGAAGAACTGCAAATTATGAATTATCCTATAAAAATATTCCCAATCACTAACAAGGAGAAACATAAATTTAAAAAAATAAGGCTTTACTTCAGATGCCACAAAATTGCAAAAATAATAAAAGATAGAAATAGTCTGTTTTGGAGGGGCTATGGGAAACCAGGCATACTCATGCACTACTAAAGTAGTAAATCGGTCCAATCATCCAGGAAAACTATTTGGAAAAACATGAAAAAACTTACTAAAGTATTCATACATATCATTTTACCCAGCAATCCTACTAATAAACATTTACCTTAAGGAAGTCAAAGATAGGAGAAAAAAGGGTCTAATTCATGTTAAAATGTTCATAGCAGCATTTGTTGTTGTGGCAAAGAATTGGTATCCATAGAATGGGGAATGGCTAAAAAAACTGTAACACCTGGGAGGGCAGAGCCAAGATGGCTGAGTGGAAACAGCTCATCCAGGCCACTCTACCCCCAGATTCCCCCGAGGCTATGTAAAATGGGACTCTGAACAACTTCTGGAGCCCCAGCACCCACAGAACGACACGGAGAAGCTAGCCTCCCGCTGAGGACAGCCCAGCAGCCCTGCAGGAAGGACCAGCGCAGCAGTCTGGGACCTGGCAGCACGCAGAGCGCAGGAGCCCAGCCGAGCCCAGGTCCGCGTGAGCCAGGGTTTTAGCCCCAGGGCGGCAGGGCCAGCAGCCAGCTGGAGGAACCCCAGAACACCAGGAGCTGTGGCGACTCTAGAATTATCAACATAGACATGCCTAGGACAAGGTAAGAGGTTGGTGTCCTATGGACTTTGGGACTGGTATTTAGGGAATGCGTCGGCTCCCTCCCCTGGGGGCTAGAAGCCCCTGAGGAGACATGCGATTTTGTAGTTTTCAGAGGCGGCTCCAGCTCCCAGCCTCCAAATCGTAGGGAGATCCAGCGATCAGTCTTGGGGGGTAATCACTCTTCCCTGGATCTGGATTGTGATCTAGGGTGGAAGTCGTGGGTGGGTTTACAGCTTGCCAGAAATGGAAGTTGCCCCCACACATTCGGGACGGAAATTCCTCTATCTGGCCTTAAAGCCATAGTGTGGCAACAAGCCCAAAAGTCAAGTAATTAAGTGGCAACATGCCAAGGCAAAGGAAACAGAAAAATGCAACCCTAGACTCCTATTTTGGGGGCATAGAGCGGGAAAAGGACTGTGAGGTCAGAAGTCCTGCTCCAAAAGTCCCAGGGGAAAGCATGAGTGGGGTGCAGGCCACAGAGAACCTTAAGAAGGACTTTCAAAATCAAATAAGAGAAGTGGAGGAAAAATTGGAAAGAGAAATGAGAAGGATGCAGGAAAAGTACGAAATGAGGGTCAACAGCCTGACTGAGGAAAACAACACCTTAAAAAATAGACTGGCTCAAATGGCAAAGGAGGCCCAAAAGGGCAATGAGGAGAAGAATGCCTTAAAAAGTCGAATTTGCCAGATGGAAAAAGAATCTCAAAAGTTCACTGAGGAGATTCATTCCTTCAGAGTTAGACTGGAGCAAATGGAAGCTAATGACTTTATGAGAAATCAAGATGCTGTTAAGCAGATCCAAACAAATGAAAGATTAGAAGGCAATGTGAAATATCTCATGGGAAAAACCACTGACCTGGAAAATAGATCCAGGAGAGACAATTTAAAAATTATTGGACTACCTGAAAGCCATGATCAAAGAAAGAACCTAGAAATCACCCTTCAAGAAATTCTCAAGGAAAATTGCCCTGATGTTTTAGATCCAGAGGGCAAAATAGAGGTTGAAAGAATCCACCGATCACCTCCTGAAAAAGATCCCAAAAAGAAAACTCCCAGGAATATTATAGCCAGGTTCCAGAATCCCCAGATCAAGGAGAAAATACTACAAGCAGCCAGGAAGAAACAATTTCAATATTGTGGAAACACAATCAGAATAGCCCAGGACCTGGCAGCTTCTACACTGAGGGATCGAAGGGCATGGAATATGATATTCCAGAGGGCAAAAGAACTGGGAATGAACCCAAGGGTCACCTACCCAGCAAAACTGAGTATTTTGTTTCAGGGGAAAATATGGTCATTCAGTGGAATAGAGGACTTTCAAGCATTCTTGAGGAAAAAACCAGAATTGAATAGAAAATTTGACATCCAGACACAAGAAGGAAGAGATGCCTGAGAAGGTAATCAGGGAAAAGAAATCAAAAGGAACTTATCAAAGTTGAACTATTTACATTCCTATATGGAAAAGCAATAACTGTGACTGATGATATCTTTCTCACTATGAAAATAATGGAAGAAGGGTGTGTGGTCATATGAATACATATGT
Source organism: Gymnobelideus leadbeateri (assembly GCA_011680675.1). Lineage (NCBI taxonomy): Eukaryota > Metazoa > Chordata > Mammalia > Diprotodontia > Petauridae > Gymnobelideus > Gymnobelideus leadbeateri. Next base: position 381,913 of record WOXC01005556.1, on the reverse strand, counting down.
GAATGTGTGTGTATATGGTTACAGTTATATATGGATAGAGGGCATAGGTTGAATTTGTTGGGAAGGGAGAATACTCAAGGGATGAAATTATGAGGTGAGAGAGGAAAGTGGCAAGAGGAGATGGGGAGAGACAGGGTAGGGTAAACTATCCCATGTAGAAGAAGCAAGGGGAAGTGGTTGCAAAGGAGGGGGAGAATAAGGAAGGCTAAAAAGGCAAAACCACATTCACATTGAATTTGGTTCAGGGAGAAAATGACATACATACTAAATGGGATATCTCAACCTGCAGCAGGATAGGGGGAAGGGGGATGAGAGGAGGGATGATGGAAGGGAGGGCATCCTTGGGGTGAGGGGAGGTTGGAAGTACCCACTATAGAAGAGGGACAGGATCATGTAGGGAATGGACCAGGTGGGGGGTGGGATGAGTGGGAGGGAATTATAGGCAGCCTTGTACAATATATCTACTATGATAATATTTTGCATAGCTAGACATGTACAACATATACTGAATTACTTATCTCCCAAGAGGGAATGGGTGACAAGGGAGGAAGAAAATGGATCTGAAATTCGAGGTCGTAACATTAAATGTTCCAAATATATATAAATACTATTATTAATACTCTTTGCTTGTAATAGGGAGATAAGATGTGCAGGCATTGGGACACAAAGATTCACCTTCCTCTAATGGAAAAGTCGATGGGGGTATGGAAGAAGGTATGGGAGAGAGCAGATTGGAGGAAACGATATCTTGTGGGACTACTATTCTGGGAGGCTGGGTAGGAGAATAATGGGGGGAAAATGATTGTAACTCAAAATCTGGCAGAAATGAATGGTGTAAAACAGAAGTTAATAAAGCATCTGTTTAAAAAAAAAACTGTAACACATGAATGTGATGAAATATTATTGTAAGAAAAATGAATCTGAGGAATTCAGAGTATCTCAAATTCACCCACAGAATTTCAGAATTCAAAGATACCTCAATGGTCATAGAGCCCAAGCAATGCCTGAAAAAGATTTCCATGTATAGCATATCTGGCAAGTTACAAATTCTGTCAGATATTTTCTGACATAAATAATAATAATAATAATATCATTCATATAGTGCTTTAAAGGTTTGCAAGACACTTGATATATATTATGTCTGTCAGTCTTCACAACTCTCATAGATAGGTTGCTCTTAGCATCCCATATTTTACAGCTAAGACAACTGAGACGGAAAGAATGACTTTCCTATGGTCACAAGACTAAGTAAGTGTTTGAATCAGAATTTGAACAAACATCTTCCTAACCTTACATCCATTGCTCTTTCCTAACTTCCTGGTTGCTAAAAGGCAGCCCCAAATCTGATAAATTGTAATAACCAATTTTTTTTAGGCCAAAGAGCAGGTGATGAAACCCACTTCCCTCCTCTTGGTAGATATTGTCAGATAAGGTGAGTGTGTAGGTTGACTTTTGCTTAATTGTTTTCCTTTGTTTCAAAGTAGAGTGCTGGGTTACAATGAGAAATGACTATGATTTTTTTTTTATTTTAAAGAAAGCATAGTAATAAGTAAACAAACACACATGTAAAGGTTCTCGGTGTTCTTGCCTGCAATTGTGCAAAGGTCAAAGTAAAGGGAAAAGATGCTTTCACCACTCCTTCTTCCTCATAAAAATGATCTTCTGAAGGGAACATTGCCAAACTGGATTGGAACAGAATCAGAGATTTAGATCTGGAAGGAATCTCAGAGGCCACCTTGTCCACTGACCTTATTTTACTCAGAGGGGGAAACTGAGACCCATGAAGATTAAATTAATTCCCCAAGTTTACAAAGCTATCATGCTTCAGAGGAAGGATTTGAATTCAGGCCCTCTGATTCAAAATCAATGCTTTCCCCCTTACTCTACCACAGAAAGCATGCCCTGATGAAAGTCTTATGGTACAATAGAAAGGGCGTTGGCATCAGAAGAGCAAAGTTTACTTCCAACATTTACTGGCTATAAAACACAACCTCAGAATATCTCAATTTCCTCATCTGTAAAATGGGGATGCTTGCTTTACCTATCTCCCAGGGTTGAAGTGAGAAAAGCCATGGTTAACCTTAAGGTCTTAAGGAAACGTACGTTATTATTGTTGTTTTGTTTTCCAGCACAAGTCTGCCAGCTCTTCCATGCTTTCTTAGCCTGGAGTGGTGCTGGTTGGTGTAGCCGTATACCAGCCCTGATACAAAGTAAGTGCTTAGTAAATGCTTATGGACTTAGTAACTTTAGAGCTGGCTGCTTACCCAGGCTCCATGCATTTGAATGCCAGGCCAAAGGTATTCTCAGAGAGCAGGAAAGCAGAGAGAAGGTCATCTTGAATCTGCACAGGAAAAGATGTTTAACTGTCATTTCAGGTAATGAAAGGGAACAGTTGGCTCTCCTCCCCCCCTCCCCCTGGTTTTGTGCTATACAGTACATAACACTCAGGAAAGGTACAGTTGTTTCCTACAGAATGGTCATGGAGTATGACATATGATAGTGGTGTAGGGGTAGAAATCCTGTACTACAAGTCAAAAAACATAGGTTCTAGTTCTACTTCTGTGACTCAGTTACTTAATCGAGTTCCCATTTCTTCACCATAAAACTCAGTTCAACAAACATTTATCAAGTTAAGGCTGTGTAGCAGACTGAGAAAAGAACTGACCTTGGGGGCAGGAAGCCCTGTATATGGTCAAATCTCCTCTTCTCACACCTTCCGGCTTTCACTTCACTTCCTTCTGTTCTAGGCCAGTCTGGAAGGCTATCGGTTACAGAGAAGGTACCTCCATTGGTGGAGAGAATTTCCTGATCTGGGGGTTTCTCTTTGTGATGAAATCATACATCCTATCGTTATGAGCAAGGCACTATAGGGATGGGCAATAAAAACGTCTATAACAATAACTGGCCTGTTAATTAGGAGTTATTATTTGTGTGAGCCTCTAAGGTTTACTTTTATCCAAGACTCAATGAGTTAAACTGTGTTGTCAGGGCCTAGGTCCCTAACGGCTTCCATTTATGTTGAACTTTCTACATATTTTCCTCATTTGATCCTTATAACTACTATGTTAAGTGGATGGTATTAGTAGCACCATTTTATAAATGGGGAATCTGAGTTTAATCAAATTGTCGAGGGTCACAGAACAGTACCAGATGCAGGATTAGAACCCAGGTTTTTCTCTCTCTAAATGCAATGTTCTATCCACTAGACCTCCCCCCACACACACACCATGCTCCCTGCCAACAGTGAACCCTTGCAAAGTCGAAGAGGTGATTTCAGATGGTTCAGGAACCAGGGCACGAATACTCAGGCAAGAACACAATCTACACCTGGTCCAAACAAGTCAATTTGGGAATCTAGGTCAAAGGTCAGGCAGACCAACCCGGACAAAGTTACAGCCTACGAAGAAAGAGACAGTTAAAAATGCTTCCGTTGTGTGATAAGGCAGTTTAAAGTTATACAACCAGGTAGGAAGTTGGCAGAGAGAGGGGTATTTTAAGAGGCAACAGCCTTCAGGGTCAAAGTTAACTTCATCTTGTAAATGTTCCCAAAGATTTCTTCTTATCCTTGGGAGGCGATTAGGAAATCAATGCTTTATGCTGGCTTGTACCAAGAAGGTTAAATTGATGGCACCATAGAGAACGACTCCAAGCAGCAAAAACCTTCTGGGAGGCATGCGTGTGTCTTGCACCTGCAGAGTAAACGTGGCCCTTAGCTTTTGGCTCCATAAGGCTGTTCCTTAATAAGGGGTGGGGAGTTGTGGGGAAGAAGGAAGGGATTCTGGCAGCACAATCCGAAACTGGCTGTCTCCCAGAGCACACTGTCCTTTGTTAAGGGCTGGGTCAGAGGGCAGAGGGGAGAGGGTTTCTTTGCCATCCACTCTTCCTGGCAATGCAAATAACAAGCTGTAATTATAGTTTTACTACTGGCCAGTCTAGTCTACTGTTCCAAAGTTCTGGATATCATCAAAGGGCTTGGGAAGAGAGCGTTCTGAACTACTCCCAGAATCTGCCTTTGTAGTCAATCTCTAGTAACTTGCTTTTGTCCAAACAGTCCCAACAACCACATGGTACATAAACACCATAGAGAAGCCTGGAAGGCAATAAAATCTCCAGGTTATTACCAGGGACCTTGGCATCAATTCCATAAGGAAGGGAGCAGGGCTGACATCTGTTGAAGGTAATTTTGCTAGAAGCTTTCCAAGAAGGATACAGGTGTAGCTCCGTGCAGAAGCAAATAACTTTAGCTTCACTATTTGCTAGTAATGGGGGGCTGTGTATCTGTGTTCTCAGTTTGTCACTTGTGAACTGATGATAATAACACTTGTACCTCCTATCTCCCAGGGAAATTAAGACGGAAGGGAAAGTGGTTGTTATTTCTTTGATTAAAGAGTCTGGAGAAATATGAGACTCCACCCTTCTCTCTCATCTTTACAGATGAGGAAACTGAGGCCCAGGGAAAACAGTGCCTTGACCAAAGTCATATGTTTTTGATGTTACAGTAGATTAGGGGGAATAAAAAGAATAGAAGCAATAATGAAAGGCTTAACCTTTTCCCTCTAGTTGGGGAAAAAGTATTTTTAAGAAGTTAGTTTCTTGAATACACATCTATCCACAGGATCAGAGAATTGCAGAAACATTGTATGAAGGGACTGTTTTAGGTGGGGGTCTGGACCTATGGTTTTTCTAGTATAGGGAACATCCCCTCCCCCAAACCCAAGGAAATTCCCTCTACTAATGCATATATATGATAGCTCTGGAATTTAGTCTTAGGGATCATTGGGAGGGAGAGGGAAGAGAGAAAGGAACAAGCCTTTCTTAAGAGTTCAAGATTCAGGCACTATAATAAGGACTTTACAAATATCTCATTCTATCCTCACACCAATCCCTGGTACTAGGGAGGAGCTATTAGTATCTTCATTTTATAATTAAGGAAACGGAAGCAAGCAGAGGTTAAGTGACTTGGCTAGGGTCACACAGCTAGTAAAGTGTCTCTGGTCAGACTTGAATTGAGGTCTTCATGCTTCCAGGACTACTGTGCCACTAGCTGCGTATGACTTGCCCAGGGTCATGCAGAACCAGTGTGTGGCACAGGAGAGACTTGAATACAAGTCATCAAGGCTTTAAGACTATTCTATACACTTTGTAATGCTGCCTTTAGAGGGGTGAGTATTTTGTAAAATGCGAAAGAGAAAACCTCAAGATTTAGAAACTGGTCATGTGATTGATTGACAAATTGAAAAGTTTCTCTTGTAAACATCACAGAATGAAATTTGAGCACTCTCCACCTAAACTCCTAAGAACTGGATGATATGATGATTAATCAGTTTAATCAAAATTTGTATTATTAGGGCTAACATATGTCATTTACCCATTTTAGGGTTTCTGAATGTGTGAACGGTATGGAGAGTTTCTGTCTTCACACTGATAGTAAACGTGCAGATTCTAGAATGGATTTATGACCTTATCTATTATTCAGGAGCTCCCTCCAAAGATGTAAATTGCCGCCCCTGTTGATTTTGTGTGACTCTTTTCTATATCCTCCCCCCCATAAGCTTGGCCCTGGAAGGGTTCACTCTACATGTTGGAGATTGGCTTCACATTTTCTTGATATTGGGAGGATACAGGTGCTACCGACAGGCTGCCACTGGTTATCTCTTGTCCTAGTCATATGATCAGTTCATCTTCTCTCATCAAATATTTCTCTGATAACATGATTGTTTTGTGAATCTGTTCCCAAGTCTCTTTATCTGTAAGTCGTAGCCTGCTAGTCAATGTGGGCATCCCGTCCAAGGCTAAAGATCACAGCCTACCTTGTTCTGCTATTCTGTGCCTCCTTGGTTTTCATCTTATCATAAGGTCACTACAGGGGACCTTTCCTTGAGTCCTCTCCCTTTTTCCTCCTCCAACTTCTTCTCCTCTTCCTCCTTCTCTCTCTCTCTCCTTCCCTCTCTCCTCTCTCCTCTCCCCTTCCTTTCCCTCTATCTTCTTTCTCTCTTTTTCCCTCTCTCTCACTCATGCTTTTTCCCTCTCCCTCTTCCTTTCTCTCATACCCTCTCTCTTGTCCTCCCTTCCCCCCCCTCTCTCCCACTCTCTCTCTCACCCTCAATCTCACTTGATTGATATTTCAGCAGCCATTCCTACTCATGGGGGTCTATCCCAGTACTGATCAAATGGAAACTTTAACATGCTTGTTTTTCTGACCTAGGCTGGTTTGCCCCTCCTAGCCTAGTAATCTTCTGATTCTGAGGACCGACCCTCTTAGCGCTGACTTATTTTGGACAGTCAATTGGATTAGGGCCTCAGCCTCTTCTGGTAGGAGAAATTACAGGCCTGGGTCATCATGCTTGGCCATATTCTCTTGACATAGTACAAACTCTACCAGAGGAGTGTATGGGCTATCCATCAGGTGCCCTTCACTCTTGCCATGTGATCTGTTAGTCAATTAGTCTACTAATATTTATTAAGTACCTACTATGTGTTCGATGCTGTGTTAATATTTGTATTAGAATGTCTCCAAATCATTTTTTCATACACAAAGCTCCATTACCCATCTCTGTGTCTGCACTGGCCATCACCAGTTTAGAATTTGCTCTTTCTTCAGTTCCTCCTCAGAGAATCCCTCTCTTTCTTCAGTTAATTGATTAATATTTTTAAGCACCCATGTGTCAGACACCATGCTAAACCCTGGGGATACAAAAAGAGGCAAAGGATAGTCCCTGTCCTCATGGAGCTCACTGTCAAATGTGGGCGGGGAGGGGAGGGACAGAAAGCAAACAAAGATAGACCAACTATAAGCAAGATAAATAGGGAATAATTAGCAGAGAGAAGGCACTAGAATTAAGACAGTTTGAGAAAAGCTTCCTGTAGAAGACGGGATTTTAGTTGGAACTCTTAAAGGAAGCCAGCAGGTAGAGATGAGGAGGAAGAACACTGGGTGTGAAGGGCAACCAGAGCAAATGCCTGGAGAAGAGAGATGGAGTATCTTGTTCATCGAAAAGCAAAAAGGCCAGAGTTGCTGCATCAAAGAGTCTGTGATGGGGGGCACATTATCAGAATCCTGGCCAGGTAGAAGGGCTTTGAATGCCAGAGGATTTTGTATTTGATCCTGAAGATGACAGAGCACTACTCGAGTTTATTGATTTGGAGGGAGGGAGGGTACAAACGTTAGGTGATGGAGGTCTGTTCCATACAAGACACTACTCAAGTCCCACCTTCTACATGAAGACTTCCTGATTGCCCCAGCTGCTACTACCCTTCCTCTTTTATTTAACTACTTTATATTTGTTCTCTTTAAATTGATTCTGTATGTGCTTATATATGTATTTGTTGTCTTCATAAGAAGGTAAATTCTTCATGAGTAGGACTTCATTTATTCATTGGATTTGTATCTTCAATGCCTCTTACAGTGACTAGCACATAGAAATCGCTTAAACATTATAAGATCATAGATTTAGAATACAAAAGGTCTTTATCTGGTACACCCCCCTGGTTTTACAGATGAAGAATTTGAAATCTACAGAGATGAAGTCATTTGCTCAAGGTCACATAGGTAGTAAATAGCAAAGCTAATAATCAAACCTAGGTTCTTATGTTCATATACTTCTTTGATGAAGCCTCCATGTTTTGTTTTATTTTTTTTCTTTATTGTATTTAGTTTTTTTTAGTGTGTGGCTCACACTTACCATATACCTTTCCTGCCCTATCATATTGAAATCATATTTGTAAAACATTTGGCACATAGTAGGTGCTTAATGTTTGTTCTTTCCCCCTCCTTTTGGATCATCCTCAGGAAACAAAATAGATGTAAAGATGTGAGAAAATAATCTTTAAAAAACAAGTTATAGAAGGGAAAGTCTGTACATTGAGAAGAAAACTGCTTTAGTTGTTTAGTTGCAGTAAGTCAATTAAGGGGGAAAAAGCAGATGGCAGTCACTTACAGGGAAATAATCCAAATTGTTGTGAGATAAAGATGATCCAGCCAAGACGGCTGGGATCTTTAGAAAGCAAGAGATGCTGAAACTAATGAGGATGGCAACTAGGGAGATGTACGGATGTGACACTTGGTTCTTTAGGGCTCCAGGGACTAACTACACACAGGAGGAGGCATCGAGCTTTAATGGGAAAAACCAAACAAAAGAGGAAAAGATTCAGAATTTCTCTCTCAATCAGCACAGAAAGTTTATTCCCTATGTAGTGGTATTGTGGACCTAGCAGGACCTTTGATGCCAGCTTTTCCAGCCCCTTCATGTTGTAAATAAGGAAAGGGAAGTTAAGAGAGATTATGTGACTTGTCTCGGGGCACATGACTAGTTACTGGCAGAGGTGGATCTTTCTTAATGCCTTAGATGTCATGACTCTTATCTGACATATACAGAAATAGAGTAGATAGTTCCCTCTGTGGGTCAGTTGGAGGGGCCATGGAAAGAACCTCAGACCCAAAATATCTTCTACCCTCATGCCACAGTGCCTCAAATTACATCATTAGAAAGTCATCCTTTGGGTTTGGTGAAAATAACAACCAGCATTTATATAGTACTTGGAAATTTGCAAAGCATTTTGTCAACATGCTAGAGTTTCACAGCCAACTTTTTATCTGAATTTTTTAAAATGGGGCAACTGGGGCTCAGATAAGTGAGGTGGCATGCTCTGGTCAATCAACGAAACGACAAGTAGGCAATATAAGCACGCGCTATATGTTAGGCAGTGTGCTAGCTCTTGGGGATACAAACCTCCCAAATGAAATGCTTCTTGCTCTCAGGGAGCTTACAGGGTGTCCCTAAAGTCCGGACACATAAGAAATCTCATTAACTATGAATATTTTCAAGAAATGAAATGAATGAAAATTTCAACAACATTTTATTTAATTAGCATAAATGAAACTTCATAGGAGACACATAGGAAATCTCATTAATTAATTAAATTAATCTCATTAATATGGAAAATAGTCCCCAATAGCTAATGAAAGCTTTTATTCGATATGAAATTGTCATGGCTAAAAATTTATGCATATTATATTTATTATATATATTTATTATGCTACAGTATATTGTAGTGAGGGAAGCAAAACCTATCTATAGAAATAGCTATATGTTGAACCAATACAAAAAGAAATACAATATAATATATAATGGAAAGCATCAGCAGTTGGGGGGAATTTGGATATGTAGAAGGTAGGACTTGAGCTCTATAATGAAGGGAACAATGTAGTCTATGCAGCAGAGGTGAGCAGAGTACAAGCTAGGCATAGGGAATGGGTAGTGCAGAGGCAGGGAGATGGGAGATGAAAGACATGGGGACAAAAGGGAAGGCTACTTTGGCTCCATTCTCAAGTAGGAGAAGGGGATTAAAATACAATGAGCCTGAAAAGATAGTTTGGGTTCAGACTGTGCACAGCTAATAGGCAACAGAGACAAAATTCCAACCTAAGTCTTTCTGGCTAAAATCAAGCACTTTTTACCACAACACTAAGATTTAATAGCTCACATTTATTTAATGCTTTCTATATTGTCCAAGCTTTTAATCATTGTTCTCTCTAGGGGGTCTTTCTTAAGGGTCATTTTAATAAATGCCTCTTAACAAGTTAAATGAGGAGGTTGAAGGAAGAAGCATTTATATCGTATCTACTTCATGCCAGGTACTGTGTTAAATGCATTACAAATATTACCTCATTTGATTAACACTTTAAGGTGGCAAATAATTTAGTGAACAAATTTATCGAATCATTTTCCTCACAAGGCTACGAGAAAGGATACTTGACTCACTCCAATTATGTACATCTCCATTGCTCTGGGATTAATATTTATATGAGCATGTATATGTATGTATGTGTGTATATACATATGTATATGTAAATTCTCATAAAAGCTGTCATTTCATCAACAAAGAAAGCTCTCAGTGAACAACTTTCCAATGCAGATCAGGACGTTTTCTACAGTTTATAATCTTAGATACTTTCCAGTTGCATTTCTTTGTTATGTAGCAGTCCACACAAGTCTTTCCATGTCTCTCTGAATTTCTCATATTGGCTATTTCTTTTGGATCAGTAATAACGAATTGAATATTGAATAATTGACTTAGAGACTCCCAATTATTTATGTTTTACTACTCTCTTATCTTAATAATTTTGGGATCAAATGAATACTATTTGTGCTTTTTGAAAATCTCCCTATGGAAACCTTTACCTTCTTTCCATGTATGATAGTTTCCTCCTTTATCAAACAGTAGCAAAATTTCTACTGAGTTTTAAATTTCTTATTCAACAAGTTCTTCATGGTCTAGATTAAGGTACCAAAGGCAAGTGATAGGGTAGGTTTGGATTTCCTTTTAAAAAGGCAATCAGGCCTCCATTTAAAGCTCATGTTCTGAGCTTTAAGGAAAATAATCTCTAGGAAAAGACCTTTGGACCCCAACCAATGTGTGCCAGGAGAGAATTCATTAGTTTCTTTCTTTCTTTCTTTTTTTTTTGGAGGGCAATTGGGGTTAAGTAACTTGCCCAAGGTCACAAGGCTAGGTTTTTGTTTGTATGTGCATTGTCTGAGGTCAGATCCGAACTCAGGTCCTTCTGACTCCAGGGCCGGGCACTCTAGTCACTGCGCCACCTAGCCACCCCGAGAATTCATTAGTTTCAATGGGAAGTGCAAGTAAAGGAAGCTGCTGGCTAAGATGACCACCCATAGTAGATATCTAGAGATCATACCAGCTCAAAGATCTCTAAGGGATCTTATAATTATTGCAGACACCCTAGATTAAATGGATACTCTTTAGAAATATTATGAAATTATATTTGATTATCAATAGAAAATTGAAAGAATTCTCTTAGGGGCCAATACATTTGGCTCTATCCCTTAACATAACTTTTATGGCTTTGAAGAGAAAATACTAGGGAGAAGTTAGATTCTAAGATAATCATTTTAAATTAATCAACCCATAACTATTTTTTAAATACCTATTGTATTCAAGACAGGTACCATGGTACAATGATTAAGTCAGGATATAAAATTATTCTGTAGAATTACAATTTTTAGAGTCATTTTTTTACAGGTATCGGAGGTGGTTGGAGAGGGAGCTCAAGCAAGTTCCTGCTTTTATTCCACCACTTTGCCTCTGCCCCAGGATATAAAATTATTCAGAAGTATGTTCAAATCCCACCTCTGACACTTTCTAGCTGCATTGCAACAAACAAGCAATTTAACCTTTCTTAGGCAACCTTAAAACTATGTTATGGACAGGTTGCCATATGCATAGGTAGAGGGAAATCACACTCTGGGAGCTGTAATGCCAAAACAATTACAGGTCTTTGACTATTGGTATTATGTTGAAGTTATTCAGTCAGCAAGCATTTAATAAATAGTTACTATGTAAGGCTAGGCTTGGAACAAGGAAGACTCAACCTCATGAGTTCAAATCTGGTCTCAGATAATTGCTAGCTATGTGACTCTGGGCAAGTCATCTAACCCTGTTTGCCTCAGCTTCCTCATCTGTAAAATGAGTTGGAGAAGGAAATGGCAAACCACTCCAGTATCTTTGCCAAGAAAATCCCAAATGGGGTCATGAAGAGTTGGACATAACTGAGACAACTAAATAACAAAAAAAAGTAAGACATCATGTTAAGCAACAAGGATACAAAGGAATCCCTGCTCTCAAAGAGCTTACACTCTAATGGGGAAGACAACCTTTAAATAACTAAGTACATATAAGATATATGCAGAGTGGATGGAAGGTAATCTCCTAGGGGAGGGGACCAGAAGAGGCCTCCTTTAAGAGTGAGATTTGAATTGAATCTTGAAGGAAGCCAGCAGAACTCAGAAGTGGAGATGGGGAGGGAGAGCATTCTAGGCATGGATTATATGACCAGGCATGGAGATGACTATGTAAGTGTTGAGTGGGAGGAGTAGCAATGACTTGATCCTAGAGTGTATGGAGGAGAGTTCAGTCTAAGAATATTGTAAAGGTAAGAAAGGTCCACGTTATAAAGACCTTTAAATGCCAAAAAGACAACTTTATATCAGATCCCGGAGGTCACTGGGAGCCAGTGGAATTTGTTGAGTAGTGATATGGAGAAGGCAATAGCAGAGATTGGGGCAAACTGGCTGTTCCAGACCTCACTTACCTTTCTTTTTTCCCCAGATTCCAGGATATCAATCATCCAAAGTAGTCAGGAAACATGGTATCCATTTAGACACCAACAGCGTGCATCCTCTTCTTCAGGGGTTCTTAACCTTTTCTGAATCATGGCCTCCTTTAGGAATCTGATGAAGCCTATGACTCTTTTCTTAGAATAACATTTTAATACATTTTACATAAATTTCAATTAATTAAAATTTAAATATATGAAATAAAATACACAGAATTACCATGGAAATTACAAATATCGAAATATAGTTATCAAAATATTAAGAAATGAACAAACAACTTTACAGATTCTAAGTTAAGGCTGCCTGTACTATCCCTAGGGTATATCTGTACCTCCTAAATAAGATTCAAACTCTTCCTAGCATGTGTGGCAAGGCAGAAAGAACACTAGACTTGGAAGATAGAAATTCACACTCCAATTCTGACCCCCTACTTCCTATGGGACTTCACGGAGTGATTGGGATAGTTATAGAGGTCATTTTGTTAATCCCTGAGTATAGCATAAACTACCTCTATAATGTCTGTTATAAAGGATTATATTTGAACTTGAACATCTTCAGTGATGAGAGGCTCATTATTTACCAAAGGAACTTATTCTGTTTCTTGACAGCCTTAGTCAATAAGATCTTCACCTTTATATGAAGCCAACACTTGTCTCTCTTGTCAGTTTATGTCTATGGGCCTCAGTTTCCTCATCTGTAAATTGGGAGGGAATAGGACTAGATGATCTCCAAGGTCTCTGCCTGTTCAGATTCCGTGATGCTGAGTTGAAGTTACTTCTTTAGTAGACTACCATGCTTCTCTCCCTATACCATCTCACCTGGCATGTTGGGGAGCTATTAAAGTGTGGATGGATCACCTCCCTCACCAGACCAGAAGTCCTTGGGAGATTCTGAGCCATTGCATTAAAAGCCACCTAGTCCTTGTTGGCACAAGCATTCTTTTGGAAGGGATCTGGGCTGCAAACTAACAAATGACTTACCATTTGGCTTCTCATATTCTTACATGGCCATGTTGACATGATATCTACATACCCCATTTACCCTTTAATACCTGTTCTACCCTATGGCCTTCTCTGTTCCTGCTCAGTTTGGCCTCTTCTGTGGAGGAGTCCTTGTTCCTTTCCCATCTTTGCTCCATACTGGCTTCTAACCATCACCTCACCTCATTTCAGATCTCCACATACTGAACTACCCACCTACCCCTGTCCCACCCAGCCTTGCCTGTCCAAGGTCTTGCCCAGTCTCCTTCTAAACAGAGAGCTCTCCTCTTCAGCTAACTTTAGTCTCATTTCTAAATGTCCATTGGCCAGACTTTGCCTACTCTCTTAGACAGAAAGAATCCCCAGGAGAAAACCAAGTTAACCTGGAGGGCAGAAATGAGTTGGGTTTTAAAGGCTCTCTAGAATGGGCAGTGAGGAGGAAGAAGACTTTGGGTGGGAGTGATAATACCTTTGTGAAAGTCTTGACTTTAGACAATGTATTAAAAAAACACCAAGTTTTGGGTTGGCTAGGTGGTGCAGTGAATAGAGCACTGGCCCTGGAGTCAGGAGGACCTGAGTTCAAATCTGGCTTCATACACTTGACACACATACTAGCTGTGGGACTTTGGGCAAGTCATTTAACCCCAATTGCCCTCCAAAAGGCAAAACAAAAACAAAAAACAAAACACCAATTCTAATATGATTTTGTATTGCTTTAATAGAATAATAGGGTCTAGAACAGGGGTGGGTATGAAGCTGAATGGGTATACTGAATGAGTAAAAAAAATACATGAGATCAAAGACTTAGAAATAGAAGGGACCTCTCATATTCAGTGGGTATAGATCCCCAACATGCCAGGTGAGACGATATAGGGAGAGAAGCCTTGGTAGTCTACTGAAGAAGTAACTTCAACTCAGCATCACAGAATTTGAATAGGCAGAGACCTTAGAGGTCATCTAGTCCTATTTCCTCCACTTTTACAGATGAGGAAACTGAAGCCCAGAGAAACAAAGTGACAAGAGAGACAAGTGTTGGCTTAATATAAAGGTGAAGATCTTAATGACTAAGGCTGTCAAGCCTTTGGTAAATAATGAGTTTCTCATCACTGAAGATGTTCAAGTTCAAATCAATGTAGAGACAAAAAAATTATCAGAACTTATAAATCTAGTTATAAGAAAAGTAGATCCCACTCTCCCATTTCCTTGATATCCTCAGTGATTGCAAATCTTTATTGTTTGAGAGTAAATCCAGGAGAAGGTAAGCTCTTTGAGGGCAAGAACTATTTTTCACTTTGTATTTTAATTCTTAACATCTAGCACAGTGCCTTGTATGTAGTAGGCACTTAAAAAGTGCTTGTTGGATTGGATCTGATTTTTTAGAAACAAGACAAAGAAGTTTGGAACCGAGTCTGATAAAGATGGTAGAGTGACCTTGGTTATGTTATTTTGGAATCCAGATAAAGTGCTATTAAAAATAGTGGAATCAGTTTAGGATTATAGTTTTAACATGGGAAAGGGTCTGAGAGGTTATTCCATTCAATCACTTCCTTCTTTAGAGAAGAAACAAGACCTGTACAGGTAAAGTGATTTGTCAAAGGTTGTATAGGTTGAAAGTGGTAGAGATAGGATTTGAGTATAGGTCCTCTGGTACCAGAGACCATGTTCCCAATTGGTTTCATGGTCTACAAATTGGTCCTGAAGACAGTTCTAAAAAGAACCTTTCATATTTAAAAAAAATTATTGGTGCCAGTCATTTTTTTGGCTTTTACTTATTTTGTGAACCACACTTCCCAATATGTGTGTGTGTGTATACACACACATACATATACACACACACACCTATACACATGTTTGTATATATGTATACATATATACACACACTTTCTTTCTTTCTTTCCTTCCTTCCTTCTTTCTTTCTTTCTTTCTTTCTTTCTTTCTTTCTTTCTTTCTTTCTTTCTTTCTTTCTTTCTTTCTTTCTTTCTTTCTTTCTTTCTTTCTTTCTCTTTTTCTTCCTTCCTTCCTTTCTTTCTCTATCCCACCCCTTACTTCCCTGAGTTGTGAAGACAAAAATAACTGAGTAAGACCAATGGCTATAATGATGGAGCCTGGGAGCACCTGAAGCATTCTGCTTCCATAGTCCCCCACCTCCCTACCTAGAACCTAACTGTGCCTTTTCATCTTTCCTCTAGAATAAGGATTGGTTATGACATTGGACCTGATTTCAAATGCCTTTTAGTGTTGTTTTCTTTTACATTATTATAGTTATTGTGTATATCGTTGAGTTCTGAGCCAAACAGGTTTTGAGCAATGGCATTTTTGTTGGGTAAGTGCATACCCTGCAATGGTTACTATTTAGAATGACAAACTTGTGGGATCAGAGATCAAGAGCTAGAAGGAATTTTAGGGGTCATCTGGTCCAACCCTCTCATTTTACAGAGGAGAAAACTGAGGCAGAAAGGTTAAATGGAATTGCCTTTTCCCCCACTTGTCTTGGGATTTCATTCATGTAAGAAATTCCTGGTGGTGGTCTTCCTACACTAATACACATCAGCACCTTCTCTGCAACTGATTGGGACACTAAGAGATTAAGTGGTTTGCCTAGGTCCCACATATGAAATGTGTCAGGGACTCAACTCAAACCCTGATTTTTCTGACTCTGACTCACTTTCTGCCCACTATATTATGTTACCTCTTTTAAATTCTTTTATATTTGTTGAAAAATGAGTCTCATTTATTTATAGTGATACCTTGGAGTCAATACCAAAGCCAGGAATGTGGGTTTCTAATTCCACTTTGTCAAGAAAATCTTTGTCTGATGGTGTTTCCATTGATTGGAATTCATCCCATTGCATTAGGTTGGGTAGAATTCTGAGAAATATCCTCTGTGGTTCAGGAGTGAGGTAGGGCCATAAGCTGTGACTCAGTCTTCTCAATCTTTTCTTAAGTTGAATGGTCTTAGAATCAGTTTTGTTAGTCTTCATTTAATTATTACATCAGTTTTGTTTGTGTGGTCTCAACAGTCATAATTGGGGCAGGGCAGCTGGGGCTGTGCCCCAGGTGCTGACAAGGTGGGGCACCGTGTTGCTTCATACTTTGTCATCCTCTCCCCCACCCCCCCACCTTACATACTGTAGGGCTTTGGGGGGATGTGGAAGGGAGGCAATCTGCTGCCCCTCTTTCTAGCAAATCGCACCTGAAGTTGGATTGTTACCTGCATTACTACTTTCCTCACCCCTCTCCCAGTTGTGGTGTAGTAGAAAGTGCCATGGGTTTGCATCAGTTGACCTTGTTGAAAATTCTGCCTCTGATGAGGCCTTTGTGATCTTGGAAAAATCACTTAAGTAACCTAGTTTTCTCATCTGTAAAATGTCAGAGTTGAACTCTATGGTTATGAGATGTTCCTTCTATTTCTAAGTCTTCTTCAATCTCGTGTATTTTTTTTTTTACTCATTCAGGTATCTTGACCTTACTTGATTCACCTGGAAAACAGGGATGAAGGTTGTAATAATAAATTTTTGTTTTATCTACCTCATAGGGTTGCTATGAATAAGGTCCTCTGTAAAGCTTAAACTACTATATAAACATGGCCTATAGATTCTCGAGTTTGTTCAATATAGTGAACTCAGCAAATCCTGTTCTAATTCCCTGTGCTCTTTCCATGACTGTGTCTCACTTTTCCTAGAAGGATACCATGTCACTTTTTGAGTTCATCAGAAGCAGCCCCCTGTTGATATTCTCATACAAAAAAAGAAAGGTAGTAGTCCAAAAAAAAAATACCCTGGTATTTAGAATACATGGTGCCAATCTCTTTGTGGTGACTGGTAGAATATTAGGGGAAGATGGAATGATTGTGAATAACTTTTTTTAAAGCACCAAGCAGGGAATTCTTGAGCTCTGAAAGCTGAGTACCATCTTGGTGTAAGTGACTTACTGTAATTAGTTTAGAGGTAGAGAGAATGGGGAATGGGGGCATCAAGTAGGACCGATTTTCTCTAGCTCTGAAAAGTGCTAGGAATCTTTTAGTAAAGTTTTAGCTCTTTAAAAGATTACAAGTTAATGTTTCTGGGATGGCTGTTCAATTTTATTAGGTTGGTACTACTGGGAACAACCAGGGAACTACCACCATCTTGATCTCCTGTAGCAATCAGAGCAGATACGATGTAATTTGGAACTAAATTCCCTACTCTGCTTGAATCAAAATGCGTTCAAGCTGAAAGGAAACTTGGAAGACATATAGTTTGACACCTTCATGTCATAGGTAGAAAACTAAAACTTGGAGAGAGGCTGTGACTTGCCCAGTGTTATTCACCAAGTTAGTCTTGGGATTTTGTTATCTTACATGTCTTAGATCAGTGGTGTCAGATACAAAGAGAAACAAGAGGGAGTTGCATATCAACATAGAAAACCACATATTAACATTATCTAGGCCTTACTGTATTTTTATTTATTTTTAAAAAGCTATTTTCCAATTATATTTTAATCTGGTTTAATCCAGAGAAATCTGGAACCCTGGAGTGTTGTGACCCACATGTTTGACACATCTGTCTTAGATCATCTTGCCTCCCCCAAATATATTCTTAAGTTTCTAGAAATGGGGCTTTGGAGATCATCTCCAGACCTCTCATTTTGCACATGAAGAAGGTGAGTTCATGAGAGGCCAAACAGACAGTAATTTTGCTTGAGAGGTGGGATAGTTGAAAGTGTATTGGTTAGAGATGAAACATCTCAAATTCAACATATTGCCAAAGGATGACAAACATATGAAAAGGTAAATGTTGGATGATGGTGGGTAGAAGGACACTAATGGATTTATGGTAGAGCTATAACTTGGTCCAAGATTTCTGGAAAATAATTTGTAACTATACTAGCAAAGTCACTGCTTCTTGACCCAACTATACTAGTGGTCATATACTCCAGGAGTCAAAGATGGAATGAGGGATACATACACATACATACACATGTACACACACACATTTATCATCATTCTTCTTAAGGATGGAAAAACTGGAAAGAGATTGTCTCCCAAATCTAGAATGGTTGAAAGAATTGTGATATAAAAATAATGATGGTCTACTATTATATTCTAACAACCAATAAATGAGAAGGATTCAGAGAAATTTGGAAAGACTTGTATGAACTACTATAGAGGAAAACAAGGAAAACCAAAAGAATAATGTATGCAATGACTAAAATGCTCTCAAAGTAAAACAACATGGAAAAATGTCAGAATTTTGATAAATGTGCGGACCAAGTGACTTCAGAGGACAGAAAATGAAACACGTTTCACCCCTTTTAGTAGGTGAACTATAGTTGTGGAATGAAGAATCTGTTGCTAGACATAGACAATGTGTTACTTTACCACATTTCTTTGTTAGCAGGGAGGATTCAGTAGAATGAGGAGTTGGTTGTTGGAATGGATGATATTTTAAAAAGCATGAAATATTCTTTAAAATTCCATTCATCAGCCTTAGAACCAGAGGACCTGAGTTTGAATCCTGATGCTTATTAGTTGGTGATCCTTGGGAAGTCTCTCTATGTACCTGGAGCTCAGTTTCCTTATCGATAAAATGGCCAAGGGGTGTTTGTGAGAAAAGCACTTTGTAAAACCTTCAAGCACTATAGAAATAGGATTTATTCTAGCTGGGGACAGGAAAGGACCTTGTCTTATACTTCTTTGTGTCTACAAAGCCCACACAATGTCAAGCTCAAGGGAGGAGTGAAGGAAGAAATGCTGATTGCTTGGTGCATTAACTAGCTTTAGTAGCTTGTCAGTTACTAAGTCGTTTCAAGAAAGATGCTGAGGACAGAAGAAAGGGAATTGTGGAATGGCTTGCACGTGACCTGAGACAAACTGACAAGAAGCAAATTATTTTACTGCCTGACTTTTCTACCTCTGTATGGCTCCCACTGCCTTGCAAGCCACTTAACTGTGGCTTCAGTTTTTATTTGTAAATGTTGTCAGATCTATAATTTTAGAGGCAGTCTGCAAGATGGTGTTTAAGGAAAGAAAATAAGGCTGAGGTATTTACCATGACACACAGAAACAGGGGAAAAACATGAACAAGCTGGCACTTTGTAGCTCATTATTGCCCTCCTTTAATAAAGTAATAGATGCTTCAGAATGGCTTTGAAGTCCTTGCCAGCTTCTTCACGGGGCTGTGAAATTTGATACTTGGGCTTGTAAGCAGTCTGTGAAAGTACAAACTGGAATGCTTGTGAATTCATTCAGAGACTTCCAAACTCTAGTTTGGCCTGGGAATGGGAATAATGAGGCTGAAAGTGGAAGAGGGGGGATGGATCCAGTAAAGAGTGGTGGCTGGTTGTCAATTTTGGCCGCCTTTCAGTGAGACAGTCTTGTACTTTGCAGAGATAAACAGTGGTTTCCCCAAAGGATAGAAGGGGATTTTAAGAAGGAAGCTTGGTCTTCCCAACAATGTTTTCTTATTTAAGAAGCCTATGGCAGACTCAGGCTAAACCCACATTTAATAACACACGTATCGTTATGGCAGGTGTCATGGTGTAAGCTGGTGTTGGCAGAGTAGAGGCAGGGCATTTGAAGGCTTTACCTCCTTTGAGTGGGACCACTGCTGAGAAAACCTGGCACAGCCAAAGTCGAGACTGTTTTCTTTTGGTCTACGTAATCCTGGCTTTGCTATTTCACTGGCTTCGTGAACTTGGAAAAGTCTTTTTACCTCTCTAGTCCTCAACTGCCTAATTTATAAATGAAGGGATTAGTCTAAATGACTTTTGAGGTCCCTTCCTGTTTGAAATCTAGGACACCTTCTTTGGTAGCTGCTCCTTGTGCCAAATGCATCTTAAATAAAGTGACATTATGGCTTGTTTTCTTGATCCTGAAAATGTCAGCAAGAGTTTTATAAGTGTCATAAATTATAGACACTAAACCAGTGAAACCTTGTGCCCAGAGAGGGATTATGGCCTTAGCTGTGCATGTGCCTAGGATCCTTGTGCCTGTGATCACTGACAGTCAAACAAGCCTGAGACAGCTCTTCTCCAGAGGTGGCCTTCCATCTCCTACCTTTGCACAGGTGGTCCCCTTGGTCTGTGATGCTCTTTCTCCTCACCTCTGCCTTTGGGAATTCCTAGCTTCCTTTGAAGTATCGTTAAAATTTCATTAAAGTTCAGGTGTCACTTTCTCTCAGAGGTTTTCCCCCCATCCTACTTCCAGTTGTTGGTTTCTCTCTTCTCTCTTTTCTTTCTCCTTCTTCTGTTTTTCTTCTTCCTTCCTTCTTCCTCCACATCCTCCTTTTCTCTCTCTTCCCTCCCACTCTCACTATCTTACTTTTTCTTTTGTTTCTCCCCTTATTGAAATTACTTTGTGTTTTTTAGCACATATGTTACATTTCCTTTTCTGTATGCATGCTATATATCCCCTTCAAGCATCCAGGAAAACAAAAGCTCCAGTATTGTTTTTCTATCTTCAATGTCTTACCCACGGCTTCGAACGGTGGCCCTTGCCCTGTCCACTCACCACCAAAGTAGCTAGAACAAAAATTGGCACTTTCATTTCTCATTCTATGTCAAAAAGCACTTTTTGACTTCGTTACCGGAACTGTGACATTAGAGATTTCTGAGTCATAGATGTTAAATTCAGAAATAGAGAAGGATTCCTTTTGTGAGATGTTTGCTAAGTGGCAAAAGAATGATTTGAGAGAGGAAACTCGAGTAAACCCTCCCAGAGATAGCACAAAGGGATCAAGATCTAGAATTAGGACACCTGGTTTCAAATCCTGGTACCATCACTTGCTACTTTTATTATGCTGGGTAAGCAACTTCCTTTCTCTGGGCCTCAGTTTCCCATGCTGTAAAAGTAGAGGAACTCCAAGGTCCTCCTAAATCCCTGGTCCTCTGTAACAAACGGGCTTCCAATGAAAGCACAACCGGGTAAGTTGCCTGAACAGAAGACATCCTTCTAAAGTGAGCATCTAAATACAAAGAAGCATTGGATAGGGAGTGGTTGTGGTGTTTGAATCCAGGGTCTTCCACTGCCTAGTTCCTGGAGTCAGGAAGACCTGAATTCAAATCTAACCTCAAACACTTATTAGCTGTGTGATACTGCGAAAGTCACTGAACTCTGTTTGCCTCAGTTTCCTCATCTATAAAGTGAGCTGGAGAAGGAAATAGCAAACCACTTTAGTATCTTTGCCAAGAAAACCCCAAATGGAGTCATGAAGAATAGGGTATGACTCACAGACCAAACAATGACAACAAAGCTCCATGACTATGAGTAGCTCACTTTCCTCTCTAATATCTTTATCTCTTAAAATGGTGATAACAAATATGTCTATTGCTTACTTTACAGAGTTGTGAGAAAAAGATTTTGTGAACCATAAAGGTCTATAGAAATGTGAGCTATTAGGAAACCCCAATGTTTCAGAAAGTTGAGAGAAAGGAAGAAGGCACTTTCAATATTTAGTGTTGTTAAATGAATAGATGAGAAGCAGAAAATAATGAGTCCCTGCATGTAGAATTTAATTCAGTTCAATTCAGCAGACACTGTGTACAAGGCACTATGATGGGTGCTAGGAATACAGAGACAAAAATAAAACCTTTCTTGTCCTCAGGGAACTTCCATTCTCCAGGATGTTAGCACTGTTCTGCCTGCCCAAATGTAAAGCTAAACTTAGAAATGAAAGAAGTGTCCATGCTGATTAAGGATGTCCAAAAGAGCAAAAAGAAAGGAAAGAGAATTAAGAATCAAGGATCGTGGTTTCCCCATGAAAAGGTTGTGTTAATTCAATCTCTAACAAAATTTCATGGAATAAGATTCTTAGTGTTTCCCACTCTCATTCATTTCTGAAAGTTGAGGGCTTACTTTTTTACTTGGTGCTAGACTGAAGGTCCAGTTCTGTGTTTAAGAAGTCACATCCTTGGAGGTATGATACAACAAAAAGGACTGGGGGAATACGACAACTGTGTGTATATACATGTGGCAGCTAAGTGGGGTAGTGGACAGAAGACTGGACTTAGAGTCAGGAAGACTCATCTTACTGGTTCAAATCCTGTCTCAGACACTTACTAGTTGTGTGACCCTAGGTAAGTCATTTAACCTTGTATGCTTCAGTCTCCTCATTTACAAAATGATCTCTAAAAGGGAATGGTAAACCATGCCAGTTTCTTTGCCAAGGATGGGGTCATGAAGAGTCAGAGAGAACTAAAATGACTGTAACAATAAGTGCATATGTGTTGGAGGGGGTTGTGTTGATAGTATGAAATGCTTAGACTAGATCAGTCTCTAGGTTACAAACTGTGTTTGCAAAGTTCATTTTAAAATCATTCGAAACTTGCTTTCCCACAACAACTGTTAGAAATGGTGATTAGGTTCCCAGCCCAGCCAATGAACCTTGTCACTGAAGCATTGTGTACTGGCAATGAAAAGTATTAAAAATAATACTGTTATAATGCCAGTCGTTTGAGAAGCAAACAACTCCAAAAAATGATGCCAACAGCCAGAAACAAAAGCAAATCAAATAAGTAAGAAAGAATTCTTCATTTAGAGTCTTGTTAATTAAGGAAAAGTAGGCTGAGAAGAGGCTGAGTCAGGAGAGAGGTGGTTCCATGCTGTGGAAAGAACGTTGGTGAAGGAGCCAAGAGAAACGAAGTTTGAATCTTTATTCTGTTACTACATGGGTGTCTGAGAAAATCACCTGCTCTTTGGGGGCCTTGGGTTCCTCATTTGTAAAATCAGGCAACAGAAACAGGCTCTGCCCAATTTGAAATCCAGGGAACTTTCATTATAAAGACAGATTCTGGGGCATTTGAAAGAACCTTAAAGGTTTGCCACTCTGACTATTTATTATGTCTTATCTTCAGTTCAAATTTTATAGTTTTCTCTCTCGTTGATATAAATATCCTACTGCTATAATTTGTATTATTAGGACCTGTTTTATAGCCCAAACTGAGCAAAACTAGTGGGGAGAATAAGGGAGGCAGGAAAAGGAAAAGAGGGAGAAAGGGAGATTTTCTTAATATCTGGGGCAAGAATTGAATGAGAGAGGGGTGGCTAGGTGGCACAGTGAATAGGGCACCGGCCCTGGAATCAGGAGGACCTGAGTTCAAATCTGGCCTCAGACACTTAACAGAAAACTAGCCAGGTGACCTTGGGCAAGTCACTTAACTCCAAATGCCCTACCTTTCCCTCTCCAAAAAGGGGAAAAAAAGAATTGAATGAGAGAAAGGAAGAAGTTAAAAGGATATGTTATGGGCAGCTACGTAGTGTAGTGGATAGAATAAAAGGTCTGGAGTCAGGAAGAGCTGAGTACAAATCCGTCCTCAGATGCTTAGTGACTGTGTAACTTTGGACAAGTCACTTAACCTCTGCCTCTGTTCTCCTATTTGTAAAATTATGATAATAATAGCACCTACCTTCTGTGGTTTTGTGAAGATCAAATGAGATAATTGTAAAGTACTTAGGACAGTGCCTGGAACATAGTAAATGCTATCTAAATATTATTATTAGTTGTGAGAAGGAGCAGATGTCTGAGATAGATTAATAGGGCTGAGAATGATGAAAGATAAAGGACAAAGCAGAAAGCATGGTATGTCCATTTTCATCCGGAGAGAGAAGAAAGGCCATGGTAGGGAAAAGGCTGTTGGTCAGATGGTTTCCTGGGACACTTTGGTTGCTAGATGGAATAAGTATGTACTTATGCACTAATGACCTTGGGAAGGTGGGAAGGGGAAGAGTGATGGCATGTGCAACCAGCTGTTAGTATGTATAGAATGTTCACAAATCAAGGATGTTTATAACTTGGAGAGCAAACGCTACACTACTGAAAGGCTACAGCAAGGTACAAAATGCCTGGGGTGATAAACAAAGTATATGACTGAGTGAGCCATCTTCTTTCTGGAGGATGGTTGTCCACTCAGAAGTTTTTACTATATGCATCCCTTGAAGAAGTTGTTGTCAAGGATGTTCTCTGATAAATTATTGAGAAGTAGACAAATGGTAGAGAACTTGTGTAGACCATATATTTTGTAACATGACTTGGATGAGTCATTGTACATGTTCTATAACCATTGCCTAGTTTCTTGTGCATATGAAATGCATTTTTTCCTCCACACTGCTGCCCCTTTCCTTCTTATGCCTCTAAAGTGATGCTGAGGGGACCTTAACAAGCTATCCTAAAAGTATGGGAGCATTTCCTCTTAACAATTTTTATAGATTCTTCCAGATTCTGGACATGACCTGGCCAAGTACTAAGTTGAATATAACCCATGTTCGTGCTTTCCTTCTGAAGTCATCATTAACACTGGGGAAAGCCCTCAGAGCAAATGCTTTGTAGAGGGGCAATTAATTTACCTTCCCCCCAGCCTTTTTTTTTCCTTTTTTACTAAAAATCAAGCTCAATTTGATTTATTAGACTCTTGGTGTACAAGGTGACATGTTTAGATACTTGATTTTGACATAAATGGACAGAGACCATAGATAGATGTGATTACACTAGGGGATGGGACTTGTGGTACTGAGACGTAGCTCAGAAAAAAATGTGTCACAATTAAGCCTCTTGTGACCATATATTTGCTTCTTTCTCAAGAGATTACCTTGGTCTCCAAGACAATCAGAAATCAATTTATAGCTATGAAGTTAGAAGGAAAACTGTTCACATAGTCTACTTATAGCATATTGAGTAAAAAATCCAAAAAGTAAGATTTGCAATTCCATATACAATCATCTTTTTTTATATTATGTAATGGAAATGCTTGTCTTATTCCATAAATTGAAAATTACATAAATAAAAATAAATTAACTTAGATTCTAAATTGATTAAAAAAAAAAGCTAGGAAGACATCAAAAAAAAAAAATAAGCTTCCAGCTAAAGGCTTATTACCTATAGCCAAAATCACAGTCTTGATGTATATGACAAGTAGTTTACTGTTAAAAATTCAGTCAGAGGCAGCATTTCTGTGTCCCATTTGCTTTTCCTATGTCTCTGCTGTTTCCAATGTTTTCCTTTCTTGCTTCTACTTTCCCGAGTACCTAGCTTCTTTCAAGACTCAATGCTGTTCAAGTTTTTCCTGATTTCAGTGATGTTTGTGGCCTCTCTCTTCGAATTACTTTAAATTTACTTACTTTAAAAATATATTTTGCACCGGACCCGGAGTGAGAGGGACCTGAGTTCAAATCCAGCCTGACACTTGACACACTTACTAGACGTGTGACTTTGGGCAAGTCACTTAACCCCAACTGACCTGCAAAAAAAAAAAAAGGAAAAATATACATTAATTTATTTATCTAATTAAAATCTTTATTTCATTTATCTATCTAATTAAATTTTATCTTTTATTTACTTAAATATTTTCCCATTTATTTTATTTTATTAAATATTTCCCAATTACATGTAAAAATTTATTTAGTATTCATTTTTATAATGATCTTTTTTTGTCGTTTTGAAGAGGGCAAGGCAGGGCAATTGGGTTTAAGTGACTTGCCCAAGATTGCACTGCTAGGAAGTGTTAAGTGTCAGAGGCTTAATTTGAACTCAGGTCCTCCTGACTCCAGGGCCAGTGCTCTATTCACTGTACCACCTAGCTGACCCTAGCATTCATTTTAAAAAATATTTAATTCTACATTCTCTCTCTCCCTCCCTGTCCTCCCCACCCTAGAGAAGGTAAGCAATACGATATCAATGAAGCATGTGAAGTCATGCAAAACATGTTTTCCTTTTAGTTATGTTGCAAAAGAAAATATACACACACACAACCAAGAAAAATAAAGGAAGAACAAAAAAAATAGTAAGCCTCACTCTGCATTCAAAGTTGATCAGTCCTCTCCCTGGAGGTGGATAGCATTTTTTCATCATGATCCTTCAGAATTGTCTTGGATCATTGACTTGATCAGAGTAGTCAGGTCTCTTTGAATTTACTTATCTTAGGATCACAAATTTCAGAACTTGAAAGGATCCCAGAGGCCAATGAAACTAATTCCTCCTCATTTTGTTATTGGGGAAATTGAGGCAGAGAAATTTTAAATGACTTGATAAGGGGCACAGAGCCAGTGGTAAGGGCTGGATTTGAACTCATCTTTCAGAAACTAAGTCCAATTCCCTATCCATTCTGTCCTGCTGTTCCTCTTCTAGTATTTTTTTTTTCGACCTACTGCAAAGTGAGTTCCTTGAGGTCAAGAAATATTTCAGCTTTGTTTTCATATCACCACTCTCTAGTAGAGTGCCCTACACATATTAGGCACTTTAATTAAGTAAAACTTCATTGTTGGGTTTTTGTTTGTTTGAAATAGGCTAATTGAATCCCTTGAAACAAGGGTGATGGCCTGAAAGTGTAGAATTACATATACTATTATTATCTTTTTAACATGGCAAATGTATGGATTTATTTTGCTTGGCTATGTTTATTCATTTCAAAGATCTTTTTTTATTTTTTATTTATTTTTATTTTATTTTTAAGTTTTCTTTTTTTTTTCTTTTTGGAGGGGGAAAGCAGGGCAATTGGGGTTAAGTGACTTGCCTAAGGTCACACAACTAGTTTTATGTTAAGTGTCTAAGCCTGGAAAAAGATCTTTTTTTTTTTAAGTTTTGGGGACAGGGTATCTAGTGAGAAGAAAATGGCAAACTGCTCCAGTGTCTTTGTCAAGAAAACCCCAAATGGGGTCACAAAGAGTTAGATATGACTGATCAACACCCACATCATCAACATCATAAGGGATAGGGCTACTTGAGGAAGAAAAGACAGAAAAAAGGAACACTGAAGTGTTTTTTTTTTAAACAGTACACAGAAAAGAACAGAAGGAAATTCCGAAGGAATCACAGACAAACAGGACAGCTTTGAAAGAAACATGTTGAATTTATTATATACTTAAAATAAGATAGTGTTTCAAATATAATATTTTCTATTCTACTTTGTCTATGAAAATATTTTTTATTCCCCTATTGTTTCCAGTTCTTTGCTGTTATAGAAGTACTGCTATAAATATTTTGGTGTATGTGGTACCTTCCTTTTGACATTCACCTCCTTAGGGTAAATTCAAAATTTTTAAAAATTGTTCAGAATAAAAAATTACAACAAAAAAGGTGGGTATTGAGACACTGCCATGCTCAGTAAATTCATTTGGCATCTTAAAATATCTTTTCAGATATATTAGTCTATATAATAGCACATTCTGTATTTATCCATCTTTTTATTCAAATCAGCTGTCCTTGTGTTTCACTTAAAAAAAATAAAACAACTTCCATCATTGTTGCATGAGGATAAAACAGTATCCTACTCAGAATGTCCTTTTTTCTACCAATCTCCCTTTCCTTACTGAACATAAGAGATCCACCAGCCCCATAAGCAAGTTAGGATATTTCCTAATAAAATGTACTTCTCTTGATATTTCTTCTGTCTTTTCAAAGGACAATACATTAGCTTGAGGCATTTCTTATATACCCAGCATTTTCCTGTTAAAAGGCAGGATCAAAAGTACTGATTCTATTAAGTATATATATTGTGTCAGTTTGTTCTCTAGCAAGAGAAGAAGGGAATGCTAAGGTTTAGCCTATTTCTATGTTTTCATTTCAATGGTATTGATATTAATATCATCTTGGTGATGGGGGTATTAATGTTTATCCTGATTAAATACATTAACTGAAGGTTTAAAAGGGTGCTAGAAGCTATTAATAAGGTTATTATTAATAATAATTATTAATAAGGTCTCTGTCAGTCTTTCTCTATACCCATACCCATATATCTTCTCTCTCTCTCTCTCTCTCTCTCTCTCTCTCTCTCTCTCTCCCTTTCTCCTCCCTCTCTCTTCCTCTCCCTCTTTCCCCCTCCCTTTTTTCCTCTCTCTCTCTCCCCCCACCCCTTCTCACAATATGGCATGTATATAATATATATAGCATGCATAGTATAGCATATGTGATAGTATATATATATATATAATATATGGTACATATAACACACACATAGTATATCTATTTATCTAGACCTGTGATTTCATCAGTATATGTAATTCCCAGTGCAAAAACTCCCTAACCAATTTAGATGGACAATTCTTCAGTTTATAGGTTTAGAAACACTAAAGGATTAAGTAAGTGGCTCCCTTAGTCTTATAGCTAGCATGTGTGAGTGAATGGCTTGGTCTCAATTTTCCTGACTTTGAGACCAGCCCTTTACTCAGCACACAATGCTGCTTCTCATGTACATACCATTTATATGTTACACACCCACAAGATTTCTAGCTCAATGACAGGTATTACTCATGTTGCTGGAAAGGCAAAGACCAGACAAACTTGAGAAAACAAACATTTAAAATAAAAATCATAAAGACTCTTTCCTTTAAATAATTTTCATGTATTCCATAAATTGAACTTGATAATTTAAATTATCTCCTGTCTCCTACCTAGCTCCCATAGCCATTGTCAAGGAGAGCAATCACTCTGGAAAAGGATCCCGTCCTCCTTACCATCACCAATACTCACTGCTAACCAAAGGCCAGCTAATGGCAGGTAAGCCCTGAAGCCCTGGTAGTGACAATTTCCTACCAGACCAATGACCCTGATTTCACAGTTCATCTATTCATTATCCTAGGAAGTAACTCCCATGCATATGTGGCCTAATACTTGCTTCTGTGGGTCCTTCAGTCATAGCTATTGAGGACCCAGAAAAGAAAGTTTGTATGCATAATTTCTTATAGCACAGTCATATTTCCTTATATTCATGGGCCATGAACTTGTTTGGTCATTCCCCAGTCAATGGGGTAACTGCCTCCACCCCCCAGGTCTTTGCTATTACAAAAAGTGTTGCCATGAATATTTTGATGTATGAAGGACCTTCTTTTAGACTTTCACCTCCTTAAGGAATATGCTTAGAAGTGTTATTTATAAACTAAAGGGTATTGACATTTAATCCCTTTCTTCACATGATCCCAAATTGCTTTCTATAATGGTTAGGTCAATTCACAGGTCCACCAACAATGCAGTAGTGTGTCCATCTTTTCACAATGCTTGCAAAATTGACTTGTCATTTTTGTCAATTTACTGGGGGTGAGGTAGGATGTCAGAGCTTTTTTGATTTGTGTTTTTTTTTATTATTAGTGATATGGAAAATTCTTCTATATCAGGTTTGCATAATCCTTGGGCAGATACAGATTGTATAGTCCTGTTCTATATGGTTATTAAAAGTGTGTATTCTTTCCCTGACAACTATTCTTATCCTGTGACTATTTATCTATAGGAGAATGACTTGTGGTCTTAGGTATTTGTATTACCTGTGTATCTATCTATCTATCTATCTATCTATCTATCTATCTATCTATCTATCTATCTATCTATCTAATCTATCTATCTATCTATCTATATCTTGGATATCTGACCCTTAATAAAGCTTTTCCCAGTTATAAGCCATTTCCCTTCTCACTTCAGTTGCATTAATATTGTTTATGTAAAATCTTGTTCCATTTCATGTAATCAGAACTACCTATTTGATCTTTTCTGATTGCCTCTATTCTAGGCTGGATTAAGAATTCACTTCAGAGGTTTGAAAGGTACCCGATCTTTTGCTCTTCTAATTTTTTTAATGGTATGATCTTTTATACCCAGGTAGCATATTCATTCTGAGTTTATTGAGCTGTAAGATGGAAAATGTTTGTCAAAACCTATTTCCTGCCAGACTTCTTTCCAATTTTCCAGAAATTCTTGTCAAATAGGAAGTTCTTTCCTATGTAATTTATGTTTGAGGGCTTATTGAATACAGGGTTATTATGTTCAATTATTTCTGATTCTTGTCTAGCCTGTTCCATTATTTCACATCTACTGTGTCCCATTGTCAGAGATTATTAATAGTACCATCATCTGGGTGCACCATCTTATTTTTAAAGTATAGAAAAAAATAAAGGAGTAAAAGAGATCTGGAGGTAGCATTTTTATACCTGAGTAATGTAGCACCAAATATGCTTTAAAATTAATTTTTAAAAACAAATTCAGCTGAATTGGGAAGAGACCCACTGGATACTATCCCATGTGGGGAGGAGATAGAGAGCATGACACAAGGTCCTCCATCACATAACTTCCTATTATTATTCTTGCTAATGGAATGGTTCCTCCTCTTCCACTGAAGGACTGGGAGTACTTTTGGGAGCCCTTAGATTTCAGTACTATTAGTTACATGGCAGAACAAAGAAAAGAGAAGTTGGCCATAGAGAGCAGTAGGCAAATCAAGATAGGAGAGTGCAGTTTGGTTGGTCCAGTTCCATAGGTCCAGTACAATGGGAACAGGGAATCAATGCTTCTGTGAGTCCATTTTCTTGATGAGTTATATAAGGAAGTCATTGAAGATGACCCTGATGAATTTCTTGGTTTAATCTGGTTTATCTATGATCACATACACATGACCATAATGAGAAGGAGTAGGGAACTATATGTAAAATTATATGATCAGTCTATCACATAATACCCACCTCCTACATTCAGTGGTTTAGTCATTGATGTTCCCCAAACACGACAGTCCATCTCCCATCTTTGCACTAGCTGTTTCCTATACTAGGAATGCACTCCTTTCAAACACCTTACCTCCTTCAAGAAAAAGTTCAATTGTCATCTTCTACATGAGAACTTTCCTGTCCCCTCCAATGTCCAAAACTGCCCATTAAATTAAGGCAGCTTGGTGGTGCAGTTGATAGAGCTCTAGACCTGAGTTCAAATGAAACCTCAGTTACTTACTAGTTGTCTGACCCTAGGTAAGTCACTTAATCTATGTCTACATCAATTTCCTCATTTATAAAATGGGATGATGATAGCACTAACCTCCCAAAGTTGCTGTAAGGATCAAATGGGATAATATGTTTCTTTCCTCCTTATACTACCTTCTATTGATTTTATACATATGTATGTGCATATATCATATACAATGTATATATCACATATACATATGTGCTATATATGATATATTCATGTGTGTTATATATGATATATGTATATACACATATATCATATGTGTATCACATATCATGGGCAGCTAGGTGGTACAGAGGATAGAGCACTGGGCTTGGAATCAGGAAGACTCATCTTCATGAGTTCAAATCTGGCCTCAAACACTTACTAGTTGTGTTACCTTGGGCAAGTCACTTCACCCTGTTTGCATCAATTTCCCATCTATAAAATGAGCTGAAGGAGATGGTAAACCACCCCAGTATCTTTCCAAGAAAATCCTAAAAGGGGTCAAAAAGAGTTGGACATGACAGAAACAACTCAACAGCAAAAAATATGTATAGCACCTTCCCAATAGGATATAAACACCTGAAGAGTTTGGACTGTTTAACCTCTGAGCTTTTATACCCATTGTCCAGTACAGTGAAAGTACTTGGTGAATACTTATTGAATGATTTATCATAGCCTTCAGAATCCTGGTATAAAAGAAGGGAACAACTTGGATTTCATAGACTAATTGGAAGAGGAAAGAAATATTTGATCTATAAAATCCTAAAAGAAGAAAGGAAATTTAATAAAGATGTTTGAAGATTTTAAGGTCATTTTGGCTCTTATATCTAACAAGAGGAATGCCATGAATGAGGAGGCTCACCCTCACTGATCGCTCATCAGCTTAGGCTTGTTTGGTGACTGACACCTTATGTTAGGGATAGGAAAAACCATCATTGCCCCCATTCATTCTCAATTTCTGAATCTCTACTGAAATGCAGGACCAAGAAGAGTGCAAGTCGTATGGAAAGAAAATAAAAACAAGGCAGCTAAGTGGTACAGTGAATAGAAGTTTGGACTTGGGGTTATCAAGACAAGGTCAAATCCTTTCCCAAACACTTACTGGCTATCTGACTGTGGGTAAATCACAAACTTTGGGGGTCTGTTTCCTCATTTGTAAAATAGGGATAATAATAGCACTTAGACCAAAGGCAGTGGCATGTGTAAACCAACCTGCAAACCTTTAAGTACTATATAAATGCTAGCTATTATTATTTGACAAGATGAAACTCTATACAATTACTAGTATAAGGTAGAATAAATATGTTAGGCTGAAATGAGGAAGTAAAACATCTGGAAGATAAAGGCCAAACTCTGAGCTTGATTGGAAAGAATTTGCTTGACATGAACATAAAATCCAAATATAAAGCTGGTGTCTAATCTCGTCTTTGTGGTTTCCATCTCGATTTCTTCCTGACCTGCCAGTTTTCCGTACTCTTCTTGCAATGAAGAAATACCTCCAGGTTTGGGACAATCTCTTATTTATCTTGTTGCCAGCTAGTGTTGTGCACCTGCCCCAGTCCTCCCTACCCTGAAGCTCTCCCTAAACAGTGGGTAACATGCTTCTGGAGACTCAGATAGGGTTTTTATGCCTGGGATAATGAGATTAAGCTGTTGCAAGTAGCAGCAGATTTAATGTCTATTATCAGCCACCCAGGGCATACTCTTTGGTATAATTTGGGCAATTTGTGAAGAGGAAGAGAGAAGAAACAGAGATCTTGCTCTTTCTTCCATTTGTGATTCTTATAGTTTGGTTAGTAACGACAGATTTTATATTTATTGCATCTTGGTGTTGAGTATGGTGTGTCTAGGTTTCAAATAAACTCCTGTTAGGTGGCTAAATTATTTTAGTGGCCAGAAATGAGGCAACCAGTATCATTGAATCATTAGAGTAGGAATATACATTAGAAATGGAGTTCACCCCCCTCACTTACTTTATAGAGGAAGAAATTAAGTAGCAGAGAGGGTAGGTGACCCACCTAAAGTCACACAGCTCATGTAGCTCACTTCAAATTTTGGTTCAAGGACTACTTCCTATAGGAAGCTTTTCATCTGGTAATGCATTTAGTTTATAATACTCAGTATTAAACTGGGGTAGCTAGGTGGCACAGTGGATAACGTATTAGTTCTAGAATCAGGAAGACCTGAGTTCAAATCTGGCCTCAGACACTAGCTGTGTGACCCTGAGCAAGTCATTTTATTTCACTTTGCAAAATGAGGATGATAATAATAGCACCTACCTACCAGGGTTGTGAGGATCAAATGAGACAATTATAAAGCACTTAACGCAGTACCTGGAACATAGAAAGCACTACATAAATGTTAGTTATTATTACTATTTTAGATAAATGCATGCTGGGGTGGCTAGGTGGTGCAGTGAATAGAGCACCGGCCCTGGAGTCAGGAGGACCTGAGTTCAAATCCGATCTCAGACACTTAAACCCCCCAAAAACAAACCTAGTCGTGATTCTGGGCAAGTCACTTAACCCCAATTGTCCTCCAAAGCAATTTTTTTTGCTTTTTTTTTTTTTTGGAGGGCAATTGGGGTTAAGTAACTTGCCCAAGGTCACACGGCTAGGTTTTTGTTTGTGTGTACATTAAGTGTCTGAGGCCAGATCCGAACTCAGGTCCTTCTGACTCCAGGGCCAGTGCTTTACTCACTGCGCCACCTAGCTGCCCCAAAAAGCAAATTTAAAAAGAAGTAAAAAATGCATGCTGAATTGAGTCGAATTGAATTGTAGCCAAGTCAGGACTAGAATCCAGGTCTCTGGTGCTATTTTTATTACAACCTGGGGTAGATTATTCTCTCTCAGTGGGCGCAGTTGGCTTAAAATAACATGGAGCATGGAATATAAATGTAATATAAATCCTCTAATTGGTTATAAAATATAAAATATTTAATATAAATACTTATATTAAATCCTCTAATTAAATATAATATAAATATAAAATCCTCTAATTAGTTAAAAATGAAACCAAATAAACACTAGTTTTTAGGAATTATATTTGATTTAGTCAGTGAGGAAGAGGAAGAAGATAGAAAGGAGGCAGAGTAAGTGAGTCCAACATACATTAATTAACAATTATTTTTTCTTTGGGGTACCACCTTCTAAAAAAAATAAACCAGTACCATTTTTCTGTTCACTGGGGTGATTGTCCTGTTCATAGCACTTCTTATATGAAAAGATGTACCTGATGGCCCAGAGACCCGTAAGATTCTCAA
The DNA here is from genome assembly GCA_011680675.1 of Gymnobelideus leadbeateri. Taxonomy (NCBI): domain Eukaryota; kingdom Metazoa; phylum Chordata; class Mammalia; order Diprotodontia; family Petauridae; genus Gymnobelideus; species Gymnobelideus leadbeateri. Next base: position 347,865 of record WOXC01005556.1, on the reverse strand, counting down.
CTCACAGAGCCTGGATCTGATAGGCTTCCTTAATTAATGGGCAATAAATTTCAATTATTTCTCAGGTTCTTTTAGTCTATGCCATTTTCAAGTCTATTGTCTGAAGCTGAGTCTATACAGACAAAGTAAGTTGGACAGCTGAAGGCCATTCAATACCCCAGATCTGTCCTATTGAGATGAATCCCTGGCAAGCAGACAAAAGCTTGCCCTGAATTTGCACTCACTTATGTCCCTTGCAAAATGATCTTATAGCTTTTGCATGGGTATAATTCCTGTCCCTCCAGTTAGAGGGGACAAAGATCAGGCTGTCTGTGACTTGACTGTTTTGGCACAATTGACACCAAAGGTAGCTCTACTATAGAAATGCTTTGGAATTTAAAAGCATGGGCCCAGGGGCAGCATGTAAATAGACCTGCACATGCTATGTCCATCAATAAGCAAATGGTAGAGGCCAGGCTGTTAGGGCTGAGATGCCCTGATAAAGTATAGGCATGGGCTTGTGATCTTTTGGAAGCAGCCTTGTATGTACCCTTGTTACTTGTAAGGTCCAGTGAGTTTGATCTATATCAACCAGCATCTAGGAAGGGTCTGATGCCGGTGAGGTGAGTCTCACCCCTCTCCCATCCCTTTCAGATTATCATCACACTGAGGGAACTCTAATGTGATTCCACAGCTAGCATGTTTGAGTAGGACCTTGTGCCTCAAGGAATTCTACCCCTACTGTGCCTGCAGTTCCTTCCTAAATTAGCTCTTTAAGAGAATTTGTCTCTCTCCCTATCATCAGAGCCTCTGGTGTTGATGCAAAAGAGAAGCATTTTATACAATGTCCCACAGCGTGGCAGAAAGTCGGGGAGGTGCTAATCTGTGCCAATCTGTAGTTGTAGAGAATACATAATGAGTGTTTGACCAGAATGGACTGGTCAAATTGTGAGGAGCTATAGTTACTGAAGGGAATCAACTCTTACTTAGCTTGTCCTTGGAGGTGACACTGATTCTACCATTCTCTGTGAGGAAAAACAGAGAAAAAGACAATATTCTCTATATATCCCCCCCCACCCCACTTTGTAAAACTCATTATAGAACTTAATACTTTGTTCTGCATGCCTATCACAAGCCCATGCCTATAGACTTAGTTACCTTGATGGCTTACCATGCTGCTTCAATTCATTGGTTTGATTCAATTCTATATTTCAGTTCATGTATAGTAGACTTGGGTACATAATAGGTCTAAATTAACAAAGTAAAATAGAGGACTGTGAGATGCCAATAGAACTATCCTGGGTTCCACAATCATTCTTTTGTTGGAAATATCCAAAACAGAGTTTCACTCATGAGTGCATGACTCATTCCCCTCGCAGTCTCTGAGCAGCCTAGAAAGAAGTCCTAATGCTCCAGCACCTTACTCATAGGAGAGCCTGTCAAACCATCATACAGAGTTAATATCCTCTTATTTTAAACATACTTCTAATTTAGGTGGTGAGAGAGATTTTGGAGCTGAAAGGAAATTTAAAAGCCTAAAAGTCCAACCTCTTAATTTTGCATATGAAGAAATTAAGACATAGAGAAATTAAATATCTACAGCAATAAGTAGCTGCATTTATTTTGTTGTTCAGTTGTTTTTCAGTCATGTCCAATTCATCATAACCCTATGTTGGATTTTCTTGGCAAAGACACTGGAGTGGTTTGCCATTTCCTTCTTAAGCCCATTTTATAGATGAGGAAACTGAGGTAAACCGGGTTAAGGAATTACTCAAGGTCACACAGCTAGTAAATGTCTGGGACCAGTTTTGAACTCAGGAAGATGAGTCTTCCTGAGTCTAGGCCCAACTTTCTATCCACTCTATCACCTAGCTGCTTTATACAATACTTTAAGATTTGCAAAGTATTTTAAAAATATTAGTTTTTCATCACAAACATTATTAGTGCTATTATTATTCCGATTTTACAGGCAAGGAAACTGAGGGTGAGAGAAATAAAATGACAGATTCACTGAACTAATAAGTATCTGAGGCAAGATTTGAATCCAGATCTGACCTCAAGTCCAATGTCCTATCCACTGTGCTATGCACTCTTAGCTGGTTTTTAAGTTCTATATAAGCAGCAAATTCAAGAGTGGGAGAAAGACTACTATAGGAAGATACAATAACAGTAGTTGAAGGTGGCAGTTGACTTCACAGCAAGAGAAGAGACAGATGAAAATCACCCAGAAAGCCATGGAGTCTGGGGCCATTTTACATGAGGGCAAATAACAATAAACATACTTCAATGGACCCTGAAGACATGTCTGTATCATACATAGATTAGTATAACAATTGATTTCATAATGATGACCCTGAGTCATCAAAAATAGGCTAAAAACTCTGCCTGACATGATAGATTTAAGAAACTAGGAAAGTATTGAATATATATTAGAAATATTTCCATGCAAAACAGTTAAATTATTTTAAATGTTTCAGTAATAGTCTTACATTGCTAATCACGGCTTTGCTGTGCAGAGTGTTTTGTATCCACACCAGAGTGGTGAGAGAGTTGGAGACTTTGATATTGGATAGTCAGTTAAAAGAATTGAGTATGTTTAGCTTGGAGAAGAGAAACATTGTGGGAAACTCAAGAGCTGTCTTCATTCTTTTGAAAGGCCATCGTATGGAAGAGGGATGACTTGTTCTGCTTGGCCCTAGAGGGCAGAAGAAGAAGCAAGCCTAGAAACTGCAAAGAGAGAGATTTAGCTGAATGTCAGAGGTAAACAACAACAACAACAACAACAACAACAACAAAAACATCCTCCTACCAATTGGAGGTCCATTAAAATGAAAAATGGTTTGGTTTTTAACTAATTAGAGGATTTTATAGGTCATGTTCTGTGTTATTTTAAACCAACTGCACTCACTGAAAGACAGAGAACAATCTACCTATGAGGATGTAATGAAAAGAGCACTAGAGGCCTGGATACTAATCCTGACTTGGCTACAATTCAATTCGACTCAGTTCAGCGTTCAGTTATTTAAAATAGCAATATAATACTAGTGGATTCTCCTTCACTGGAAATATTCAACTCATTACAGATGGGTGATGTGTTAGAGAGGATTTTTGATTTGGTACATGATGAACTAGATGGCATGACTCTTCAATATGGCTCTTAAAGCTCTTTGTGGGGCAGTTAGGTGGTGCAGTGCCTAGAGCACCAGCCCTGGAGTCAGGAGGACCTGAGTTCAAATCTGGCCTCTCTGGTGTGGATACAAAACACTCTTTTACTAGCTGTGTGACCTTGGGCAAATCACTTAACCCCAATTGCCTTGCCTTCCCTTCTCAAAAAAAAGCTCTTTGTTACCTGGCCTTAATCTGTGTAGCGGCAAGGCAATATTCATAGTGCCAATGGTCACAATAAATATACTGGTATAGTGCTTTATTGCAAAATATAACAGACTCTCTATATAGAAGACAGAAGCAAAATATTTATTCAGACACCAAAAAAGCAAATCCCAACACCAGGAAACTGAATCCATCATAGCAACATAGAAATTAATGGACCACAACATAGCAGAGAGCTATACCATCTTTAAGCCTTCCCACAAACCAACACAAGCCTAGCTATTATAGCAAGTGACAAACACCAACTTTTACTGTCTGTCTCTCTTGGAAACATGCTCTCCTCCCAACCTTCTAGCTGGCTCTGACTCCCTGCTTCCTGTAGGCTCTTCTCCACCCTTCAGCAAACTCCTTCCACTTCAGGCTCCATGTGATTACCTTCAGCCTATTAGGGGACAGGGTTTATTTTCAAAGGAGGGAAGGTCTTCAAATTCCTTATTATTAAGGAATTTAAAAAAAAATTAAAAAAAATTTTTTTAAACAAATGCTTTATTAACTTCTGTTTTACATCATTTCCGACAGATTTTGAGTTACAATCATTTTCCCCCTGTTATTCCCCTACCCAACCTCCCAAAATAGCAGTCCCACAAGATATCGCTTCCTCCAATCTGCTCTCTCCCATACCTTCTCCCATACCCCCATCGACTTTTCCATTAGAGGAAGGTGAATCTTTGTGTCCCAATGCCTGCACATCTTATCTCCCAATTATAAGCAAAAGAGTATTAATAATAGTATTTATATATATTTGAAACATTTAATGTTAAGACCTCGAATTTCAGATCCATTTCCTTCCTCCCCTGTCACCCATTCCCTCTTGGGAGATAAGTAATTCAGTATATGTTGTACATGTCTAGCTATGCAAAACATTATCATAGTAGATATATTGTACAAGGCTGCTTATAATTCTCTCCCACTCATCCCACCCCCCACCTGGTCCATTCCCTACATGATCCTGTCCCTCTTCTATAGTGGGTACTTCCAACCTCCCCTCACCCCAAGGATGCCCTCCCGTCCATCATCCCTCCTCTCATCCCCCTTCCCCCTATCCTGCTGCAGGTTGAGATATCCCATTTAGTATGTATGTCATTCTCTCCCTGAACGAAATTCAGTGAGAATGTGGATTTGCCTTTTTTATTCCTTCCTATTCTCCCCCTCCCTTGCAACCACTTCCCCTTGCTTCTTCTACATGAGATAGTTTACCCTACCCTGTCTTTCCCCATCTCCTCTTGCCACTTTCCTCTCTCACCTCATAATTTCATCCCTTGAATAGTCTCCCTTCCCAACAAATTCAACCTATGCCCTCTATCCATATACACACACATTCACATATGTATTCATATGACCACACACCCTTCTTCCATTATTTTCATAGTGAGAAAGATATCATCACTCACAGTTATTGTTTTTCCATATAGGAATGTAAATAGTTCAACTTTGATAAGTTCCTTTTGATTTCTTTTCCTGATTACCTTCTCAGGCATCTCTTGCTTCTTGTGTCTGGATGTCAAATTTTCTATTCAATTCTGGTTTTTTCCTCAAGAATGCTTGAAAGTCCTCTATTCCACTGAATGACCATATTTTCCCCTGAAACAAAATACTCGGTTTTGCTGGGTATGTGACCCTTGGGTTCATTCTTAGTTCTTTTGCCCTCTGGAATATCATATTCCATGCCCTTTGATCCCTCAGTGTAGAAGCTGCTAGGTCCTGGGCTATTCTGATTGTGTTTCCACAATATTGAAATTGTTTCTTCCTGGCTGCTTGTAGTATTTTCTCCTTGATCTGGGGATTCTGGAACCTGGCTATAATATTCCTGGGAGTTTTCTTTTTGGGATCTTTTCAGGAGGTGATCTGTGGATTCTTTCAACCTCTATTTTGCCCTCTGGATCTAAAACATCAGGGCAGTTTTCCTTGAGAATTTCTTGAAGGGTGATTTCTAGGTTCTTTCTTTGATCATGGCTTTCAGGTAGTCCAATAATTTTTTAAATTGTCTCTCCTGGATCTATTTTCCAGGTCAGTGGTTTTTCCCATGAGATATTTCACATTGCCTTCTAATCTTTCATTTGTTTGGATCTGCTTAACAGCATCTTGATTTCTCATAAAGTCATTAGCTTCCATTTGCTCCAGTCTAACTCTGAAGGAATGAATCTCCTCAGTGAACTTTTGACATTCTTTTTCCATATGGCAAATTCAACTTTTTAAGGCATTCTTCTCCTTATTGCCCTTTTGGGCCTCCTTTGCCATTTGAGTTAGTCTATTTTTTAAGGTGTTTTTTCCTCAGTCAGTCTGTTGACCCTTATTTCATACTTTTCCTGCATCCTTCTCATTTCTCTTCCCAATTTTTCCTCCACTTCTCTTATTTGATTTTTAAAGTCCTTCTTAAGGTCTCTATGGCCTGCAACCCGCTCATGTTTTCCCCTGGGGCTTTTGGAGCAGGACTTCTGACCTCACAGTCCTTTTCCCGCTCTATGCCCCCAAAATAGGAGTCTAGGGTTGCATTTTTCTGTTTCCTTTGCCTTGGCATGTTGCCACTTAATTACTTGACTTTTGGGCTTGTTGCCACACTATGGCTTTAAGGCCAGATAGAGGAATTTTCGTCCCGAATGTGTGGGGGGCAACTTCCGTTTCTGGCAAGCTGTAAACCCACCCACGACTTCCACCCTAGATCACAATCCAGATCCAGGGAGGTTAAAGCAAGAGTGATTACACTCCCAAGACTGATCGCTGGATCTCCCTACAATTAATTGCAGGCCAGGAGCTGGAGCTGCCTCTGAAAACTACAATATGGTGTGTCTCCTCAGTAGCTTCTAGCCCCCAGGGAAGGGAGCCGACGCATTCCCCCAAATACAGGTCCCAAAGTCCATAGGACACTAACCTCTTACTTTGTCCTAGGCATGTCTATGTTGATAAATCTGGAGTCACCATGGCTGCTGGTGTTCTGGGGTTCCTCCAGCTGGCTGCTGGCCCTGCCGCCCTGGGGCTAAAACCTCAGCTCACGCAGACCTGGGCTCTGCTCGGCTCCGCTTCCTGCGCTCTGCACGTTGCACGCTGCTGGCTCCCAGACCGCTGCGCTGGTCCTTCCTGCAGGGCTGCTGGGCTGTCCTCAGTGGGAGGTTAGCTTCTCTGTGTCGTTCTGTGGGTGCTGGGGCTCCAGAAGTTGTTCAGAGTCCCCTTTTACATAGTTTGGGGGGAATCTGGGGGCAGAGTAACTTGGATGAGCTGTTTCTACTCTGCCATCTTGGCTCTGCCCCCCCTATTAAGGAATTATTAAGGTTTATTAAGGGGCAGGGAAGATTTTCAAATTCCCATTACCATTGTAATGTGTTTTTCCAGTCTCATTATATGCTTTTCCCCTTCCTATACTCTATAATTTAGCACAACTGGCTTTATTCTGTCTCTCACACATGAGATGTTTCATCTATTATCTCCATGCATTCGGATTGGCTGTCCTTCATGCTTGGAATGCATACATCCTCATCTTCACCTCATAGAATCCCTCATTTCCTTTAGGACTCAAATCAAGCAATCACCTTCTATAGAAGACCTTTCCTGAGCTTCCCAAGTGCCCTTCTTTCCTTAGCTACCTTGGTTTTATTTTGTATTTATTCAGCATATACTTATACATGTGCATATCATATATGAAGTTCTTAATTTTTGTCTTTGTTCCCCTAGTGCCTGGCACATAGCAGGGACTTAATAATGCTTGCTAATTGATTGGCTCTGAGATCTCTTCTGCCTCTGAAATTCTGTGATTCTGTGGAACCAGAAAGCAGTGTACTAATGTGACTTGTTACTGAACCTTGTGCCTACTTTCTTATCTCTCTAAATTCCTTACGGGCTTGTCTAGGGCTAGCCATAGGAGACCACAGATGCATGTTCCATGTCATATTTTTTTTGTTTTTTTCCCCCATATCATATTACTGTAATGTCGTGATAGAGACTGAATCTGTGATTTTGTTGCTTTAGGGAACTTTCTCTATTAATGTTGGTCAGCACATTCTCAGCAACTTTTTAGTCTCAGGGAGTTGCCTAGAGAACTGAGATGTTGCTCAGCCACACAGTTTGCATATGTTATGTGAATTATGTGAAATATAGTGTTATGTATGATATAACATAACTGTCAGTACTTCAAAAAATCCCTGGTGTACTTGCTCACTTCCCTGATGCAAATTGTAACCCCTTACTGAGCAATAAACATCTTCATGGGATTTTCCACATAAATATACATTTTAATACTGCAAACATTTTTAAGCACTAGAACAGTGAAGATAGTTTGCTCTTAGGCATTCCAACTTGTTCCCCATTTAAATGTGGAATGGGGCTAATGGAGAGAAACATTGAGTTGTTTTCAAGGGTATCAATTTTTCAAGATCCATGATCTCATTAGTGTGGAAATTCCTTCCACACCTAAGTATATAGTTTTCATGAATTGCTGTTGATGTAAACAAACTTTTCCTTCCTTCCTTCCTTCCTTTTCTCTTTTTCTTTTATCTCTAGCTGTATTTATGCATATGTACATATGTATATCTATGGATAAATGTGATAGATCATATATGACGGATGTGATAAATACATCTATAGATATATCTACAGATAGATAATATATGATGGGTATGATAGATATATCTGTATATATGTATATCTATCTATTTATAGACATGCATAAGTGATTGTTTTCATCAATAGCAACCTGTGAAGACTGTATTCCAAGGTGTGGAAGGAGTGTCCACACTAATGAGATCGTGGATCTTTGAAAGTATTGATACTGTTGATAACTCAATGTCTCTTCAAACCTAGCAATATAGGGATATTAATATATTGATGCATATATAGCTATAGGTGTTTATCTATAGATAGAGCTATAAATAAATATAGATGATATCTACAGGTATGCATATAGACAGAAAATATATACATACATTATGGGAAGGTATTTTTAATATTTAAATTATTTAAAATGGATAATTATTAAAATTAAATTAAAGTTAAGATTAAAATACATTTAATAAATTAAAATAATATTTTAAAATCAATTAATTAATAACTATGTACTGACTACTTAGTATGCTGAATGCTTTGAACTTTTTATAAAAAAATCAGTTTTATTGATGACTAAAAAAATAACAATTTCTAGAACATTTCCTTATAACCCTAATTCCTTTTGCACCTACACACAGACTGCCCCCTTGTCACAAAGAAAATTACTTAAGCAAGACCAATTGATGCATGGACCATGTCTGCCAATGTATATGACATTCTGTACTTCCTCATTTTTTTAGACAAAAGAAGGGAAATGTATCTCATTACCTTTCCTCTGGAATCAAAATGACTTGCTGTCTTTGAGTCTGGTCACTGTTGAGTGTTGTCTTCATGTGTGTCATTGTGAGGTGTTCATCTTAGTTTTGCTTTCTTCTGTCTGTACTAGTTATTATAGAAGTTTCTCATGTTTCTATTATATTTTTCAAGTCTTTGGGATCAAAAATACGCTCTTATATTAATACTTTTTTTTTTTTTGCTTTTTTTTTTGGAGGGCAATTGGGGTTAAGTAACTTGCCCAAGGTCACACAGCTAGGTATTGTTTGTGTGTGCGTTAAGTGTCTGAGGTCGAATCCGAACTCAGGTCCTTCTGACTCCAGGGCCGACGCTCTACTCACTGCGCCACCTAGCCGCCCTGATACATTTCAATTTTTCAGTCATTACTCAACTGGGTGACACAGACTTTCCTTTTTTTTCTTCCTTCCTAGCACTTAGCCTTTAGCCACCCATTGATTTAGAGTGAGAGACCTGGCAGTTATTTAGTTTAACCATCTCATTTTACAGATGAGAAGACTGAGTCTCAGAGGATTTAAGTGACTTGTCCAAGATTATACACAATTACGCAAGGTTGTCACAGTGAATCTGGGATTCCCAGCCAAATCCTCTGACTTCAGTACTTTTCACTTCCCCCTTATCACTGGAGGACCCATCCCCTCTTTCTATGGTGCCATTGAAAGACCATTGCCATTTCTTGGACCTTCTTTGACTCCCTCTATATTCAGCGCTCTCCCCAAAGGTGAGTGGTTGACATTACAGCCATTCACTAAGAGATTAAAAATATCTTTTCCTCTTAGGGATAGTTTGGTATAACATGAGAATGAAATACTTGTCAGTCTTATGAGGAACATCTGAAGATAAATGAGCTCAAATGCTCTTCAGCACAGGGCATACTTCTGGGGCTGTAAAGCTCACATGCCCTGACACCTCAGGGACAGGGAACACACTGAACCAGTGGAGTCACTTTAAAATATTAAATTCCCAGAACTACTTAGAAGGTATCATGCACTTGTGACCAAAAAAAGATGTTATACTTTGGGGAGCAGATGACAACCTAGTTAGTAACTACTGTTTGTTCCATAACCATAAAAGAGCTGGAGAGAAATGGAATCAAATCCCCCAAGTTTTGCCAAAAGATCCTACAAGTTTCATCTTGCAACTGAGACATTTGGTTAATGGTTTTTCCCCTCACCCATGGATTTAAATATTATTGCCAACTGACAGCTTCTTCCCCTGTTAAGATACAGAGCAGTGAAGCAGGGAGAAGCATTCTTGGGGCAGTTCAGTCCTCTGGTTCTTGTCCTTTATATATGAAGAAAGTAAGTTCTCTGAATAACTTGGAGGAAACATCTTCATTTTCTAAACTACTAATTAAGCAGTCAATCAACAAATGTTTATTAAGCATCCACCACATGCCAAACACTGTGCTAAATGCTGGGGATTTTAAAAAGGCAAAATCCGTCCCTATACTCAAGGAGCTTACACTTGAATAGGGGAGATAATGTGTGAAAAATAAAATAAAAAAATGGTATGTACAAGATGCAGAAGAAGTAGTTGGAAGGTGACCCTAGAAGGGAAAATTCTGGAAGCTGGGGAAAACCTAACCAATTTAATCATGCACATAGACTTAACAAAGACAGAGAGCCAGAATCTGAACTCTGATTTCAAATTCAGATGATTACACCTTGCATCCCCAGAAGAGAAGTCTTCAATATTTTCTTTTCTTTTCTTTTCTTTTTTTTTTTTTTGCTTTTTAGAGGGTGATTGGGGTTAAGTGACTTGCCCAAGGTCCCACGGCTAGTTTTTTTGTGTGTGTGTGTGTGTTAAGTGTCTGAGACCAGATTTGAACTCAGGTTCTCCTCATTCCAGGGTCGGTGCTCTATTCCCTGAGCCACCTAGCCGCCCCTCAATATTTTCACTGGCCAATAAATAGTCTTGCTTGTATCTCTTCTCTCCTGCTACTGCTAATCAGGCCTAGGACAGGCCCTCTTTACCACTCATTGGGACTACCATAGTAGTCTCTCAACTGCTCTTCCTGCTTCTTCTCCCTTTCTCTTTCAGTCCATATCCATTTTGAAACAATCCATCTTATGGTCCTTTACTCCCATGTTCAAATGTCTTTAGCCACTACCTGTTGTCAGGAAGCATGTGGCAAAGTAGAAAGTGTGGAAGAGTTCAAATCAGAGGTTCTGGGTTCTAACCTTATCTCTCTGCTTGCAACTTGTGTGGCCACTAATGTCTCTGTGCCTCTGTTTCTTCATCTGCAAAAGGAGGAGGTGAGACTAGATGCATTGTAAGATCTTTTCTTGACTTAAATGTGTGATCCAATAAGTAAAGTTCAATGATTTTGCTCTACCTTTGAGCCCTTCACGTTCTGAGAACATTCTGCTTTTTCTGTCTTATCTTCCATGACTCCTCTGAATATGCTCTGTGCTTCAGCCAAACTATATTACTCTCTGAATCCCTACTCTGCAAATGTGACCTGTACTTTGAATATTGGTATCTTTGTTTAACCCCATTCCAAATGTTTGGAGGGTACTCTCCCCTTACCTGCCCTTTACCCCCACCCCTACCCATCTTGCTGAATTCCAACCTTTAAAGCTCACCTCAAAAGCCTTTCCTTGGAGAATTTGTCTAGAGTTTGTTGTTTTTTTTCTTTTTGGAGGGCACTTAGGGTTAAGTAACTTGCCCAAAATCACACCGCTAGGTTTTTGTTTGTGTGTGTTAAGTGTCTGAGGCCGGATCGGAACTCAGGTCCTTCTTACTCCAGGGCCAGGCACTCTACTCACTGCGCCACCTAGCCGCCCCTCTAGAGTTTGTTTTTTATCTCTCTAATGCATTTATTACATAATATTGAATATTATAAGCATACTTCTTTCTTTTGTAGTGCATGTAATCTCTGGAGATACTTTTCTAACCCCCTATCAGTGTTGGCAAGATGTTCCCTGGAGCACAGTTCCCTCATCCCTTAGGGTTCTATGGTTAACCCTGAGGGGTTGGGAGGTATCTTACTAATGCCATGTAGTGCTCATGGTTTCCCACTGGTGTGTTTCCTCTCATGATTGCCAGGTGACATCAGTTAGTCAACCAAACTTAGATACATTTTTGGAAGGGTATTGAAGGGTAGTGAAGAGTAAGGAGAGTTTGTATAAAATATCTCCTTTATCCCTCCTCCCTCAAAAAGATGTCTACAACACATGACACACTTTCCCACAAATACATATGGTATCTGGGGGAAAGTGGGATCAAGCTTAAAGATCCTGTGTGTCAAAGGGGAAGCTTATAACTGCTGGAAGTACTTTTGCTGGAGTATTCAGGGTTCTCCCCTTAAGTTAAATGATGATGTTTTCTGTTGGGCTCTTTTTGTAGCTGTGACTCTGCATACAGTCTGTCTTTGGTTTTTGATTCAGACCCTGCCATCAACCAAGCTGAGGATGCTGCTAGGATGGCAGTGGGAAGATGGGAAGTCCTCTGAACTTGGGCAAGTCACTTAACCCCAATTGCCCTCACCCCTCCTCCAAAAAAAAAGAGGTTTGGGAAGAGCCTGAGCATGAGACTGAGACAGACTGAGAGCTCTGCTTCCCCACAATAATAGATTCCTTATTAGGGGTTTAGCTCAAACTCTCTCCTTTCTGATTGTTCAGATCTCTTGGTTCCGAACTGGCCAGGCATATAATAGGCAATCCATAAGACTTGACTTGTATTTCTCTTCCTATCAACTTCATTCCAGTTCATCAAAGGACTTTTCATACTTTATCTAAAACCACATTATTTCATTGTGAATAGAGGTATTTACACCTTGCTCTAACCACTGCCTGATTGACTCAATCTAGACAAGTTCTCACTTGATAAACATATTAGGACTAAGTAGGTGGGGTTGGAATCAACCCACTTACCCTACTACTAGAACATGAACTCTAGAACAGTGTCTTATCTAAAATTTGCATCTCTCCCAGCGTGCTGTAGACTAAGGACTTAATAGGTGTTTATTGAACAAAGGAATGAATGAATGAATGTTAAAAGTGGTGAATAGCACAAAATGCCAATAGCTTTCCATCCACTGGCAGACATTGCATCTGTAACATAGCTGCTGAACTGGAAAATGATTATTGTTACACTGTTATACTCTCCACCATGTTCTGGGCTATACTCACTTTGAGCCAGTTAATCAACACTATTTATAGGCTAATATCTTTGTGTGGTACCCTGCTGGAAGTGGGAAGGTTGGGGGAATGAGGGAGTAACAGGGCTGAGGGAGCAATGGATAGACTAAAGTGATAGAAATGATAGTTCTGGCCCTCGAGGTGCTATTAAGCAACAGAACTGTAATGTAAAATAAAAGATAACAGTTTCTTTTAGGAATCCTTATTTCTTTCTCACCCTCTATGCATGGTTGTACCTTAGGATTTTGTCCTAACCCTAATAACTCTTTATTTTAACACGTTCTTGTACTTGGTGATCTCATTAATTCCTATGAATTTAACTATTATTACTATTCAAAAGACTGCTGGATCTATATACCAGTCCTTACCTTCTCTTGACCTTTAGTCTCACGTTTCTAACTAATTCCTTCCTCACTTGGATGTCCCATAGGCACCCTCAAACTCCAGAAACAGATTTTGTCCAAAACACGATTGTTTGATGGTTTCTCCTAAATTCAACCTTCTTCTTAACTTCCCTTTTCTCTTTTAAATGATAAGGTTGAGTTGTCCGTTTCTCTGAAGGTTAATCATAATTTCTACTTTAGCTACCAGTTATTCATCATTGGTGAGAATCAGGGTTAAAATAGCAATTCTTTTCATTAATTCTTTCACATTTCAAATAATGAAATTGTCATGATGACAAGTCAGGAAATCATTAGCCATTCCAAGCCTAAGAAATGTTTGGAAAATTAAAATTTTTTCCCATCAACATTATATCCATACCAACACTTAACACACTGTTTGGCACATCGTAGGAGTATAATGAATGTTTGATTCATTGTTTCTTGAAATCTTGATCCTTCAGAGATATCAATGCCCCTATTTCTTCCTGTTGATTTTCACTCAAATGCTTTCCTGTATGCTTTCCTTGTTCCCTGATTTTTAGTCTTCTCATTATACAATTCTACTTGTCCCCTTCTCCCTCTTTTTTTTCCCTTTTGGATAAGTTACAGCCTTCTGAAGTAACATTCTAACATTGTTTATACCAAATCTCAGTGATAATTACAAAGGGAGTGCATTCAAACACTGTTCTGGATTCTCATTGTTTCCTAATAAGAACTTTATTTTGGCATGGTGAGATTTTCTTTTATGAGATATGAAATCCCCTCGACCAGGTTAACTCCTTAGTAAAGCATGAATCTTTTATTTTCTCCTAAGTCACATCATTGACCCCACATCTAAGATGACTGATCAATTTGCAACTAGTTCAGTCATCAGGATTAAACTTAGCCTTTAAAATGAGACCAGAGAGATTGAGAAAACCAGAATGGGAGGTCAGAGAGGGAAGCCTCTTCTGGAATGAGTCCCAGTGTGTAATCATCCATTCCAGGAAACCTTGTGTGGCTTGAAATTGATGGCCTTTGAGGTTCCTTCTATCTCTGAGAATGTATGATTGTGTAACTATATCAGGGAATCATGTGACTTTAGAGATGTTATTCTTGACTGTGTTGATGAATTCCTGCAAACCTCCTGGACCAAAAGAAGAATTCCTGGTCCAATCCTCAAGGATTGGACAGAGAGGGAGCAGACAATGCATAGTAAGGCACAGAGAAGCCATGACAAGAAAGGATAAACCTAGACCTTGCCTTTGGTACTGAGTTATGTGAACTCTCTAGGTTCAAGACAGAATCCACTCTAGTGATTCTGAGTTCTTTTTCAAATTGGAAAGCAAGGTGAAATGCTGAAGTCTAGAAAACTTTCTAAGTGGAGCTCACTGGAGAAGGAAGGAGAGTTGTCTTGACTGTTCATGGACTTGGATATGAGTCCCTTTGTGTTAAAAAAAAAAACCCAAACAGATGAAAAACTGTCCTATATTTTTTGTCTTGTTTACCTTAGTACTTGCATGGTTGCTGAGGAGACCTAGACATGAGGCAAATTCTAATTTTTTTCCAGGGGAACCATGGGTGAAAGGGAAACAAGCAGAAGATCATGAGAAAAAGGTTCATCATTGAATTTAATCTGTGTAAACATTGAGCTCTAGTTCTAGGCTTTACCTTTATTCAGTCACATTTGTGAGGTCAGGTTTGTCTTTGCTTTAGGATCTCTCAATTAGATGCTTCTGAATCTAATTAGGTTTAATTTTTGGAGGTTCTTTTCCTCATACTAACAGATACTTTCAATCATACAACACTCTCCACATGTGAAAGTTATCTAAAGGAAATCAACTTTAGCTCAGTGTATGTAAAGGGAAAAGGCATAAAAAAATATGATGGGAATGTCAATTTGTAATGTTGAGATCTTCCTGCATCCAGGGCAATGTGTTCTCCTCCTTACCCTGTAATAAAATGAAGAAAAATCGACAATTTTATTTCAATGTTTCAATGGTTCCAGGATCTCAATGATGTGAGTATTTATTCCAGTGGTGTAGATGGCAATCCATCCACATGTTCTTATTCTGTATGATAATTTTTGACTCTTGCCCCTCCCTATTGAAGTCCCACCCGACATACTAGAGGCCTTTGTCCAAATATCTTAACATTCTGTGGACCTGCCTGTCTCCTATCACTTGCTCTTGTTCAAGGATTGTCCTTTTCCAGGCATCTTTACTTCCACAAATAGATGTCTGACTAATGATAATAATAACAATTAGCATTTATACAACTAGGTCCTGATTAGTACAAATAATGAATACCTGGAAGTAGTGCATATATTTAAATTTGCACTATTTGGAGTTATGATCCTATAAAATGTGATAATTGGCTCCAGCATAATGGAAATACGCAGTGTAAATTCATATGATATGATGATTCCAGGGGATTCATTCTTCACATTGAGACTTAGTGGTAAGTACTTTAAGGTTTCCAAAGTACTTTATATCATTGATCTCAATTGATCCTCCCAACTTTCAGATGAGGAAGCTGAGGCTGACAGCAGTTAAGTAGTGACTTGCCTGAGAATGGCACATGTTGTCATGCCTGAGGCAGGATTCAAACTCAGGTCTTCCTCACTTGGAGTCCCAAACTCTCTCCATTGTGCCACCTAGCTGCCTCCCTTGAACACCATTGAATGTATCTTTTTCTTTGGGTCTTAGGAACAAGTCCCTTCCACAATGGGTAGTGTGCTCCATTCTTATAGTGTCCTGTGACATCCTAATTATAAGAATAAGTATTTTTCCCCAGGCTAGGGAGAAGGAGGTTCACAGGAAAGGCGGATTACTTTATGAGGGAGGTATCCCATAAGTGTCTCTGCTTATTATATACAACAGGCTGTATAGATATGGAGAGTCCCAGACTGAAATCATCAGCAAGCTTGTGTACAGATAACCCAGGTCACACATCCCTAGAGGCACAGAGGATCTGCAAAAAGGCATCCCATTGTGGCCCTACAAAATAGGGTATAATTTCTTTCTTCCTTTCCTGTGGACTTAGGATCAATGCTATTTTGCAATAGTTCTGTCACTACATTTATTTGTAAAAAGGAAAAATAAAGCCCAGAAGACTATCAAATATGTAATTTTTGAAGACTTTTCAGGAAATAATTTTTTGTGCCTTAGTGGATCTGTTGCATTTAAATTTCCACAAACATTGCTGTTATTAATGAGAGTAATATAAGTACAGTTTATTAAGTGGGTTCATGTATTATGCATGCTGTCTTACCTAGACTTTTATAACAAAGGTTATATTTACTTATTCATTCATTTACTTATGCATTTATTTATTTATTTAGTGGTGCAAAGCTTGCTAGAAGTTTAAAGTTTGGAGAAGGAGAAAAGTTCTGGAGATGAACACACATGAATGCACTCATATCTGATTAGCAAAATGGTTTTCAAATAAGCAGCTAATAAGGAATGTCTTTAATTACTTTGCCATACACCATAACTGAAACTTTCTGCATTCTAACAGATAGTATAAGAGTCTGTCATCAAAACAAATAGGATTCCCTTCAGTGCACTCTGGTCTTTAGTTAGTGAGGAGAAAAGGACTGTCTAGTCAGCATTTTAATAGCATAATGTTGGACAGACATTTCAGCATGTTAGGACACATCTCTGCTTAGATGAAAGACCTTGGTGGTATCTTTAACCTTCAAAGCCAATCAGAAATGTGAAAACTGAATAAAATGTGTTTGGATAGTTCCCTACTTTGAAGCCTCACTAACCCCAGTATGGAGTGCTGAGATCGATTGTTTATTGTTTTGAATTCTTGATGTGTTTTCACTATGCTAGCTAACTGTGATTACCATCTAAGTAGTCTAAATTTCACTTGAGCTTAATAAGAACTTTCATCACTGGAGTTTTCTTGGCCTCTTGAAACAAGATTATTAAGGATTTCTCTATTATTTTTAATTTGTTGAACGCTTTAAAATAATTTATTAGTCATAATATTGTTACTGACTTAAGTGGGTGGTAGCTACTGCAATTTTATTTCCAAGGTTCAGGGACTGAAGTCGGTTAAATTACCTCTCACAAAGGCTCACTATTATCTAACATATATTAGGACCCAGACTCCCAGGGACAATAACTCTTAAAGGCTTGAAATGGACAAGGCCTTCATGCTTGGTCAAAAAGAATCTGCCAACTCCTTACCTTGTCACTAGAGAATTAATCTGATCTTAATTTGATTTGGGTTACCTTTGGTTTCTGGTCTTCATTTCTACCTCACCCCATGTGACTTGGTCATCTGTGTTCCTAATTTCTGGCTTTAGTTGTTGAAGTTTAGTACTTAAATAAACCCATTGGCTATCTCTTTGTATTCAGCATTCCACGTCTTCCTCCACTTTCTCAATTACATGAAGATAGATTCTCCCCTTCTGGACCCCACTTCCAAAATGGCAGTTTATGACACTCTTGGTTTTTCTCTTTGTTTTGACATCTTCATCAACTAGTAGCCCTAATAAACAATGGTGGCCACCATGACCCTGATGCCCTTTGTTATTCTTTGTAATGGAAAGAGGCCCAGTTAATCCATTTATTCCCTAATAACCAATATCTGAGTGCTGGATGTTACTAGAGTAAGGCTTGGTTTTTGCAGGTCTATGTGTTAATTTCAAT